>CM061753.1:46816604-47416604 GCA_030979885.1 Lolium multiflorum | reverse complement strand
TGTGCCTTCAATGCTAAGTTTTCACTTCTCTTCATCCCAATGGCCCGAGCACGACTATCAACGGCAATCTTTGACTCAACTTTGAAAGCATCCATTTCTTGCATGACATCATTGGAGGTCATTTGCTCAAAGTTGTGCTTATTCTTGAGAATCCTTAGATCGGCCGGTTCAAAGGGCAATAGAGCATTGATGTACTTCCTCTTGATCCAATCATCATCAACATAGGTGGCACCAAGGTCTCGAAAGGATATAGCAAGAGCCTTGAGACGACGGTACATATCCCGATGGTGTTCACCATCTTCCATGTAGAAACCTTCGGCTTTATTGCTAACCTCTTGGAACTTGTTTTGCCTCATGCTTGAGCTTCCAAGAAATACTTCGGCGAGAATATCCCAAGCATCCTTGGCGGTTGTTGCTTTCTCGATGTATGGTCTATCATCCTCACTAACGGCTTGTTGTATCATATATAAGGCGGTGGCGTTGAGTTGGCAATCAACCACTTCCCTACGAGACAAGCCATTAGGATTGTGAGGCTTGTATCCTTCAACAACAATTCTCCATAGTTCAATAGATGAGGAATTTAAATAAGATTTCATCTTGGTTTGCCACAAAGAAAAAGCATTAGGATTAAGTGACGGTGGATCTCCTCGTGGATTAATGCGAGGGTGAGGAATGGGAGGATCCGGAGAATACACGAGCGGAGGAGGAACCGTCGAGTACACTCCGGTGGCATTAGGATCTAACTTGGGAAGAGACTCACTACTACCCTCTCCATCCTTGGTTTCGGCCTCCGTAGAGGCACCAAGGGAAGCTTTATCAACAACGGGGGTGACAAACTCGGTAGTGGTGGTAGGAGGGATAGGAGGTTTATTGGCTTGCATAAAGCTCATCATCATCTCCCTTAATTCACTTATAGAGTCATTCATCGAGGAGATTGACGATTTCAATTCCTTGATGTCTTCCATGGATGCGGGCTCCCCCTCATCGGCCATACTCTCTTAGGCGGTAAAGCCCGAAACAAGAGCCGAGGCTCTGATACCAATTGAAAGGATCGTATGACACCTAGAGGGGGGGGTGAATAGGTGTAATCTCAAATTTTAATACTTTTTCAAATTAGGCTTGAGACAAAGGTAAATTATCTAGATATGCAACTAAGTGAATTCACCTATATGACAAGATGGCAAGCAACAATACAAGATACACGTAGTAAAGGCGGTGAGAGGATAGAGGTAACCGAGGTGGAGCACACGGAGAGACGGTGATATGATTCCCGTAGTTCCCTTCCTTTGCAAGAAGGTACGTCTACGTTCGGAGGGGTGTGGCGACACGAAGTCCAGCCAACGCCACGAAGGCTCACCCTATTCTCCTGTGAGCAACGCCACAAAGGCCTAGCCCACGCTCCACTAAGCGGTTGCCTTGAGGTCGCAACCGGCACCTTCACACGAAGCTTGGGGCACACATCCACAACCAAATTGGAGGCTCCCAAGATGTAACCACGAAGCTTTACACGAAGAGTAGCTTCGAGGTCACCTCACAAAGATCCACTAAGAATGTTGATGAAACACAAATCCCTTTGGTGGAAGAGTAGATCTAGGTCACCTCTACCAAATCCTCAAGTATGGTGAAGTTTGGTTGGAGGAGTAGAGAGATCTAGAGAAAATGGAGCTCAACAATGGTGTCTCAGATTTTTGGGGAAGAAGAGCTAAAGAAGACTTTGGAGAAGAAGCCCTATTTGTACCCGGTCGGGAACGCCCGTTTGGAGCCGTTGGAGCGCTGCCCGGTAGTACCGGCCAGGTTGGGCCGGTACTACCGGCCCTGGACGAGAAGCGCAGGCCGGCCACGTGGCCAGGAGGAGCCGGGCCGAAGGGGGGAGGCCGGAGCTACCGGCCGGGGTACCGAGTACCGGCGGGCCTCCAAACCTCCCTGGAACATTACTGAGGCACTATCTCGGTACCTTGGGCGGTACCAAGGCCGGAGCCTCCGGCCGTGGCCAGGCCGGCGGTACCGCCGTCCGGCCCCTTCTTTCTTCTCTTTTTCTTCTTTCATTTCTTTCTTCCTCTTTACTTTTCTTCCTCCATTTTCTTTTCCTTTTCTTCTCTTTCTTTCCTCTTTCATACTTTCTTCCAACAAATAACCACACACAACTCATCACATGATATCTTGCACACTCTTCAACTTTTGGGCATTCCAGGTATGCAACAACCTACAAATCTTATAACACGAAATGCTCATATAAAATCATTGTCATCAACACCAAAACAACATATAACAATGGTATGTTCTTTCAACCTTCCCTGTCCACATTCGTTCTGAACAAGGTGTGTGACCTCATCAAGAAAGGAGTTAGAGTGGACCTTGGATTTAGGGTGAAGTACATGAAGGATGTTGCAGAGTCCGTTTTTAATCATCGTGGTCGTGTAGTTGCCCCGGAGCAGATCTACAACTATCTTAGGTACTGGAGAGCATGATAGACTTATGTGAGCAGGGTCAAAAGGCATGAGGATGTGCGCTGGGTGGAAGAGGCAACATCAATCATGATGGACGATGATACCTACTTTGCGCACATCATGGTTCGGGCAATGCACCTATTTTTGCAGTCATGCGGTCAATCATAAGCTATGACAAGACAATGAACTAACTATCTTCTTAAGGGATGGTGATCTTCTCAACAGACCCATAGCAAACTATGCTCAGATGAAAATGATCTACGTCGGGCGTGTTCCACAAGCACCCATCTCTCCCACTGCGA
The DNA here is from genome assembly GCA_030979885.1 of Lolium multiflorum. Taxonomy (NCBI): domain Eukaryota; kingdom Viridiplantae; phylum Streptophyta; class Magnoliopsida; order Poales; family Poaceae; genus Lolium; species Lolium multiflorum. The sequence continues at coordinate 47,413,855 of CM061753.1, read as the reverse complement.
TCCACCGTGCTCTTACCCACCTAATGGAGCACAAGGCACATGCCACCATGTACCATGCGATGATCCCTCGGTGCAGGATGTACTGGTTTACTACCTCCTGAAGAAGTATTACCTTTGAGGAGCCCGAGTCTTAGGTCCTTGTTGTGGTGCTCGTTCTGGTGTCGATGGCTGGATGAACATCATGAAGATGATGCATATTTTGAAAGTAGCTAGGTTTGATGAAAATTGATGCCCAGTCTGAATATTTTTGGTGGTACGGCGAGGAGATATGCACTAACCCCTCCGTTGGTGAACTTATGTTCCATCACGAGCAATTGTTGGCGGACTCCTGGTGCAACAATCTAATCCTGCTAGAACTATATTGATTATGTGTTATATATTAGCCCACGCCTGAAGATGCTACTATGTCGAACACCTTGTATGCAGAGCTGGACACTTTGGTAAGCTCACCACAAAGCTACGTAGTAACCGTATGTGGAAACGCTCGTAACCAAACGAGTAGCCCGAAAACGCGAAACGGAGGCCCGACCAAACGACGGGGCTGTGCTTCTGCTAGGATGCTCAAAACAACTTGTTAGCAATCAATCTAATTGTTTAGGTCGCATGATCTTCAACTATTTCAACCGGAGCCAAGTTCTCCAAACACAGAGAAAATCTGCGAACAACAATCAAACTCGCCCCCAGAGCGATGAAGTGGTATCAAACCGTTTCTGTCTCTTTTATTCTGTGCATTTAGGCACCTTTAACCCCTTGTTCAGCGCTTTGCTGCTGAAATGTGTTGTACTATGACCTTTAAAGATTCCCTAAAAAAAAAAGACCTTTAAAGATAATATATATGTTTTATGTTAAAAAGAAACCGTTTCTGTCTTCCTGTTTTCTCGCACAACCTACAGGCTGAAAATTACTGGAAAATTCACACTTGTCTAACTTAAGGTTTGGGCTAAGATGTACGCAGCGAAGGAAACCCGCCATGCCATCACGCGACACACGGCCGGGTGCAAGCAAGAGCGCGACGAGCCCCACAAGTGTGCGTGCGGCAGCGCGACGCGAGCAGAGCAATGCCACCGGACGCACCTAGAGCTTACTGGCTACTACTCCCAGCCATGCCCCGATCGATCGAGGGGACAGCGACCGGGCGGCGACGCCTTGGCCGAACGCGAGCCACCCAACTGGCTGCATGCCCTACTCCTCGATTACGCACCGGAATTCTCCATCCTACCAGAAGCTCTATTCCTCACGAAACTACCGGAGATATCCCATCTCCACATGAACGTACGAACCCTAACTGCATCAGCCTCAATCCTCTATTTAAACACGGAATCGCCGTCCTTTCCCTCCAAAAGTCGTAACACCCAGGAGCAGAAACCAAACGAACACTGCAACCACACCACACTGTCACTGCTCTGCTCTGCTCAGTAGCCAGTGCACGCGAGTTACCTGATAGATAAGCTAGCTAGGTAGGAATGTCGCCGACGGCCATGTCGCTGACGACGACGACGACGACGACGAGCCACCTTCCCATCTGCAAGGCGCAGGACGGCTCCAAGCAAGCGCCGCCGCAGAGGCGGAAGATCACGCCCATATCTTCGCCAGATGCCGCTGGGCTCGACATCGGCAGGCGGAGGCTGCTGCAATCCACCGGCCTCGGCCTCGGGCTTGGGCTCGCGGTGGCAAAACCGGCACGGTCTGCGTCCCCGCCGGTCCTGGCGCCGGAGGAGCTGACGTCGAGCCGGATGTCCTACTCCCGGTTCCTCGAGTACCTCGACGCCGGCGCGGTCAAGAAGGTGGACTTCTTCCAGAACGGCACGGCCGCCGTAGTCGAGGTGGACGACCCGGCTCTGCCGGCGAAGGTCCACCGCGTCAAGGTGCAGCTCCCGGGGCTCCCCACCGAGCTGGTCCGCAAGCTGCGTGACAAGGGCGTCGACTTCGCGGCGCAGCCACCTGAGCCCGACCCCGGGGTGGACGTGCTCGGCCTCCTGCTGAACCTCGGCTTCCCGCTCCTCTTCCTCGCCTCGCTCTTCCTGCGGTCGTCGTCTGGTGCCCCCGGCGGCGGGCCGGGCCTGCCCTTCGGGCTCGGCCGGTCCAAGGCCAAGTTCCAGATGGAGCCCAACACGGGCGTCACCTTCGACGACATCGCCGGCGTCGACGAGGCGAAGCAGGACTTCCAGGAGATCGTGCAGTTCCTCAAGTTCCCGGACAAGTTCACGGCGGTGGGGGCGAGGATCCCCAAGGGGGTGCTGCTGGTCGGCCTTCCGGGGACCGGGAAGACGCTGCTGGCCAAGGCGATCGCGGGGGAGGCCGGCGTGCCCTTCTTCTCGCTGTCTGGGTCGGAGTTCATCGAGATGTTCGTCGGCGTGGGCGCGTCGCGGGTGCGGGACCTGTTTAACAAGGCCAAGGACAACGCGCCGTGCCTCGTGTTCATCGACGAGATCGACGCCGTCGGCCGGCAGCGCGGCACGGGCATCGGCGGCGGCAACGACGAGAGGGAGCAGACGCTCAACCAGCTGCTCACCGAGATGGACGGGTTCAGTGGTGACAGCGGCGTCATCGTGATCGCCGCCACGAACCGCCCGGAGATCCTCGACGCCGCGCTGCTTCGCCCGGGCCGCTTCGACCGTCAGGTGTCCGTCGGGCTGCCCGACGTGCGCGGCCGCGAGGAGATCCTCAGGGTGCACAGCGCAAACAAGAGGCTGGACACCGACGTGTCCCTTAGCGTGGTCGCCATGCGCACGCCCGGGTTCAGCGGCGCCGACCTCGCCAACCTCATGAACGAGGCGGCCATCCTCGCCGGCCGCCGCGGCAAGGACCGCATCTCCGTCAAGGAGATCGACGACTCCATTGACCGGATCGTTGCCGGCCTCGAGGGAACCAGCATGACCGACGGCAAGAGCAAGATGCTCGTCGCCTACCACGAGATCGGCCATGCCGTCTGCGCGTAAGCACACACTAACACGATTATTTTCACGGCTATTTCTTCTCGTTTTTTATGAAACTAAGTCGATTTTTGCATTGCAGGACACTGACGCCGGGGCACGACGCCGTGCAGAAGGTGACGCTGATCCCACGAGGGCAGGCGCGAGGCCTGACGTGGTTCCTGCCTGGCGATGACCCGACGCTGGTGTCCAAGCAGCAGATCTTCGCGAGGATCGTCGGCGGGCTGGGCGGCCGCGCCGCCGAGGAGGTGATCTTCGGGGAGCCCGAGGTGACCACGGGCGCGGCGGGGGACCTGCAGCAGGTGACGCAGGTGGCGCGGCAGATGGTGACCACGTTCGGCATGTCGGAGATCGGGCCGTGGGCGCTGACAGACCAGGCCGCGCAGAGCGGAGACCTCGTGCTGCGGATGCTGGCCAGGAAGTCCATGTCCGAGAAGCTCGCCGCCGACATCGACAGGACGGTGAAGGCCATCGTCGACGAGGCATACGAGGTTGCCAAGGCTCATATCAGGAGGACCCGGCCGGCCATCGACCAGCTTGTGGACGTGCTCATGGAGAAGGAGACGCTCACCGGCGACGAGTTCAGGGCGATCTTGTCAGAGCACGTCGACATTGGCAAGCAGCAGCGGAATACGGCCGAAAGGACAGACATGGTCACTGCTTGAAACTTCAGAAAAGTAGAATTGTGTAGTGTAGACTGTAGAACGATAAGCATATTATAGCGCAATGTAAATATGAATGATGCCTCACATGCTTGACAGTTACTACTCCTAGCAAATATTCTCCATACAAGCAGGAGTTTAGCCCAATTCTGCTACTCCGTGTAATAATTCGTGTTCTCCCACAGGTGAGGGATACATAGCCGAAAGTGAAAAGTAGAAGAACGTAGGAGATAGGAGTAGGACACGCTAGACTGCTACGATAAAACATGGAAGAAATAATTGACGATATATATTCTGTCATAAGCAGAGATGCTCTGCATCAACACTACTTCGATGCCTCCCCAGCTCCAAGAGCCAAGACCCGCCTCTTCTTGTAGTTGGCCTTGAAGCAGGCCTGCCTAAGCCTCTTCGTCTTATCCTTGAGCTCAACACATGGCTTCTGCTCCAGGAGCTTCCTCTCCTGCTCCAGCATCTCCACCATCGCCCTCAGCTGCTCCTCGTCGTTCGCCTTGCCTGCCTCCTGCAAAGCCTGCAACGGTGACCCGACATAGGACATGATTAGAAGTTGAAACAGATGTGAATGCTGATTCAGCGTAGTAAGAGATAAGAAAACCACTATGGATAAAGAGGGAACCTCGACATTGTTGATGAGGGCCCGCAAACTCTTCATCTTGCGATGCGGCCACCTAGGAATCCCAAGCTCTCTGCACCTCTTCTTCAGGACGGTGAGCCCGACATTCAGCTCTCGAGCTGCCTGCGTGATTGGCAGGTAGAAGTGCTGTGACACAAGCTCGAATGTCAACACTTTTTCTGGTCTAACAGGGACTGCTGTCATCGTGTTTGATGCTGCTCCATTCTCCTCACTATAACACAGTAGTGGTAACCCCTTCTCGCTCTCTTTTCTGCTGTCATCATCCCAATACCTCTGTACATCATCCTCAAAGTTTGTATCAAACTCTGCAGCATCGCAAATGACAAGAGAATGAGCTGAGAGGTCTAGAACTTCAGAAAGTGCTGCTCAAATCAAATGGAGAACAGAAATCATACCTTGAAGAGTGCTACTCTGCCTAACGGCGGAGCCAGTAGAGCATAATGGTTCACAACAGAAGCTCGGGAAGGGTAGATTGGAGAGGAGTGCTTCTTCCTCAAGCAGGAAATTATCAAGCCAATCACTTGGCCAATAAGGCCACAAGCTGGTCCATGGTAAATAAGATAGATCAACTTAGCAAAAACAATTGTACTACTTGATGCACACTGTGCACAATCTCACTGCATGATAGAAGAAAAAACGTACCTCTGTTCTTCGTTGCAATCCATTCTCTCTAGAACTAGATCGTGGGCAGACAAATACTGTGATGAGAACTGATGAAGACAAGACTAGAACGTGGGTAGCCAAATATATATGGAGCGGAGGAAAGGCAAAGCCGGCTCTTAAATGCTGGTATCACTTGGTGCATGGAAACGGCTCATATTGAAAATCATGCGAGGATTTAATTCAAAGAGTGGCTAATGGATCGGGAGTTACAAAAAAAGGGAGTAATTGTGTGATTGGCTGCATGGTAATAATTAGTCTTGGTAAATAGCATAACATGCCTTGGGTTTCGTCCATTTAAGAGTATGGATAATGGCTAATCAAAACTTTTCGCCTAGAGTCTGCATGTTTTGTTTTACAGATATATTATTATTTATATTTCTTAGAACTATAAGTTCTGATGCATGATTAGGACTAACTGGGCACAGACTTTCGTCATCCATCCAGCCATCTTTCTGCTAACGCGCATTACCTTTACCGAACTGTAATTCAACTTGTTTCTGCTTCTGTTCGGCCTTGAACTATTCCAGTTATCATCTTAATTACTCACAAAATCGAAAGGTAAGCTTAACATGTATGACAGTATAGCTGTATAAGCAAGAAGTGAGGGTTTGGGGGCATACGTTCTCACTTATTTGTGCATTGCTTGACACACTCAAAGCATTTTTTTTTGCGGGGGACATTCAAAGCATTGCTTTGAATGTTTTGGTTAAAGTCACAATTCATCAGATTCAAAGAGCTAATTAGGCAAGGGTGCTTCTTTCTACATGGTGAGAGCAATAGTACTGGATTAGAGTATATTACTCCATGGTGGGGTATTATTACATTAAATAGGCAGCCATGCACGCATATTATTGATCGTTTAAGGGGCTTAAAACCAAATGATGTTACTAGAAAATGAACTTATATGTAAATCTGTGATTGCAACTGTAGTGGGATCTGCTGAACAGGGTCTTGAACGTGTGTGTTTCAGAAAGAATTACGTGTCAACACATTTTCATGATTAAATGTGGAACAACACATAAAAGTAGAATGTGCAAAATCCATATGTACCAAATTAGTAGGAGTACACGTAAAAAAAAAGTAAGTAGGAGTAACATGAACTCACTTGAGTTTCTTTGCTCAGCTCCACGTTTCTTGAATTGTGCAGCTTCGGACCTACCAAAAGCCAGCAAATCAGAACACTTTGTAAAAATAAATCATTTATGTAGTATACTCTAGGCATTCATGGGTAAATTCACCAAAATTTAAAACAGCAAACAGATAAAGAATCTTAACTGATGGCTATGGACACTCAAATTAGTAAATTATAGAGCGTGCAGATAGCTGTTTTTTTTTGGGCGGGGAGATAGCTGCTTGTTGATTTCAGTACGGTAGAAACAGTAACATAAATGCGATGTACAAGTCAAGAAGAACCGAAGACAGGACGTCTTTTGTTTCTGCACTGCAAACTAATTTTCTTTGTAAACATTACAACAATTTCACCGTACCATCTAGCTCCAATCTCGGCATGACATGTCGAAACCTTTTAGGACTGAAAAAATCTCCTGGATAAGGGGATGCGAGGTATCCCCTGAGATGAAGACATGCACCTTGTCATGCAGATCAATCCAGCTGTACCCAGGATGCTTGTGAACACCTTGACGTTCCATCTCTTCTCTTACAACAGACGCACTTCCCCACCTCCCCTCATGAGCATGCAAGTTATGAATCAAAACATATGGAGCAGAACTCTCAGGGTCAATCTTGGACAATGCCTTTGCAGCCATGTGAGCCAGTTGTTCATTCTTCTTCGCCGTACAGGCTCCGAGGAAAGATCCCCACACAGATCGTTCTGGAGCAATTGGCATGCTATTGATTACCTCCAATGCATCATCAAGCTCACCATGTCGACCTATGAGATTGACAAGTGCTGCATAGTGCTCAATCCTAGCAGCAATGCCATACTCATGAACCATGGTGCGGAAAACCCTCCATCCTTCAGAGACAAGGCCAGCATTTCCGCATGCACTCAAGAGAGTAATGAAAGTTATGTGTGTTGGCATAACCCTGGCACTCGTCATTTCTTCAAAAAGTTGCAAAGCTTCTGTAGCTCGACCATGGTGTTCATAAGCTCCTATCAGTGCATTCCAAGACATGAAATCTTTTTGCGTTTGCATCTGCTTGAAGATGGCTTCCGCCTCGGTTAGTGCCCCGCCTCTGGAGTACATTGTTATAAGGGCATTGCTAGTTGCAGTATCTGGCAGAAACGACTTCTCAATAAGTTGGTGGAACTGAGTTCCAAGGCGCAACATAGGGAGCGACGCACATGCTGCTAGAACTGAAGAGAAGGTGTGCCGATCAGGCATCCCACCAACTTCTAGCATCTTTGTAAATAGCTTGACTGTACCATCGTAGTCCCCATTTTGCTCATAACCTGATATCATTGTATTCCAGGAAATGGTCCCACGCTCTGGCATTTTATCAAAAAACCTACGGGCATTCTCAACTTCGCCTATGTGTGTGAATCCTCGTATTATTAAATTCCAAGACACTACATCAGGGTCAGGCATTTCCCAAAACAGCTTCTCTGCTTCCTGCATATCTGACACCTTGGCATACCCAGCAATCATAGTATTCCATGATACGAGGTCCTTAATCGGCATCTCGTCAAACAGTGTCCTTGCTGAGCAAACATCTCCGGTTTTTGTATAGCACATCATCATTGAGTTCCATGACACAACATTCCTCTCAAAGACCCTCATGTTGCCCATCTTGGGCTGGTACTGACATCTGGGAATCATATCAAATAATCTCCTGGCCTCGCTCACCCTCCCAACTTGACCATACGCAGAAATCAGCGTATTGTAGGCATCAACAGCCTTGTCCATGTCCGTCACCCGCAAGCGCTTTGTCAGCAGCTCCTCTGCCTCATCCAACCGGCCGTTCTTCGTTAACCCACACACCAGCGTGCTCAGCGAGGCGGAGTCCTTGACAGACATCGCATTGAACATGTCAAGGGCCTTGTCCACCTGGCCAGCAGCAAAGAACCCGGTGACCATCGTGTTAAAAGAAGCGATGTTCCTCTGCGGCATCTCACCGAATAGCTTCTCAGCCTCGCCCATGAGCCTGCGGCGCACATAGGCGCCGAGGAGGGTGTTCCAGGTGACCGCGTCGCGCTGTGGCATTTCGTCGAACAGCCGGCGCGCGTCGGCGAGGTGGTCGGGGTGCGGCGAGCGGGAGTAGGCAGCGAGGAGCGTGTTCCACGACACGGCGTCCCGGACGGGCATAGAGGCGAAAAAGGCCCGCGCGGCGCTCACGTCGCGGCCGCGTGCTAGCGCCGCGAGGAACGAGTTCCAGGTCACGACGTCGCGGGCGGGGATGGCGTCGAAGAGGCGCCTGGCTGCGTCGAAGCGGCCGCGTCGGAGGAGAGCCGCGAGGGAGCGGTTGTGTTGCCGGACAAGTTCGTCGGCGGGCGATGCAGCCGTAGCTGCGGCTGCGGCGAACGCACGGCGGTGGGCGACGCCTGGGATGGGAGGCGGCCATCGCCGCATCAGGATTCAGTTTCAGTAGTATAGTTCAGTTGCATAATTTTCTGTTGAGGTGATTTGGTCAGACCAGAACATCACACTTGAGTTTTGTTTCGACCAAACTAAACCTTTCATAATATCGCTTATTTTGTTCTCTACTATGGATTGCTGCTGGCCAACGACAGTTCCAGTTTCGCCGGTTAACAGACGGTCAGGATGGATCTTACCCCTTCGATAAAATCCGACGGCTGTAATTTAAATTTTCCTTTTTGAAACCTGTGCAAGTTTGTAATTCAAACCTGGAACTATCGGCTCCCCAGGGACTCTATATAACCTGGGAGAGAGGGTGGATGAGCGGCGCGATAACAAGAACCCTAATTATGTTTTCCCCGTCATTTCAGTTTCTCATTTCCAGTTATTTCAGTTCTTCCTTAAATTTCAGTAATTTCCGCATAGTTGTCTAGATCTTGATCCAAAACCATGTCGGGATCCTGACAATTGGTATCAGAAGCTTTTTCCCCCAAGCGCTCTCCCACTTTTCTCCACTCGGCAGCTCAGATCCGGCGTAGCCACCCCTCAGATCTGTCAGTGGGTGTGGGAATTTTCGCCCCGCGGAAGAGATCCTCTTGTTCATGACTCACCGGAGAACAAGATCTCAAGAGAAGATGGCGGCGGCGACTGAAGAAGCGGAGTTGCTGGCCGCAGCGCAGCGCCAAGCGGAAGAAGAAGACGAGATCGAGGGTTGCCTACCTCGAGAGGTACTCAACCTGTCAAGGCGCTTCGACCAACAGCAGTTGTCCATCGACATGCTGCAATGTAACCTCTCCAAGCTCTCTGGTATGGTAGCTCAGATCGCTATTGCTGTGAAAGCTCCTCCTACTCCACCCAGTTCCACTGCCACAGATCCAAGCAGCCAAAATTCACCACACCTCCACCTCCTCCACAGAATTTGAGTCCAATTATGGAGGGATCCACACAAAATTCTTCTGTGCACCCACCAAACGAGCCGCAAGATCGACCACAACCACCAAATTCTACGCCTTCTCCACAGCCCGACCTGCAAAAAGCAGGAAATTCATCTTCCACACCACACAAGATTCACCAAACTACCTCTCCCCACTCCCACCCACACCTATACAACCAGCCTACTCACACTGGGTACAATTACCAGCCATACACCGCCTATACTCCACCACAATACCCACCCAACAATTACTACCCTCCTCCACAGCAGCAACACCCATATCAACCACCTCATCAGGGATACTATCACTACCCTCCACCACTAGCTCCTTACACACCACCTCACAACTACTATACTGCAAATCCTAGTCCTTACCACTATCCACCACCTCACACAACTACCACACCAACCTACCAGCCACACACACCACACAGCAACACACATCATCACATGCACCAAAATACCAATAGCACCAACCAGGAACCTTATATTAGGACTCCTAGTGTGGAAATTCCCTTATTTTTTTGGTGATAATGCTAAGAATTGGATTGATGAGTGTGAAGGAATTTTTACCCTGGCTGGTATCAACAATGAAGGCAAGGTTAAATGGGCTCATGCACACATCAGAGGCAAAGCAAAGACTTGGCTGGCTGGCGGCAACCTCAACATTTATTTGCTCAATTGGCACCAATTTTGTGATCTCTTATGTCAACGATTTCCTGCAGCGGGTGAGCATGAATCTATGGAGCAGTTTCAGCATCTGAAACAAACCACCTCGGTCAACCTTTATATTGACAGTTTCGAGGAGTACATGATCAATATGAAGAGAGATCACTCATACCTGACTGATAATTTCTTCTTGCTCTGGTTCATCAGTGTACTTAAAGAAACAATCAAACATGTTGTCAAGAGCCACAACCCCTCAACACTGAAGTCAACTTACTGGCATGCAATGCAACAAGAAATGGCTTACCTGCTACCACCAAGAAAATCTCTGCTCCTCAGTCGAATTTGAGAATACGACAGCAGCAGTACCAAGACCTGCAGCTATCCAGAGAGACAATAAACCAAAGTAAGTCCTTGATAGGGCAAAGGACAGAGGGAAGTGCTGGTACTATCCTGAGTAGTGGAATTATGGCCACAAATGCAGTAACATGAAGAGTATTGTACATGCAATACAACTCCAAGGACACAGTGATGATGAAGAAGTGTTTTCACCCACTGATACCTATCATGATGCAGAGTGTACACCCTTGGAACCCCTACAGACACCAATAGATGACAGAGCAGCAGATCCTAATCCACCACAGCCTGTAGACAAGCTTATGCAAATATCAGCTGAAGCAATACATGGCATTCCAGGTGCAAATACTCTGTCAGTTACTATTCTCATTGGAGGATGTCAAGCAGTAGCTCTTATAGACACTGGGAGTACCAACACATTCTTGGACACTGAATTTGTACAGAAAGCTAACCTGCAAATCCAACACTCAAATGCTCATACAGTGGTAGTAGCAGCAGCAGTAGAATTGATATCTAAGGGACATATCCCTGACTGCAAATTCATGATCAACAAAGTGCCATTCAGCCATGATTTTAAAATCTTGCCTCTCAAGGGATATGGTATGGTATTGGGAGCAAATTGGTTGGCAGCACACAATCCCAATTACTTTGATTGGGAAAAGAGAAGTATATCTATAAAAGTTGAGGGCAAATGATGCACTCTGAAGGGACAAAGCTGCTCCTTTGAGCAAGAAAACTATCTCAGCTAAAGCTTGTTGCAAATTATTGAACAGTGGTGCTCAGGCTTACCTCATCAGACTACCAGCTCCTACCAAAATGGAGGACACCACTCCCCAATCCTCCACAGTCATACCAGCACAAGTAGCAGATATTCTGGACAAATACAAGGATTTGTTCACTGAGCCCTCTGGTCTACCTCCACATAGATCTTGTGACCACTCCATTCCCATTAAAGAAGGATCCACTCCTCCTAATGTGAGACCATACAAAATGCCACACAAGCAGAAAAATATTGTGGAGGAACTTGTGCAAAATATGTTGGAAAATTCTGAAATCAGACCAAGCAGCATCCCATACTCTTCTCCTGCTATCTTGGTAAGGAAAAAAGATAAAACATGTCGCCTCTCTATCGACTACAGACAAGACAGCTCAACACACTCACTATCAAAAACAAATACCCCATTCCTGTGATAGAGGACTTACTGGATGAATTACAAGGTGCAACCATACTATCCAAATTGGATCTTCGTTATGGTTACCACCAAATTAGAATGCAAGAAACTGACATTGCAAAAACTGCATTCTCCACACACATGGGTCACTATGAGTACATGGTTATGCCTTTTGGCCTTACAAATGCCCCTGCTACATTCCAAGAGCTGATGAACAACATTTTCTCTGCCAATCTCAAAAAATTTGTATTGGTATTTGATGACCCACAAGTATGGGGATCGCAGGTCTTGAGGGAAGTATTACCCAATTTATTGATTCGACACAAGGGAGACAAAGAATACTTGTAAGCCTTAACAACGGAGTTGTCAATTCAGTGCACCGGAACAGACTTGCTCGCAAGAGTTTATCATAATCAGTTTTATGGCAATAGGAATAGTGAAATAACAGAGCAATAAAGACAGCAGTAGTGATTATAGTAAACAGCAGGATTAAAAGACTGTAGGCACGGGGACGGATTTAACGGGCGTTGCATGGATGAGAGAAACTCATGTAACAATCAAAGCATGGGCATTTGCAGATAATAATAAAACGGTATCCAAGTACTAATCAATCAATAGGCATGTGTTCCATATTTAGTCGTACGTGCTCGCAATGAGAAACTTGCACAACATCTTTTGTCCTACCAGCCGGTGGCGGGGCCTCTAGGGAAACTACGGATATTAAGGTACTCCTTTTAATAGAGTGGAGCAAAGCATTAACACTCCGTGAACACATGTGATCCTCACATCACTACCATTCCCTCCGGTTGTCCCGATTTCTTGGGGCCATTGGTTCCGGACAGCGACATGTGTATACAACTTGCGGGTAAGATCATAAACAACGAATATCTTCATGAATCAATAACATGTTCAGATCTGAGATCATGGCACTCGGGCCCTAGTGACAAGCATTAAGCATAACAAGTTGCAACAATATCATAAAAGTGACATCTACGGATACTAGGCACTATGCCCTAACAATCTTATGACTATTACATGACCAATCTCATCCAATCCCTACCATCCCCTTCAGCCTACAGCGGGGGAATTACTCACACATGGATGGGGAAACATGGCTGGTCGATGGAGAGCGTTGGCGGTGATGGCGGTGAAGATCTCCTCAATTCCCCGTCCGGAGTGCCGAACGGAGACCGGCTCCCGCGACGGAGTTTCGCGATGTGGCGGCTCTCTGGAGGTTCTGGCGACTTCGACTTCTCTCGTGCGTTTTAGGTCGAACCCGATAAGTAGTCGAAGGGCGTCGGAGGCCAGCCGAGTGGGCCACACCACATGGCCGCGCGGGCCCCCCCTGGGCCGCGTCGCCCTATGGTGTGGGGCCCTCGGGCCTCCACCTCTCTTGCCCTTCTGGCTCCGTCAATATTCTGATAAAATAGGGCCTTCTGCATAAATTCCGAGGATTTTCCCGAAAGTTGGATTTCTGCACAAAAACGAGACACCAGAGCAATTCTGCTGAAAACAGCGTTAGTCCGTGTTAGTTGTATCAAAATACACAAATTAGAGGCAAAACAATAGCAAAAGTGTTCGGGAAAGTAGATACGTTTTGGACGTATCAGTATTCTTCGATGATATTCTAATATACAACAAGAATCTAGTTCACACATAATACACTTGCAACAAGTGCTACAGATTCTTAGACTGCACCAACTTAAGGCAAAACTTTCCAAATGCAGCTTTGCAGTAGATTCTGTTGATTATTTGGGCCATGTCATTACTCGGGAGGGGGTAGCTGATCCTTCCAAAATCTCAGAGATTACTAACTGGAGCCCTCCTCAGAACATCAAGCAATTGAGACAATTTCTGGGTCTCACAGGGTATTACAGGAGATTTGTCAGAGGTTATGGTTCTATTTGCAAGCCACTCCATGAGGCACTAAAAAAGGATTCACTTATGTGGACAGAATCCCAGCAGCCAGCTTTCACACAACACAAAACAGCTATGTCAACACCTCCTATATTAATACTACCAAATTTCACCTTGCCATTCCACCTAGAGACTGATGCTTCAGGTACAGGGCTGGGAGCAGTACGCATGCAAAAGGGACATCCCATTGCCTTTTTCAGCAAAGCTATTGGAGTGAAGGCAGCAGCCCTATCCATTTATGAAAAGGAAGCCCTAGCAATTTTGGAGGCACTAAGAAAATGGAGACACTATTTACTGGGTAATAAGCTTATAATCAAGGCTGACCAAAAAAGCTTAAAATATCTCTCTAGTCAAAGGCTACTTGAAGGCATTCAACACAAGCTCATGCTTAAACTGCTGGAATTTGATTTTGTCATTGAATACAAGAAAGGTTCTGAGAACTCAGTGGCAGATGCACTCTCCAGGAAGCAAACTGAAACGTCTGATTCTGCCAAGCCATTTCCACTGTTGTACCTACATGGTTGATACGTCCCAAACGTATCTATAATTTCTTATGTTCCATGCTACTTTTATGACAATACTCACATGTTTTATACATACTTTACATCATTATTATGCATTTTACGGCACTAACCTATTAACAAGATGCGAAGCGCCAGTTGTGTTTTCTGCTGTTTTTTGGTTTCAGAAATCCTACAAAATATTCTCGGAATTGGACGAAATCAACGCCCGGGTCTTATTTTTCCACGAAGCTTCGGGAAGACCGAAGGGATAACGAAGTGGGGCGACGAGGCACCTCCACCATAGGGCCGCGCGGCCGGAGGGGCCGCGCCGCCCTATGGTGTGGGCCCCCGCGCCTCTTCTGCCCTTCCGCCTACTTAAAGCCTTCGTCGCGAATACCCCTGGACCGAGAGCCACGATACGGAAAACCTTCCGAGAGACGCCGCCGCCGCCAATCCCATCTCGGGGATTCAGGAGATCGCCTCGGCACCACTTGGAGAGGGAATCATCACCGGAGGGCTCTACATCATCATGCCCGCCTCCGGATTGATGCGTGAGTAGTTCATCCTTGGACTATGGGTCCATAGCAGTAGCTAGTTGGTTGTCTTCTCCTCTTGTGCTATCATGTTTAGATCTTGTGAGCTGCCTAACATGATCAAGATCATCTATTTGTAATGCTACATGTTGTGTTTGGCGGGATCCGATGAATATAGAATATTATGTCAAGTTGATTATCAATCTATCATATATGTGTTGTTTATGTTCTTGCATGCTCTCCGTTGCTAGTAGAGGCTTTGGCCAAGTTGATACTTGTAACTCCAAGAGGGAGTATTTATGCTCGATAGTGGGTTCATGCCTCCATTGAATCTGGGACAGTGACAAAAGTTCTAAGGTTGTGGATGTGCTGTTGCTACTAGGGATAAAACATCAATGCTTTGTCTAAGGATATTTGTGTTGATTACATTACGCACCATACTTAATGCAATTGTCTGTTGTTTGCAACTTAATACTGGAAGTGGTGCGGATGCTAACCTGAAGGTGGACTATTTAGGCATAGATGCATCTGGATGGCGGTCTATGTTCTTTGTCGTAATGCCCTGATTAAATCTCATAGTGATCATCATGATATGTATTTAATCTTTATTTGTCAATTGCCACCTGTAATTTGTTCACCCGGCATGTTATTTATCTTATTGGAAAGACACCACTAGTGAACTGTGGACCCCGGTCCATTCTTTACATCTGAATACAATCTAATCATTGTTCTCTACTGTTCTTTGCAAACAAACGTCATCTTTCACACAATATGTTTAATCCTTTGTTTTCAGCAAGCCGGTGAGATTGACAACCTCACTGTTACGTTGGGGCAAAGTATCTTGATTTTGTTGTGCAGGTTCCACGTTGGCGCCGGTTTCACGTGTTGCCGCTACACTCCTCCACCAACAACCTTCACGTGCTTCCTTGACTCCTACTGGTTCGATAACCTTGGTTTCTTTATGAGGGAAAACTTGCTGCTGTGCGCATCACACCTTCCTCTTGGGGTTCCCAACGGACGTGTGCATCACGCGTAATCAAGCTCTTTTTCTGGCGCCGTTGCCGGGGATCTGAAGAAAAGTTACACCACAAAGATTTCTATCTCCCATGGCAACTGCACTCTTTTTTCGGCGCCATTGCGAAAGGATCGTATGCCGCACCTAGAGGGGGGTGAATAGGTGCTAACCAATTTTTAGTTCTTTTTCAATTTAGGTTTGACACAAAGGTAAATTTTCTAGATATGCAACTAAGTGAATTTACCTATATGACAAGGTTACCAACTAAGCAAGATATAGCTACGCAATATATAGGAGATAGAGTAGGATAGAGGTAACCGAGAGTGGAGCACGCGTTGACACGGAGATGATTCCCGTAGTTCCCTTCCTTTGCAAGAAGGTACGTCTACGTTTGGAGGAGTGTGGTTGCTACGCAAGCCAAACCAACAACCACGAAGGCTTCACTCAGATCTCCTGTGAGCAACGCCACGAAGGCCTAGCCCACTTCCACTAAGGGATTTCCTCGAGGCGGAAACCGGGCCTTTACAAGGTTCTTGGGGCACACATCCACAACTGAATTGGAGGCTCCCAAATCTGTAACAATACAACAATCAACAACAACACATCAACACAAATCAACTAGGGAACCAAATAGGAACACTAGCATGAGATCCCTCAAACAAATGAGGGGGAAATGAAAAACGCTTCGGTGAGGATGTAGATCGGTGGCTTCTCCTTCGAATCTCCAAAGATCAAGAGCTTTGGTTGGGGGAGGAAGGAGATCTTGCAAATCTTGTGTTTCTTGAGGTGGCTCTAATGGTGGTGAAGCTTGGCAGATTTCTTGTGCAATGATTGAGCAAAGGGGTAAGGAAGAAGAAGGGTATAAATACCCCTCCTCAAAATCCAGCCGTTGAGCCTTAGGGGCCGGATAATCCGGCCTAAGTTAGGGCCGGATAATCCGCCCCCGGATAATCCGGCCTCACAGTACAAAACCGGGACAATGTCCGGTCAAATGTCCGGCCCCATACAGACTTTTCTTCAGGTCCTTAGCCATTTTTCGAGGGCCGGATATTTCCGAAATGTCCGGCCCGGATAATCCGGCCCTGGGACAAAACCGGACAATGGGCAAACCGGCCCCATGCAGGCCACTCTTCTTCAGGTCCTTAGCCATTTTGGGGGCCGGATATTTCCGAAATGTCCGGCCCGGATAATCCGGCCCTGGGACAAAACCAGGACAATATCCGGGCAAATGTCCGGCCCTATCTGAGCTGCAATTCCTCGGTCCTTAGCCAAAAAGCTGGGGCCGGATATTTTGGAAATATCCGCCCGGATTATCCGCTGAAGAACTTTTTCTGATCTTTGTGATCACATCCAACATACATACACATGTATCTATATAATCCCTGTACCACTTAACCAAACATTAGTATATCACGTATATTGACATCAAACACTCAAAACATAATATGAGAGATGTTCTTTCAATCTCCCCCTTTTTGGTGTTTGATGACAATATACGGATTTGCAAGAGAATCACTATAGAAACAAGCATGATGGCAAAACATAGAGGCACTCCCCCTACATGTGTGCATATAAGTAATTTGCATTTGAATACAAATACACAACACATAGGAGCGAGGTGCCTCAACACAAGAGGTATCCATCATGAGTTCTAACAAGAGACATATACAAATATGAAGTTGAGATAGGATGCTAGAAATCATACCCATATTGAGATAGGATGCTAGAAATCATACCCATGTGTAGATATATGATACGGAGATATAGCATCACACATAATATAATAGTCTTGATCTCAACATATAGGAATCCGAAAACCATAACAATGTCTCACACCACATAGCACATAGTTTTAAATGGAACACAACCAACCAAAGCAAATAGTTCAAATAAAATGGAACACAAGCAATAAAGGAATGGTAAACGCATATGCTTGTGCCCAAACCATGCAAATCCCCGAGAGAGTTCCTAATAGAACACTTCTCCCCCTTTGGCATCGAAACGCCAAAAAGGGAACAAGCGCGATGCTACTCGCCCCATGGGGATCACTCGGAGGCATCTTCATCATCGGACTCGTATGGCGCTTCTTCTTCTTCCTCTTCTTCATCAGTGTCAGGGGCATCCGGAGAAAGACGAGTGAGGCTGGACCTTTGAAGGCAACTATCAAGATCACTCCACGGAACCTGAGCAGAGTGCCACCCACTGTAACCTGGGTGAACTGGAGGCCGAGGCGGGGGTCCTTGCTCACCACTGAGCTTGTGCAGAATAACCGCCTGAGTATGCTTAATCTCAGAACGCTCTCGGCTGGCCGCATAGTTCTCCTTATGGATCTCAATGTTCATGCAAAGGATGTGACGCTGAAACCAACTAAGCCTTTTCACTTGTTTCTTCATAGCCGGGAGATCAGGACGGCGAGCAGGAGCAAAACCACTAGAACGAGCATCACCCATGAAGGAGTCAGGTGCAGGAGCAGCAGAAGATACTGGCTTGAGCTTGTAAGCCTTCTTGACGGAATGCTTCACCAATGCGTACCCGCTCAAGTCTTCATCCATGGTCACAGAGTTGTTGATGAGGAGCTGAATATATGGTGCATAAGGTATGGTGTTCCGGGATACCATGGCATCATGAATCTCATTGAAGATGTAGTCCATGACATCAATAGTGTAGTCAACATCTTCATTAGTATCACGGGCACACCTATAGCTGAGGTGCATAAGACTCACAAGCGCTCCCCGGAGAGCATCATTGTTACCACCACTTGGAGAGATGGTGGCCCGAAAGAACCTGAGTAACTGACTATAGATGGGAAGCAGCCCCTTAGTAGAACCAATTTTTCCAGCAGAGGTATAGAGATCAAACAACACATCCTTATCTGGCTTCTGTGGTCCATGAAGACGACGACCTCCTTCTGCAGGAACTCCAAGAATACCAGCAAATCGGCGCAAGCTTGCGCTACAGTGAGTGGAACCAGTCATCCATTCCATAGTGCGGTCCTCATCTGTCTTGAAGGCCAAAGTGGCAAAGAATTGCTTCACCAACTCTGGACTAAAGTCACACTTAACCTTCATCAGATCCTGCAAGCCCATCCTACCAGTCACCCAGATGGCATCCGCAAAATGATCATCTGTAGAAAGGTCTTCCACATTGATTGCTTGCATGGGTCGCACTTTCGGCATGGGCTCAAAGATGTCCTTGTAGATGTATTCCTGCTCCATGCACCAGAATTTCCTGCCCTCTGTCTCTTCATCCCTTGGGAGGTCTTCATACCAGTTCTTCATGCGGATAGCGGAATAAGAGATAAGGTCCATGGTCTTGTAGTTTACCCTTAGGTCCTTGTTCTTCTGCCTTGATGCTGAGGACTTGCGAGGAGCGTTGGATGTGAACTCATCACTAGACCGATCACCCCTTGGGCGTCTCCGAACACCCCGAGAAGTACGTCCTGTGAAAAGCAAAGACGGATAGCAAAGGGAAGGTAATGCTCATAAGTCATGTATGATACAGTAATGTACTCGAGAAACATACTATAAGTTGGTACAAGTCTAAACAAGATAGATTGAATCAAAACTGCAGTGGCGATGAAGCTCCAGGCCGGATAATCCGGTGCCCCAAGGGGGCGGATAATCCGGCCGGACCGGATAATCCGGTCCTCGCGGGGGCCGGATAATCCGGCCCTGCGAAACTAGCAGATTTTGCATTCAACAACTTGTCTAAGAACAGATCGGCCTTATAGCATGCAAGAGGAGTACACTACAAACGATTTGGAACAACTAGACACCAAATCCACCAAGAAAATAGCACATACAAATCACAACACCTAGGGTTAGGGATTGTGAGTCATACCCGCATCCATTGCGAAAGCCGCTTGGAGGAGAAGGTAGCTAGGAGGAGGAGCACCCGATCCACCCAAAAACTCCGGGAGGGAGTGGACGGGGCGGCTCCGGCGAGGAGGAGAGCTCCGGTGACCTTGAGAGGAGAGAGAGGAGAGAGAGGCGCGTGGGGGTGGTGTGAACCGTTTCTCCCCCGCGGCCTCGTCCTCAGCCCTTTCAAGATCTGCCCAGGCCGGATAATCCGGCCCTAGTTTAGGGCGGATAATCCGGCCGGGCCGGATTTTCCGGGTTGCCGGGAGGCCGGATTATCCGGTTTTCTGGAAGTTCCAGAACGCCGTATAATCCGGCCTATCTTTAGTTGGTTATTTGCATAAACTCATATGTGATGCAATAATGTATCACGTCACATATAGGAAGCAAATTTACCAATAAGATGGGGCAAACCTAGATCATCCGATCGAAAATCCTCAAACTCCAAGTTTTTACCAAACATGACAAATGAGCAAGATGGAAGTGGCTTATAGGAGAGTGTAGGCTTAGGTTTAGAGGAAACAAACTGTTAATGGTACATGATCACTCAAGTTTGCAAGATATGAGCAAATAAGGCCAAACTAGAGTGATTTCCCATAAGAACATGGAGTTGTCAAATAAAAGCGATAAGATCCAAATAACTCCAACTCTTCTCAAAGAAGAGTGTGGTGGCCTAGGCCACCATATATGAGTGTTATGGCATGGCACCGCGAAGATATATCTTGGGCCCAAAACCACTACTCATCATTGAAGCTCACATATCATTATATGATATAAAGAGAATGATTTTCTTTAATGTTGGCATTATGGGGGGAGGGATAGCTCAATAGTTTTAAACCGCACTCCCCTATCTCCATGCCCACATCTAAACCAAATAAAGTTTTGAGACAAAGGTGTGTTTGCAAGATGGTCAAGCTATACTCCTTGAATCAATGATATTTAGCTCATTCCTCAAAAAAGAGAACCTTGCTTCATCAAGAGGCTTCGTGAATATATCGGCAAGTTGATCTTTGGTAGGAACATAGATAAGCTCAATATCACCACGGGCAACATGATCCCTAATGAAATGATTCCGGATCTCAATATGCTTCGTTCTTGAATGTTGCACCGGATTATAGGCAATCTTGATAGCACTTTCATTGTCACATAATAGAGGCACTTTGTCACAAATGACACCGTATTCCTTTAAAGTTTGCCTCATCCATAACAATTGAGTGCATCCACTTGCGGCGGCAACATATTCGGCTTCGGCGGTGGAGAGAGATATACAATTTTGCTTTTTAGAAGACCAACACACCAAGGACCTACCAAGAAATTGGCAAGCCCCGGAAGTTGATTTCCTATCATCCTTGTCCCCCGCCCAATCCGCATCGGTGTATCCATTGAGAATAAAACTTGAGCCTTTGGGGTACCAAATACCATATCTTGGGGTATCAACCAAATATCGAAAGATTCTTTTGAGAGCCATCATGTGACTCTCTTTAGGAGAAGCTTGATACCTTGCACACACACCAACACTCAACACTATGTCCGGTCTAGATGCACAAAGGTAAAGCAAGGATCCAATCATGGAGCGATATACCTTTTGATCCACCTCTTTACCATTGGGATCTAGTGCAAGATGACATTTGGTAACCATAGGAGTGGCTACACCCTTCAACTCGGTCATCTTGAACCTTTTGAGCATGTCTTGGAGATATTTTGCTTGATTGATGAAGGTTCCTTCTCTCAATTGCTTGATTTCAAAACCAAGGAAGAACTTCATCTCTCCCATCATAGACATCTCAAACCTATCGGTCATAAGCTTTGAAAATTCATCATTGAAAGCTTGGTTAGTAGAGCCAAAGATAATATCATCAACATATAATTGGCAAACGAAAAGCTCCCCATTAACCCTCTTAGTAAAAAGAGTGGGATCGATTAGCCCAACATCAAACCCACGGTCTACCAACAATTCTTTAAGGTGCTCGTACCAAGCTCTAGGAGCTTGTTTGAGACCATAAAGTGCTTTATCAAGCTTGTAGACATGGTTAGGAAAGTTGAGATCCTCAAACCCCGGGGGTTGCTTAACATAAACCTCTTCATGCAAAGGACCATTAAGAAATGCACTTTTAACATCCATTTGTTGTAACTTAAAGTTATGATGCGATGCATAAGCAAGAAGGATACGGATGGACTCAAGACGAGCCACGGGAGCATAGGTCTCTCCAAAGTCAATTCCTTCAACTTGAGAGAAACCTTGAGCCACCAATCTTGCCTTGTTCCTCACAATATTTCCAAACTCATCTTGCTTGTTCTTGAATATCCATTTAGTGCCTATAACATTGCGGCACTCCTTTGGCTTCTCTACTAAGGTCCACACTTTGTTGCGCTTGAAGTTGTTGAGTTCCTCGTGCATGGCTTCCACCCAATCCGAATCTTCAAGGGCTTCAAATACTTTCTTGGGTTCCACTACGGAGATATAAGCATGATGATTGCTAAAGTTAGCCAATTGCCTTCTTGTGGAGACCTTTGCTCGAACATCACCAAGGACCTTGTCATGAGTGTGTCCACGAATTTCAAGGGTCCTATCTCTTCTTGCTAGACGACGGGCCTCGATCTCCTCCTTGGTTCTTTTAGGCCTTGGAGGTGTCACTTGATCAACTTGATCATTTGGGTCCCCGTCTTGACCTTCAATTTGAGCTTCCTCAATTTCTTGAGAATGCTCATCCTCATGTGCTTGATCTTGGACAATATTTGGTGAAGCGCAAATATCGAATGGTTGATCTTGAATTCTTGGTTGATCTTGTCCTTGATCTTGTTCATGAGAGGGAGGGTTTTCTTCTTGTTCTTGGGTTGGTGCATCATTAGCTTCAAGAGATGGGGTTTGTTGATGTTGAGAGGATGAGGGCTCCACCGTGGTAGAGCATAGTTCTTCCCGAGAGCTGATGGCGTGTAACTCACACGTTCGTTGGGAACCCCAAGAGGAAGGTATGATGCGCACAACAGCAAGTTTCAGAAAGAAACCAAGGTTTATCGAACCAGGAGGAGCCAAGAAACACGTTGAAGGTTGATGGTGGCGAAATGTAGTGCGGCGCAACACCGGGATTCGGCGCCAACGTGGAACCTGCACAACACAACCAAAGTACTTTGCCCCAATGAAACAGTGAGGTTGTCAATCTCACACTTGCTGTGTAACAAAGGATTAACCGTATTGTGTGGAAGATGATTGTTTGCGAAGAAAACAGTAAAACAAGTATTGCAGTAGATTGTATGCGATGTAAAGAATAGGACCGGGGTCCACAGTTCACTAGAGGTGTCTCTCCCATAAGATAAAAGCATGTTGGGTGAACAAATTACAGTCGGGCAATTGACAAATAGAAAAGGGCATAACAATGCATATACATGATATGATAAATATAGTGAGATTTAATTGGGCATTACGACAAAGTACATAGACCGCCATCCAACCGCATCTATGCCTAAAAAGTCCACCTTCAGGTTATCATCCGAACCCCATTCAGTATTAAGTTGCAAAGCAACAGACAATTGCATTAAGTATGGTGCGTAATGTAATCGACAACTACATCCTTAGACATAGAATCAATGTTTTATCCCTAGTGGCAACAACACATCACAACCTTAGAACTTTCTGTCACTGTCCCAGGTATCAATGAAGGCATGAACCCACTATCGAGCATAAATACTCCCTCTTGGAGTTAAGAGCAAAAACTTGGCCAGAGCCTCTACTAGTAACGGAGAGCATGCAAGATCATAAACAACACATAAGTAATAGATTGATAATCACCATAACATAGTATTCTCTATCCATCGGATCCCGACAAACACAACATATAGAATTACAGATAGATGATCTTGATCATGTTAGGCAGCTCACAAGATCCAACAATGAAGCACAATTAGGAGAAGACGACCATCTAGCTACTGCTATGGACCCATAGTCCAGGGGTGAACTACTCACTCATCACTCCGGAGCGATCATGGCGATGAAGAGTCCTCCGGAGATGAATCCCCTCTCCGGCAGGGTGCCGGCGATCTCCTGAATCCCCGAGATGGGATTCGCGGCGGCGCGTCTCGGAAGGTTTCCGTATCGTCGCTCTCGGTGCGGGGTTTCGCGACGGAGGCTTTAAGTAGGCGAAAGGGCAGCCTCGGAGGGTGCGGGTGGGGCCGGACACTAGGGCGGCGCGGCCGGGGCCGGCGCGCCGCCATGTGTGGGCCCACGTGGCCCCTCTCTGACGGCTCTCGGGTGTTGGATGCTTAGGGCAAAATAGGAACACAGGCGTTGATTTCGTCCAATTCGAGAATATTTCCTTACTAGGATTTCGAAACCAAAAACAGAAAACAACAACTGGCTCTTCGGCATCTTGTTAATAGGTTAGTTCCAGAAAATGCGTAAATACGACATATAATGTGCATAAAACATGTAGATATCATCAATAATGTAGCATGGAACATAAGAAATTATCGATGCGTTGGAGACGTATCAGCATCCCCAAGCTTAGTTCTGCTCGTCCCGAGGAGGTAAAACGTTAACAAAGATAATTTCTGAAGTGACATGCCATCATAATCTTGATCATACTATTGTAAACATATGTAATGAATGCAGCGATCAAAACAATGGTAATGACATGAGTAAACAAATGAATCATAAAGCAAAGACTTTTCATGAATA
Organism: Lolium multiflorum; assembly: GCA_030979885.1. Taxonomy (NCBI): domain Eukaryota; kingdom Viridiplantae; phylum Streptophyta; class Magnoliopsida; order Poales; family Poaceae; genus Lolium; species Lolium multiflorum. Next base: position 47,389,783 of record CM061753.1, on the reverse strand, counting down.
GTACTTCAAGACAAGCATCAATAAGTCTTGCATAAGAGTTAACTCATAAAGCAATAAATCAAAGTAAAGGTATTGAAGCAACACAAAGGAAGATTAAGTTTCAGCGGTTGCTTTCAACTTATAACATGTATATCTCATGGATAGTGTCAATGTAAAGTAATATAACAAGTGCAATATGCAGGTATGTAGGAATCAATGCACAGTTCACACAAGTGTTTGCTTCTTAAGGTGGAGAGAGATAGGTAAACTGACTCAACAATAAAAATAAAAGAAAGGTCCTTCAAAGAGGAAAGCATCGATTGCTGTATTTGTGCTAGAGCTTTTATTTTGAAAACATGAAACAATTTTGTCAACGGTAGTAATAAAGCATATGAGTTATGTAAATTATATCTTACAAGTTGCAAGCCTCATGCATAGTATACTAATAGTGCCCGCAACTTGTCCTACTTAGCTTGGACTACCGGATCTTCGCAATGCACATGTTTCAACCAAGTGTCACAAATGGGTACCTCCATGCCGCCTGTACAAAGGTCTAAGGAGAAAGCTCGCATTTTGGATTTCTCGCTTTTGATTATTCTCAACTTAGACATCCATACCGGGACAACATGGACAACAGATAATGGACTCCTCTTTAATGCATAAGCATGTAGCAACAATTATTATTCTCATATGAGATTGAGGATATATGTCCAAAACTGAAACTTCCACCATGATTCATGGCTTTAGTTAGCGGCCCAATGTTCTTCTCTAACAATATGCATGCTCCAACCATTAAGGTGGTAGATCTCTCTTACTTCAGACAAGACGGACATGCATAGCAACTCACATGATATTCAACAAAGAGTAGTTGATGGCGTCCCCAGAAGCATGGTTATCGCACAACAAGCAACTTAATAAAAGATAAAGTGCATAAGTACATATTCAATACTACAATAGTTTTTAAGGCTATTTTGTCCCATGAGCTATATATTGCAAAGGTGAATGATGGAATTTTAAAGGTAGCACTCAAGCAATTTACTTTGGAATGGCGGAGAAATACCATGTAGTAGGTAGGTATGGTGGACACAAATGGCATAGTGGTTGGCTCAAGGATTTTGGATGCATGAGAAGTATTCCCTCTCGATACAAGGTTTAGGCTAGCAAGGTTATTTGAAGCAAACTCAAGGATGAACCGGTGCAGCAAAACTCACATAAAAGACATATTGTAAACATTACAAGACTCTACACCGTCTTCCTTGTTGTTCAAAACTCAATACTAGAATTATCTAGACCTTAGAGAGACCAAATATGCAAATCAGATTTTAGCAAGCTCTATGTATTTCTTCATTAATGGGTGCAAAGTATATGATGCAAGAGCTTAAACATGAGCACAACAATTGCCAAGTATCACATTATCCAAGACATTTTAGAATTACTACATGTAGCATTTTCCAATTCCAACCATATAACAATTTAACGAAGAAGAAACTTCGCCATGAACATTATGAGTAAAGCCTAAGGACATATTTGTCCATATGCAACAGCGGAGCGTGTCTCTCTCCCACAAACTGAATGCTAGGATCCATTTTATTCAAACAAAAACAACAACAATTGCCAAGTATCACATTATCCAAGACATTTTAGAATTACTACATGTAGCATTTTCCAATTCCAGCCATATAACAATTTAACGAAGAAGAAACTTCGCCATGAACATTATGAGTAAAGCCTAAGGACATATTTGTCCATATGCAACAGCGGAGCGTGTCTCTCTCCCACAAACTGAATGCTAGGATCCATTTTATTCAAACAAAAACAAAAACAAAAACAAACCGACGCTCCAAGTAAAGAACACAAGATGTGACTGAATAAAAATATAGTTTCAGGGGAGGAACCTGATGATGTTGTCGATGAAGAAGGGGATGCCTTGGGCATCCCCAAGCTTAGACGCTGAGTCTTCTTAAAATATGCAGGGATGAACCACGGGGGCATCCCCAAGCTTAGAGCTTTCACTCCTCTTGATCATAGTATATCATACTCCTCTCTTGACCCTTGAAAACTTCCTTCACACCAAACTTCAAGCAAACTCATTAGAGGGTTAGTGCACAATTAATAATTCACATATTCAGAGGTGACACAATAATTCTTAACACTTCTGGACATTGCATAAAGCTACTGGACATTAATGGATCAAAGAAATTCATCCAACATAGCAAAAGAGGCAATGCGAAATAAAAGGCAGAATCTGTCAAAACAGAACAGTCCGTAAAGACGAATTTTAAAATGGCACCAGACTTGCTCAAATGGAAAAACTCAAAACTAATGAAAGTTGCGTACATATCTGAGGATCACGCTCGTAAATTGGCAGATTTTGTCGAATTTTCTACAGAGACTTAGGCCCAGATTCGTGACAGACAGCCATGCTGTTTCTGCGCAGCGATCCCAAATGTAACATCAACTTTAACATAGAAACTTTACTTGGCACAAAAACATGATAAGGAGAGGTTGCTACAGTAGTAAACAACTTCCAAGACTCAAATAAAACAAAAATTGCTGTAGTAAAAACATGGGTTGTCTCCCATAAGTGCTTTTCTTTAACGCCTTTCAGCTAGGCGCAGAAAGTGCAAATCAAGTAACATCAAGAGTAGAAGCATCAACATCATAACTTGTTCTAATAATAGAATCAAAAGGCAACTTCATTCTCTTTCTAGGGAAGTGTTCCATACCTTTCTTGAGAGGAAATTGATATTTAATATTACCTTCCCTCATATCAATAACAGCACCAACAGTTCGAAGAAAAGGTCTTCCCAACACAATAGGACAAGATGCATTGCATTCGATATCCAAGACAACAAAATCAACGGGGACAAGGTTATTGTTAACCGTAATGCGCACATTATCAATCCTCCCCAAAGGTTTCTTTTTAACATTATCGGCAAGATTAACATCCAAATAACAATTCTTCAATGGTGGCAAGTCAAGCATATCATAAATCTTTTTAGGCATAACGAAATACTTGCACCAAGATCACATAAAGCATTACATTCAAAGTCATTGAATTTCATTTTAATGATGGGCTCCCAACCATCTTCTAACTTTCTAGGAATAGAAGTTTCAAGTTTTAGTTTCTCTTCTCTAGCTTTTATGAGAGTATTTGTAATATGTTTTGTAAAGGCTAAATTTATAGCACTAGCATTAGGACTTTTAGCAAGTTTTTGTAAGAACTTTATAACTTCAGAGATGTGACAATCATCAAAATCTAAATCATTATGAGCTACAGCAATGGGATCATTGTTCCCAAGGTTGGAAAAAATTTCAGCAGTTTTATCACAAGCAGTTTCAGCAGTTTTAGCAATTTCAGGCAGTTTTGTACGCTTTGCACTAGGAGTAGAAACATTGCCAACACCAATTATTTTACCATTGATAGTAGGAGGTGCAGCAACATGTGAAGAATTAACATTACTAGTGGTGGTAATAGTCCAAACTTTAGCTACATTATTCTCTTTAGCTAGTTTTTCATTTTCTTCTCTATCCCACCTAGCACGCAATTCAGCCATTAATCTTATATTCTCATTAATTCTAACTTGGATGGCATTTGCTGTAGTAGTAATCTTATTATCAATATCATTATTAGGCATAACTTTCAATTTTAATAGATTAACGTCAGAGGCAAGTCTATCAACTCTAGAAGCAATAATATCAATTTTATCAAGCTTTTCCTCAACATATTTGTTAAAAGCAGTTTGTGTACTAATAAATTCTTTAAGCATAGCTTCAAGACCAGATGGTACACTCCTATTATTGTTGTAAGAATTCCCATAAGAATTACCATAACCATTACCATTAGCAGAAGGATATGGCCTATAGTTATTACCAGAGTTGTTCCTATAAGCATTGTTGTTGAAATTATTATTTTTAATGAAATTCACATCAACATTTTCTTCTTGAGCAACCAATGAAGCTAAAGGAACATTATTTGGATCAACATTAGATCTACCATTCACAAGCATAGACATAATCACATCAATCTTATCATTCAAGGAAGAGGTTTCTTCAACAGAATTTACCTTCTTACCTTGTGGAGCTCTTTCCGTGTGCCATTCAGAGTAATTTATCATCATATCATCAAGAAGTTTTGTAGCCGCCCCAAAGTGATGGACATAAAGGTACCTCCAGCAGCTGAATCCAATAAATTCCGCGAAGAAAAATTTAGTCCTGCATAGAAGGTTTGGATGATCATCCAAGTAGTCAGTCCATGGGTTGGGCAATTCTTTACCAAAGTTTTCATTCTCTCCCATGCTTGAGCAACATGTTCAGTATCTAATTGCTTAAAATTCATTATGCTACTTCTCAAAGATATAATTTTAGCGGGAGGATAATATCTACCAATAAAAGCATCCTTACATTTAGTCCATGAATCAATACTATTCTTAGGCAAAGATAGCAACCAATCTTTAGCTCTTCCTCTTAATGAGAAAGGAAACACTTTCAATTTAATAATATCACCATCTACATCCTTATACTTTTGCATTTCACAAAGTTCAACAAAATTATTAAGATGGGCAACAGCATCATCAGAACTAACACCAGAAAATTGATCTCTCATAACCAGGTTCAGTAAAGCAGGTTTAATTTCAAAGAATTCTGCTGTAGTAGCAGGTGGAGCAATAGGTGTGCATAGGAAATCATTGTTATTTGTAGTTGTGAAGTCACACAACTTAGTATTTTCAGGGGTATTCATTTTAGCAACAGTAAATAAAATAAACTAGATAAAGTAAATGCAAGTAACTAATTTTTTGTGTTTTTGATATAGAGAGCAAGGCAGTAAATAAAGTAAAACTAGCAACTAATTTTTTTGTGTTTTGTTTAGGTGCAGCAAACAAAGTAGTAAATAAAATAAAGCAAGACAAAAATAAAGTAAAGAGATTGGGAAGTGGAGACTCCCCTTGCAGCGTGTCTTGATCTCCCCGGCAACGGCGCCAGAAAAAGAGCTTGATGGCGTGTAACTCACACATTCGTTGGGAACCCCAAGAGGAAGGTATGATGCGCACAGCAGCAAGTTTTCCCTCAGAAAGAAACCAAGGTTTATCGAACCAGGGAGGAGCCAAGAAACACGTTGAAGGTTGATGGTGGCGAAATGTAGTGCGGCGCAACACCAGGATTCGGCGCCAACGTGGAACACAACACAACCAAAGTACTTTTCCCCAACGAAACAGTGAGGTTGTCAATCTCACCGTCTTGCTGTAACAAAGGATTAACCGTATTGTGTGGAAGATGATTGTTTGCGAAGAAAACAGTAAAACAAGTATTGCAAGATTGTATGCGATGTAAAGAATAGGACCGGGGTCCACAGTTCACTAGAGGTGTCTCTCCCATAAGATAAAAGCATGTTGGGTGAACAAATTACAGTCGGGAAATTGACAAATAGAAAAGGGCATAACAATGCATATACATGATATGATAAATATAGTGAGATTTAATTGGGCATTACGACAAAGTACATAGACCGCCATCCAACTACATCTATGCCTAAAAAGTCCACCTTCAGGTTATCATCCGAACCCCATTCAGTATTAAGTTGCAAAGCAACAGACAATTGCATTAAGTATGGTGCGTAATGTAATCGACAACTACATCCTTAGACATAGAATCAATGTTTTATCCCTAGTGGCAACAGCACATCACAACCTTAGAACTTTCTGTCACTCTCCCAGGTATCAATGAAGGCATGAACCCACTATCGAGCATAAATACTCCCTCTTGGAGTTAAGAGCAAAAACTTGGCCAGAGCCTCTACTAGTAACGGAGAGCATGCAAGATCATAAACAACACATAAGTAATAGATTGATAATCACCATAACATAGTATTCTCTATCCATCGGATCCCGACAAACACAACATATAGAATTACAGATAGATGATCTTGATCATGTTAGGCAGCTCACAAGATCCAACAATGAAGCACAATTAGGAGAAGACAACCATCTAGCTACTGCTATGGACCCATAGTCCAGGGGTGAACTACTCACTCATCACTCCGGAGGCGATCATGGCGATGAAGAGTCCTCCGGGAGATGAATCCCCTCTCCGGCAGGGTGCCGGAGGTGATCTCTGAATCCCCGAGATGGGATTCGCGGCGGCGCGTCTCTGAAGGTTTTCCGTATCGTCGCTCTCGGTCTGGGGGTTCGCGACGGAGGCTTTAAGTAGGCGAAAGGGCAGCCTCGGAGGGTCTGGTGGGGCCAAACACTAGGGCGGCGCGGCCGGGGCCGCGCCGCCACCATGTGTGGGCCCACGTGGCCCCTCTCGACGGCTCTCGGGTGTTGGATGCTTCCGGGCAAATAGGAACCTGGGCATTGATTTCGTCCAATTCCGAGAATATTTCCTTACTAGGATTTCTGAAACCAAAAACAAAAACAGCAACCGGCTCTTCGGCATCTTGTTAATAGGTTAGTTCCAGAAAATGCGTAAATACGACATATAATGTGCATAAAACATGTAGATATCATCAATAATGTAGCATGGAACATAAGAAATTATCAATACCTTGGAGACGTATCAGACGCCACACCGTGTCCCTCAATGGGGCGGAAAAATCCCACACCCATTCTTACTATGGCATCTTGAGGTATTTCATCACCTGCACATACATCAACTTGCCCCACTTGGGAGCCATCATTTTCTTCGAACCTCACACTACAAGATTCGATGATAATCTCGGAGGCTATATCAAAGACTCTATAAGTGTGAGATTCGGCACCGTAACCAACAAATATACCCTCCAAAGCTTTAGGAGCGAATTTAGACAAACGAACTCCTTTGATTTTGTAGAAACACTTACAACCGAACACCTTGAAGTATGAGATATTAGGCTTGTTGCCGGTGAGTATTTCATATGGAGTCTTGTTCAATCCCTTGCGGAGATAGAGCCGGTTAGAAGAGTGGCAAGCGGTGGAGATGGCTTCAGCCCAAAAGTTATAGCGGGATTTATACTCCGCCATCATAGATCTTGCCATATCCATAAGAGTCCGGTTCTTCCTCTCCGCAACACCATTTTGTTGAGGGGTGTAAGCAGCGGAATATTGATGACGAATCCCCTCATCACTAAGAAAATCATTGAGTGTGTAGTTCTTGAACTCGGAGCCGTTGTCACTTCTTATTGCCATAATGAGGAGGTTGTGTTGGCGTTGCACCTCGGTAGCAAAGTCAATGAATATTTGTTGAGTCTCATCTTTCGTCTTGAGAAAGTAGACCCAAGTGTATCTTGAGTAATCATCAACAATCACCAAGCAATGTTTCTTCGCACCAAGACTTGCATGAGTAACGGGACCAAAGAGATCCACATGAAGGAGCTCCAAGATCCTCTTGGAAGAGATGATAGTCTTGCTTGGATGCGGAGAGTCATGCATTTTGCCTTCAACACAAGCCCTACAAACACGATCTTTGGCAAAAGAAACATTTTCCATTAGTCCCACAATATGGTTCCCCTTGTGAAGACTTTGCAAAGTTCTCATGTTGACATGGGCTAGGCGGCGATGCCACAACCAACCCACATCCGCCTTTCCGAATAGGCACATCGCACTTGAAGTGGTGGTCCCCGAAAAGTCCACCACATACAAGTTATGTTCGCGATACCCAACGAAAGCGACTTTTAGAGTCTTGCTCCACAAGAGGACCACAATATCATTATCAATAAAGACGGCGAAACCCATCTTGCCAAGGGCGGAAACGGAAAGCAAATTGTAACCAAGGGTTTTGACAAGCATGACATACACAAGTGTTATGTTGTGTGCAACCACAACCTTGCCAAAACCCAATACCTCGGATGTAGAATTATCGCCAAAGGAGACGGTGATATTGTTTATGTTGGGCCTCAACTCCTTGACGAGGTTCTTGCCGCCGGTCATATGACTTGTACATCCACTATCAAGTACCCATTTTGAACCTCCGGCGGCATAGTCCTACATGAGATCAATGCTTGGATTTAGGTACCCATTTATCAATGGGTCCTCTTTTGTTAGCAACAAGGGTCTTTGGGACCCAAATAGACCAAGCAACATAACCATCATATGGGCCAACATATTTAGCATAAACATCACCATAATAATCTTTGAATAAAACATAGTGAGGGTTAGCATTTCCCGCATCATCATCATTAATGGTTTTGCCCTTAGGGGCTTCACCATTAGTGATATCTTTCTTCTTCTCTTGTGCGGGCTTGGCCTTTTGCTTGTTTGCCTTCTTTGCCTTGGCTCCATAACCAAGGCCCTCCTTCCCATTGTTTGATCTTTGCTTACTCAAGAGATCATCCAAAGAAAGTTTACTTTGGGGAGAGGAGGCCTTAGCAAGTTCATCCTTCAACCTAGCATTTTCCTCAATAATATTTGCATGATCACATGAAGGGGTAGAGGAACTAGGCACATCATATGAAGCAAGCCTAATTTGAAGTTGCTCATTTGACTTGGATAGGAGAGCGTATTCACTCTTCAAAGCTTTGTGAGCTTTGTCTAGTTCATCTAGATCCTTCACAAGTTTCTCATGATCAACACCAAATTGGGCCATTTCCTTTTTAAGCACTTTAGTCTTAGCCCTAGCATGATCTCTAGCTTTAGTGAGCTTGTTAATTTCATCTTGAGGCTCTTCAAGATTTTCTAGCCTCTCCTCAAGAGAAGCTATAGTTTCTTGACTTTCCTCAAGAGCATGGATTTCAAGAGAGTCTTCTCTCTCTATTTGACCCTTTTTCTCAAGAGTAGCATTTTGTTGAGCTAAACGAGCCATGAGGTTTGAAACATGCTTTTTGTTGTTACCTTGTAGGTTAAAAATGAATTCATCAAACTCTAGCATTTCTTGTTTCACTTTTAGACTAGCATCATCAACCCCTAGATCACTTGATATGTTAGGCATAGAGGGGCTAGGAGATGATACCTCGGAGGATTTGGCCATGAGACAACTTTCTTCCTCCACATGAATGATCTCATTGGGGGATTCACTTGGTGATGAAGAGTTAGTGGAGAGGGAGGCAAGAGCGACCAATCCATTAGAGGTTGCATCTTCTTCATCATCACCATCATCATCTCCGGAGGTATATTCTTCTTGAGTTGATAGCACAATAGATGTGTCCAAGGAGGATTTTGCCATGAAGCAATGTGCATTCTTGATATGAGGATTCTCATTGGGGGATTCAAAGAGAGATGAAGAGGGAATGTTGGTAGTGACAATGGCGGCCACTTCCTTTGAGCTTTCTCCTTCATCATCACTAGAGCTTTCAACTTCATCGGTAGAATACTCTTCCCTAGTCACTAGCACAACTCTTGGAGGCCTCTTGCCCTTCTTGGTCTTGTTGTTGTAGAATTTCTTGTTGGGGGCTTTTGAATATTTGCCCTTTGTGTCTTTGCTCTTGTCCTTGGGAATGAGCCTTCCATTATGAAGCTCTCTATTCTCATAGGGGCATTCGGCAATGAAGTGGCGCTTGTCATCACAATTGTAGCATGACCTTGTCTTTGGACCAAAGCTAGTGAACCCACTTTTGTGGTTTCTCTTGATGTTGTCTTCCTTGGCCTTGGAGGGATCAACCCAAAATGACTTTGCATGAAAGGCCATGTGATCATGATAGTGGCATTCCAAATCTTCCGGATAGGACATACTCCAAGATGCCCTATATTGTTCTTGAGGGTACACTTCTTCAACGGGGTTGACCACCAAGGCAAGATTGTTCCCTTTTGCCATACCAATGGCACGATTGCGAGAATCATGAGAGTTTTGCTCGAGCACCTTGAGGGCTTGCATCTCGTGCACGGCATCTTGAGATGAGAGAGAGGAATAGCATTCTCTCCCAACAAGGGTCTTGACATCAATGGGTACAAACGGCATCATGCATTCAATGTACTTCTCCTTGATCCAAGAGTCATTGATGTGGGTGGCACCACTAAGCCGGAAGGCATCGGCAACGATGAGGAGTCTTCCATACATGACTTGATGATCTTCATCCGGTAGCCTCATGAATCCTTCGGCTTGATTCCGAAGAGCATTATACTTGTTCCTTCTCGTGCTCTCACTTCCAATGCAACTAGCGGCCAAACCATCCCAAGCTTCCTTGGCGGTGGTGTAGTTCCGAACACGAGGCAGCTCTTGTGTCCCCACACTAGTTTGAATCATGTGCAAGGCGGTGTTGTTGAGTTGACTATCAACCGCTTCTCTTCTAGTCAACTTGTCGGGGTTGTAGGGCTTGAAGCCTTCCAAGATGATTCTCCAAAGTTCATTGGAGGCACTGCAAACATGAGAGCGAAACTCAAATTGCCAAGTATCGAAATTATCAACGGAAAACTTAGGTGGGTCGCCTCGGATGTTCAAATGGGGATGGGGAACCGGTATATCGGGAGATAGAAAAGGTGGAGCTACTCGATTGTAGCTCTCACCTCCACTAGTTCCACTAGGAGATGCAATGGGAGATTTGATAGTGTTTAAGTTATCACCTTCCATGGGTTTGGTAGAGGAGGGTAATGCCGAAGCACCTCCCTCTTCTAACACACCCGTGTCCTTTACCTCTATGACGGGATCCCTAGGAAGGACCGGAGTCATAAGCTCGGAAATCAGTTTTCTCATGCTTTCCATTTGAGCGTCCATGGAGGATCTCAACGAATTGATGTCCTCCATGGTGACCAACTTTCCGGCCTCTTCCGGAAGCCCATCGTCCGGCATACTCTTAGGCGGTTAAGCCCGAAATAAGAGCCGAGGCTCTGATACCAATTGAAAGGATCGTATGCCGCACCTAGAGGGGGGTGAATAGGTGCTAACCAATTTTTAGTTCTTTTTCAATTTAGGTTTGACACAAAGGTAAATTCTCTAGATATGCAACTAAGTGAATTTACCTATATGACAAGGTTACCAACTAAGCAAGATATAGCTACGCAATATATAGGAGATAGAGTGGGATAGAGGTAACCGAGAGTGGAGCACGACACGGAGATGATTCCCGTAGTTCCCTTCCTTTGCAAGAAGGTACGTCTACGTTTGGAGGAGTGTGGTTGCTACGCAAGCCAAACCAACAGCCACGAAGGCTTCACTCAGATCTCCTGTGAGCAACGCCACGAAGGCCTAGCCCACTTCCACTAAGGGATTTCCTCGAGGCGGAAACCGGGCCTTTACAAGGTTCTTGGGGCACACATCCACAACTGAATTGGAGGCTCCCAAATCTGTAACAATACAACAATCAACAACAACACATCAACACAAATCAACTAGGGAACCAAATAGGAACACTAGCATGAGATCCCTCAAACAAATGAGGGGGAAATGAAAAACGCTTCGGTGAGGATGTAGATCGGTGGCTTCTCCTTCGAATCTCCAAAGATCAAGAGCTTTGGTTGGGGAGGAAGGAGATCTTGCAAATCTTGTGTTTCTTGAGGTGGCTCTAATGGTGGTGAAGCTTGGCAGATTTCTTGTGCAATGATTGAGCAAAGGGGTAAGGAAGAAGAAGAGGGGTATAAATACCCCTCCTCAAAATCCAGCCGTTGAGCCTTCCGGGGGGCCGGATAATCCGGCCTAAGTTAGGGCCGGATAATCCGCCCCCCGGATAATCCGGCCTCCTGGTACAAAACCAGGACAATGTCCGGTCAAATGTCCGGCCCCATACCAGAGCCACTTTTCTTCAGGTCCTTAGCCATTTTTCGAGGGGCCGGATATTTCCGAAATGTCCGGCCCGGATAATCCGGCCCTGGACAAAACCAGGACAATATCCGGGCAAATGTCCGACCCCATACCAGAGCCACTTTTCTTGGTCCTTAGCCATTTTTCGAGGGGCCGGATATTTCGAAATGTCCGGCCCGGATAATCCGGCCCGGGACAAAACCAGGACAATATCCGGGCAAATGTCCGGCCCCTATACTGAGCCAATTCCTCAGTCCTTAGCCAAAAACTGGGGCTGGATATTTTGGAAATATCCGGCCCGGATTATCCGGCCTGAAGAACTTTTTGCTGATCTTTTTGACAGTACAGATCACATCCAACACACATACACATGTATCTATATAATCCCTGTACCACTTAACAAAACATTAGTATATAACGTATATTGACATCAAACACTCAAAACATAATATGAGAGATGTTCTTTCAATTGCCGGGGAGATCAAGACACGCTGCAAGGGGAGTCTTCCACATCTAATCTCTTTACTTTGTTTTTGTCTTGCTTTACTTTATTTTACTTTCTGTCTTGTTTGCTTTATATCAAAAATACAAAAAAATTAGTTGCTTTACTTTATTTCATTTGTCTTGTTTACTTTCTCTATATCAAAAACACAAAAAATTAGTTACTTGTTTTTACTTTATTTAATTCGGTTTTGCTTAGTTTATTTTTGCTTATTGCTTAAATGAGTACTCCTGAGAACACTAAGTTGTGTGACTTCACTAGTTAGGCTTAATGGAAAACAACAAAAAAATTAGAGATCTTTATGAACTTTATCTTGAATTAGGACATGATGTGTTTGAAGAGAGGATTAAAAAACCCATGGAACTTTGTTTGCAAAATAGTTGCAGCAATGTTATTAGCATGAACTCTTTGAACACTATTATTGCTAATGCTATGGAAGAATTTAAGCTTGGGGAAGCTGGTTGTGATATTTTTAGTCCCCCAAGTTTTGAGGAGAAAATTTTCTTTGATGATACTTTGCCTCCCATTTATGATAATAATGATAGTGGTATTTTGGTGCCACCTACTATGGAGGATAAAGTTTATTATGATTATACCATGCCTGCAATTTATGATGATTACAATGATGGTTGTGATAGTTTTACTCCCACTATTACTAATAAAATTGATTATGCTTATGTGGAGAGTAATGATACTTTTATGCATGTGGATCATGACAAGAATGTTGTATGTGATAGTTATATTGTTGAGTTTGTTCATGATGCTACTGAAAATTATTATGAGAGAGGAAAATATGGTTGTAGAAATTTTCATGGTACTAAAACACCTCTCTACATGCTGAAAATTTTGAAGTTACTCGTGTTTTATCTTCCTATGCTTGTCACTTTGCTCTTTTTGAATTTATTTGTGTACAAGATTCCTATGCATAGGAAGCGGGTTAGGCTTAAATGTGTTTTGAATTTGCTTCTTGATGCTCTCTTTTGCTTCAAATCTTATTTCTTGCGAGAGCATCATTAAAATTACCGAGCCCATCTTAATGGCTATAAAGAAAGCACTTCTTGGGAGATAACCCATGATATTTTTACTACTGTTTTGTTGAGTCTTGGAAGTTGTTACTACTGTAGAAACCTCTCCTTATCATGTTTTTTGTGCCAAGTAAAGTCTCTATGGTAAAGTTGATGCTAGATTTGGATTGCTGCGCGACAGAATTGCTGTCTGTCACGAATTTGTGTAGAACTCTCTGTACAAAAATCAAAAAAATCTGCCAATTTACGTGTGTGATCCTCAGATATGTACGCAACTTTCATTAGTTTTGAGTTTTTCCGTTTGAGCAAGTTAAGTGCCTCTGTAAAATTCGTCTTTACGGACTGTTCTGTTTTGACAGATTCTGCCTTTTATTTTATTGGTGAGAATACTTGAAATTCTGCCGCTTTTGCTATGTTGAATGGGTTTCTTTGTTCCATTAACTTTCAGTAGCTTTGTGCAATGTCCAGAAGTGTTAAGAATGATTATGTCACCTCTGAATGTGTGAATTTTTGATTATGCACTAACCCTCTAATGAGTTTGCTTGAAGTTTGGTGTGGAGGAAGTTTTCAAGGGTCAAGAGAAGAGGATGATACAATATGATCAAGAAGAGTGAAAAGTCTAAGCTTGGGGATGCCCGGTGGTTCATCCCTGCATATTTTAAGAAGACTCAAGCATCTAAGCTTGGGGATGCCCAAGGCATCCCCTTCTTCATCGACAACTTATCGTCACTTCTAGTGAAACTATATTTTTATGTCATCACATCTTATGTTCTTTACTTGGAGCGTCTGTTTGCTTTTGTTTTTGTTTTGGTTTGAATAAAGTTGGATCCCGCCATCCTTGTATTGGAGATATTACGCTCCGCTTTTTCATATGGAACACTTGTGTTCTTAGTTGCGCTTTAATGTTCATGGCGAAGGCTGGAAATTGCTTCGTTGATTGCTATTTGGTTGGAATCAGAAAATGCTTCATATGGTTTGGAATAACTTGAAACTTGGCAATTGTTTTGAGCTCTTATAGATCATGTTTAAGCTCTTGCATCATGTAGTTTAATCTATTAGTGGAGAACTACCGTAGATCTTGTTAAAATTTGGTTTGCATGATTGGTCTCTCTAAGTCTAGATATTTTCTGGTATAGTGTTTGAACAACAAGGAAGACAGTGTAGAGTCTTATAATGCTTGCAATGTGTTCTTGTGTAAGTTTTGCTGTACCTGTTCATACTTGTGTTTGCTTCAAACAACCTTGCTAGCCAAAGCCTTGTACTGAGAGGAAATGCTTCTCGTGCATCCAAACACCTTGAGCCAAAACCCATGCCATTTGTGTCCACCATATCTACCTACTATGTGGTATTTTTGCCATTCCAAAGTAAATTACTTGAGTGCTACCTTTAAAATTTTATTCCTTTATCTTTGCAATATATAGCTCATGGGACAAATAGCTTAAAAACTATTGTGGTGATGAATATGTAGTTATGTGTCTTAGTTCTTATAAGTTGCTTGTTGAGCGGTAACCATGTTTTTGGGGACACCATCAACTTTTTACCTTTGTTGGATATCATGTGAGATGCTATGCATGTTCGTCTTGTCTGAAGTAAGGGTGATGTCATGATCAAATGGTTTGAGTATGCATATGTTAGAGAAGAACATTGGGCCGCTAACCAAAGCCATGTATCATGGTGGAAGTTTCAGTTTGGACATACATCCTCACTCTCTTATGAGAATATTATCTGTTGTTGAATGCTTAAGCATTAAAAGAGGAGTCCATTATCTGTTGTCTATGTTGTCCCGGTATGGATGTCTTAAGTTGAGATCTATTAAAAACGAGAAATCAAATGCAATTGATCTCCTTGGACCTTTGTACAGGCGGCATAGAGGTACCCCTTTGTGACACTTGGTTGAAACATATGTTATGCAATGATAATCAATGTAATCCAAGCTAATTAGGACAAGGTGCGGGCACTATTGGTATTCTATGCACGAGGCTTGCAACTTGTAGGAAGTATTATACATAGCACATATGAATTATTACTACCGTTGAAAAAATTGTTTCTATGTTTTCAAAATAAAAGCTCTAGCACAAAAATAGTAATCCATGCTTCCCTGCGAAGGGCCATTCTTTTACTTTATGTTGAGTCAGTTCACCTACTTATTTCTATCTTAGAAGCAAACACTTGTGTTAACTGTGTGCATTGATTCTTACATGATTACTTATTGCACTTGTTATATTACTCTATGTTGACAAATATCCATGAGATATACATGTTACAAGTTGAAAGCAATTGCTGAAACTTAATCATCCTTTGTGTTGCTTCAATGCATTCTACTTTGAATTTATTGCTTTATGAGTTAGCTCTTATGCAAGTCTTGTTGATACTTGTCTTGAAAGTACTATTCATGAAAAGTTTTGCTATATGATTCATTTGTTTAGTCATCATCTTTTGTTAGCAATCTTTTGCTTCAGATCACTCCATCCATCTCATATGCTTTACAATAATGTTGATCAAGGTTATGTTGGTAGCATGTCACTTCAGAAATTATTTGTTGTTATCGTTTACCTACTCAAGGGCGAGTAGGAACTAAGCTTGGGGATGCTTGATACGTCTCAAACGTATCTATAATTTCTTATGTTCCATGCTACTTTTATGATAATACTCACATGTTTTATACATACTTTACATCATTATTATGCATTTTCCGGCACTAACCTATTAACAAGATGCCGAAGCGCCAGTTGCTGTTTTCTGCTGTTTTTGGTTTCAGAAATCCTACAAAGGAAATATTCTCGGAATTGGACGAAATCAACGCCCGGGGTCTTATTTTTCCACGAAGCTTCCAGAAGACCGAAGGGATAACGAAGTGGGCGACGATGCGCCGCCACCATAGGACCGCGTGGCCGGAGGGGGCCCGCGCCGCCCTACGGTGTGGGCCCCTCGCGCCGCCTATTGACCTACCCTTCCGCCTACTTAAAACCTTCATCGCGAATACCCCTGGACCGAGAGACACGATACGGAAAACCTTCCAGAGACGCCGCCGCCGCCAATCCCATCTCGGGGATTCAGGAGATCGCCTCCGGCAGAGGGGAATCATCACCGGAGGGCTCTACATCATCATGTCCGCCTCCGGATTGATGCGTGAGTAGTTCATCCTTGGACTATGGGTCCATACCAGTAGCTAGTTGGTTGTCTTCTCCTCTTGTGCTATCATGTTTCAGGGTGCAGGTGGACGCGGGCGTCCGCAGGCCCGCTTCGTCCGCGCCGCGTAAAACCTCTTGGCGGCGTTGCGGAAAAACTGCATAAAGTAAGTGGGTTTCGCGGACATGTCATGCGGTTTCTGCTAGCGCCGCATAGTTTGCAAAAAGGAGCAGCAATCCTGCCGCTCATCTTCCTCGCTCGCTCCGCCCTGCCCCGCTCGCTCCGCCCTGCCCCGCTCCGCCCCTCGCCGCTGCTCCCTCTCGCCACACGCCGCCGCTTCCTCCACGATTCGATGGCGCCGCCTCGTTCCCCCGCCGTCTAGATCCCCGCGGGTGCTGCCAACTACGAGATCTGACGGCGAGAAGAAGCTCCAGGCCACCTCCGGTGATCTCATCCACGGCCTTGTCCGCGACGCCGGCCAGTGGACCATGCGTCCAGTCACTTCTCCACAGTGCCTCCGGCGAGTTCGTCTTCCTCCCCTTCTAGTACCTGAACCAGAGCAACAGAGAGAGCCAAGGGGATGGGTGCCGCAGCCTCATCTTCTTCTTCCCTGAGGTGAGTTGAGGTGCCGCAGCCAAGAGGCTCGCTCGGCAGCAACTCTTGATTCCCGGCTGAAGTCAATTCATGCTGCTGTGGAAGGACGCCATGGCTATTGGAGCTGTGCTCTCCTCGAGCAGAGAATTTACCGCTCCCATATCCTCCTCCTCTCCAGCAGGCAATCTTCCTAATTTAACGATCCTCCTAATTGAATTAGAGGAATAAGCAGCCCATGCTGCCGGAGCGGAGCACCAGCCTCCCTGTCCTGCAAAACCTGCTGGGCTCTGCAGGTAATCACGTGTAGCAGACGCAGGAACCTGCGAAGCCCACGATTTTAATTTACGGCTGATGCAGGTAGTGCGGGCAAATCCGTGGACACGTCCACTTGCACCCGGAATCATGTTTAGATCTTGTGAGCTGCCTAACATGATCAAGATCATCTATTTGTAATGCTACATGTTGTGTTTGGCGGGATCCGATGAATATAGAATATTATGTCAAGTTGATTATCAATCTATCATATATGTGTTGTTTATGTTCTTGCATGCTCTCCGTTGCTAGTAAAGGCTCTGGCCAAGTTGATACTTGTAACTCCAAGAGGGAGTATTTATGCTCGATAGTGGGTTCATGCCTCCATTGAATCTGGGACAGTGACAGAAAGTTCTAAGGTTGTGGATGTGCTGTTGCTACTCGGGATAAAACATCAATGCTTTGTCTAAGGATATTTGTGTTGATTACATTACGCACCATACTTAATGCAATTGTCTGTTGTTTACAACTTAATACTGGAAGGGGTGTGGATGCTAACCTGAAGGTGGATTATTTAGGCATAGATGCATGTTGGATGGCGGTCTATGTTCTTTGTCGTAATGCCCTGATTAAATCTCATAGTGATCATCATGATATGTATTGAATCTTTATTTGTCAATTGCCCACCTGTAATTTGTTCACCCAGCATGTTATTTATCTTATTGGAAAGACACCACTAGTGAACTGTGGACCCCGGTCCATTCTTTACATCTGAATACAATCTACTGCAATCATTGTTCTCTACTGTTCTTTGCAAACAAACATCATCTTCCACACAATACGTTTAATCCTTTGTTTTCAGCAAGCCGGTGAGATTGACAACCTTCTGTTACGTTGGGGCAAAGTATCTTGATTGTGTTGTGCAGGTTCCACGTTGGCGCCGGTTTCACGGTGTTGCGCCGCACTACACTCCTCCACCAACAACCTTCACGTGCTTCCTTGACTCCTACTGGTTCGATAACCTTGGTTTCTTTCTGAGGGAAAACTTGCATGCATCACACCTTCCTCTTGGGGTTCCCAACGGACGTGTGCATCACGCGTAATCAATGGTTAACTGAAGTAGTTGCTAGCTATGAGCAAGACCAGAAATGTATTCAGCTATTGCAGGAACTGACTCTCAAAGAGGACTGCCACCCCAATTACAGGCTCACTTCTGGTATAATCAGATACAAGAACATAACAGTAATTGTACCAAATACTGACCCGAAGGAGACAATTTTCCAGACATTTCACTCCTCTACACTGGGTGGCCATTCTGGTAACAGAGTAACTCACCACAGAATCAAACAAGTATTCTTCTGGCCACACATGAAGCAATTTATTGCTGACAAGGTTGCACACTGCCCTGTCTGCCAGATATCCAAGACAGAAATGATACATTACCCTGGCCTGCTTGATCCACTCAACGTACCCAAGATGAAGTGGTCAAAGATAAGCATGGATTTCATAAAAGGCCTGCCTACATCTGAAGGAAAAAATGTCATACTTGTAGTGGTGGACAAACTCACTAAGTATACACATTTCCTCACATTGGCACATCCATTCACAGCACAAACAGTTGCCAACCTATTCTTGGACAACATAATGAAACTACATGGCCCTCCTCAAGTGATTGTCAGTGATAGGGATAAAATTTTCACTTCCAAGCTCCGACGAGAGATGTTGACTGCTTATAAGGTGGATCTACACTATAGCACAACATATTATCCAGAATCAGACGGACAAACAAAGAGGGTCAATCAATGCTTGGAGCAATACCTGAGATGTATGGCATTTAAGGAACCAAAGAAATGGGAATAATGGTTACCTGCGGCTGAATGGTGGTATAATTCTCTTATCACACATCACTCAAATCAACACCATTTGAGGCCTTATATGGTTATGCTCCTCCATCCATACATGGAATTTCCATTCCTTGTGATGTGACACCTGAAGTAGAAGTGACATTACAGGAAAAAGACAGGATCATGAAATCCCTGCAACAGAACTTGCTGCAAGCACAAAACAGAATGAAGAAGTATGCAGATCTCAAGCGCACAGAGAGAACCTTCGAGATTGGTGACATGGTTTATCTAAAAATGCAACCCTATTGAGAAACTGCTTTGGGTTTGAGGAATGCACTCAAGCTCTCGTCAAAATACTATGGCCCCTTCAGAGTACTACAGAAAGTGGGGAAGCAAGCATATAAATTACAACTGCCAGAAGGAACATTGATCCATGATGTGTTCCACGTTAATCAGTTGAAGAAACACATTGGTCCCAAGGCAGTTCCCAACCCCACCTTGCCACTGGTAACAGCTGATGGAAAAATCAAAATTGCTCCTCTCGTAGTCCTTCAGTATCAGCAAGTACCCAGAAGCGCTGGCGAGTACGACATTCCAGTGCCACAATGGCTTATTCACTAGAACATGTCACCAGAGGAAGCAACCTGGGAGGATGCCAAATTCATCCAAGCAACCTTCACAACATTCCAGCCTTGAAGTCTGGTGTTCGTCGAGGGAGTATTGTCAAGACCCTTGCTGTTGGCCAATGATAGTTATAGTTTCGTCAGTTAACGGACGGCTAGGATGGATCTTACCCCTTCGATGAAATCCGATGGCTGTAATTTAAATTTCCCTTTTTGAAACCTATGCAAGTTTGTAATTCAAACCTGGAACTATCGCGGCTCCCCGGGGACTCTATATAACCTGGGAGAGAGGGTGGATGGGCGGCGCGATAACAAGAACCCTAATTATGTTTTCCCGTTATTTCAGTTTCTCATTTCCAGTTATTTCCTTTACTGCAATTTACCAGTTCTTCCTTAAATTCCCGTAATTTCCGCATATTTGTCTAGATCTTGATCCAAAACCATGTCGGTGTCCTGACATTCGGTTGAAACTTGAAAACAAAAATCCACAATTGGGATTTCTGATTTTGAATTGCGGGGCTCACTTCTGAGCTTAAAATGAAAGTTTTCTGAACGTGAAATTCTTTGAGTTCTCTTATTAGTTATTACATCAATTCCTTGTTAATGGTTGAGAATGTTTTGGCCTGATTTGGAATTGCTCTACTGGCTGCGAAGACCCACTTCTTCATAAGCCTATGCAATGTAGAGCTATCTATTTGTCTTGCCTGCAATTATGCAAAATCCATGTTTTCATTTGTTTGTTAGTCAATGGAACCCCGAAAAGCTTGGTCAACCACAGTTGGATTACCGAAATCTCAGGGGCTGTAAGTGCACTTTCCCTTTAGCAATATGTCTAGTTGTGGAACCGCTTCTGAGGAGTGCAACTCATAGATGCACCAGAATGTCGGATGGCAATCATGCTCGGAAATTCCATCACGCAGGAAGGACATGTCCAATCAACACTTGCCCACCCAACTCACTACGACCAACTCTAGCCAGAACATGTGCAACTTCATTTTAGGATCTATGAACTTTTGAGAAAGCAAAATCTAGGAACAATCGTAATAAAATTTTGATCTCATTCAGAGTATTAGCAATAGCATACTTGCTCCTCCCACCATCTTCACTTTAGACACCAGAGTAGCACAATCGTTTTCAACAAGAATTGGGCCACTATAGTTAGGAATGACAGACTGAAGAGCAAGAAGACCATCAGTTGCTTCAGCAATCTCAACATTTTTACAGTGGCTAATTTTTCCCCATGCAGAAAGGATAACATCTCCCTTGTTGTTTCGAAGAACAACACCCGAAGAGTTTGACCGTTCATTAAAACCTGCATCAAAATTAAGTTTAGCCCATCCTTCAGGAAGTTTTGTCCAATGATTTTGGCCTTCCTTTTCTTCTCACTATTCACATTCATTTGGACCAACATCGATTGGTTTCCTTTTGGATCCGCAATTACCTCAATCTCCCTACTGTCCTGCATAGTATGGAGGTAAGATTCAAGAAAAATAGCACATTGTTCAATGCCACATTTGTCATCCCCAAATAGCATGTTATTTCTGGGATGCCAGGTTCTCCACCACATGAAAAGCAACTTTGACCTCATCTGATCATTGACCCGACTCAAGAGGATTAAAGCCCAAGTAGGACCAGTATATCTGAAGAATGAACCATCACAAAGATTCCACTCTCCATAGAGCCTTTGTCTTAAAGCAATTGCCTTAACACTAATAGGAAAAAGCCTATCTGCCGCGTGTCAAATTAGACTATCAGTTGCGGGCCCTGGCACGCGACTGGTACCTCGCCAGTGGTAATGACTTAATAGTTGCGGAGGACAATGACACACGACTAGTAAGCCCGTTAGCTGTCGCGTGCTCCCGCCGCGCGCTGCTACTAACCTAATAGTCGTGTGTCCGTCACGCGCGACTAGTAACACACCACCTACCGCGCGGAGGCTGCGCCCGCTTCTATTTGTGTATTATTCGTGTGCGCCAGCACGCGACTGGTTCCCAGCCCGCCTCTCGTGCTAGGTACCAGCCCTGCTTCTTCACTCAAGCTTATTTCAGCAATTTTGACAGTTAAACAAGTATATATGCGTAAAATAATCTACTCACATTAATGAAGCCCCTATGAATTACGTCAAATTCATATACATGAGATGCACATATACTAATTAAAGACACACTAGCTAGAATCACATGCATATATTACAACAAAACCGCAATCACAAGCTGGAAGAAGAGCTAGCAGCTCAAGGCTGTCCTTCTGTGCACGTGTCCTCGTCGATTGGCTACCATCGGTGGCCCCGTTGCCACCTCTACCATCGGTGGTGTAGTTGCCCTCTCTCTGTCCATCGCGGTGTTCTAGTTGCCCTCTCCGGTATCAGTGTGGTCTCGTTCCTCTCCGCGATATGTATCAGAAACACAACAAAATATTATTATAACAAAAAAAAGATAGAGTTATATACAAAATACAAACTAAAAATAAAAAGCTAAGAAAGAGCTATGGAACCAAGACACTAAGATAGGGTTTGGCTTTGATTCTATACTGTAATAAGGTTATGGCGTGAATGAACTTGCTTCTCCACTTAGTAAAAGAGCTCTTCGTCCACTTAGTGAAAGGTCTATCCTTAACGTCGCTCTATAGTGGTGGTACCCTCAATTCCAATGAAACACAACCAATTCCAATAGGAGCCGTGACCACCGATCCGGCCGGCATCCAACTGTAACTTCTCAAACTGATTGAGGTATGAGTGTTCCATGGTTTTTTTTTTAAGAAAGCATAACATATGTTGATTCGGTATAGTTACTATTCAATGATTTTTATACACATTTTATGGACCAAGCACACTTAAATATTCTCGGTCGGACATTTCATCGAGCGGTTAGCAGACGCAGTCAGGAGGAAGAGACATTGTAGGTGGAGGACTCACCCTGGGCGCGCGGTGAGAAGGGGAAGACGTGCGCCGCTCGGCCTTGTCCGTCCTGCGCACGGTCCGCGGCGGTGCGAGCAGGTCCGACGGCGGCGCGGGTCGAGGATGGGTGTGCGGAGGATTAATGGCGATCAGGGGCGCGCGCGGCACGCGCAGGCGAGCGCAACCGAGCTAGGTCTGAGCGGCGCGGGTGGTAGGATAAGTGAAAACGAGCTGCACGCGTGCTTAATTTAAAAGAGTGGCCATAGTTTAATGGCAGCACACCCGAGGGCGCGCGCGACTATTAACTTACTGGCAGTGCACTCAGGACGCACACAACTATTAACTTACAGGCCGTGCACCCAAACGTCGTGGAAGTTCATCTGCACGCGCGTGGCCCAGGCGCCATGCCATAGCGTCGTAGGCGTGCGCCGCCTCATGCGCTGTTTCGTAAGTGCCGAGGTTGATCCGTTTCGGCCCTGACCAGATCTCCGCGTAGAACGCGCCGCTGGGGCGCTCCCGCACGCCGGTGTAGCCGGTGGCGCGGCATGGTGACACCGGCGGCGCGGTGGTGCGGTGCGCGGTGGTGTTTCAGAGTGTCTGCGGGGTCGCGGCGCGGTGTCGATTTGGAGGAGGCGACGAGGATGGCGCGGTGTGGTCCTTTTATCGCGCGCAGAAAACCTTTCCCACGCGCGGCAAATTCATGCGCTCTTCTTTCCCGCGTATTACTTGCCACACGCGATTTTCCCGCCTACTGACACACGCGACTGATAATTTTGGCACGCGGTTGGTATGTACATACCAGCCGCGTGTCACCAGTACCGTGCGCTGCGGATATGGTTTAGACCAGGGTGCATCCGGGGCCCACTTAGTAGTCGCGTGCCATCTTCCTCGGTGCGCTATCACTATGCGCGCATCACTCGCGTATCCTTCTCCCGTCCGCTTCTAAAAAGAACAGTCGCGTGCAGTAGGTGCGGCCCACTGCTATTAGTTGTGCCTCTATAGCCTTTTTCCTACTAGTGTAGAGTAGTTAATCATAACATGGTGATTAGTTTCATGGATTCGATCTACGGCAAGACCCCCGGTTGTCGAGGGTGACTTCGCAGACTGGTGGTCGTGGGTGTTGTGGGCCACTCCCTTCTCGATGAGCAAAGGAACTTCGTCCCTAATCATGCTTACGGCGTGGTGGATTTTCAAGCATCGAAATGAGGCCATCTTCGACAATGCTCAACCCTTAGTATCCTCGACACTATTAAAGCTGAAGCACGATTTTGAATAAGCATGGGGAGCTAAGGGGCTTAGCTAGCTTCTCCGTAGTTTCTGGGTTGATTTGTATGGCGATGTGCTGGTCTTTTTTTGAAACTGCACATATAACCTTCTTTTCTATCATCGCATCGAAACACAATATTTTTTGCGTTTTCACGAAAAAATGTTAGTTCACCTCCCCGCCGGCCGGTGCAATGCTGAGTTTGTTGGAACTTAGTACCAATGGAATGAATGCTATTATATGCATTTACACTCTCGTTCACACTTTACAAAAAAATTGTCGGTTACATTTTTCTCTCCTTTCACACTCTCCTTTCACACTATGAGATCTAATTGTCAAACTTGAAATTTCTATAACTTTTTAAAACTAGACATCCAATTTTCGAACCATTTGAACATTCAAGTACCTAGTGAAGAGAGCTTCAAAACAAGAAACATATTGAATATATTTTTGACAAATTTGAAATTAGAGTTTTCAAACTTTGTGAAACTTTGAAAAAGTCTATAAAACTTGGTGAAATATTAGAACACAACTTCGCGTGGTATATTTAATATTGCATCGCGTGTCAATTAGTTTCAACAATTTCACATGTATATAACTTTGTACATATCGGCTGAGTTTATCTAATTTTTTCATGATTCACGAAGTGCTAGCGTGGACAATTTGTTTCTCTACATTTCAAATTTAGTTCATGAGAGTATGAAGATAATTGGCAATTGCCTTAGAGTTCAAACCATAAAATATATATTCGTGGAAAACACAATAAAGAACATCCTATTTAAAGATTGAGATCCTAAAGAAGACACTTAATGTTTTTATATCTGCTTTAATGTAGTTTTACTGGATTTCACAATCTATCATGACGTTTTATTTTGTTTTGAAATTCAGATTTCAAATTTTGTCGCAACAAAACCTACTTTTTACCCTAAAAAACCTATTTTATGCTTGTTTAAAATATATCATTGAAAATAATACACAGGTTTAACAGATTCTTAATATGATATTTATTCACCGCTGGGTGGGATAGCCGATCACGCTTTTTGGCTTCGCCGTGATCACCGACTACACGTCCAAGTTCATGGCGGATGAATATTCCGTCATGTGGGCAACCGAACACACAAGCGGTAGAGTCTTACCTAGGTACAGCCACACAGCGTGCCACTGACTCCTCTTGCATGTTTAGCTGACGCAGTTTCCTTTTCAAAATGAGGATCTACACTACACATTTAAATGTGTCTAGATGCATGTGTATGTAGTCTAAAGGCATCTCCAGCGGCGCGACGCATTTCGGACGCCCAAAAATGGTCGCCAGCGTCCGTTTGCGTCGTCCAGCGGACATATTTTGACCGCGCGTCCGTTTGCGTCTGGGTGTGCTCCCACCGGGGCTACCCATTTTTAAATTGCAACATAGTTAAAACATAGAAAGTAGTATGTGAATGCATAAAACTATACAAGACCTAGACTACTTGCTTCCTGATGGGCCGGCACCGTCGTTGCGTCGCTCCGTGGCCCCTTCTCCGCCTCCCGCGTGGCCGCTATGGCTCGGTGCGCCGCCGCGTCCTCTTGCAGTCCTGCTGCAGCCTCGCGTTGGCGGCGTCGTCCTGAGCGTCTCGAACGACTCGACGATGGCCCTCTGCTCCGCCGCCCTCTCCTCCGGCGTTGGCTCATCAGGATCATCTGACGACCAAGATATCTCCGAGTCGGAGTCCTCTGCGGCAGCAGCGGCCGCCAGCCTGCGCTGTTCCAGCTCGGCGTCGACCGCCACATGGGCCGCCCGCTCCTCCTCTGCTTCTTCCTCTGCGAGAGCCAGATCCGCGGCATCCCTCACCGGGTGGAGGAGGTCGGTGCTGTCTTCGGAGTCGAACTCCTCGTCGGAGCTCGAGGCAGGGGGAGGTGGAGTGGGAGGTGAAGGTGGAGGTGGAGGGGCGGCGGCCTGGCCGCGTCCGGCGCTGCTCATGGTGGATCTAGTGGAACGGCGGCGGCGGCTAGGGTTTAGTGGGAGGAGATGAGATGCTGGCGCCCTGTTTATAGGTCGGAGGGGGGCGACGGCCGCGCCACGCGGGCATCGCCATTACTACGCGCGCCACGCGAGGCAGCAGACTGAGCGACGCCGCTGCCGATCGGCGGAGAAGACGCATCGACGCGCGTCGCTAGCTGCGCACGTCTACTAGCTGCGCACGCCCACGGAAGCCGAGGCACGCCATTAACGCGGCCCCAAAGGGCTGCGGCGCGCCGCCCGCAAGTAATGCCGCGGAAGACGAAGCAGATGTGACGCTGCCAGGCGGGCCCGTGCCAGGACCAAGCGGACACTTTGCGCGTCCACGCAACACTTTGCGTCGCGCCGCTGGAGAGGGTGCACAACGCATTTTCGGTCATGGCGGACACAAACGGTCGCTCAGCGTCCGTTTGCGTCGCGCCGCTGGAGATGCCCTAAATCTCACCAAAGGTATCTCAACAAATTTGGAACGTTCAATACTGAATTAATCTGAATCATGGCATTATTTATACCCCGCCGATCGATGAATGCAGGTGGGTAGCAACTAGAAGTAAGGTTGTTAGCGTCTGGATTCGGTCCAGTTGAGTTGACTCACGGATCCGATGTGTTTCGTTGGAATCTCACCGAAAATGGAATGTTTTCGGTAGATTCGATGTACAAGGTTTTAATCCATCCAGAGGTTCAAGTCGATAGTAATAAGAAAATTTGGAAGATGAAGATTCCGCTTAAAATGAAGGTGTTCGCTTGATATCTTCGTCGCGGGGTCATCTTAACAAAAGATAACCTTGTAAAACGTAATTGGCATGGAAGTAAATCGTGTGTCTTTTATTATCAAGACGAGACGATCAAACACCTTTTCTTCCAGTGGAAATTCGCGAGGTCTATATGGTCAGTCATCCAGGTAGGTTCTACCTTATATCCACCACATGTAGCGTTGTGAACATTTTCGGCAATTGGCTTAATGGTGTTGATCCTAGGTTTAAGATACTTATTAGGGTGGGAGCGATTGCCGTGATATGGTCGCTTTGGCTATGTAGAAATGACAAAGTTTTTAATGATAAAAATGCTTCTCTTTTGCAGGTTATCTACCGGTGTACAGCTATGATCCGTTCTTGGTCATCTCTACAGCGTGTGGAGTTTCGAGACCTCTTTATGAAGATTTGTACACGGTTAGAGGACACAGCGAGGGATATTTTTTCCCAACATGGGTGGCATAGAAATCTTCGGATTGAGCCTCATTCATCCATGGCGCCGCCTTAGCTTTTCGTTTTTTGCTATATGGATTATTATCGTTTTTATGGTTTAACTTTTGGCTCGAACGGCTCCGTGTATCCTAGTTATGCAGAGGCTGAGTATAATGCTTAACGATTTAAGTAATAAAACGTCCTTTATCGAAAAAGCAAGTAAGGTTGTGCATGATTCTTCAGTACTGCTCTAGCACATCGCATTCAGGGAACCCGACGGCCTTTGGTCTGTCCCGGGGTGGGGAACTTGACAGGCAGCACGAACAACGGGTCGTCATGAGACTCATGACTTGCATGTACCTGTCAGCATATCACGGATTCACGGTTCAGCAAGATCATATGGGTCCGTCTATCCCGGAAATCCATGCAGCCTTGTACTTTCCCGAACAGTTTGAAACAGGGTGCTTTGTGTGCAATTTTTTTGTTTTTTGAATGGAGGCAAAAGCTTTGGGTGCAAAATAGTCTGCAGGCAGTTTATCTCCAAAAAAAAAAACATGTACTCCGTATTTATCTCAAGGAAAGCAACTAGTAAGAGAGACAACCCAGAGCAGTAGTGGAGGGAAAGCCCTCGCGATGGCCTCGGTCTGCCCCGGGTTGAAGAAGTTGGCGGGCAGCACAAACAGCGGGTCGCCGCTCCCATCGTGTTTGCGCAGGTATGCGAGGCCCAGAGAGTAACCCAGAGCTCGGGCGACAGGCACAGCCACCGCATTTCCGACTTGCATGTACCTGCAAGTATGACGATAAAACAAGGAATCGATAATCAGGGAAACAATTTTTTTAACGGGAAAATGCATTCCACTTAAACATGCTGCACAGCGAGATGCTGGCAACTAAACAATATTGATTCAAGCATATTCCTAGCTGGGGTTAACATACAACATCATAAACAGTTGAGTCGATAACTCATTATGTCACAAGGATTTGTTTTTCTTTCTACATGACATTTTCATTAATCTCAAATTTAGAATATAATGTCTCCAAGCTCCAGTCTTTAAAGGGCCAAGTATCAGATAATACAGGGCGAAAAAATTATGTTCAGTTTCATTTTACATACACTTAAATGAATGGTTCATAAACTTACCGCTGCTTGATGGGTCCGTCCATTTGGTAATAGTCCGGGAAGCCCTGCAGCCTTGCATTCTCGCGAACAGTCAACACACGCGCCTGACTTGGGTGCAGTATAGCCTGTAGGTAGCAAAACGAAACATGTTCATAAACTAATAAACAGAGTTTGCTCAAAACATAAGGCATCTTATGACAAAGCTGACCTGATTATGTGGCTCAGCTCTGGTCACAACTGTTGGAACTGTCTCGTCTCCCCATAGTCGTCCAAATGGCCTACAAAAGAAAAGCATCACAGCATGCATTTTATTAAAAGCATCCATCAACAAATCTTTTCAGAAAAAAGTGCATATAAGGCACTCACTTCAAAGACTTGCCCCCGACAAAATTCATCGCGTACTGAGGAACCTGGACATATAGACGTGTAGTATTCAACATTTGTGACGAGATGAGAAACATTGTATGGCATTGAACAGTTGAACACATACCAATGGTTTGCCCGACTCAAGATAAACTCGTGGAATATTAGGGTCAAACTGCACAACATTGTTCGGCCCTACTCTTACACCTTCCAAGGCACGGAAGTTGGCCCCCTAAAAAATATAACTCAAAATTGTGATCAACAGGAAAGGACTAATCACACAAAAACTGGAAAAAAATGAGGCACCAACCTTCTTGTATGGTATCCGCCTCACACGCTCGAAATCATCTTTGTTCAGCTTTAGAGGTCGGTGATCCAATAGCTTTCCTTCTACAGGACCAGCTATATCTCCAAATGAGCAGTCCAACATTTCTAGAACAATGAAACAACATTAAAATAACACATTAAAGGCATAAATCTGAATTGAAATGCAGAGGGGAAAGAATTTTCACAAGAGTGGACTTTCAGAGCAGGTGCTTGGTGAGCACCCGTATCCACACCGTGTATACTAGGGGTGGGCATAAAAAACCGAAACCGAAATAACCGGAACCGAAACCGAATACACCGAAACCGAATTAACCGAAAGTTATTTCGGTGCATAAATATGAATAACCGAAATTTTATTATTAAATTCGGTTTTGACCCTCAGTTGACCGAAATAACCAGAAAAACCGAAGTATTGTCGAGAGATGGCAAAACCATCCTGTCTAGATCGCGAGAAATCATTCGTTCATTCTATTATCATCACCGTAGCATAAGAAGGAAACGCCCCATATGCCAAAACGCGGAATTCCATACAGATAGCATGTCTCATTGTAGGCTTGTAGCCCCATGCACTTCCGTGGAAACAAAAAGGCAGCCCATGCACGTAATATGTGTATACTAACATCAGTCTAATTTAATCTCGCTTAACCTAGTAGTATTTTACTACTACATGTTTTTTTAACTGAACTAATGCATGGTACTGCATAGTTGTATGATTCAGGGAGGCAAGAATGTGATGATCAGCGGTCCTCGTTGTATGCAGAGGTGGGCATCTGGTCTTGATGACTTGGCAGGTGGCCGAGTGCTAACTGATGCATGCCATGTACGGACCAAATGTTTTATTTTCTATTAGGCTCAGTCAAATCGGTTAAAAACCGAACACCAAACCGAATTATCGACTAACCGAAGTACCAGCTTAATAGAAAACCGATTTTATTTCGGTTTCCATTTTGTATTACCCGAATTAGCAAAATAACCGAAAAACCGAACCGAAATTTAGGTAAAAACCGAATGCCCAGGCCTAGTGTATACTACATCAAGATTCGTGCAAATTCTTTTTGTTCCCCTTTCAAACAACTTCTCATTTTTGTTTCTCCCACATCACATATTTTTTGAACTCAAAAATTTGCAGATCACTTAAGCATAACAATTGGAATGTGGGAAAAATATTTTGGATTTTTTATGTCATTATCTATATATGTATTTCAAGAATTTATTTTGAATTTTAAATAATTCAAAATTTAAATTTGCACAAAAAAATTCCGAACTATTTTTCCTCCATTCTATTTGTTATTTTTGAGTGAGCTGCAAAAAAATCAAATCAAAATATTACACAATTTGAAAGATACAAAAAAGAAAAAGTTGAAAAATGTGGAGGTGCGCAGAGCGCACCTGCTCAATTCAACTTTTCCCTTTTCACAAACAAAATATGGGCATGCATTTGTATTATCAAAAGAGGTATATAACTACCTTTGCGACTAAGGCGGAGGCAGCGCTGGAATTCCGTCTTTGGTTCAACAAGGTATTCTATTACGTCACTAGGTTGATCGTTACCAACCTACACTACCGATGTAAGACAAGATGTACAGAATATGACATATAAAAGACAAGTAAATACATACCTCCGGCAAATCTGAAATAGCATCGTCAAGAACCAATGCCCTTTCCAAGTTTGGCGTCTGAGTTTCATCATATGCTACAATGTTTTCCTGCAACAAAAAGCAAGATGCATGGTCAGCATATTTACACTTCTTATGCTTTCATTATTATCTTGCTTGCATTACAATTACTTACAAAGAATGCATTTGGCGCTCCACCTCGTACAACAACGTGATGAGTCGGAAGAGCATATTTTGGGAGCGCCTGCATAGCAAAATGCACCACATCAATTATCTAACAAATAGATTTGTAGAAACAACTGACACCGACATGGAATAAAAAAACAAACCATTGTAGGGAGGGCACCCCAAAGGAAGACGCGCATTCTGAACTGTGGAAGACCGTAACAGCCTGCTACCATAATTCCCATCCGGGACTGGTATTTCATAGCCACCAAATGGCTCAATGCATACCTACCCAAATATCCATCGGCGAATTTAAGGATATCCACCACGTTTTCCATCAAAACGTATTTTGGCCGCAGATAGGAAACGATGTTCATAAAGATGACTATCTGTCTGTTCTTGTCATCTTTTAGTGGCTCGTCACGGTTTCTATACCGATTAAACCCGCTTATCCCTTGACAAGGCGGCCCCCCACATAAGACATCTACATCACCCTTTTAATATGTAACAAATAAAGTAAACATCATCAGCCAATCTAATGTTCAGATTAAAAATTAAGAAGAAAGACTAGCTCGAGCACTCACAGGCAAAGGCAAGATTTTTCGCATGTAACCTTCTTGAACAAACTCCATTATTTTCAGTGGGCAATCACTAAACAAAACACAAAAATCAGTGCACCACATACATACATTTTCCTATACTTGCAATAGAAATACACATTATCATGGGACAGAAATATGCCAAAGCATATACAAACCAAAGATTTTCAATGGGCTCCCAAGTATCCTCTTCAGGGCCAAATCCTTTCCACTGGACCTGTCCAAAGAAAATATTACAACAACCTGAACAACAAAAGTACAGCACGAGAAATGAACCAGATAGGTAGTGGAATACTTTGAAATAGATGCAACTTTTCCTATCAGCGCCACCATAGCAGATTTCAGTGAGCTTGTCTACAACAAACTCATCCTTTTCAAGTTCACCCTCTTCCTCATCCTCCGTGGGAGGAGCTGCACCAACATTATTACCGTGAACATATTTGTCACAAAGAAGTGCCCATTCCTTGAGCAAACAGAGGAAATCCTCCGCTTTCATGTTCCGAACCTATATTCAGAAATCAGAACAAAAAGTTTGGTCATCTAAAAGAGAAGTAGTACCACTGAAAGAGAATTAAATATTCATGAGTCAACCTTGGTCTGTGGATGGTTAGATTTGAAGCTTTTGCATGCGTAGCTGTTAAAGTCAACTGCCCATCGCTGATATATAAAAGGAAAGCAAATTACTGTAGATACAGAAAAGGATGATCGACAAGTTATTCTATATAAAACTATAGGGTGGAATGATACCGTCTCAAGTTTCAGGCCAGCTAGTCCTGCACCCAAGCATAATCCAGTGGACATGCCACCACAACCAGAATAAAGATCAAGTAACGCTGCTGTTGTCAGCGGGGTGTTAGCCTCCGAATCCGCATTAGATGAAATCCCTGAACTTTCGTTAGTATCTACAAGCAGAATTTGAGTTATAATTCTGAACTGGAATGTAAATTAAACAGATCATCCAAATTACTAACACACTGAAAGATCATGCATTACATGCACTCATGCCCTTGGCAATAAGAAAATATTATAGTTGATATCAAGGAAATATAAGTTTAATTATATAATAGATAAAAGTTTCTGGGCCTCCGCTGCACCTAAGCTAACTCTATCTCTCACTACCAAAAATATTTACGACTGTTTGCATAAACACAACTTAGTGTAGAAAATAATGGCATCCTAATTTCTACTGAAACAATCAACAGAATTATGATTTGAAAACAAAAAGAGAGTGGACATAGGACAATCTTCTTTTATTTTAACTTAAACCAGGTTACGATAACCATGGACAGATGAGAAACTAACTTCAACATATATTCTCTAAGATCTACCATCTGGAGTGAATTCAAACAACTATATAGAGTTACAAGAAAATATAGCATCTGTGCTGGAACTATTCAAAGCATTAATTAAATAGGTCAACAATTGATTTGCATAACTGAACATAGTTCTAGGGTCACAACAGAAATTACCATTTGTGACGTTTGCAAATGTCGAGTATGCCATGGTGTAGGACATGTCATAGTAAAGATCGTAGTCCTCCACTAGTTGGGCTGTTGCTGCCTGATCAAGCTGAAACAAGGAGTTCAAAAGGTTCAGAAGCACTATATTAAGGAAGCAACACATGTTTCTAAACAACAACACTAACCTTGGGATCAGTTTGCAATATCTTGACTTTTGACACAATGCAGTCCAGCGGGTTATCATTTGTGTCATCGGAGAGAAAGACCCATCTTGGATCATGAGTGTGGTCATCCACCAACTTGGCGGTCAAGATCACAGTGTCCTCGGGCCGAAAGAACCATTGGCAGTTGAAATAACGTCCGTGGTCGGTACCCTCGAAAATTTCATTTATCCTTCCAATATAATCTGCCTTTTTGCCCCCAGCCTATACATGTATATATAATGGTAAAAATGGAATCAGAACAATTCTGCCAACGTGTGCAAACACCAGAGAGCAACGAATTTACGGCTGCAACCATATTCGCAACAAGTGGTGTCACATGTAAGCAATTTGGTGCCAGAAATGTCATTACCACCACAAATAAATGTGGAAATTAACTAGTACATTTTTTTAAAGGGGACTAGGGTATTCATGTTCAATGCAGAAATAAGTAACAATCAGATAATCATCAATTTCATAACAGCAAGCATATGAGATTCATCATTTTCATAGCAGCAAGTACATCACAATAATCAATTCCATAACAACAAGCATAATTAGAATTAATCACACTAGGCCTGGAGGAAGAACTTCCATTAATGAATGGAAACAGAGGTAAAATTCATTCTGTACACATAGAAGTATGGTGTTCATGTTTAATGCACAATTAAAATTTCATAGAATCGTTAATTTCACAACAACAAGGTATGAAAATATCTACTCCCTCCGATCAGGTTTAATTGACGTGTAGAGGTAGCTTCTGCATGCATGTTGGTTGGTGTTGTCCGTGTATTAGCAGATAGTGATGATTTTACAGGAGTAACCATATTCATATCGACAATGATAGGTGTCACACTCCCATGGACGCAATCTGTGACCAGAAATGCTTAAGCAATGCAGACAGGTGGAAATTCATTTTGCACAAAGAACTAGCTAGGTTATCATATATGCTCGTGGCACAATTAAAATTAAGATGAACAAGGATCTCACAGCAAGAAACATAATGGCAATGATATCAGGTGTAGAAACAGATCATACCCTCACATAGACGTCGTCCCCCAGATTATATGTGGTTTCTTCCACCTTTCGTAATGGCACCTTGCCTTCACCTCCTCCTCCTCCTCACCAATCGTGCTGAACCATACACGGATCCACCAACAAATACGTAACATTCAGCACAACGTCCAGAGACACGCATATATACTCGAGATCGATCTAGGAGAGACAAGGCAGGACGCGCGTGTTACCTCTTGCCCTCCCGCTGGTAGCGCATGGGCCATTTCGCGCGCGCCACGTCGGCGGGAACCTGTGCGCCGACGAACTCCGGGTCGCCCTCCTCCCACTTCCTGGCCTTGGCGGCGGGCTTCCGGGGCACTCGCCTAGTCGCCGCACAAGCACGACCCGCGCCCGCGTCCTCTTCAAGGGCGGCGAGCTCGTCGGCCTCGTCGTCCGCCAGCGCGTCCAGGTCCGGCTCGTCCGCGCACTCGTCGTGCTCCTCGGCAGCCGAGGCATCATTCTTCCTCCTGGTCGTGGTCGCCCTGGTCTTCTTCGCCGTGTTCGCTGCCTTCCGCTTGGTCGCCTTCTTCTTCTTCCCTGAGGCGGACGCCAAATTGCCACCGCGAGGGCGCTTGGTGATGACAGCGAGCGGTTCGTCGGCGAACCTCTTCGGGGACTTCCGGTGGCGGGTCGACGAGGCCCGCGTCGGCGCGTGTGCGGCGGCGGTGGGGGAAGGCGAGCTCGGCGCCATTACTGATTGTCGCTAAGGTTGTGCAGACTGGTTGATTGATCGTGGGGAAGAAGTGGGGAGGCGGGGTGGGGTTTAAGAAGGGGTTTGGGGGAGAAAAAAAGGAAGTGGCCGAGATGGGCGGAGGCGATCCCGGATTTTTCTCTGCGCGCGCGGTTGAATCATATTTGAACTTTTCGCTGCTCGGGTGACTGGCTGACCGGTGGGCCCTCGGATGTCGCTGACGGGACTGTTGCTGGATGGGGAAGGTGGACGAGTGATTGGAGGAGGCGAACGTTGTGGGCTGGAGGTTTTTTCCCTCCCCTGCTGTTGCCTTTTCTGTATTTTTTGAATTGGTATATTGCCTAACAGGTAAGATGATTAGTAATCCCGTGAACATGTTATACGAGAAAGGCATGCGGGCTAATCCATTTATTGCCTTAAAAAAAGATGCGTCTATGTCTAAGTTAACTGAGATTTACCTCAGAAAAGTCCAGCTGCAGTTTAAAGAAAAATACAACTCAGTCCAGTTTTTAACAAAAAAACATAGTTTAAAATAGCGGGCTATTTCATTTAGCCGCGATTTTTTGGAGGCTATAAAAGCCTATTGCCGGGTTATAGCGGGCTATTCCATTTAGCCTTTTTTCAAAAATTTGAAATATTTCAGTCATATCTTACCAAAAGAAGAGGAAAACTATGACTCAAATATGATTTGTGATACAAATTATTCAACTATTCAAGTCAAATAAGTATTCAGTTATTCAACTCACAAGTTTTATCTAATTATATTAAACGAAAATTCGGAAAACAAGAAATAAAGAAGAGAAGAGAACAAAAATTTAAAATGGAGGAGGTTTAGCGGCTAAATTAAAGGCTAAATAGGGGCTAAATTGGGCTATAGCCGGCTATTAGCGGTTTTTTCTCATTTAGCCTATAAAGGGCATAGCCGCAGCGGCAGGTCACCCGAAAGGCTATAGCCGGGCTATAGCCAGGCTATAGCCGGCTATTTAAAACCATGCAAAAAAATGCAACTCAAGAACCTTTTTGTAAGTGACTTAGACTTAATAAAATCTCAGTTGACTGAGACATAGCAAAACTGTTAAAAAAAAGGAAAATTTCAGTCATATCTTTATATCTTTACTATTAAATTGGAGTTGGTCGTTTGACACTCAACGCGTTTGATGATCGTCATTGAAAACATCCTAGCCATCCAATTTTATCTGAACATCTCCACTCAAAATCCATCCGTCCAATACGTCTAAAAAACATATAAGGAAGTATATTATGCAAAAATCAATCAGGGGATAGGGACAATCACAGAAATTTAAAAAATACTATGATCTTTCCACGATAGGACGCCATTTGTTTGCATTTATTACCGCTAATCACGGTATAAAATTAAACTCTATCAATCAATATAAATTAAATATGATCTTTCTATGTCAAGCATATCACTACCAAAAAATATTCACGATATCAGATTAGAATCAATTAGGACAAATTAAATTAGATCTTTCCTTCCTTGTACCAGCAGTCTAGGCCCTCGTCCCAATTTCTACTTCCTAAAAATTACGAATGTATTCCGTCGTTGGCTTTGTCCAGCTCCCATTCCGCGTCATTGACATTGAGCACGGCCGATTGGGATCACGGAGACCCTCTCCACACCCTAGACGTCATCCTCCGTCCTCCCAGATGCACGGGTCCAAGCGGTGGAGCTGCGCATCGAAAGGCCTTCGATTCTCCAAATCTCGCCGCATGCAAGGCATGTTCTCTAGGTTAGATGGCCTGCCGCCACAGTAGTTGTGGACGGCCACTATGTCCTTTCTTAAGGTGAAGGTCGAGTTCTAGGAGAGGCCGCTGGATGACTTTGACTCCAAGGACCTGTACGCGGACCAACCAAGATCATCCGCGAACACCTCAGCTGGTGCTACCGTGTCGAGGGTATCAACCACCACCAGAAGTGCCACCACCTCGTCGACCAGTACCTCCAGTCCACCCGCTGCGTCGGCTGGGGGCAAGCACCATCTGCACGGTACTACTCCCGTCTAAACCCTCCTCTCTACAGGCTATCGTTTGTCTGTTTCACTGTCTGATATGGTTGGCTGTTTATTGTTGCACAGAGCCCAAGATATAAATACATCTGGTTGCATGAGCGATTTATTCATCGTGGATTTATACACATCTGGTTGCCTGAGCTATTGATTCACCGTGGAGTGATTATAAATTTCTCAGCCATAGAAGCTTTGATATTATAGTATCAGAGAGTTCAAAGATCTGATACTTGGAGCTTTAGCTTTGTCATGCAAGATTAATTGCACTATGTCATACAAGATTAATTGCAGTAGAAAATAATCAAAATTCATAATCGAAGAGGTTGTAGTTTGGATGCAAAGGTATTCCTGGATATTCTTGTATTTCTGGCCAAGTTTACATACACACTTTAACTCTTACATCACGTGCTCAGTTTGGGACTGGTTTAATCTATGAACACACAGTGAATACGTATATTTTCCTAGCGGGTTTATTCAGATGATGGCATGTTCAGTCAGCTAATAGTCCATGTTTATGACAAAACATACACCTTCTTTTTGTTTTTAGAAATTCTGCTTGAGTATAGTTTGTCAATTTGTTTAGCTCAGCCATGATGATTGGATTGACTTTTAACCGATTTGTTTCTCTCTAAGAGCTTCCATGTAATCCAGTATAACACATAGATTTATCTTTGATGCTAGACTATAATGCACGCTCAGCTACAAATGTTGTTTGTATGTTTTAACAATGTCTTACATGTTTATCTCACGGAAAAGTGGGAAGTGGCGATTGTAAATATCTTTTAGATCTTAGGTTTGTTGATGCTATGCTCAATTATTCTGTGTATATAGGCATACTTGAAGATTAACAATCCGTTGAATAGCTTTAGATAAAGCTGCCCTTACAGGGACAAGTACGATTTTCGTGACCACAGAAAAAAACGTCTCCCGTTCCCCCTCGTCGCTCCCGTGGGCGACGGGAGGGAACCCTAGCCGCCACCGGCCCAGACCCCCTCCCCCTGCTCCTCCCTCCCTCGCCGCCGCCGGAGGGCGTCGCTGGGCAAAGCCCGGCGCGGCGGCGCGGGGATTCCTCTCCCCCTCGCGCGGAAGCCTTGGCGCGGGCCGACGCGGCCGGTGAGGGCGGCGCGCTCGACGAGGGGCGCGGCGGCGCGGCTGCCTCAGCAGCGGCGTGGTGGCCTCGTGGCGTGGCGGCGACCCCGTGCTGGAGGCGGCGGCTGCCCTCGGGCGGCCACCAAGTCCGGCGGCGGGCGGCGCGGCCAAGCTGTAGGGGTGGCCAGCGACGGCGACGGCGCTGGGGATGGCGGCGACGGCGCTGGGGCAACGGCGACGGCGCTGGCGGCAGGTGGTGCTGGGCGGCCGGAGTTGACATCATGGCGGCGCGGGCTTGCTGGCTCGGATCTGGGCCCTTTGGGCCCGATCTGGGTTTGGCGGGCCCCGGCCGTCCTGCCCTCCAGCGCCTGGGTGCGGCCAGGCACCTCCTCCTTGTCCGTCCTTCTCGGCTCCGAGCGCAAGTGCTGCTGCTCTGGCCGGGTTGGGCGGAACCCTACGCCATCTTGGCGTGGCGGCTCGTGGCGTCCGCTCGGCGCTGGTGACAAGGTGGACGATGCTGGGTGGCCGGCGATGCTCTCTGAGGTGGATGCGTGCAGTCCCGCAGTCCCGCAGCGACCCACCCCATGGTGGCACCTGCGCCGCTAGCGGCTCAGTAGTGCCCCTCTTAGGCAGCATGTCCCTTTGTGGGCATGGCTGCCCCCGAGCTGGCGCGCTGGACGTGCTGCCGGCGGGTTGCGCTACCAAGGCTAGTGCTTTGAGAGAAAAGGGTCAGCGCAGGAGGTCTTGGCGATGGATGATAGTGCCTGCAGTGGTGAGGATCCATGCTCTGGGCGAAAGCCCTGCCTTTTGGGGCCGGTGACGGCGACGCCTGAGGGCGCCGTTTTCCTCTTGTGGCGTCACCGAGGAGTTTCGGCACCTCCCTTGCCTAGGGTCTCATGTTCCGGGTGAAAACCTCAGATTTGGCTAGCCAAATCGGGCGACGACGGCGTCTTGGACGTCGCACCCTCCTTGGAGGCGTCGTCTTGGGAACTTGAGTTCGGGCTGTAGATCTTCCTCGTGGATCTCAGCGCTGACCACATGGGAGGTGTCTTGCGATGCAGGTAGCGCGCCAGCCTCTCGAGTAGTATCGCGGTGGCTTGCGCGATGAGGATCTTCCTCGATCAGCGCGAGCATGCCTCTGGATGAGCAGTAGTGGGCTGGCCTCTGTGTTTGTTGGCGGGCTGCTGAAGACTGCACGCTTGCACGTCTGTCGAGGTTGTCGGAAGCTAGCCGCTGCGCCGACGGCGTTCCTCGGATTTGGGTCGAGGCCGGAGCAGCAATGCTCCCAGCTGAGCCGTGGTGGGCTCGCGGGATTCAGGTGGTACGCGTCTTGGCTGCAGCTGGCAGGTTCTTCGTAATTTCGACGATGCGCGAGCACTGCGACTTTCATCGGCAAGGGTTCTGTCTTGCGGAGGAGCTCACTCTGTAGTGTCCTGGAGGAGCACTCGACGGATTTCGGCCTTTTTGTCGTAGTCTAGTTTGAGTGTCGGGTGTGTACTGTGGGTGTCGGCCTTTTCTTAGGCTTGTAATGTAAACTTCCTTTCTATCAATGAATCGAAACGCAAACCTTTTGCGTTTTCGCGAAAACAGGGACAAGTACGTATCAAGTCTGCTTAAGAGGTCCCTCCTAAAAATTATTCTGTAGCTGGATTTTCAGACTAGCTGCGAGGTATTTCTCTTACTTTACCCTGTGTTTTTACTACAACTGTTGATTGCATCTTGTGATACCAGTTAACTGAAGTCCAATACTCCCCAAAATATCTTTATACGTCCAATTTTCGTCCCCACATTATGATAATCTATGTATATGAAATCACAGTTGGAGTAGCGTCAACTCTACTTGGACGATCTTACTAGAGTAGTGCTAATTGACTTAGCGAATGCAATACACTTAAAACCATTACCATGCATGTTATCTCCATGTCAATGTGTATAAATAAAGATTCGTGTCTTTTATGCGCTAAAACTGAAAACAATTCAAAATCTTAATGTTTGTCCGCCCACTTTTGCAGGTTGTGATGGAAATCCTTTCACCGCACAAGTGATTGTATGTACTTCTAATCAAGGGCATAGTGTAAGGCCTGCCGTACAGCCCAACCAAGATAGTTCAATGCACTAAGGTATACAGTATTATTTTACTTATTTGTAGCAAAGCACTTCAGGCTGCTCATTTTTATCTTTGGGGACTTTATACTACTCTCTTGTAACATTTTATAATTATTTGGTACGGAACTACTAAATGAAATGGTGCTCCGATCCAGAAGATGACTACAAATCAAAGCCCTTGAGAGTTTCCTCGTGGAAGCAGACTTAGCACCCAGGAAGGAAAGAGATTGGAGGCAACACATTTCACCGGAAAATTGTCTAATGCTGGCATTGGACACTTGCATTGACTCCTCCTATAGCATTACCATGTACAAGAATTGAGAGTACGTAGTAAGCCACTAACTTCTTGAAGGCATACAGACCATGTTTTGTTCTTAAAAGGAATTTTCGCAAATGGAAGCAACATGAGGATTCTCAACAGGAATTTTATTTTCATATAAGTGACATTTTATTTTAAAATTATATTGGCACATATGACATAACTGCTCAAACGAACCCACATGGCTGAATACCACAATTGTAGAAAAACAGAAGCTCTCCTCCATGACCAGCACAGGTTTGTGCTTGACCATAATGTCATCTACCAGTGTGAATGGGAAATGATTATAATGCTACCAGGAGAAGATTATGTCATGCTATTTATTTATTTTTGCCAAACTATGGGTTTTCTGTCAACATCAACATCAGCATCAGCCTTAGACAGTTGGCATTAGAAAGGATAATCCAGGGGAATATGGGGCCGGGCTGGTGCTCCTATAATGCTTTCTTGCAATAACCCATGCAAAGTTAAGGTGTCGGATTTTCCATGTTGGTTAATGCTCTTATCAGATTTACTTCCTTGTGTTGCTTAATTGTCGGGATGTAAGTGTTTGGTTCTTATATTATTTTTCTGTTTATTTTTGGTGAGATATGATCATATGCTTTGTTGATCACATTTTGGTTCCAATTCAGAGAACACACAAGGTGCTTGTGTTTTGGCTAAACATCAATTCTGATTCAGAAGATACATACCTTAATTTTTTTTGTTTGCCATAGTTTTATCTTGGTTTAGAATAATATATATCAACTAACTTTGATATTTGTTCTCCAGGAGATCACCATAGAAGTTTTAATGCGATGCCATTTGTCTTAGCTTCTATCTATGACACCATATATTTTGTCAGATTACATGAAGATGAAGGGATGTTATATGCTGCTTTAACCTTGGGAGGTTCTCAAATATGTTGAAAAATAGAATACATTTGCATATACGAGTGACGAGTTGCTGATTTGATGAATATAATGACTACAAGAGGAGCTGATGAAACTGGCCTTGCTTGCAAAATTCACCTAAACTTGGTGTCCTATCTCTAGAACATAAGGAATTTAGGGTTAATTTGGTAAAACAAAAACTTACCAAACCATCAATATATGCATACAATGGACGCCGTGATTAATATTCAATAGGCTACTAGGTGACAACTTAATATTCACTAGGCTACCAAGTGACAACGAATCAATGTTGAGTGAATAAAGTGGATCAATGTTGAGGTCAATCTTAAGTGAACAAAGTGCGCGAAGTCAAAGCCATATTTGTGAGATTATGTGTGCTTGAGAGCTTATGTGTGCTGGAAATGAAGGTTAAAATGGTGCAAATTGGTCATTGAAGAAGTATGAGGTGAGAGAAATATGGTAGACATGAAGAAAACACAAGGATTTTACCCTCCGCACAAACATTTACAAAATGTATGCAAAATTGCCCCGTAGCAACGCACGGGCACTTAACTAGTCTTGCAAAAAAATGACTCAAGCATAATTCGAGGTACAACTCATTTAACTACTAAACGTAAACAAATATTCAACTAATTCAAAAGATTTATCAGATTAGATTGAGCAAAACTTTAAATAACATGAAATAAAAAGGAAAAGATAAGATAAAGCCAGGAGTCCTTGAGCTCATGGATCTTGGTGCGCATCTCCTTCACCACCTCCTCCTGTTAGCGCGATAGAGACAGCACTTCAGTCGCCGCGGTTCACTCGGCTCGGGCGAGTACTGCGGGATGGCGACTTCCCCTTCGGAGTCATCTCCTTGGCGTAGAACCAGAACTTCTCCACTGCGCATGCGCCTTCTTCGGAAGTG
The DNA here is from genome assembly GCA_030979885.1 of Lolium multiflorum. Taxonomy (NCBI): domain Eukaryota; kingdom Viridiplantae; phylum Streptophyta; class Magnoliopsida; order Poales; family Poaceae; genus Lolium; species Lolium multiflorum. The sequence goes on along the minus strand of CM061753.1, from coordinate 47,347,914 downwards.
CCATGTGAAAGGATCGTATGCCGCATCTAGAGGAGGGGGGTGAATAGGTGCTAACTAACTTTTAGTTCTTTTTCAATTTAGACTTGACACAAAGGTAAATTCTCTAGATATGCAACTAAGTGAATTTACCTATATGACAAGATCAACTACTAAGCAAGATATAGCTAGACAATATATAGGGGAGCTAATAAGGATAGAGGTAACCGAGAGTGGAGCACGTGGAGACACAGAGATGATTCCCGTAGTTCCTTCCTTTTGAGGGGAAGTACATCTACGTTTGGAGGAGTGTGGTCGCCATAAAGGCCAGACCAATGCCACAAAAGCTTCACTAAGGTCTCCTGTGAGCAACACAACTAGGGTTTCCAAAGAGGAACACTAGCAAAGGGGCCCTCAAGCATATGAGGGGGAAATGCAAATCGCTTCGGTGAAGATCAAGAGCTTTGAATGGTTGGAGGAGGAGATCTTGTAATTCTTGTGTTTCTTGAAGTGGCTCTAATGGTGGATGAACTTGGGCAGCAATGAGCAACTTGAGCTGGAAGAAGAAGGGGGTATATATACCCCTCACCAAATGTAGCCGTTGCTGACTTTTAGGGCCGGAATTTCCGTTCTAAGTTGGGGCCGGAATTTCCACCCCTACGATACAAATGTCCGGGCAAAAATTCAGGGGGTTTACTGAGAGCCTGGACCTCAGGTCCTTAGCGAAAATTGGGGGGCCGGAAATTGTCAAAATGTCCGGGCCGAAATTTCCGCCCCCCCCCCCCCGGAATTTCTGCCCCTTCGACAGAAATGTCCGGGAAAATTTCCGGGGGGCATCCAGGGGCTCTGGACCTCAAGTCCTTAGCGAAAATTTGGGCCTGGAAATTCCAGCCTTCTTTCTTTATTCCTCCTTTTCATCCACGGCTTTTCGCTTTTTAATACTTCTCACTTCAAAATATAAAGTAGATCATATATGCACACTAAGCCACATTACATCATCGCATATTTTGTCATCAAACCACACAAAACATAATTATGAAGAGATGTTCTTTCAATCTCCCTCTTTTGGGTGTTTGATGACAACACACAGATTTGCAATAAACTTACTAGTACCAGACACCATGTTGACACTAAGATAGAGGCACTCCCCCTAGATGTGTGCATATAATTAGTTTGCATTTGAATACAAATGCACCACACACAGGTTCGAGTGACCTCGACATATAGGCTAGGCAACATGACACAATAATAAGAGCAAAAGACATAATCACATATAGTTGAGACTTGAGACAGAGATCATACCCATATGGTGATATAGAATACCGAATACCATAAATTACACACCATATAATAATGCATAGTCTCAATATATAAAATACCGAAATCCCTGTCTCACACAATGAACCATACTCCAAGCACACATAACATAGTTCAACACCAATGAAAGCCAAATGTTCAACAAATAAAAGGGACACAAGCTCTCAAAGAGTGGTAAAAGGCATATGCTTGTGTCCTCCTATGCAAATCCCGGAGAAATCCTACATAGAACACTTCTCCCCCTTTGACATCGAAACGCCAAAAAGGGAGAAGAGTGATGCTAAGCGCCCCAAGAGAATCACTCCGAGCCCGAGACTGTCTCATACTCATCCTCGCTGTCGTCGGTGGCCGGTGTAGTGCGAGGTACGCTGCTCCTCAGAATACTCTGCTCGATCTCTGACCAGTGAACCTAAGAAGAGTGACAGCTGTTGTAGGAGGGGTGGACAGGAGGCTCAGGAGGAGGGCCTTGCTCACCACTGAGCTTATGCAGAATGACCGCCTGAGTATGCTGGATGTCAGCACGCTGACGGCTAGCCTAGAAGTTCTCCTTGTGTATCTCGATGTTCATGCAGAGGACATTCCTTTGGAACCAATTCAGCTTCTTGACCTCCTTCTGAAGAAGAGGTGCAGCAGCTGAGTGAGCAGGTGCGGTGCCACTAGCACGGGCATCACCCATAAAGGATCCAGCCGAAGGAGCAGGAGGGGCGGCAGTCTTTCTCTTCTGGTAGGACTTCTTTACCTTATTTCCTCTCGAGGGTACCCACTCAAATCCTCAGTCGTAACTGTCCTATCAATGAGTAGCTGAATATAAGGAGCATATGGCATGGTAGTCCGACTCACTATTGCATCATGTATCTCGTGAAAGAGATAATCCATAACATCAACAGTGTAGTCCTTTTCCTCCTCATCTTCAGCACACTCGCCAACAAGAGCAAGAAGGCTCTGTTGCCTGCCAAAACCCACCGGCGAGCAGTGGTTAAGCAACACGAAGAGCCGGGAGGCTGCCAAGACTGCTGGTGGGCCTGGTCCCTCGACGTCGTCCCGCACCACACGTCCCGGCGGTTGAGGGCGTGCCACCTGACCTATACCTGGTCAGGAAGGTGTTGGATTGCTTCGATTAGTCTCCCATGGTAGACACGTAAACATTAAATACGAGCCCGATCGGCTCTCGGTTGCCCTGGATCGGCTCAAAGAGCCGATTGCCCCATGGTTCACGTTGGGTTTACGATGACATGGGGATCCTGCTTGATCAATACAAAGTTAAACCAATCCACGACAGTTTAGGGTTTCACCGCATGATCGGAACATCCTACGCGTAGTTGAGCCTAATAGACACGAAAGACGATGGAAAACTAACCCTAAAAGAGGCCTAAAAACCAACATTAAGTCAATTCCCGGAACAATCCCTCTTAGGACTAATAAACCATACCTTACGCACTACCGGATTGTTCAACCCGTTTGCAAGGCCTAACCAGACGGATATTAAACTAATCCTTGAAGAACAAGGAGCAACTATAACAGATTGGATCTACTAAATAACGAAGAAGCAAGGTGCCGCCCTTACACCTAGATAGGTGCAAGGGCAGCTAGATATCGAGGACGGCATAGCTAAGCAAATATGTATAAGAAAAGCATCAATGCAAGCCCCAAAACATCTACGATAGTAGTGCTACTCGCCATCAACAACGCACGAGTAACACAAGATAACGAATAAACGTATACTGCCTAGATCGCAAGATACGATCTAGGCAGCATGATGTTTACCCGGAAGAAACCCTCGAAACAAGGGTGGCGATGCGTCTGGTTTGTGTTTGTTGTGAACGTGATTGTCCTCTTTTCTCAATAACCCTAGGTGCATATTTATAGTCCAAGGGACTTTCTAATTCGGACGTACACCTAACCGTGTACGGGTTAAACTCTATCTTTTAATTCTAAACTAAGATGCAATCTACTATAATATACAGATACACGGGCAATCTAGCCCAAACTCTTCGTGCAAGGCCGCTTCAGATGCTCCACGTGTATAACCTTCAAGCCCATCTCAATTACGGCCCAACTCCTGATTTGGCCAAAATCTGTGATAACACATGCCCCTGGTTTTGGCAATGATAATTTCAAAACCACTCTGTTTTTCCTTCGAAGGGTCATGTCGTGGCAGAGCAGAACCGTCGCAGTATCCTTCATCATGACGCCTTGCCTTCTCAACTTCTCTGCACGATTTGACAGTTTTGGCACCACCTCCTCGGAAACCACCGCAACATTAAATCCCCACTCCATCCCCTTTATTTAACCGCATCGAGCAGTTCGCTTCCTCATCCCCTGCTCTGTACTAGCCATCGAAAAACCCCCTTCCACAGCCATGTCTTCTTCCTCCTCCTCCTCTGGGGCATCGGGTCTTTCCTCCCTATCCTCTTCCTCTCGCGAGCCAACGCCAGAGTGGGGCTCGCTGGCGGCGTACGATATCCTTGCCTCAACAACATGGGACAAGGAGGATCACGATTCCTCCGTCTGGTCCGAGGATGACAAGTCCTTGACCGACGGGGAAGACGACCTCTAGTTCCTCGTCGATGGGGAGCTGGAGGCGGAGAGCGAGGACGACCGCTTCTCCTGGGATGACTTCACCTCCTCCGACGAGGAAGAGGAAGAAGAGGAGGACACCTCCTCATTCTCCGACGAGCCGCCGGCAGCGCGCCGGGTCGGATGATGATGATGATGACGACGACGACGAGGAGGAGTACGGGGGCCCTGCCGAAGGCTACGGCAGCAGCGACGAGGAGCCCGCCGGCAGCAGCGCCGATGGTACCGACGAGGGCAGCGACGGCCCTTAGGCTAGGACTAGTAGCATAAGACTAGTAGTAGCAATCGACTCTTTTGTTCTTCCTCTTTTGAGCAATCGGCTCTTCTCTGTAAAAACCCTCTTAATTAATGAAGAAAATATTTCTATGTCACTTTTGCTCTCTTATCAATTTTGCCGATTATCAAAACGAGTTAACGCACAAAGAGTTGATGGCAGCACATCGGCCCTTACCACAGAACGTTTGCCGATTGTCAACGCGAGTCAACGCGCAAAGAGCCGATGGCAGCACACCGGCCTTTATCACAAAACGCGAGCAAGGCCAACCCAGTTGCCTATTCAAACGGTAACCTGCAACCCTCGCCTGCAAGAGTAAACTCAGATCCCCAAATCGCCGTTCGCACAGATCCAACTTCCAGCCACACAACTTTCAGATCCTAATCGCGCAGACTCAACTCCGCAGCGGATCTAATGGCGGAATCATCCAACGCCAATACTGCGGTCTCTGGCTTGAAGGTAATCCCCAACCGCTCCTCATTATCCGTGCATATTGCTAGAATTAACCGCCAACACCTGAATTAATGTCTCATTCCGTCATTAATTTTTAGGTATCAGATATTCTGCTGTCGCATCCTTCCCTTCCGAATTCTCTCTGTCTTGGCCCTCGTTCCACCGAGAGTCCTGCTCATCTGATTTCATGCGAAGCCAATAGAATCCCCTTCGTAAACCAGAACTTAGATCTATCCTCTTGGGCCGACTGCCTACGAGCCTGGCCTAATCCTCCTGAAGATTGGGTTTCGTGGTATAATAGAATAGCCAAAACCCACCAATCCACCTGGGAAACCACAGGAATAGCCGATGCCTTAGCCTTATCATTGTCTCCCCTTGAGAAACATGAAAACCTTCTGAAAACCATCGGCTACTTTTGGTCTGATGCGTTGAATTGCTTCATGTTTGGCCATGGCCCAATGACACCAACCCTACTAGATGTGGCCATGATCACTGGTCTAGACATTGCATCTCCCAGTCCCTCTGCTTTCATGCTGCCAAAGGTTCCTTTCACACTCTCGTCCAAAACAGAGTGCACAAACTGGGGTGCTTATCTTCGACGCCACATGAAAAACAAAGGCCCTGTAACAGAAAAGGAACACACGGCCTTCCTAAATTTCTGGTTGGAGCACTTCATATTTTGTGGCCCTTCCCTTGCTCCCACCAAGAATTACCTCTCCCTAGCCTATGAACTTGCTAGGGGTACCCTGGCAAACTGTTCCTTGGAGAGGTCTATCGATACCTCCAACTGATGTCTGTCAAACTGTTTTCCCAAAAGACAGTCAAAACAGGAGGTCCTTGGTGGTTTATTCAACTATGGACTCAGCTATACTTCCAGAACCACATCCCAAACTTCCCACGTTTGGCCACTCGCACTTTTCCAGATGCCACTGGGAAGCAAATCCGATGCACTAGCTACGGCCAGGCTTTGTACAGCCTTCCAGGCAGTAAACTGATCCCCCAGGAAGCCTCAAAATGGTTCAGCATCTTCTTCCGAGGCCTGGACAATCCTCTCTTCTTTCCTTACACGGAGTCTGGACATTTTGAGAATCCAGTCTCCTTCAGGCTAGACAGCTTTGCCAATGACCCCAGCACTCGGCAAATATATTCCATCATGATTCGTCCCTGTTTCCTTCTGGTGGACATGAGCACCTCCAACAGGATCATCAAACCTGGTTACGAGTCCTATCAGCCGGTCGTAGCAGCCCGGCAGCTTGGTCTTGGGCAGGTGTCTCCCCATTTCTTTCTCCATCACTTAACAGAGAGTAGAGCTGACTTGCCTGACATCCTCACCGGTCAGAGGTGTTACTCTTTCTTTGATGCTCTAGCCATCCCAATTCCTCACAACCTCACCTTTACCTCATCAACTGATGGCTTTGAAACCTGGTGGTCAATGTGGAAGAGTCATGCCTTCAGAAGAGCTCTGGGACCATTGTTGACACAACTTGATGCCGAACATGATATCCCTGCAGAGCAGGTACCACTTCTCACAATTTATCCTGAGGTGGTTTACAATGACTTCCCTCCTTTTATAACCCTGCTCTGTCTTTCTTGCAGCAACAAGACGGTCCAGCACACCATTCATGAGGACGGCTCCCCTTTTCAATTCCTCCCACCAGCTCCAGTGGTCTCTGCAAAAACTCGCCTCCCTTGAAAAAGGTTGTAATGCAGAGCCACCGATTTCACCAAAATCGGCTCCCAAGAGCAGAGTATCTTCTAGGCCAGCTGCTGCCCCAAGCCTCAGCTAAGGCGAGAACAGCAGTGAGGAAATAGCTGCCAGGAGAAGACCTTGAAGCGCCAAACCCCCTCTCCAGCCCAAGAAAATTTGCACGTAAGCTAATCCATGCCTTGACTGGTTTCATCCATTCTCCTAGGCTTCTGTAACATGTTCGTATTTCTTTCACAGACCTCTACTGAAGAAATCTCCAGCGAGGATTCACAGTCCAGTCGAAGGGACTCAAGCTCAGGCACCTCCGGGAATAACACCACGCCGAGCCAGCCAGACTTGCCACCGTCGGCTTCCAAGAAAAGGTCAGCTCCCGAACCTGCTGCTTCCCATGCTTTACCTAGAGCAGAACAGGGTGGTCTTCGTACAAAGAGCCGATGCATCAAGAGAGCTCGCAAGGCCACACAAACATCTTCATCAGACCAGGAGATTTCGAATGTAATTGCTCTCCACATTCTCCTTGACTCATATTTTGTGCTGACCTATTGCTGTTCCTATCGGCTAACCACTCCCTTTACAGACTGATGACGCCTCTAATGGGGAAGTCGAGGAGGTAGTGATGCCATCCACCACCCTGGACCTAGCAACCTCCAAAAGCGGAGCTGACAAGGCTACTACCTTGGCCAAACCCTCAGCAGAAACACAAGAGCCGATCGCCTCTTCATCAGCTGCCCCTATGGTCTTAGGAGAGGTACACTTCCTCCCTTAGCTCTTCCTTGCTTTTTCGCTGTGTACTGACGTTGTTCTTGTTGTTTGTCAGGGTTATTGATACGTCCAATTTGCATCACTATTTTGTATCATAATTGTTATTCATTGATATATTTCATATTGGGACACAATACTTATGTTATTTCATCTATTTTGCATGTTTCATCATCATTGGAAGATCAAAAACCGGAGCCAGGATTCTCTGGAAAAGCACCGTCGAACGCAATATTTGAAGATCAATCGTGGAAGGGAATTTCACGTAAATTCCTATTTTTCCAGATGACGGAGGGAGCAGAAGGGGAGAAGAGAAAGAGCCACTGTGGGCTGGACCACGGGCGGCGCGACCCAAGGCCTGGCCGCGCCACTGCTCTGGGGGCCCCGCCCTTTCGCCTCCTTTTCTTCGCGTACTCCTTCGTCCCGAAACCTAAGCCACGGAGAGGACCTCACGAGGGTTACAGCCGCCTCTGCGGGCGGAGAACACCAGAGAGAAAAGAGCTCTCCGGCGGGCAGGAATCCGCGGGGAAATTCCTCCCGGAGGGGGAAATCGACGCCATCGCCATCGTCATCGAGCGGGACATCATCTCCATCATCATCATCATCATCTCCACCATCTACACCGCCATCACCACCGCAGCACCTCGTCATCGCTGTAGCAATTCGGGTTAAATCTTGATTGTTTGATAGGGGAAACTCTCCCGGTGTTATTCTATACTTGTTGTAGATGCTATTGAGTGAAACCATTGAACCAAGGTTTATGTTCAGATTGTTATTCATCATCATATCACCCCTGATTGTATTCCATATGATGTCTCGTGAGTAGTTCGTTTAGTTCTTGAGGACATGGGTGAAGTCTAAATGCTAGTAGTGAATTATGGTTGAGTAATATTCAATGTTATGATATTTAAGTTGTGGTGTCATTCTTCTAGTGGTGTCGTGTGAACGTCGACTACACGACACTTCACCATTTATGGGCCTAGGGGAGTGCATCTTGTATTCGGTTGCTAATTGCGGGGTTGCCGGAGTGACAGAAACCTAAGCCCCCGTTAGTATATCGATGCAGGAGGGATCGCAGGATCTCAGAGTTTAAGGCTGTGGTTAGATTTATCTTAATTACTTTCTTGTAGTTGCGATGCTTGCAAGGGGTATAATCACAAGTATGTATTAGTCCTAGGAAGGCGGTGCATTAGCATAGGTTCACCCACACAACACTTATCAAAACAATGAAGATTAATTAGCGTATGTAGCGAAAGCACTAGACTAAAATTCCCATGTGTCCTCGGGAACGTTTGGTCATTATAAGTAATCAAACCGGCTTGTCCTTTGTGCTAAAAAGGATTGGGCCACTCGCCAATTATTTCTCTCTTTTTATTTACTTGTACTTTATTTATCTGCAATATCAAAACCCCCGAATACTTGTCATGAGCATTTACAGTGAAACCTTCATCGAAACTTGTCAACACCTTCTGCTCGTTGGGTTCGACACTCTTATTTATCGAAAGTACTACGATACACCCCCTATACTTGTGGGTCATCAAGACTATTTTCTGGCGCCGTTGCCGGGGAGTGACGCTATTGGTAAGCGGAATTGGTAAGGAAATTTACTGTTTGTGCTGATTTTATTTCTGCCTGCTGCTATAAATCATTATGGAGAGATCTTCTCTTCAATTTCTATTTGGGAAATCTACTACTACTGCAACGGTAGTGGATGAAGCGCCAGGTGAGGAAGTAGTACCATATAAAATACCTATGAAAATTATTGAACGTGTTATGGATAACCGCTATGAAGGGGATGGAACTGTCCATCCTGGTGACCATCTATTGTTTTTGCATGAATTATGCGGGTTATTCAAATGTGCAGGTATTTCTATGAATGAAGTTAGGAAGAAACTATTCACTATATCGCTGTCTGGTAAAGCGGCGCACTGGTATAAATTGCTGAAGAATGGTGATTCTATTGATTGGGAGGACATTGTGCCTTTATTTTATTCCAAATTTTATCCTCCAAGTGAAATTCACAAAGATCGGAACCGCATATATAATTTCCCTCATGATGGAGAGAGTATTGCCCAAGCTTGGGGGAGATTGAAGTCTTTAATGCTCAAATGCCCCATTCATGAGCTTCCTGGTAATGTTATTATTGATAATTTCTATGCAAGACTTTCTTTTCAAGACAAGACCTTGCTGGATACTTCTTGTTCTGGATCATTTACACGCAAGAATGAAGAGTTTAAAAGGGACCTTCTTGATCGGATCCAAGAAAATACTGAAGGATGGGAGAACGACAAAGATAGAGAATCAGGTATAATTTACGATTATAAATGCATTGAAGCTTTTATGGAACTGATAAATTTCGTAATATGAGTGCTACATATGGTCTTGATTCCCAAGTTGTTGCAAATCTTTATAAAGCTTTTGCCTCTCATTATGAACTGCCTAAGAAGAATTTTGATAAGTATCATGAACCGTATAAAGATAAAATTGATTCATCGTAAACAAATGTGTAGTGGTTGAAACTGTTGATAATGTTATCCTGAAGCTTATATTGAAAAAACTCCTTTCCTGCTAAAATGAAGGAGTACTCTGTCATATCTAGTGCGGTTAATAAAAGTGAAAAGAAACCTAAAGAACCTGAAGAACAAATTAAAATTGAACCTGCTGTTGCAATAGTTAAAGATCTTGTGACTGAAAATGTGGAGGATGGTCATATTATTTTCTGTGAAGATGCTTCTAATATTGTTTCACATCCTAATAAATCCAAACAAGTTAGTGTTCCTATGCTATCTGTTAGAATTGGTGATCATTGCTATTATGGTTTATGTGATATTGGTGCAAGTGTTAGTGCTATTCCTTATGAGCTTTACACGGAGATTATGCACGAAATTGGTTCTTGTGAACTTGAAGATATTGATGTGGTTATTCATCTGGCTAATAGAGAAACTATTTCTCCAATTGGTATTGTTCGAGATGTGGAAGTTCTATGTGGTAAGACTAAATATCCTGCTGACTTTTTGGTACTTGGTTCTGCTGCTAGTGATCATTGTCCTATCATTTTTGGTAGACCTTTTCTAAATACTTGTGGAGCTATTATAGATTGTAAGAAAGAGAAAATTTTGACTAGATTTGCTGGTGAACCTTATGAATTTAACTTTTCTAAATTTACCAAAACTCCTTATAAACTGACTTGCCTAGTAATGATTTTAAAATGGAGCAATGTGCATCTATTGTTCTTGTTCCTAATAATTCTTTGCAGCAACATTTGGAGAATAGTGAAAGTGAAGCTTTTAGGAAAGAGATGAGCTTGAGGAAATTTTTCGCCAACCTATTCTCAAGCATGATTTACCGGTGGAAGATTTGGGTACAACACCGCCACCAAAGGAAGATCCTGTTTTTGATTTAAAGCCTTTACCCGATAATCTTAAATATGCTCATATTGATGATAAGAAAATATATCCTGTTATTATTAGTTCTAAGCTTTAGAGGGAGGAAGAAAGGTTATTGGAAATATTGAAGAAACACCGAGGAGCTATTGGCTATACTCTTGATGATTTGAAAGGGATTTCTCCTTCTATTTGCCAACATGCTATTAATATGGAAGAAGATGCAAAGCCTATTGTTGAACATCAACGTCGTCTAATTCCGAAGATGAAGGAAGTGGTAAGGAACGAGGTATTAAAACTCCTTGAAGCTGGTATTATATATCCTATTGCTGATAGTAGATGGGTTAGTCCTGTGCATTGTGTTCCTAAGAAAGGAGGAATGACCGTTGTGCCTAATGATAATGATGAGCTTATTCCTCAAAGAATAGTTGTAGGTTATAGAATGTGCATTGATTTTCGAAAAGTTAATAAAGTTACTAAGAAAGATCATTACCCTTTACCCTTTATTGATCAAATGCTAGAAAGGTTATCTAAAAATACTCATTTTTGCTTTCTTGATGGATATTCTGGGTTTTCACAAATTGCTGTTAAAGCTAAAGATCAAGAGAAAACCACTTTTACTTGTCCTTATGGAACTTATGCTTATAGGCGTATGCCTTTTGGTTTATGTAATGCTCCTGCTACTTTTCAAAGATGCATGTGTGCTATTTTTCATTTTTTAAAGTATTGTAGAGGTGTTCATGGATGATTTTTCTGTCTATGGGAATTCTTTTGATAATTGCCTGAAACCTCGATAAAGTTTTGCAGAGATGTGAAGAAACTAACCTTGTTCTTAATTGGGAGAAATGCCACTTTATGGTTAATGAAGGAATTGTATTGGGACATAAAATTTCCGAGAGAGGTATTGAAGTTGATAGAGCTAAAGTTGAAGCAATTGAGAAGATGCCCTATCCGAGGGATGTTAAAGGTATTCGTAGTGTTCTTGGTCATGCTGGGTTTTATAGGAGATTTATTAAAGATTTCTCTAAAATTTCAAAGCCTCTTACTAATCTTCTTCAAAAAGATGTACCTTTTGTTTTTGATGATGATTGTAAGGAAGCTTTGAAACTCTAAAGAAAGCCTTAACAACTGCTCCTGTAGTCGAACCTCCCGATTGGAATTTGCCTTTTGAAATTATGTGTGATGCTAGTGATTTTGCGTTGCTGTTCTTGGACAGCGGGTAGATAAAAAATTAAATGTTATTCATTATGCTAGTAAGACTCTTGATGCTGCTCAAAGAAATTATGCTACAACTGAAAAGGAATTGTTAGCTGTAGTCTTTGCTTGTGATAAGTTTAGACCCTATATTGTTGATTCGAAAGTTACAATTCATATCATGCTGCAATTAGATACCTTATGACAAAGAAAGATGCTAAGCCAAGGCTTATTAGATGGGTACTTCTTTGCAAGAATTTGATTTATATTATAGATAGGAAAGGTGCCGATAATCCTGTTCTTGATAATTTGTCTAGATTGGAAAATATTGCTTATGATCCTTTTCTCTGTCAATGATAGTTTTCCAAATGAACAATTGGCTTAATAAAGGTGAGCTCGCGAGAGAGCCCTTGGTATGCAGTTATGCTAACTTTATTGTTTCAAGTATTTGCCTCCAACCTTTTCAGCTCAGCAAAGGAGGAAATTCTTTTATGACTTGAGGCATTATTTTTGGGATGACCCACTTATATAAAGAAGGAGTGGATGGTATTATGCGAAGATGTGTTCCCGAATATGAACAACAGGAGATATTGAATAAATGTCATGGAAGTGTTTATGGAGGACATCACGCTGGAGATAGACCGCGCAGAAGGTTCTACAATCAGGTTTTTATTGGCCAACACTCTTCAAAGATGCAAGGAAATTTATTTTATCTTGTGATGAATGTCAAAGAGTTGGTAATATCTCTAGACGCAATGAGATGCCTATGAATTATACTCTTGTTATTGAACCATTCGATTGTTGGGGATTCGACTTCATGGGTCCTTTCCCTTCTTCAGACGGTAACACTCATATACTTGTCGCTGTTGATTATGTTACTAAATGGGTAGAAGCTATACCTACAAAAAGTGCTGATGGTGAGACCTCTATAAAAATGCTTGTAGATATTATATTTCCTAGATTTGGAGTACCTAGATATATTATGACTGATGGAGGTTCTCATTTTATTCATGGAGGCTTTAGAAAAACTCTTGCTAAGTATGGTATTAATCATAGAATTGCTTCATCACCCTCAAACTAGTGGTCAAGTAGAATTATCAAATAGAGAGATTAAAGCTATCTTAGGTAAGACCGTTAATAAATCTAGAAAGAATTGGCCTAGCAAATTGAAAGAAGCATTATGGGCTTATAGAACTGCTTATAAAAATCCTATGGGAATGTCACCTTATAAAATGGTTTATGGAAAAGCTTGTCATTTACCTATAGAACTAGAGCACAAAGCTTATTGGGCTGTTAGAGAATTAAATAAAGATCCTAAATTAGCCGGTAATAAGAGGTTGTTGCAATTAAGTTCTCTAGATGAATGGAGAAATGAAGCTTATGAAAATGCTAAACTCTTTAAAAAAAAAAGTTAAGAAGTGGCATGATAGAAGGATCATTAAAAGAGAATTTAATGTTGGAGATCAAGTTCTATTGTATCGGTCTCGTCTCGATTCTTTGCAGGGAAATTACTCTAGAAGTGGGAAGGACCATATGTTGTTGAGGAGGTGTATCGTTAGAGCAATTAAAATTAGCTCTCTCCAAGGCAATGCCACACAAGTGGTGAATGGACAAAGACTCAAGCATTATATCTCGGGCGATTCTTATAATGTGGATGTTGATATTATTCAAGTGGAAACAGGAGGCTTTCATCAAAGGACAAATTGACAGTCCTGAACTGGACTTTGAATAGGTAGCAGTATAGGTAATAAAAAGTCCGCGTTTACCTTTAGAACATTATTTTTGCTGTTTTGGAAAATATGAAAATTACGGAATCGAAACGGAGTGGAAAAGACGCGCGAGGGCGTGCCACCATAGGCCGCGCGGGCCCCACTCGCGCCGACCTATGCCGCCTCGGGTCCCGTTTCCACTCGTTTTCGGCCTGGAACCTTCCTTTTGTCGTAAAAATATTTGCTATATAATCCCCCGGACCCCCGGGGTCCGTAATATCGTTTTCTCATCGTGTTTTGTTTCGAGCTGTTTTCTGCCAGATTTGTTTTGATCTAGAAGCACCATGGTCTCCAACAACAAAGACAAGGGGCCTTGGAGGAAGAGATGGATGAAAGGATCAATAAGGAGAAGGAGAAGATAGCATCAGCAAAAGGAGAGTGGGAAACTACGAGAGTAAGCCAATCTTGGTGGGATCGGTTAACACGGGCGTTCTTTTTCTCATAACTTGCAGGGAGTTCTTCCGCTCTGGACCTCGATTCTTTCCCTTGTGCGGAGGAAGCAATACGGGTTGCTGATGAGTTTTGTGATCAATATCGTGCTCTAAGGAGGGAAGTGGAGATACTTCAGGAGGAGAACCAGCGACTTCGCAGAATGCTGGAATATTACTCAAATCCCACAAGGCCGTCACCGCCACACTCGGGTAACAATGAGTCTCTTCAGGTTTTGGTGAGTTGCAAAATTGAGAAGCTGAAGAAGCTGAAGGAGATCCTTATGAAGCGCGAGAAGAATCCATCACCACCATCGCCGAAGGAGTAATTCATCATCGGTATTGGCATCCCCTTGGTTTGTTCCAAGCTTGGGGGAGTGCCGCGGTATCACATCACCACCACCTTTATCTTTTACTATCAAGTAGTGTCATATCATGAGTAGGGAAGTTATTATATGGAATAGTATGCAATGTGGAAGTATCTCTCTTAGTTAGTTATCTATGTATCCGTTGGTGTGAGTTATCGTTATGGAATATTAATGAGAAGTCTTATCATTTACTTTTTGCACACCTTATTTTAGTTTGCAATCTCCATATGATTACTCTTGACATGAGTATTGATATCACTTTGGGAGCATCAAGTAAATCTATTTGGTTTTGGCAAACTTAGCATTGGTCAATAGCAACAACATCTTGATGTTTAATAAAGAGAGAAATATACTTAGAAACATTACTCTACTATCTCTATGCTTAGTATTCTAGAGTTAAAATTGCTTGTGCCTATGAGAAAGATGCATGATTGTTTCTATCATATGTATATTTGTTTGTTTCCCTCAACCTTTATGCTTGCTATCAAACCTTGCTAGCCAAAGACCTGTATCGAGAGGGAATGCTTCTCATACATCCATAACTTTAGACCAAACCTATGCCATTTGTGTCCACCATACCTACCTACTACATGGTATTTTCTGCCATTCCAAGTAAATACTTCATGTGCTACCTTTAAATTATTCAAACTATACTACTCCTTATTTGTGTCAATGTTTTATAGCTCATGAGGAAGTATGTGGTGTTTTATCTTTCAATCTTGTTGGGCGGACTTTCACCAATGGACTAGCGGCACATCCGCTTATCCAATAACTTTGCAATAAGAGCTGGCAACGGGGTTCCCAGCCCCAATTAATAACTTTCATTAATAATTCTCTTCACATGTTTTGCTCTGACTTATCAGTAAGCAACTTAATTTTGCAATAGACACTCCTCCATGGTATGTGAATGTTGGAAGGCACCCGAGGATTCGGTTAGCCATGGATTGAGAAAGCCAAGGTTGGGGGAGTGTCATCCTTAATAAAACTAAAATACATGTGTAAACAAAAGAGAAGGGGATGATCTACCTTGCTGGTAGAGATACCGTCCCTCATGGGAGCCGCTCTTTGAAGGTTCGTTTGGCAAGGGGGTTAGAGTGCCCGCTACCATTCGTTGACAACAACAAACACCGCTCAAAATCTTACTTTTATGCTCTTTATATGATTTCAAAACTTGAAAAGCTCTAGCACATGATTTAATCCTGCTTCCCTCTGCGAAGGGCCTGTCTTTTACTTTTATGTTGAGTCAGTAAACCTATTTTCTCTATCTCAAGCAAGCAATTGAGTTGTTGTGAACCAATCATTTATGCTATGATTCAGTTAATCATGTCTTTTATACTTTCTTGTTTAGTACCAATTTTATCTGAATGAATATGACTTTGAAGTTATCAATGATTATGAGGAGATTGTTATGCTTAAATATGAAGGCTCAGCTATAAATTCTAATATGAAAGCTTTGCTTAGAAGTACAATCCGTTAGTAGTTCTCTGACCAAGAACAAAGTTTGTCATCACCAATTATGATTTCTTATGCACCTTTACTTGTGATTTCTCTTTACCTATTTCAAGATGAGTTATATGAGGAAGTTGTTTACTAGAATGTCTTGTGTAAATGAATATGATGCTTCTTGTCCGTATTTTATTTATCGACTCTTCACTCCATAAACATGTGGTCTTGTTTATCGAGCTCAGTTTCGCTTGGGGACAAGCGAGGTCTAAGCTTGGGGGGAGTTGATACGTCCAATTTGCATCACTATTTTGTATCATAATTTGCTGTTATTCATTGATATATTTCATATTGGGACACAATACTTATGTTATTTCATCTATTTTGCATGTTTCATCATCATTGGAAGATCAACAAGCCGTGATTCTCGCTGGAAAAACACCGTCGAGCAATATTTCGGAAGATCAACTGTGGAAGGGAATTTCACGTAAATTCCTATTTTTCCAGATGACGGAGGGAGCCGAGAAGGGGAGAGAAGAGCCATCGTGGCCCAGACCACGGGCGGCGCGGCCCACCTGGCCGCGCCACCCGTGCTCTGGGGCCCCACACCCTTTCGCCTCCTTTTCTTCGCGTACTCCTTCGTCCAAAACCTAAGCCACAGAGGACCTCACGAAGGTTACAGCCGCCTCTGCGGGGCGGAGAACACCAGAGAGAAAGAGCTCTCCGGCGGGCAGGAATCCGGGGAAATTCCCTCCCGGAGGGGGAAATCGACGCCATCGCCATCTTCATCGAGCGGGACATCATCTCCATCATCATCATCATCATCTCCACCATCTACACCGCCATCACCACCGCAGCACCTCGTCATCGCTGTAGCAATTCGGGTTAAATCTTGATTGTTTGATAGGGGAAACTCTCCCGGTGTTATTCTATACTTGTTGTAGATGCTATTGAGTGAAACCATTGAACCAAGGTTTATGTTCAGATTGTTATTCATCATCATATCACCCCTGATTGTATTCCATATGATGTCTCGTGAGTAGTTCGTTTAGTTCTTGAGGACATGGGTGAAGTCTAAATGCTAGTAGTGAATTATGGTTGAGTAATATTCAATGTTATGATATTTAAGTTGTGGTGTCATTCTTCTAGTGGTGTCGTGTGAACGTCGACTACACGACACTTCACCATTTATGGGCCTAGGGGAGTGCATCTTGTATTCGGTTGCTAATTGCGGGGTTGCCGGAGTGACAGAAACCTAAGCCCCGTTAGTATATCGATGCAGGAGGGATCGCAGGATCTCAGAGTTTAAGGCTGTGGTTAGATTTATCTTAATTACTTTCTTGTAGTTGCGGATGCTTGCAAGGGGTATAATCACAAGTATGTATTAGTCCTAGGAAGGGCGGTGCATTAGCATAGGTTCACCCACAACACTTATCAAAACAATGAAGATTAATTAGCTGTATGTAGCGAAAGCACTAGACTAAAATTCCCATGTGTCCTCAGGAACGTTTGGTCATTATAAGTAATCAAACCGGCTTGTCCTTTGTGCTAAAAGGATTGGGCCACTCGCTGCAATTATTTCTCTCGCATTTTATTTACTTGTACTTTATTTATGCAATATCAAAACCCCCGAATACTTGTCGTGAGCATTTACGGTGAAACCTTCATCGAAACTGCTTGTCAACACCTCGCTCCTCGTTGGGTTCGACACTCTTATTTATCGAAAGTACTACGATACACCCCCTATACTTGTGGGTCATCGATATGACCTCTCAAGCTTGCTAACGTTCGACCCTGAATTCATCGAACCAGCTGCCTCTAAAGCAAGTGAAGAGTCAGGACCCAGCGCTACCCATGGTCAACTCCAGCACCTCAAGGCCTTGCTCTCCTCCTCAATCGAAACATTGGTTGAAGATACCGAGGAAATAAAGAGCATACTTGAAGACATCCAGCCTCATCTCCCGGTGACATTGCAGGTGAAGCTCGGCCAGTTGTGACTCTGTGCTTACAAGTCAAGGGTGACATTGGCTCGTCGGAGAATCGGCTTACGCCACGCCCACTTCCATTGAAAGCCGATATTGGACAAGTGTCAACGGCTTAATGAGAAAAAGGCAGCTTTGGACGCAAAAGCTGACACTCTGTCCCACCGCTGAACTGGAGATCTTGCGAAAGGAGTTGGAGGACCTTGAAGAGGGTCCGGGTAACCAAACAACTCATCCAAGATAAGGAAGCTCTCATTGCATTGCCACCACGAGGCGCCAAGGCCTCAAAGCTGAACAAACACTGGCCGAACCGCGCCTTGAACAAGGGCAAGGAGCCAGGATGAAGAAGGAGAGGGTGGAGATTGATGATCGTGGACCGCGTTTGGGTGCCCTTGAGGCAGAGCTCCTCCTGTAACCCGATAACTGCTCCACTGAGCTTGTACCTCTGCTGTAACAGCTTGTACCTCTTGAGTATGGTTGGCATCGGCTTTTTTCATGTCGATGTCCGAGCATCGGCTGTACTTAAAATTTTCTATTTTCGATTTTACTGGCCGATCGATTGAATGAATGGCTATCACATATACATTTCTGTACCTTGCCTTCTCGAGCCGAATCTCTTTCAAGTAATTGAAGATATCGGCTTTCCAGCCATCTATAAGCCTCACAACACACAATGCTAAATAGGTGCTGCACGAGTCTAATACGTGGTGAGGATAATTTTGGCCGATTGAATCGGCCTCCTTTTTCATTGCAATTCTCAATGAGGGTTTACAACGTCTGGTTCTCTACTATGGCTACGTGACATGCTTGAGGTAAGATCTTTGCTTTTTATTTTTTGGGGCCGATCGCAGGATCGGCCTTGCCACGTACGTCCATAGACTTGGATCTTGCTACTCTGTCAGGCCGGTGGATAAGACCAGCCTCACCCCGTTTTTTGAAGCTTCGATGCGCTCACAGCCGTCCAAACTGATTCCAGAGAGCGGCTCTTGGTCGTTTGCATCCCAAATATTCATGGCAGCTAGCGAGATCTCGATCGAATCATCTGCATGAACGACCTCCACTTCATCTCCATCCCATTGTATGATGCACTGATGCATTGTGGATGGAATGCAACGATAGCGTGGATCCAATCCCTCCCAGCAGGACAGCGTAAGTGCTTTTGCTCGACGATGAAGAATGACGTAGGGATGGTTTTTCGGCCTACGGTTAGATCTACGTTCAGAACACCCTTTGCTTCTGACGCTTGGCCGTTGAAATCGCTTAATGTGACGTTGGTCTTGATCAGATCTTCGTTGGAACGTCCCAAACGTCGTATCATGGAGTACGGCATTATGTTGACTGCCGCTCTCGTGTCAACCAACATCTTGCGATAGGCTGCCCATTGATGTAACCTCGCAGGTATAGGGCTTTCAAATGCTGTAGCTCCTCTCTCGTGGCTTCTCAAAGATGACGGCCGTGGACCATCAAACTGTGCCATTGACACTTCCTCGTCTTTTGGAGCACAAAATCGACGGGAGTATGAACACCATGTTTGTATCGGCCGATGCCTGCATCGGCTTTTGTCTGGGGGCGCCACACTTTCTTCGTGGCCGTGCCTCCATCTCCAACGTTTGCTGAATTTTCACGGCCAGGTCGGGCCGTGCTTTCCTCAACGTGTACAGTGCGTGCCTCGGCTTCCTCTAGGTTTCGTAGCCGCACCCTACACTAGGAGTGGCTGATTCCATCAGGACACCACCGTGGCCGGTGATATCTATCTTCTTCTTCATCCGACTCCTCGAAGTCTTTATCCCGAGATGACTCAGCTCGTTTGTTCTGAGGTGGGAGAGGCCCTAGACGCTTGAACACTGAAACTTCATTTGTTCCCTTCCTCTGCTGTCTACATTCTGCGTTCTCGATTGTAGGCAATCGGTTCATTCCTGAGTCCCAGCGTGTTTAAAGAAAGGACAGTTCCAATGCCTATCCATGTCCTCTTGCTCTCGACCTCCCTCTAGCGTGACGCTCATACCCTTCGTGGTCTCTATCATATCGATGATACTTCTGTCATGTGCATCGACCGACGATATCTTTCATCATCTTCGTCGTAGCGCCGACGTCGGTCATCTTGCTGCTCGTATTTGTTAAGGAGATGCGTGGAAGTGGTAGTTGATACCGCACGCTTCTCACCTCTTCCTCATCGGTACCGTCGTCATCATACGGGGCCGGTCTCGTGGCTCGGCCTCCGCTTTATCTTTGCCACGGGAGTAGCTTTTTTATCCTTGCCATGGCGGTCTACAAGCCCCCATGTTGATATCAAAAGAGAAACCTGGCTTGTATCTTATGCAGTGACGGAGATCCACCATGTTGACGCCGGGAAACGGATGTGTGTCAACTTTCATGGCAAACTGACCGAAGAGTAATCGGCCTTATTCTATCACCATTTGAATCTGTCCGCGCAATACTTTGCAGTCGTTGGTGGCGTGGGTGAACGTGTGATGCCATTTGCAGTATGGTCTCCCATTCACCTCTTGTAACGTAGGAATTTTGTGGCCTTCGGGTAACTTCAGCCGTTTTTCCTTCAGCAGCAAATCAAAAATCTGCTCCGTTTTGCTTAAATCAAAGTCAAACCCTTTTGCAGGCCCTGGTTGTTTCACCCACTTGCAGGACACGGGTACTGCCCGAGCCCATTCAGCCACGGCGACTTCGATCTTCTACGGTCTTCATCTTCTTCTGCCTCGACCAGGCGACCGGGCGCAGACTTCCTGGTACAACTCGGGTGGCGCTGTTCATACGATGTAAATTTCTGAACCATATGCGTTGAATTGTAGTCTGCTTGGAAAGTCGGATCCTTGAGCGGCTGAGAGGCCTGCTATTGCCGATTCCTTCTCGGATAAACGAACCGAATAACATCGGTACTTGACAGTCCTGAAACGCTGAATGTATTGGACAGTCTCTCTTGCCTTTGCACTTCGTCGGATCGGCAATGCCGGCTTCATAGCCGAATGATATTGTATGTGGAACTGCTCTTCCAATTGCTTCCATGTTCGAACCGAATCGGTGGCAACGAGGTGTACCACCCAAAGGCTGGACCCGTGAGAGATTGCGCAAAGAACCTCACACGTAGCTGGTCGATCTGAGACCATGCCCAACGTGCCAAATATCGGCTCACGTGTTCAATTGAGCTAGACCCTTCTGATCCACTGAATTTTGTGAAGTCAGGGAGCCGATACTTAGGCGGTAGTGGGATCAGGTCATACTCATTGGGATACGGCTTGGAATAGACGACTGTTCTCTTCTTCGGCAGGATACCGAACTGGTCTCTCAAGATTGCACTGATTTGATCCACGTAGGAGTTGTAGCGGTTGAGCTTTCATGACTCGTTCCGGTGGCATATTTAGCTAGCCACGCCTGTTTCTCAGCATCTGCTCCGAACTTCCTCCCCCGGCAATCCCTCCACTGTCTGTTCGTGTCCGATTGTTGCGGTCCGACACGTATGTGCACACGTATCCATGTGGATCTCCTTGGGCGGCTCATACATGAATTGGTAATTGTCAGGATCACCTCCAACCTTGTAGACGACGTACGCCGGTGAACCTTGTTGCTGTGGAGCTGCCAACGTGAATGGCAGTGGTGGCCTAGTGTAGAACGGTATTTCTCCCTGGTGAGTTCCTAGAGCAGGTCCTGACGGAGAATACGATGCTTCATGATTTCTTGAACCACACGAAGCGCAACACGCTCAAGAGTGTTCACCAGGCTCTCGGAATGCCGATGTAGAGAATGAGCCACGCATAGTTAATTTCTGGCGCAGGGCTCGGTACGTTCCTCCGAAGGGAGAGACAGATCTAGTCCCTCAAGCACGCCTTCGGGTGTGAATCCTTTGAACCTAATGTCGTGCGAACGGGTCTTCTCAAAAGAGCCGATGAGATCGGCTTCGAAGACGGCCTTGAGCTCATCATATTTCTTCTTGTGCTCTGCAGGGCAGATCTTCGTACTTGAGCGGTTCGTCTGCCATCTTGGATGCGATGTTGACGTGGTTGCTGTAGAAAGTGTCCCAAGCGTACAGAATGTGTTGCTGCCAAAACCCACCGGCGACAAGGCTAAGCAACACGAAGAGGGAGGCTGCCAAGACTGCTGGTGGGCCCGGTCCCTCGACGTCGTCCCGCAATGTTCCGGCACACGTCTGGCGGTTGCAAGAGTGTGCCACGACCTATACTTCGGGAAGGTGTTGGATTGCTTCGATTAGTCTCCGCATGGTAGACACGTAAACATTAAATACGAGCCCGATCGGCTCTCAGGTTGCCATGTGGATCGGCTCAAAGAGCCGATTGCCCCATGGTTGACGTTGGGTTTACGATGACATGGGGATCCTGCTTGATCAATACAAAGTTAAACCAATCCACGACAGTTTAGGGTTTTCACCGCATGATCGGAACATCCTACGCGTAGTTGAGCCTAATAGACACGAAAGATGATGGAAAACTACCCTAAAAGAGGACTAAAAACCAACATTAAGTCAATTCCGGAACAATCCCTCTTAGGACTAATAAACCATACCTTACGCACTACCGGATCGTTCAACCCATTTGCAAGGCCTAACCAGACGGATATTAAACTAATCCTTGAAGAACAAGGAGCAACTATAACAGATTGGATCTACTAAATAACGAACAAGCAAGTGCCGCCTTACACCTAGATAGGTGCAAGGGCAGCTAGATATCGAGGGACGGCATAGCTAAGCAAATATGTATAAGAAAAGCATCAATGCAAGCCCCAAAACATCTACGACAAGTAGTGCTACTCGCCATCAACAACGCTCGAGTAACACAAGATAACGAATAAACGTATCTGCCTAGATCGCAAGATGCGATCTAGGCAGCATGATGCTTACCGGAAGAAACCCTCGAAACAAGGGGTGGCGATGCGCTGGTTTGTGTTTGTTGTGAACGTGATTGTTCTCTTTTCTCAATAACCCTAGGTACATATTTATAGTCCAAGGGACTTTCTAATTCGGACGTACACCTAACCGTGTACGGGTTAAACTCTATCTTTTAATTCTAAACTAAGATACAATCTACTATAATATACAGATACACGGGCAATCTAGCCCAAACTCTTCGTGCAAGGCCGCTTCAGAGATGCTCCACGTGTATAACCTTCAAGCCCATCTGAATTACGGCCCAACTCCTGATTTGGCCAAAATCTGGTGATAACAGGCTCACCAAAGCTCCACGAATGGCATCATGGTTCCCTCCACTTGGAGCAATGTTGTCCCAAAATAAACAAAGTAGCTGATCATACAGTGGAAGGAGACCGGTACCTTTACCATGAGGCAAATAGAGGTTGCCAAGTGAGTCCTTGTCAGGTGGAGTGGGACCATGGAGACGAATGCCATCACAGAAGGGATATCCAAGAAGCTCAGTGAACCTGTGAAAGTTGGTTTCATAGGGAGTAGTGCCAGTCATCCACATCATGGTGTGTGCCTCATCCTTTTTGAAGGCAAGAGTGGAGTAAAATTGTTGAATGAGTGGAACGCTGTAGTCATGCTGTAGTCGCATCAGCTTATGCAGCCCCATCTGTTCAGTCACCCACACAGCATCTGCAAAGTGATCCTTCTCGGCAAGAGTGTCCAGGGCAAGAGGGTGCATCGGTCTCACTTTGTCCATCTTCTGATAAATATATTTGTAGATGAACAGCTGCTCGGTGCACCAGAAACGATTGTCCTCAATCTCCAAATCTCTCTCCATGTCCTCATACTAGTTCTTCTGCCGGATAGATGTATACTCAATGGAGTCCATATCTTTGTAGTTGATCCGCAGGTCCTTTCCTTTCCGACCCATGGTGGTGGACTTCCTCGGAGCAGATTGGCTCAATTCTTCTCTGCGAGGACGGCGTCGCGAGCGCGAGCTACCTATGAGAAAAATAAGATGGATAGCATGGGGCTAGTGAGCACACAAGTCATATCAAACAAACATGCAGTATATAGTAAAGTCAATCTAGGTTCGATACTATTGTGGACATAGATGTTCAAAATTTGTGCTACAGATATCTCCAGGCCGGAAATTCCGGTGTCTTTCCGCCCCCGAATTTCCGGTCGGTGTCAGGGCCGGAATTTCCGCCCTGGCGACAGCACAAAATCTGAGCAAAAAGTAGGTCTAGGCAGTAGATCGGCACACTAGATTGAGTCTACTATGTAATGCACGCCATTTTAACCACTAGGGATGCAGATCCTCCAAGCATATTGACAAAGTAAAAAACTTGAGTCTCCAAAACTAGATAGCAAAGTTTACCAAAGTCCATGGGCAAAAATGCTTGGATAGAAGTGACCCTAGAGGTGAGGGGAACGATCCCCGGCCAAAACCTGCGGAGGGAGTGGCCGGAGTTTCTCCGGCGAGGTGCGGAGGTCGCCGGCGGCTGGGAAGAGGAGAGAGGGCGCGGGGGTGGGAGCCTGGTTGCTGGGCAACTACCCACCCTGCGTGCCCTACTAATCCCTTCGCAAAACCACCAGGCTGGAAATTCCAATCCAAGTTAGAGGGCGGAAATTTCGGTGGGGCGGAAATTCGGCCCCCAGCAGGGGCGGAAATTCTGGCCTGGTGGAAATTCCGGCCTCCAGCAGGGCCGGATATTCCGGATTTCTGAAATGCTTGGAAATTTGAAATATCTGGCCCATCAAGCATGGTTATTTGCACTCACCCATATATGAGATAATACTATGAGTATCATGTCATGTATCAGTGGAAAACTAACTAGCTAGATGGGAGGCCAACAATTTCCGCCCAACGACTTCCAAACCAAGTTTTAGTAAAAAAGACTTGTGTGGAAGATGGAAATGGCTATAGATGATTCTAGGCTTGGGTTTAGATAGCACAAACTGCTAATGGTACATGATCACTCAAGTTTGCAAGATTTGAGCAAATAAGGCCAAACTAGAGTGATTTCCCATAAGAACATTTAGATGTCAAATAAAGTCCATTAAGATCCAAATAACACCAATTATTCACAAAGAAGAGTGTGGTGGCCTAGGTCACCATGTATGAGTGTTATGGTATGGCACCGCGAAGATATATCTTGGGCCCAAAACCAATACTCGTCATTGAAGCTCACATATCAACGCATGATATAAAGAGAATGATTTATTACTATTGGCATTATGGGGGGAGGGATAGCTCAATAGTTTAAACCACACTCCCCCTATTTCCATGCCCACATCTAAACCAAATAAAGTTCTGAGAAGAAGGTGTGTTTGCAAGATGGTCAAGCTATACTCCTTGAATCAATGATATTTAGCTCATTCCTCAAATAGCAAAACCTTGCTTCATCAAGAGGCTTCGTGAATATATCGGCGAGTTGATCTTTGGTTGGAACGTACATAGCATAGCTCAATATCACCACGGGCAACATGATCCCTAATGAAATGATTCTGGATCTCAATATGCTTCGTTCTTGAATGTTGCACCGGATTATAGGCAATCTTGATGACACTTTCATTGTCACATAAAGAGGCACTTTGTCACAAGTGACACCCTATTCCCTTAAAGTTTGCCTCATCCATAACAATTGAGTGCATCCACTTGCGCGGCAACATATTCGGCGGTGTGGAGAGATATACAATTTTGCTTCTTAGAAGACCAACATACCAAGGACCTACCAAGAAATTGGCAAGCCCCGGAAGTTGATTTCCTATCATCATTGTCTCCCGCCCAATCCGCATCCGTGTATCCATTAAGAAAGAAACTTGAGCCTTTAGGATACCTGATGCGTGTAGATGTACACGTCCGTTGGGAACCCCAAGAGGAAGGTATGATGCGCACAGCGGCAAGTTTTCCCTCAGAAAGAAACCAAGGTTATCGAACCAGTAGGAGCCAAGAAGCACGTGAAGGTTGTTGGTGGAGGAGTGTAGTGCGGCGCAACACCGGTGAAACGGCGCCAACGTGGAACCTGCACAACACAATCAAAGAACTTTGCCCCAACGTAACAGTGAGGTTGTCAATCTCACCGGCTTGCTGAAAAAAAAGGATTAAACGTATCGAGTGGAAGATGGTGTTTGTTTGCAAAGAACAGTAAAAACAGTAGAATGTATTCAGATGTAAAAGAATGGACCGGGGTCCACAGTTCACTAGAGGTGTCTCTCCAATAAGATAACTAACATGCTGGGTGAACAAATTACAGGCGGGCAATTGACAAATAAAGATTTAATACATATCAACGATGATTACTATGTGATTTAATCAGGGCATTACGACAAAGTACATACACGCTATCCAGCATGCATCTATGCCTAAATAATCCACCTTCAGGTTATCATCCGAACCCCTTAGGTATTAAGTTGTAAACAACAGATAATTGCATTAAGTATGGTGCGTAATGTAATCAACACAAATATCCTTAGACAAAGCATCGACGTTTTATCCCTAGTAGCAACACATCCACAACCTTAGAACTTTATGTCACTGTCCCGATTCAATGGAGGCATGAACCCACTATCGAGCATAAATACTCCCTCTTGGAGTTACAAGTATCAACTTGGCCGAGCCTCTACTA
This sequence comes from Lolium multiflorum, assembly GCA_030979885.1. NCBI lineage: Eukaryota > Viridiplantae > Streptophyta > Magnoliopsida > Poales > Poaceae > Lolium > Lolium multiflorum. The sequence goes on along the minus strand of CM061753.1, from coordinate 47,321,769 downwards.
GCAACGGAGAGCATGCAAGAACATAAACAACACATATATGATAGATTGATAATCAACTTAACATAATATTCTATATTCATCGGATCCCGCCAAACACAACATGTAGCATTACAAATAGATGATCTTGATCATGTTAGGCAGCTCACAAGATCTAAACAATGATAGCACAAGCGGAGAAGACAACCATCTAGCTACTGCTATGGACCCATAGTCCAAGGATGAACTACTCACGCATCAATCCGGTGATGATTCCCTCTCGGAGGTGCCGGAGGCGATCTCCTGAATCCCGAGATGGGATTCGCGCGGCGTCTCGGAAGGTTTTCCGTATCGTGGCTCTCGGTGAGGGGTTTCGCGACGAAGGCTATTTGTAGGCGGAAGGGTAGGTCAGGGGGCGTCATGAGGGGCCCACACAACAGCCGGCGCGGCCCCAGGCCTTGGGCCGCGCGGCCCTGGTGTGTCGCCACCTCGTGGCCCCACTTCGTCTCCCTTTCGGTCTTCTGGAAGCTTCGTGTAAAATAGGCCCCTGGGCGTTGATTTCGTCCAATTCGAGAATATTTCCTTACTAGGATTTCTGAAACCAAAAACAGCAGAAAATAGCAACTGGCGCTTCGGCATCTTGTTAATAGGTTAGTGCCGTAAAATGTGTAATAATTATGTAAAGTATGTATAAAACATTCAAGTATTGTCATAAAAGTAGCATGGAACATGAGAAATTATAGATACGTTTGAGACGTATCAAGCATCCCCAAGCTTAGTTCCTACTCGTCCTCGAGTAGGTAAACGATAACACAAATAATTTCTGAAGTGACATGCTACCAACATAATCTTGATCAACATTATTGTAAAGCATATGAGATGAATGGAGTGATCTGAACAAAAGATTGCTAACAAAGATAATGACTAAACAAATGAATCATATAGCAAAACTTTTCATGAATAGTACTTTCAAACAAGTATCAATAAGACTTGCATAAGAGCTAACTCATAAGCAATAAATTCAAAGTAGAATGAATTGAAGCAACACAAAGGATGATTAAGTTTCAGCGATGCTTTCAACTTGTAACATGTATATCTCATGGATATTTGTCAACGTAGAGTAATATAACAGTGCAATAAGTAAACATGTAAGAATCAATGCACACAGTTAACACAAGTGTTTGCTTCTAAGATAGAAAGAAGTGGGTAAACTGACTCAACAATAATGTAAAAGATTGGCCCTTCGCAGAGGGAAGCATTGATTACTATTTTTGTGCTAGAGCTTTTGTTTTGAAAACATAGAAACAATTTTGTCAACGGCAGTAATAATTCATATGTGCTATGCATAATACTTCCTACAAGTTGCATGTCTCATGCATAGAGTACTAATAGTGCTCGCACCTTGTCCTACTTATCTCGGAAGACACGGATTATCATCGCATAACATATGTTTCAACCAAGTGTCACAAAGGGGTACCTCTATGCCGCCTGTACAAGTGTCTAAGGAGAAAGCACGCATTGGATTTCTCGCTTTTGATTATTCTCAACTTAGACATCAATACCGGGACAACATAGACAACAGATAATGGACTCCTCTTTTAATGCTTAAGCATTCAACAACAGTTAATATTCTCATAAGAGATTGAGGTTGTATGTCCAAACTGAAACTTCCACCATGATACATGGCTTTAGTTAGCGGCCCAATGTTCTTCTCTAACATATGCATACTCAAACCATTTGATCATGAAATCGCACTTACTTCAGACAAGACGAACATGCATAGCATCTCACATGATATCCAACAAAGGTAAAGTTGATGGCGTCCCCAGAAACATGGTTACCGCTCAACAAGCAACTTATAAGAATTAAGACACATAACTACATATTCATCACCACAATAGTTTTTAAGCTATTTGTCCCGTGAGCTATATATTGTAAAGGTAAAGGAATGAAATTTTAAAGGTAGCACTCAAGTAATTTACTTTGGAATGGCAGAAAAATACCACATAGTAGGTAGATATGGTGGACACAAATGGCATGGGTTTTGGCTCAAGGTGTTTGGATGCACGAGAAGCATTTCCTCTCAGTACAAGGTTTGGGCTAGCAAGGTTGTTTGAAGCAAACACAAGTATGAACATACAAACTCACACAAGAACATATTGCAAGCATTATAAGGCTCTACACTGTCTTCCTTGTTGTTCAAACACTTTACCCGAAAATATCTAGACTTCGAGAGACCAATCATGCAAACCAAATTAAACAAGCTCTACGGTAGTTCTTCATTAATAGATTAAACTACATGATGCAAGAGCTTAAACATGATCTATGAGAGCTCAAAAAATTGCCAAATTGCCAAACCATATGCAACATTTTCCGATTCCAACCAAATAGCAATTTAACGAAGCAATTTCAGCCTTCGCCATGAACATTAAAGCACCATTAAGAACACAAGTGTTCCATATGAAAAAGCGGAGCGTAATATCTCCAATATAAGGAATGGTGGGATCCAACTTTATTCAAACCAAAACAAAAATAAAAGCAAACCGACGCTCCAAGTAAAGAACATAGGATGCGATGGAATAAAAATATAGTTTCACTAGAAGTGACCTGATAATGTTGTCGATGAAGAAGGGGATGCCTTGGGCATCCCCAAGCTTAGATGCTTGAGTCTTCTTAAAATATGTAGGGATGAATCACCGGGGCATCCCCAATCTTAGATCTTTCACTCTTCTTGATCATACTATATCATCCTCTTCTCTTGACCCTTGAAAACTTCCTTCACACAAACTTCAAGCAAACTCATTAGAGGGTTAGTGCATAACCAAAAATTCACATATTCAGAGGCGACACAATCATTCTTAACACTTCTAGACATTGCACAAAGCTTCTGAAAGTTAATGGAACAAAGAAACTCATTCAACATAGCAAAAGCGGCAATGCGGAATAAGACAGAATCTGTCAAAAACAGAACAGTCCGTAAAGATGAATCTGGCAGGGGCACTTAACTTGCTCAAATGGAAAAACTCAAAACTAATGAAAGTTGCGTACATATATGAGGATCATGATCGTAAATTTGCAGATTTTTTAGATTTTTTTACAGAGACTTCTGCGAGAATTTGTGACAGACAGCAATGTTGTTTCTGCGCAGCGATCCAAATCTATCATCAACTTTAACATAGAAACTTTACTTGGCACAAAAACATGATAAGGAGAGGTTGCTACAGTAGTAAACAACTTCCAAGACTCAACAATACAGTAAATAAAATGAAACTTGGGTTATCTCCCAAGAAGTGCTTTTCTTTAACGCCTTTCAGCTAGGCGCAGAAAGTGTAAATCAAGTATTTTCAAGAGATGGAGCATCAACATCATTATTTTTCTTGCAAACACAACTTGTTGCAGAGGGTACCTTAGATGCTCCATTATCTAAATTTCCTATGGTGGTGCTAGGGGTTTTATAAATTTTAGGCCTATAATAATTCTTTTGTTTAGACACCTTAGAGGCATACATGAATTTTTTGCTCTTTACCCACATAAGCTTTTTCCTTATACTTGAGAGAAGAAAAAGTTGAACTCAAGGTTCCCATAGCTTTTTCAAGTTCATCAATCCTATTGGTTTGATTATCATGGACAACACAAGTTCCTAGGACACCAATTCTTTCATCAATTCCTCCTAGGGATTTATCATGTTCATCAGTTTTATCAAATAACATTTCCAATTTGGTTTCAATACTTGGAAATTTTTTCTCTATGGTTTCCAATTTTTTCATAACATCCTCAAGAGAGATTTCAATTTTAACTTCATTAACAGGTGGTATTCCAACTAGACTCTCAATGATGCAACTAGCTTCTAAAGCGGGTACCTAGGAAATTACCTCCCGAAAGAGTATCAAGAACATACCTATTCCAACTAGATAAGCCAACATAAAAGTTCCTAAGAAGGATAGTAGTGGAGTGTTTCTTAATGCACCTATGATGAGCATTACTAATTCTGTACCAAGCATCTTTAAAACTTTCTCCACCTTGTTGCTTAAAAGAACGAACTTCAACTTCAGGATTACTCATTTTAGTAGTAAAGTAAACTAGGAAGATAAAGTAAAGACAAGTAACTAATTTTTTGTGTTTTGATATAGAACAAGTAAATAAGACAGTAAATAAAAAGTAACTAATTTTTGTGTGTTTTTAATATGAAGCAAACAAGACAATAAATAAAATAAAGTAAAGCAAGACAAAAACAAAGTAAAGAGATTGGAAGTGGAGACTCCCCTTGCAGCGTGTCTTGATCTCCCGCAACGGCGCAGAAAAAGTGCTTGATGCGCGTAATGTACACGTTGGGGAACCGCAAGAGGAAGGTATGATGCGCACGGCGGCAAGTTTTCCCTCGAGAAAGAAACCAAGGTTATCGAACCAGTAGGAGCCAAGAAGCACGTGAAGGTTGTTGGTGGAGGAGTGTAGTGCGGCGCAACACCAGTGAAACCGGCGCCAACGTGGAACCTGCACAACACAATCAAAGAACTTTGCAACGTAATAGGTCAATCTCACCGGCTTGCTGAAAACAAAGGATTAAACGTATCGAGTGGAAGATGGTGTTTGTTTGAAAAGAACAGTAAAAACAGTAAAATGTATTCAGATGTAAAAGAATGGACCGGGGTCCACAGTTCACTAGAGGTGTCTCTCCAATAACATAACTAACATGCTGGGTGAACAAATTACAGGCGGGCAATTGACAAATAAAGATTCAATACATATCAACGATCATTACTATGTGATTTAATCATTACGACAAAGTACATAGACCGCTATCCAGCATGCATCTATGCCTAAATAATCCACCTTCAGTTATCATCCGAACCCCTTCCTTATTAAGTTGTAAACAACAGATAATTGCATTAAGTATGGTGCGTAATGTAATCAACACAAATATCCTTAGACAAAGCATCGATGTTTTATCCCTAGTAGCAACAGCACATCCACAACCTTAGAACTTTCTGTCACTGTCCCAGATTCAATGGAGGCATGAACCCACTATCGAGCATAAATACTCCCTCTTGGAGTTACAAGTATCAACTTGGCCAGAGCCTCTACTAGCAACGGAGAGCATGCAAGAACATAAACAACACATATATGATAGATTGATAATCAACTTAACATAATATTCTATATTCATCGGATCCCGCCAAACACAACATGTAGCATTACAAATAGATGATATTGATCATGTTAGGCAGCTCACAAGATCTAAACAATGATAGCACAAGCGGAGAAGACAACCATCTAGCTACTGCTATGGACCCATAGTCCAAGGATGAACTACTCACGCATCAATCCGGAGGTGGGCATGATGATGTAGAGCCCTCCGGTGATGATTCCCCTCTCCGAAAGGGTGCCGGAGCGATCTCCTGAATCCCAGAGATGGGATTCGCGGCGGCGGCGTCTGGAAGGTTTTCCGTATCGTGGCTCTCGGTACTGGGGGTTTCGCGACGAAGGCTATTTGTAGGCGGAAGGGTAGGTCAAAGGGCATCACGAGGGCCCACAACAGGCCGCGCGGCCAGGGCTTGGGCGCGCCGCCCTGGTGTGTCGCCACCTTGTGGCCCCACCGTCTCCGGTCTTGGAAGCTTCGTGTAAAAATAGGCCCCTGGCGTTGATTTCGTCAATTCCGAGAATATTTCCTTACTAGGATTTCTGAAACCAAAAAGAAAACAGCAACGCGCTTCGACATCTTGTTAATAGGTTAGTGCCGGAAAATGTGTAATAATGCTGTAAAGTATGTATAAAACATTCAAGTATTGTCATAAAAGTAGCATGGAGCATAAGAAATTATAGATACGTTTGAGACGTATCAATACCAAAGATCATATCTTGGGGTATCAACCAAATATCGAAAGATTCTTTTGAGAGCCGTCATGTGGCTCTCTTTAGGAGAAGCTTGATACCTTGCACACACACCAACACTCAACACTATGTCTGGTCTAGATGCGCAAAGGTAAAGCGATATACCTTTTGATCCACCTCTTTACCATTGGGATGTAGTGCAAGATGACATTTGGTAACCATTGGAGTGGCTACACCCTTCATTTCCGTCATCTTGAACCTCTTGAGCATGTCTTGGAGATATTTTGCTTGATTGATGAAAGTCCCTTCTCTAAGTTGCTTGATCTCAAAACAAAGAAAGAACCTCATCTCTCCCATCATAAACATCTCAAACCTATCGGTCACAAGCTTTGAAAATTCATCATTGAAAGCTTTGTTAGTAGAGCCAAAGATAATATCATCAACATATAATTGGCAAACGAAAAGCTCCCCATTGACCCTCTTAGTAAAAAGAGTGGGATCGATTAGCCCAACATCAAACCCACGGTCTATCAACAATTCTTTAAGGTGCTCGTACCAAGCTCTAGGAGCTTGTTTGAGACCATAAAGTGCTTTATCAAGCTTATAGAAGTGTTTAGGAAAGTCGGGATCCTCAAACCCCGGGGGTTGCTTAACATACACCTCTTCATGCAAAGGACCATTAAGAAATGCACTTTTCACATCCATTTGTTGTAACTTTAAATTATGATGTGATGCATATGCAATAAGGATACGGATGGAGTCAAGGTGAGCCACGGGAGCATAGGTTTCTCCGAAGTCAATTCCTTCAATTTGAGAGAAACCTTGAGCTACCAATCTTGCCTTGTTCCTCACCACAATTCCAAACTCATCTTACTTGTTCTTGAATATCCATTTAGTGCCTATAACATTGCGGCACCCCTTTGGCTTCTCTACTAAATTCCATACTTTGTTGTGCTTGAAGTTGTTGAGTTCATCGTGCATAGCTTCCAACCAATCCAGATCTTCAAGAGATTCAAATAATTTCTTTGGTTCCACTAAGGAGATATAAGAATGATGATTGCTAAAGTTAGCCAATTGCCTTCTTGTGGAAACTCTTCCTCTTACATCACTTAGGACCTTCTCATGAGTGTGTTCAAGAATTTCCAAGTTCCTATCTCTTCTTGCAAGACGACGGGCCTCGATCTCCTCCTTGGTTCTTCTAGGCCTTGGAGGTATCACTTGATCAACTTGATTGTTTGGGTCCCCGTCTTGACCTTCAACTTGAGCTTCCTCAATTTCTTGAGAGTGCTCATCATCATGTGCTTGATCTTGGACATTATTTGGTGAGAGGATAATATTGAATGGGTACTCATCGGATCCATCATGAATCCTTGGTTGATCTTGTCCTTGATCTTGCACACTAGAGGGAGGGTCTTGTTCTTGTTCTTGGGTTGGTGCATCATTAGCTTCAAGAGGTGGAGTTTGTTGATGTTGTGAAGATGAGGGCTCCACCATAGTAGAGCATAATCCTTCCCGAGACGCCACACCATGTCCCTCAATGGGGCAGAAAAATCCCACACCCATTCTTACAATGGCATCTTGAGGTATTTCATCACCTGCACAAACGTCAACTTGCCCCACTTGGGAGCCATCATTTTCCACGAACTTCACACTAAAAGATTCGATGATAATCCCGGAGGATATATCAAAGACTCTATAAGTGTGAGATTCGGCACTAACCAACAAATATACCCTCCAAAACTTTAGGAGCAAATTTAGATAAACGAACTCCTTTGATTTTATAGAAACACTTACACCCGAACACCTTTAAGTATGAGATATTAGGCTTGTTCCCAGTGAGTATTTCATATGGAGTCTTGTTGAAGCCCTTACGGAGATAGATCTGGTCAGAAGAATGACAAGCGGTGGAGATGGCTTCGCCCCAAAAATTATAGCGGGATTTGTACTCCTCCATCATAGATCTTGCCATATCCATAAGAGCCCGATTCTTCCTCTCTGCAACACCATTTTGTTGAGGGGTGTATACAGCAGAATATTGATGTCTTATCCCCTCATCACTAAGAAAATCATTGAGTGTGTAGTTCTTGAACTCGGAGCCATTATCACTTATTATTGCCAATATAGGGAGGTTGTGTTGACGTTGCACCTCGGTGGCAAAGTCAATGAAGATTTGTTGAGTCTCATCTTTTTTCTTGAGAAAATAGACCCAAGTATATCTTGAATAGTCATCAACAATCACCAAGAAATATTTCTTCGCACCAAGACTTGCATGAGTGGTGGGACCAAAGAGATCCACATGAAGGAGCTCCAAGATCCTCTTGGAAGAGATAATAGTCTTGCTTTGGTGCGGAGAGTCATGCATTTTGCCTTCAACACAAGCCCTACAAACACAATCTTTGGCAAAAGAAACATTGTCCATTAATCTCACAATATGGTTCCCCTTGTGAAGACTTTGCAAAGTTCTCATGTTGACATGGGCCAAGCGGCGATGCCACAACCAACCCACATCCGCCTTTCTGAATAGGCACATCGCATTTGACGTGGTGGCCCCCCGAAAAGTCCACCACATACAAGTTGTTCGCGATACCCAACATAAGCGACTTTTAGAGTCATGCTCCACAAGAGGACCACAATATCATTATCAATAAAGACGGCAAAACCCATCTTGCCAAGGGCGGAAAAGGACAATAAATTGTAACCAAGGGTTTTGACAAGCATGACATCCACAAGAGTAATGTTGTGTGCAACCACAACCTTGCCAAAACCCAATACCTCGGATGTTGAATTATCGCCAAAGGAGACGGTGATATCATGATAGCTATGCCTCAAATCCTTGTCGAGATCCTTGCCGCCGGTCATATGACTTGTGCATCCACTATCAAGCACCCATTTTGAACCTCCGGCGGCATAGTCCTACATGAGATCAATTCTTGGATTTAGGTACCCATTTTTCAATGGGTCCTCTTTTCTTAGCACCCAAGGGTCTTTGGTACCCAAATAGACCAAGAAATATAACCATCATAAGGGCCAACATATTTTGCATAAACATCACCATAATAATCTTTAAATAAAACATAGTGAGGGTTAGCAATTCCCGCATCATCATCATTAATGATTTTGGACTTTGGGGCATCACCATTAGTGACAACTTTCTTCTTTTCTTGTGCGGGCTTGGCCTTGTTCATGTTTGCCTTCTTTGACTTGGATTTATAGCCAATGCCCTCCTTCCCATTGTTTGACCTTTGCTTACTCAAAAGGTCATCCAAAGATAACTTACTTTGGGGAGAGAAGGCCTTAGCAAGTTCATACTTCAACCTAGAATTTTCCTCAACAATATTTCCATGATCACAAGTAGAGGTAGATGAGCTAGGCACATCATATTTAGCAAGCCTAATTTGAAGTTTCTCATTAGACTTGGAGAGGAGAGAGTGTTCACTCTTCAAGGCTTTGTGAGCCTTGTCTAGTTCATCTAGATCCTTCACAAGTTTCTCATGATCAACACCAAATTTGGCCTTTTCCTTTTTAAGAACTTTTACCTTAGCCCTAGCAAGATCTCTTTCTTTGGTAAGCTTAGCAATTTCATCTTGAGGCTCTTCAAGAGTTTCTAGTTTCTCTTCAAGAGAAGCTATAGTTTCTTGTCCTTCCTCAAGGGAATTTTTTAGAGTGGCTATTTTAAGAAAATCCTCTCTTTATATTTGCCATTTCTTATCAAGGATATCGTCTAGTTGTGCTAGACAGACCATGAGAGCCGAAACATGCTTTTTAGTGTCACCTTTCAAGTTAAGAATGAACTCATCAAAATCAAGCATTTCTTGTTTCATTTTTAAGCTAGCATGATCAACCCCTAGATCATTTGATATGTTAGGCATAGAGGGGTTAGGGGATGGTACCTCGGAAGATTTAGCCATGAGGCAGTTTTATTCTTTCATGTGAATATCCTCATTGGGGGATTCAATTGGTGATGAAGATTTGGTGGAGAGGGAAGCAAGAGCAACCAACCCATTGGTAGTTTCATCTTCTTCTTCATCATCATCCCCGGATGTGTATTCTTATTGAGTTGATAGCACAATAGATGTATCCAAGGAGGACCTTGCCATGAAGCAATGTGCATTCTTGATGTGAGGGTTCTCATTAGGGGATTCAAAGAGGGATGAAGAGGGAATATTGGTGGTGGCAATGGCAGCCACTTCCTTTGAGGTCTCTTCTTCATCAATACTACTATCGTCATCGGAAGAATACTCTTCCTTAGTCATTAGCACAATCCTTGATGGCCTCTTGTTATTCTTATTCTTGTTGTAGAATTTTTGTTGGGGGCCTTTGAATCTTTGCTCTTTTCCTTGGGAATGAGCCTTCCACCACGAGTTTCTCTATTTTCATAGGGGCATTGGGCGATGAAATGGAACTTGTCACCACAAATGAAGCAAGATCTTGATCTTGGGCCCGAGCTCTTGAAACCACTTGTGTTGTTTCTCTTGATGTTTTCTTCCTTTGCTTTGGATGGATCAACCCAAAAGGTTTCTGCATGGAATGCCATGTGGTCATGGTAATGGTATTCCAAATCTTCCGGATAGGACATGCTCCAAGAGGTCCTATATGGTTCTTGAGTGTTCACCTCTTCCACGGTATTGACCGTCAAGGCAAGGTTTGTACCTCTTGCCATTCCAATAGCACGATTGCGGGAATCTTGAGAGTTTTGTTCGGCCACCTTGAGAGCTTGCAACTCGTGCACTACTTGTTGAGAGGTGAGTGAAGAATAGCTTACTCTTCCAAGGAGACTCTTGACATCAATGGGTTCATAAGGCATCATGCAATCAATATGATGTTCCTTAATCCAAAAGTCATCGGTATGTTGGGCACCCACATTCCTAAAAGCATCGGCAATGGTGATAAGCCTTCTATACATCTCTTGATGATATTCATCCGACAACCTCATGAACCCTTCGGCTTGATTCCGAAGAGCACTATACTTGTTTCTCTTCATGCTTTCACTTCCCATGAAGCTTATGGCCAAACCCTCCCAAGCTTCCTTGGCGGTGGTGAATTTCCGAAAATAATACAAGTCCTTTATCCCCACACTTGTTTGAATCATGTTCAAGGCAATGGAGTTGAGTTGGTTGTCAACCTCTTCTCTTCTAGTCAACTTGTTGGGGTTGTAAGGGTTGTAACATTCCATAATGATTCCCCAAAGTTCATTGGAGGCACTGCAAACATGAGAGCGAAACACAAATTGCCATGTACTAAAATCTTGAACATTAAACTTGGGTGGATCGCCCCTAATGTTTATATGAGGATGGGGAACCGGGATGTCGGGAGAGCGGAAAGGTGGAGGAAAAGCATTGTAGCTCACTCTGACACTTGTTGCCCTAGGAGAAGCATTGGCGTTTTTATTTTTGTCTAAGTGATCCCCATCTAAGGGCTTGCTAGAGGAGGGTAAGGCCGAAGCATCTGCCTCTTCTAACGCACCCTTGTCCTTTTCCTCTACGACGGGGACGACGGGGGAAACCGACAACATAAGCCCGGAAAGCATTATCTTTATACTTTCCATTTGAGCTTCCATGGAGGACCTCAAAGATGTTTCCATCAACTTGAGATCTTCCATGGAGACTTGCTTTCGCGACCCCTTCCGTAACATCATCGTCCGGCATACTCTTAGGCAGTTAAGACCGAAATAAGAGCCGAGGCTCTAATACCAATTGAAAGGATTGTATGCCGCACCTAGAGGGGGGGTGAATAGGTGCTAACCAATTTGTAGTTCTTTTTCAATTTAGGCTTGACACAAAGGTATATTCTCTAGATATGCAACTAAGTGAATTTACCTATATGACAAGATCAACTACTAAGCAAGATATAGCTAGACAATATATAGGGGAGCTAATAAGGATAGAGCTAACCGAGAGTGGAGCACGCAGAGACACAGAGATGATTCCCGTAGTTCCTTCCTTTTGAGAGGAAGTACGTCTACATTTGGAGGAGTGTGGTCGCCACGAAGGCCAGACCAATGCCACAAAGGCTTCACTCAGGTCTCCTATGAGCAACGCCGCAAAGGCCTAGCCCACTTCCACTAAGAGATTTCCTCGAGGAGGAAATCGGGGCTGTACAAGGTTCTTGGGGCACACATCCACAACCAAATTGGAGGCTCCCAAAATCTGTAACAACACAACAACAACAAGAACAAATCAACCACAAACGACTAGGGTTTCCAAATAGGAACACTAGCAAATGGGCCTTCAAGCATATGAGGGGGAAATGCAAATCGCTTTGGTGAAGATGTAGATCAGGGTCTTCTCCTTCGATTCTCCAAAGATCAAGAGCTTTGGATGGTTGGAGGAGGAGATCTTGTAATTCTTGTGTTTCTTGAAGTGGCTCTAATGGTGGATGAACTTGGGCAGCAATGAGCAACTTGAGATGGAAGAAGAAGGGGGGTATATATACCCCTCACCAAATCTAGCCGTTGCTGACTTTTAGGGCCGGAATTTCCGGTCTAAGTTGGGGCCGGAACTTCCGCCCCCCTCCCCCCGGAATTTCCGCCCCTCCGCTACAAATGTCTGGGCAAAAATCCGGGGGGTATACCGAGAGCCTGGACCTCAGGTCCTTAGCGAAAATTGGGGGGCCAGAAATTGTCAAAATGTCCGGGCCAGAATTTCCGATGGGCATCCAGGGGCTCTGGACCTCAAATATTTAGCGAAAATTTGGGGGGAAATTCCAGCCTTCTTTCTTCCTCCTTTTCATCCACGACTTTTCTCTTTTTAATACTTCTCACTTCAAACTATAAAGTAGATCATATCTGCACACTAAGCCACATTAGATCATCACATATGTTTTCATCAAACACACAAAACATAATTATGAAGAGATGTTCTTTCACCATGTCGATGAAGGCCTCCCCAGGCTTCACCTGGAAGGTGATCCCGCCAACCAGGATGAGCGTTTGGTCGCTCTTACTCATCCGGGCCACCATACCATGGAAGATCGACAACCACAACGGAAAGTAGGGCGGGCAGCCCAGATAGCATTCGCGCAACGCCACGAACAGCGAGATCTGCTGGATGCTGTGCGGGCCGAGGTCTGAGATCTTGATGTTGTAAAATGCCAGCAGGTGGCACAGGAAGGAGGAGGTCGGCACCGCGAAGCCGCGATCGAGGAAGCTCATGAAAATCACGAACTCCCCCTCTCGCGCCCATCGACTCGGTTTCATTTTCCGCTGGCACTCTCCACCTCTCCCGATTCATCTCAAGGATCACGCCCGAGGAAATGTATGGGATCAGGGCCTCCTTGGTCAGCTTGGACCGCGCCCACCCCTTTTCCGCCATCTGGATTGTTAGAGCTAAAATAAATGGAGGCTAGGTGCTTGCGGGCGAGAGGGATGAAGAAGAACCAGGGAATGGGGCGAAGTGATCTGCCCTAGGTCGCGTTCGTCGTTTTATACCGCCCCACTCGACATGGATAAGGAAAGATATCCGCCATCCAAATCCGTCCCGAAGTTGGCGCCTGGAGATCAGCGATCCAGATTCGTGGCGAGGTTAAGTGGCGGGCCGTTAACTAGCCATTACCCATCATTTCAAGCTCCAATGTTCAACTACGGCGCAACGGCTCGCGCCTCGGTCAACGCGTTAAACTAGCCGTTGGAACTGCCACGTGTGTCCTCCGGACAATTTATGCCAACTGACATGCATTGACTGGCTCACACTGACTGGCTTGCGCCGACTGGTCCATACCAATTGATGTACGCCGACTGACTCACATCGACTGCTCATACCGACTGGATCGCTCCGACTGGCTTATACCGATTGGCTCATTTCGACTAAAGACTTGTGTCACAGTTATTTAGTCTGTTTCAGGAGCTCGCCGCCGATTTGCCGCGGATCCTTGTCAAGCCCCTCCGTGCCTTGCCTCGACTCCACGCCCAATCGATCCACGGCGCGCTCGGGGACTACTGATGGGGATACATCTAAGGGGGTCTACCATTGGTCTCACTCGCCGCATGAGAGAAGATCCAAGAAGGGGTCCCGCTGGCAAGGACGACTGGGCCTAAAACCCTGAGCAACTGGGCTTAAACCCTGGAGGATGGCGACTGGCCGGAGGCCCAGGCGACTGAAAAGCTGTAGATTACTTGGGCGCGGGATGAAGGATCCCGGCCTTATAGCGGTCGTTAAGATACAATCTTATCTCTATGTAACCCTAGATCGGGGGTGCTTATATAAACCCCCAATCTAAACCCTAGTATGGATCCGATCTCACTCTCCCTCACCTCCATAGCTCTCGGTCCTCCGGCCAACTGAGCCACCCCATTGTAAAACTCTACTGAGTAATATATCTAGCAGGACGTAGGCCTTTTATTCTCCGGAGGGGCTGAACCTGGGTAAAACCCCGTGTCATGTGCACCTCGCTCCGCAGATGGCTACGCCACCTTGCCCCGCAACAAAGTGTTGCACCCCGTAGCACCTGCCGTGGTCATATCCACGACAAGGTCTAATTTGGTGTTAATTAAAACATTAAGCAACAGATTACAAGAAAACATGGTGTTTTTTGCAAAACAAACAAATAATTTTGTTACGTAGTTAGTTTCGGCAAGTGTTGCACAACCCGTAGAATCAAATCGATCAATTAGCTATAGGGGTCAATTAATATAATAGTGCTTCGTATAACAATTACTCCCTTCGATTCATAACAAGTGCCTGAGAATTTATATAGTATTGGGTTACAACGATTCTTCTACGGAATATGTCCTCCCCGGCGGCTCCTCCTATCCTTTATATAGTAGGCCAGGTTTCGAAAACTAACTTGGGTCGGTTACAATTTACAATGTCGGTTTCCCTTTACGGGCTATTACTTACCTATTTTATCTAGTTTTTGGGCTTCGGATGCTCCTGAGCTTCATGGGCTTCACATACTCCTTCCTGAATACATATGAGGATATGCAATCTTGAGGACCCAATATGATATCCTCATGTCATGCTGTGCTTGGAAAAATTGTACGAGAGAACTGCGCCGAGGAGATGAAACTACGACTCAACTCTACTACTGCTACATGTCCCGTCTAGTAGCAATGTTTTGGTATATTATTATGATCTTGGGTTATGTGGTATATTTTTTCTATATTTGCTAATGTAGCCTACATGTATCCCCCACAAGTTCTACATTATCGCAACTGGGGAAAGCTGATTGGGTTGATTTGGTAAATAATTCGATGACTCAAAATGAGTTAGCAACATGGTTATGCTAAGACTTGCATATCACATCTCATCTATTGGAACAACCATATCGATCGACATGTTGAATCGTGGAGGTGGACCCTATTCATTGACTCCTATGTTCAAAATTATGTGAAATTTAACTTTGTGCAAAGATGTACTTTGTTAGGTTTGAAAAACGTCTATAAGAAATATATCCACATTCCAATTATGTTTCCTCCACAGTGAGTTATTCGTTGGTGCAACAAATATATAAAGACTTGCAGACTTTGTTGCGACAAATAAATAAAGATTTGCAGAATCTAACAATTTAGTTATCATGCAGCAATTGATGTGGAAATCTTGAAAAAATCCTGTATCAAATACTTTCCAAATATATACGACTTTCCATTTTGTGGCAGTCAAAGAAACACAATTTGAAAATTAATTAGTATCATGAAAGAAATTAATCAGATATTTTCGAGAATATCGATCATCAATATTAATGAAAGATGAGTATGTGAGGGCTTTGTGGTCTTGTTTCTTACCGGTTGGATGTTTGACCCAAAAATAATCTTTTTAGGTGAGCCTTTTCTTGTTTGCATCTTTGTTTTGCTAGATTTAAAAGACACATGAATAGGAATGCTGAATAAATAGAATGTCATGGCACGTGGAATCCTACATAAATGAAAAAAAAAAAGACATAGGGACCAATAACAGATTTTTTTTATTGCACCATAGAAAATGCAGGAAATTTGTATAGAGGTTAGTACATGATAGAGTTTTCATACACACATAATTTTTTTTTCAAGAGGCCTTTATATAAGATTGTAGAGTATGGCAAGAAATCCATCGAATTATTATAGAGTTCATCGCTTGGAACCAAATGGCCTCCATAAGTAGCCTCTGTAGAAAAAATTTCTATGGCTTGGATTGCTACAAAATTCTTTTGAAATCCTTTAAATCGAAAAAGGGGCCTACTGTATTCTAGTTTTCGTCCCCAAAAGTGTTGGAGGAAATCTGATATGCAAAGACAAATAGACAATAGTAGTATGTGATATTTATAGAGGACTTTGAACGTGATTGCTAAGAATTAGCTTAATTTTTAGCCGTCTCCTAGACCTTGAATTACGTTGTGATTTGTGCTATCCATCACATGCAACAAGGCTCGTAATTGAGATTTTTGTACTTGCACATGACGTTGCAATTGAGATTTTACCATCTACATATATGTTGGAACTGAGAAAATTGTCATAGATCGTTGAATGGCTTCATGTTTTATTGCTAGTCAAGTAGTCATCATTAGCCACATGACTTGAAACTATGAATATGCATCGACCATTGGACTGGTTTATCCGTGCTAGCCATGAGTTGTAACTGTTTTTTTTTTTTTAAATCGTCATATTTCTTGTTCAAGCCAGAGTTGTTGGGCAAGATCGATCCATTTTTTTTTCTTTGAGCTTCCTACGGCTACGGCGGCCAGACCCGAGACATGGCTCTAACTAATAACAGAGTCGGAGACAAAATCATAATAATCTGGTACATAGCGCATAAGTAACCACCAAGTTTAACACGGTTTCTCTAGGTTCAAAACCCGAAAGTGATTAGGCCATATACACGATTATACGTCTAGGTTCGAAAACTACAAGGCATGACCAAGTTGAACACGGTTTATGCCTAGGTTCCAAATCATCCGACTCGGTTTGGGAATTCGATTCGAATAAGGGAAGGAGTTAATATCAGGGCCATAAAAGATCGGCTGCCGCACCGCTTTTCTCCCCACCCTGTCTAGAAGCGACAACCGAGATGGCCCGAGCGGACGTCGATGCCGAGTTTGGTGGACTGCCGGCGGCGCCGTACCGTCGGCGGATCATCGCCGACGATTTCTTCGACGACGACGGCAAGCCCAAGCGAACAGGCAAGAAATCGTATTCAACTCTTCGATCTATCTCGTCTTTCGATGTAGTTGTCTCGACTTGCTGCAAATCGCATTGTTTTACCGCACGCACATCGAGTTTGGCGTAGGCGTGGCGGCGAGACTAATCTGGAGTTTTTCTTTGATCTAATCTAATACACACGTTCATGATACTCCCGGAAGTGCTCCACTTCTCCATATGCTGGCTTATCTGAACTTGTTCTGACGGAAGTACTTTCTCCATGTTCTGAAGAAACATAGTATGAACTAGACATGGGTTTCTCGAAAATGTTCACTGTAATTTGTTTTTCCTAACTCGTCTGATCGATTTCGCCTATCGAGCAGGAACGGTGTGGACGGCGACCGCGCACGTCATAACGGCGGTCATCGGCTCCGGGGTGCTGTCGCTGCCGTGGTCGACGGCGCAGCTCGGCTGGGTTGCCGGGCCGGGGACGCTGGTCGTCTTCGCCGTCATCACATACTACACCTCCGTGCTCCTCACAGATTGCTACCGCAGCGACGATGCCGTCACCGGGAAGAGGAACTACACCTACACGGAAGCCGTCGAGTCCTACCTAGGTAGACGGCAGGTCTGGTTCTGTGGCCTCTGTCAGTACGTCAATCTTGTTGGAACTGCAATCGGGTACACCATTACAGCATCGATCAGTGCCGCGTAAGTCTGACGAGCCATTGTATAACTTTAAATTATTTTTTCAGCTAATCGATCGATCTCATTGGTTTTGTTCTGATGATGGAACAGGGCTTTGTACAAGGCCAATTGCTTCCACAAGAACGGCCACTCTGCTGACTGCACCGTCTACACAACCATGTACATGGTTGTCTTCGGGATATCCCAGATCTTCTTCTCGCAGCTCCCCAACCTTAGCCAGATGGCTTGGCTGTCGATCCTCGCCGCGGTCATGTCCTTCTCCTACTCGACGATCGGCGTTGGCCTCGCCTTGGCGCAGACCATATCAGGTAAAGGGAGAACCTTCCCAAGATATCAACATTAATGCATTCCAGTTCCTTGGTACAGTAAAATACAGCTTTTGAGTTTTGGCGCTTGTGTTTAATTACTCATTATCCCGATTGGCAGGTCCTACTGGCAAGACAACCATTGGTGGCACTCAAATTGGGGTAGACGTTAGTTCACCCGCCCAGAAGATATGGCTGACATTGCAAGCGCTCGGCAACATTGCATTTGCCTACTCATACTCCATGGTTCTTATAGAAATTCAGGTATGCATCGCACAAGTATTGAAACATATCTTTGACTGAAAAGAGTACGCTCTTGACTAGCTACTGCTGGTACTAATAGCTCATCTCTGGAAATACAGGACACGGTGAAGGCGCCTCCGGCCGAGAACAAGACGATGAGGAAGGCCAACCTCTTGGGCGTCTCCACCACCACGGCCTTCTACATACTCTGCGGCTGCCTCGGCTACTCCGCCTTTGGCAATGCCGCACCGGGGAACATGCTCACCGGATTCGGCTTCTACGAGCCCTTCTGGCTCATCGACTTCGCCAACGTCTGCATCGTCGTGCACCTCATCGGCGCCTACCAGGTGTACTGCCAGCCCATCTACGCCGCCGTCGAGAAGTGGGCCGCGGCCAAATGGCCGAGCTCAGACTTCGTCGTCCGACAGTACCCTGTTGCAGGTGGCAAGTTCAACTTCAACATGTTCAGGCTGGTCTGGAGGACGGCATTTGTCATCGTGAGCACCGTCCTGGCCATTTCGCTGCCCTTCTTCAACGATATCCTCGGCCTCCTTGGCGCGCTCGGGTTCTGGCCGCTCACTGTCTACTTCCCGGTGGAGATGTACATCAGCCAGAGCAAAGTGAAGAAGTACTCCAAAAAGTGGGTGGCTCTGCAGAGCCTGAGCTTCGTGTGCTTTGTGGTGACGGTGGCCGTGACCGTCGCGTCTGTGGAGGGGATCACCCTATCACTCAAGAACTATGTGCCATTCAAGACGAAGATGTGAACAAAATAGCTTAGTGTAGTGGAATTTCATCGGACCTGTGTTTGGTTGGCGAAACCAAGTGGGATGTAACAGAATAGTTTCAGATTTTGGGGTCAACCCATATATATGTGCCTGGATAGCAATATCAAATATATTCCACCCATATGTGGAACCATGTTGTAATACCAATTTGGTGGAACTGTTCGATTCCTCCTCTCTGATTCTCTCCCTCTCTCCCCAAGTCCCAAGTATGGAGATCACTTTCAGTTCAGTGTGATTTCATCAGAATTCGCTAAATAAATAACCACATTTGGCTCAAAATATTTCAGACGTTTCAATTGCTACATTTAAAAAAAGTAAGTGATCAAAGTAATACGTTCCCAAGGTCCTGGAGTCGGCGACCGATCAGTGTCCGTGGCCTAAGAGTAATGACCAAAGTAAGTGAACTACTGGACCCTTTCAGTGGCACTTGGGACGTGGGTCTAGTCAGTGATATCTTTTGTGAACAAGATGTAAGCACTGTTCTATCTATTCCAGTGTATGAGGATACTGAGGATGACTGGGCGTGGCATTTTGATGATAAGAGCATTTTCAGTGTCAAGTCTGCATATAAATTACAGAGAAATTGAAGTTCAGTTGGGACAGGAATAGAATTTAGATCCAATGCAGGCTTTTATGTGGAAAGAGATCTGACGAGCTGAAATAAACACCAAAAGTCTGACAATTCTTGTGGCCTATAACCTGCCGTTCCGTTTGAATCTGCAGCGCTGAGGGATGCACATGGACCCCATTTGTCCACTATGTTAGCGCCTGAATGAAGATGGCTATCACTTGTTTCTACGATGCAAAACTGTCAAACATTTGTGGCGAAACTTTGGTCTGGAAAAGATCCGCAAGAACATAGTAGAGTGCAGTGACCTGAAAGATGTCATTTCTCAATTCTGCAGCTCAGAAGGGATCTGAAGTTGCGGACCATGGCTTTGCTTTGGTGCAGATGTAACGACAGGAACAAGGTAGTTGTAGGAGAGAAGGGCAACACCGACGTGAACTTGCTGCGACTGATCACTGAACTGTTGATGATTTCCACTAGTAACAGTTCTGAACTTGCGAGCGAGCGAGTGAACCGACGGGTGCAGGTGCTGGATTGATGCAATATGTGTACGATGTCCATCAAGCTGAATCTGCCGCATGTCTCACTGGCTTCCAATGGTCAAGTTCCTGCGGTATAAGCAAAGTTTAAGCTCATCCCAGCTAAATTCAGTAGTGCACAGAAATTCAAATGATTTTAAAATTCATATTTAATTTTGAAATTTCGTTGAACTTTAAGAGAAATTTTTGGAACTTTGAATGAAATGGAAACTGAAATATACAAACTCATTGGAACTTTAGTGATTTTGGTTGGGGGTGAAATATTTCCAAAACCGAGATTTAAAACCAACCAACTCGTCTGACAACATCTCCATGTTCTCAAACCTAGGCAGCAGCGAGGTGCCAGGTGCGTCGAGGCATCAAATGAGGTGGCACATGGAGGTGACATCTCCATGTTCTAACAACCCCTACTTCTAAGGTCCTTCGTTATACAGTACACCCCCTGGACGCCACCTCCTCAAGCTCAGCAACACCTGCTACTTCACCCATTGGTCCAATGACGAAGAGCCCGAGCCAAAAAGCACTAAGATGAGGTGAATTTATTCCTAAGCTCTCATGATATATTCCCCTTTGCATGAACGGTTTGCTACCTCAAGCGGACGTGCTATGTATAATCAGGTGTGAGCGTCAAGACCTACTACAAAGAGCAGGCTAAGGCGGAGCCGAGGAAGAAGAATAAGAGAAGAAAAGAGAGGAGTTGAGCACTGCTAGGCCCGGAAGTTCTGGCCCAACCTCCGAACGAACTTCTGGGGCCAACCACAGAGATGGCACCACCCGCTAGACTGCGTTGCTAACGTACTGGACACCCCCGGGTGTTGTCTCGGAACCTTCGACCCACTATTGATACATTTTAATAAATAAATGGTTGTATGCATCTATTCATGCAAAAGCCAGGGCATCCCCTATTTTAAAAAAAACAACAACTTTCGACCCAACCTCCCGGCAACCCAGTGCAACCTCCGACCCGTCTCTGGTGTGCCTTAAGTTCCCCGACAGTGCCGAACTGCCGATACACATGATTCCCCCTAAGAAGTTCCTGATGAAGCCCGTGAACTTCCGGAAACCTAGGTTTCGGCCCTATGGCCACGCGCAGTAAACAGGCCAGATGCCCTTGGTTTTATCCTTCCTCATACCCTTTCATGACTAGCCCTGGCAAACTATCAATGTATCTAGGAGACAGGACCGGACGATGATCGAGCTGACGATTCACAAGATCAGGGCGCTGTATTCTTCTATCAAGGATCCTACCTAGAAGACTCCAGGGCTTGTGCGTCGGCTTTGTGTATGTCTACGTTGGGGCATAGATATGCTGTTATGGTGCTCTTTATGCTTTGTGCCTGTCCGAGGTGTTCGTGTTTCGTATGTGGTCTCGTATGGTTGTATCCGGTGTTGTTGGTACTTTGTTTGGATGCTGCCGGTGTGGCTTTATTAATTTAAAGTCGGGCTCTTCTCGAGCCTATTGTCTAAAAAAAACTATGGTGCATTTCTAGATACCATGTAACGAGATACCTGGATGGACGAACGTGCACCAGTATCCTTGTTCGTCGTGGTCTAGGTGCTTGAGCTGTGAAGAGCACATAGTTATACATCATACAAATGACGTTGGAACAGCAGGTTTTGACGCTTTGACCTGAAAATTACAACTGGGACACATATCTGCACAACGTTTAATTCTACAAGAAAATGGATGGAACTCTCGAGTCTGTTCATCGATTAACAGAAGGAGGTAGCCGCTGGCTCGACATCGGGCTATACATTTCAATAATGTTTATAACATGATAGATAGTACAAGCAGTTTCTTCCGAAGAAGTAAGTCTCCATCTCCCAAGATCTTAGCCATTATTCCTACTCAGTCTTATGTGACCTAAATTTCTATCTATATCTTGCCAGAGTATTATAGGTACAGAGCACAGCCATATTTGCCGTACTAGAATAGGCTCCACATATGGCTCGTTCCACATCCTTGCTCATAAAATTCATAAGCTCTGGAAGATCTGTTTCAGTGAACTGTAGGTGCCTACGACTACAACTCCTACCCCAACAATGATAATAGCCACGCAAACTACCTGCTCGAACCCCAGCTTTCTGCAAGTCCTGGATCTGATCTTCAGGTAGCAAGCACATGGCAGCAGCATCGTGGCAGTGCCGCTTAGCAATGAGCCGGTGAGCGCAACGGCGTAGGCGAAGAACGGCACGACAAGTGCCACTATGGTTGTGCTGACAACCAGCGCAGTCCTGATGGAGAGGCTGACGGCTTTGTTCTTGCCAACATGGAGACTGTCCTCAATCGCCTCTGCTATTGGAGTGACCAGCAACGCAAACTTGGTGAACGGATTGATCAGCGTGGTGTAGATGGCGATGCTGGAGCTCAAATTCCTTGATGGCAGGTTGAGCGTAATTTGGGACATCAGCGAATCACCGTACATCAAGTACCCGATCACGCCCATCAGTCCATAGCCAAGAGTGCAGATGATGAAGCAGAGGAGCAACACCTGGAATTGGAAAAATAGATACACGACGTGTTACACACTGTGATGTCATTGATACTACAGCTTTATGTTATCAGAAAGTTTGACAGGATTCCAGTTTCCAGAACTGGAGTTACCATTTGCAACTCCAATCAGTCAAAAAGGTTAAATTATGCTTTGACTAAGAGCATGAAACGAAAAATTAACCATAATAGATGGACAGACTAAAATCAGTTTTAGTTTTCAACAGATGAGTAAGTTGCTACATAATGGTAATACACGCTTCCTGGTCAAACAAACACAAAAGATCAGTGGAAGGACTTCTTGTTTACTTACTGCTGGGAACATTTTTCTGTTACTCATTCCGGAGTATATCATGGGAAAAACTGCATGGCCACTGAAACAGAATGAATATAAGCTCATCGCAGTTGGAATACCAGCCCAGTTCAGAAGCACGCCTTTCTCATGGAAACCAATTCCATCAAATGCTCCCACCCATGCAACAGAGGCGATGAGAATGATGGAAGCCAAGATTCCTCCAACAGAGACATACGCAAGGGCATTCAAGCTCCGAAACCATGTCGTTGGCAAAACTAACATGCTGAAAATCAGAACGAACCCTTGCTTGCCTCCAATCTTGAGTCCAGCGACATGGAAGTTGACACTTGGAAATAATTTCTCCAGGTTATCACCCTCTAATATCATGAAATCAATTGCCACAAGGTACAGCTCCAGGTACATGAATATTGCTACTATGATTCTTCCTTTCCGGCCAAAAGCTAGCTCACCTATATCAGGATATGTCTTAACAAGTGAGCTTGAATCTATGCATCTTTGTAGGAGAATCCCAGTGTAGAAGCAGATAACAGCTATAGTTGTGAAGATAAGTACGCTCAACCATCCTCCTTGAGACAATGCATAAGGAATGGATAATATTCCAACCCCTACAAAATAGAAAGTTAATACTGCAAGTTAGCTAGGTTAAAGAGCAGATATGAGACAGAATGATTAATTGGATAGATATAGCGGACTTTATCCAATCTGAAGCTTGAACAAGACAGAAAGAGCGGAACAAACCTGAGAGAGCATTAACTCCATTGAAGCAAGTTTTGAAGAAGCTCGTCCCAGACTTTGGAGGAGTATTGGCATCCATCACAAACTACAAGTGCTGTTGGACTACACCATGCTCATTACCTTGCCTTTTAAAGAGAAGGGTGGTGCATGAAGTTAGCATTAGCACTAGCTCTAGCAAAGCACTTTCTTGTGATAATTGACTAGATGTCCATTTCTAAGAAAAGAAGGGAGATAAAATGCAAAAAATAAAGCACGGACCATTTGTTGCATGGGCGACAAAGTGGATCTGTCCAATGTATGTTGAGTTTCAACAACAGATATGTACAGAAGCCTGAGGATCTGAAGATAAATATCCAGATATTAAGGAAGGAAACACGTTCATCCAAAATGCATGCAACAACCATGCTAAAAGCAGGGAAACACGTAAAGTTGCTCCGTCTTCTAATATGCTTGATTTGCCTTGGTCCAAATTATGTGAATAACTAAGATATTGATAGGACCAAACTTTTGAACATCTGCCTATATGCAGTCTGTTGTCCTTTCTTTTGGATTATAAAATACAGATATCTTTAAAGGTAGGCTGTTAATTGATACTTCCTAACTGTACGCAGGAACATGTGTGATGTCATTGTGCAAGAAGAATATTCTTCATAAACACCATGCTGTAATGTATATATATGAGTTCTCGGAGGTGGGAACAGCGATAGAAAATGCAGTTAGCTAAGAACTGTATACATTAGAGAGAGAAAATGGATATATACTCAACAGAGTAACAGCCAAGGAATATCCTTCACAAGAAACTCTAACCTCCATTCGTAATTTTTTTTAGGACTACCTTCATTCATAAATTATAATCCACAATGATATCATGACTACAGTCTACAATTATTGAAAAAATAAATGTTAGTGAACATATATTACTGCAAACTGGGACCCTCGTTGGCCAAGGTGGCGGCGACGTGGTGTGTGTAGCCAGAAGACCTGGGTTCAATCCCCAGCCCTGGTGTGTGCTCCTGAAGAGCATTGTGTCAAATAGAAATACTGACAATAATGAGCACAAATGAATGATGTAATCATGGAACGAGACTCTGGATTTGTATCCAAGATTACATAAGCTTAACCGTAACCCTGACTAGATTGACTTCTCAACATATCATGCATACATTGCTATCCGCTACATTCAAAGATGTGGTCGAACATATATCTAGCACGCTAATCTGATGTCATGCCATTATATAAAGTGTAAAACAGAGAGAATACGAAAATCGCAGCATCCAACAGACGTGAGAAAGGAATTATTCTCTTAAAGGAGCTGAAAAACTGGTTCATTGGTTAGGCAATAATGTTCCGAAATGACCTTCCTATGCAGGAAAGAGTAAGAACCCTGTACAGACAGAATAAAAACCATGTTGAGCACTATATTTAATAATTATTTTAAATGATAAAACAGAATTATGAAACACTATGTGCTTCATTTAAATCATTAGATACCTGTACTAATTAAGCAGACTGATGACAGAAGATGGTAGATGTGGCCAGAACCTGCTCATCTTTAATAATGACATGACACTTCCCACTATGTGATGTCTCCATTCTGATAGTAACAAAAGTTCGGGGCACCAAACAAATATGGAAATGGCACAACCCTAAATATTTCTGCTACCGTGTTGCAGCTAGCCCTAGTGAATACATAAAACATCGCCGCTCCACTAAATTATGCCTATTCTGCAGCTGGTGGGATCATATCAAATAATGAGTGCCAAAAATGATATAACATAATTCTTTGTTGCACAGCCTGTGAAGCAATAGTGTATTTATATCAAGCAGATGAAAAGCATACCACTTTATGAGATAATATTTAAACCACATGGGTGTGCTCTTGAAAGGTCCTAGGCCAAGTATATAAAGCACATTTTCTGAAGATTCTAAACGTAAGCACTTGAAAAGCCATTCTCTTTTACTTATTGAACAATGAAAAATACAAGTGGTGTCCCAAAAGTAAATAACTACAGAATTTTTAACAACAATCCTACATGAAATTCGGCGAAAATGTACGGAGGAGGAATTTTATTCGTCCAGTGGAAACACATCCCTTTTTGTGAAAAACCATAAAATATCAACATATAGTGTATCAAAAAACCATATAATTTCATAGACTTAGTACACAATTACACATAAATTTATGTAAAAATGTAGAATCTTGGTATATCATACTAGTTCCTCATATGAAGAATTCAGTATACAAGAAAGACAAGTTGACAGTCTTAGCATAAATGAGGAGTATAAATGAGGAGTGCAAAGTGTGGCAGTTTGCCTTTTCTGGTTCTTGATATCAGGATGAATTTCACATCAAAATTACGTTACATGTTTATCATGTGAAAATCGTACCGTCCATGAATAATTAGTATTGTTCGAACATTTGCATCATTCACTTTTTTCCATTGGGGTGTGGACTCCCTTGGGCGCCGATCAGTTCTCCAAAGTTTATGGAGATGGTTCTTTGTTAGAGATTAAGACCGGAGCATCAGAAAATCTATACTATAAGTTTCCCATGCACAGATTTGAAATTGATAGGTTCTAAAGCACTCCTATGTGACGCAAGAAATGACACATTGGTCTTTGTCATGGTAGCCTCTTGAGTCTTGTCTACCTAGTAAAGTCAGTTCTCAATGACCACAAGTTGTTAGTTGCGTACTTCCGCACGTATCAGCTCAGTATCACTTTGATCGTAAGTAAAAGCTAAAGCACACATTTGCGCCTGCATTAAAGCTCACATACAAATTATATTTAAAAAACAAGAGAAGATATTGCAAGCAACTTCATTCAACATTTCCTTTGCATAGCATAAAGTTTGTGTCTGGCCATGGAAGTGGAACTTGGTTAAATAGTAATATTACAGACTTGCAGAAAAATTACGACCACGAAAGAGATACCGGTTACCAGAATTGCCATCAAATATAAATTCAGCTCTTTGGGAGATTGGAGCTGTAACAAAGCGATGGTAAAAGAAGTGTAAATATCACAACACATAAAAATATGTGCTCAATGTAAAATAAATATCCCAACAGGATATAACACCAAAAAACATGAAAGCTAGCCAAAGTTGATGGAGGCTGTAGCACCAAAGAAGTGATCATGATTAGATGTCCTTCTTTAGTGGAAAAGTTACTGTACAAGTAGCAGAAGATGCTGGATGAAAAGAAGTATCTTACCCTTTTCTTAAAGGTAAGTATCTTTTTTCTGTTTTGTTCCTACATTTTTAAAGTTAAGGCCGTGTAAAGAATGCCGGAGATTTTTGTATGAAAAAATATAATACCCTCACAAATTCTACAACAAAACCTAGCAAATTCCTCGTGAGATTCCAGAATATTATGTTTGGGCAGAACTGAGCATAGAAAAATAGTATTTCTTCTGAATCTATTCAAGTAGTTATAAGTGCAGAGGTCAGGGATATCCCCTTTCCAGAAAAAAATCAAGTATAGTTAAGTATTGTGCTTTCTGTAACAGAGAATAATGGTGACTGGTATCACGTACAAATGTTCTTCAACGGTAGAATAACATTAGCCGATAAAATAAGAACAAAATGTATAACATGCAACGACATGCTAACAATAAGGACTTACAAAATCAGGATTCAGAAGAACCAGGTTAAGCCATAACTTTGCCTACCTACATTCAATGCAACTATCCCTTTATTTTTCTGGTGGAAAGGCGGATCATGGGAAAATACACGCAAATCATGCTTATGTTAGCCAATTTGAAACAAGATAGACAACATGAGTGGACAACTTCATATATATCCTGAATCCTGATAATGGTTTTTCTTGCTGGTGGAAAAGTCGAGCTGGAACATAAAAAAAAATACAAGAAAAAATCAAAAAACACGATTAGAACGAGATAGACAACCTGAACAGGATGGAGAAGATCAGACTCATATCTTAATCATGGGAGACCCACGGAAGCCCCAACATATTTTAGAGGGAAAACTCAAAAGTGTAGGCCAAAGGGACGAGAAGCATGGACGCGCACCTACTCAGCAAGCACTGCTGGTTGCTGGGCAAAGCCATGGTGCCCAACAGAAGTGCCACTGAAATCTTTCGCGTTGTCCCTCGCAGTGTCTCCCTCTATGCTCGACTCTATCCGAACTTTTGCAGGTTCCTCTCAGATTTTAAATCCTTCAAGAGTCCCAGCGTGTGAGACTCTGAACCGGGCGAATTACCTACCACCGTACCACACGCTCGCCCACACATTGTGCATCGCCACTATGATTCGGTAAAGAATTGTGCTGGTGGAGTGGAGGACAGCATTCTGATGGCCTGGCCGGCCAGTGAACTGAATACTTACCAGTTTGTTGCCGCCGATGCTCCGATTCCGGCATCGGTTGCGAAGTGCCCTCGCCTGAAATAACCACGGCACGGAGCCGGCGATGGTGGCCGGACGGCGCCGACAACCAGAAGCAGCACCAGCGGGGCGACATCCCCCCTCGAGACCTAAAACACGCAGGCGACAGTAGTGTCAGACCCAGAGCCCAGAGGACTGAACCATGAGTTAGCCGCCCATCAACTCACGAGAGGCAATTCACTCATGTGAGTGGCAGGGATCTCCGTCTAGTCGCTGCCGGAGGGGACCGCCGCCGGCGCAGCACGCCGCCACGCCGCACCAGTCACCTCGAAGGCTCTGCAGAGCACCACGCCATGCGACGGAGACCACTACCTCTCTCGGCCGCGGCAGAGAAAAGACCAGTACGAGAAGGCCCAACCCAACCAAAGAACATATGGCCCAGCACACAGGATGGCACTTAGCACATTGGTTCTTCCGATACATGGCCCATCTATATATGTGAAACCATGCAAGGTCCAAACGCACGCATTATATACCGCTCGTTCCGAGCGTTAGTAGGACTATCCTGCAGTGGTCGTGCATGGGCCGGCCCATGCAGTGTTCTTTTTTCACGCTTTTTCCTGTTTTTTTCGGTTTTGTTTTGTTTCTTTTCTTTTTTGTTTCCGTATTTTTTTCTGTCTCTTTTCGTTTTTTCATGTTTTCTTTTTGGAAAAAGCTAGCTTACAACCGGATATAGAAATGCAAACCATCAACCGCTTTTGGAGTCGTCCGGTGCACTTAAGTGATCAAATCCCACGCTTTCAATCATATAGCAAAAATGTTTCACGTGTAGCAATTTTTTCTATGTATGTAACAACGACTTGCAACATATTTTCTGTACACAGTAAAAACAAGCAAATGTATGGGAAAATATTGCAGCACTTTAAAAATGCTCATGTAGCAAAAAAAAAATACAGTATGTAGCAAATCCCTCTTTGCTTCGAGCAAAATCAAAAAATCATGTTAACAGTCTCCAACAACAAGAACCAGCATATCAAACATGTTTTGCCTAACTCAACAAACATTACGAGAACACGCAAGTAACATTTGAGCAGTCTCTCGGTACCATATGCGCATAAATCATTGTAGCAATTTGCTCATACTTACATATAAAAAACTATGTATACATGTAGCAGATCGCAATGCAGCATCAACAAAAATCCGCCAAAAATGGTGTGCTAGCGACCATGGAGAAACCAACGTGGCCGATTTGAGCTTGCTAACGACCAATCCGCCACACCGGAGGTCAACTAGAGACAAAATCAAGTGAATCTCCTGAATCACCTACCAATCTGCCATGTTGGAGGTAGTCGAAGCCAAATTGGGTCAAAATCCATACAAATACGCTCGTAGATGTCGTCCTCATCGGAACCGGTGACATGTGAAGAGCTCGTCATCCATTGAGAAACATTCAGCTGTTTAGCGGCCGAGGACGAATGAGTCGACCGGACCTTGTGGGGAGGAGGAGCAACAGCCGCACAGATGGTGGAGCAGCGGTTGTCGACGAGCAGGCGAAGGAGCAGTAGTGGTGCCAGTGCGGGTGGAAGAGCAGCGGAGGTGGCTGGCATGTGCGGAGAGCGACAGTCATCAACGAATGGGGAGGAGCTGTTGGTGGCGCGGCTAAACACCTCGAGCGGCCACAAGTAAGACATGTGAGCAAACCGACTAATCCAAGTTAGAATTTTCATTCTTTTTCCGTATTTAATGACTTTTATTTTACTCGGTAAAATTTATTTTAAAAATCATGAACATTTTTTAATTGGGACCTTTTCTATCCAATTAAAAAATTGAATCCTTGTTTAAATTATGTACAACTTTATAAAAGTGAACATTTTCATATTTGAACATTTTTATTATATGAATATTTTTATCGAGTAAACAAATTTTCAAATTTGAACCAATTTTATTGAGTGAACAATTTTTAGAATTGTGGGCATTTTATTTTGAACCCATTAACATATTTTCTTCAAAGCATAAACCCCTTTTCCCATAAAATGACAAGGGAATTAGTTTTTCAAGACAATATTTTTTCATCAGATAAACCTTTATTTAACATTGATGAAGACTTTTTAAATACATGATGAACCACTTTTTCTTATATGTGAACATTTTTCATGTTTTTTAATTGATACTTTGTACCATAAAAATTTAGCTAATAAATTTACTAGAAATTTGGAAAAAAGATCAGGAAAGATATATGGGATGCCTTCCCCTGCGGTTTTTCTTAAAACATTCATGCACCAGTTTATTTTCTAGTAGAAGCACATTCCCACGCGAGCATGTCGGAGTAATCATTGTGTATGTTGCCTGAAGTCCACCTATATGGGCCTTGCGGATGGAAGCAAGTTACACGAGCGAGATAGGGATCGAACTCGCTGCAATCAATACAGAGTGTGATGGGCGAATGGGTTATGGGTGAATGGGTTGATCTCGTTGGAACTCCAAGTGCAGAGTGTTGTGTCAGCGACGTATTTTTCCTACAAGGGTGACTCGAGGGTTTATATCAAACTCTCGGAGAATTTGACAAAGAGCATTTTCTTCTCTCTTCTTTTAGCAATCCTGCAAGTAAAATAAAAGCCTTATGTTCCCAACTTCATCGTGGGGTTATCAAGCACAAGGTTTCGTGTAAGTAAATAAAATACAACTCAAAATAAAGCGAATAAAACTAGAAAAAATAAAATAACTAAGTAAAAACTGTAAAGGAGTTGATTGTTTTTGGTGTTTTGGATGCAAACAAGAAAAGTAAATATTTTTGTTTTTTCGGATTAAAATAGTGTTGCAAGTAGAAAACAAGATAAAAGCAATATAAAAGTGGTTCTTATATAAAAAGTGGACCGAGGTTGATGGGTTCACTTGACTATTCTCTGTTTTAAGTTGTAGCGGATAAATAGTAATCATCAATGAGATATGAGGATGTAGAACAATAACATGAGTAAGATGCGTATTCATATGGGCATCACTTCCTAACATAGAGATGATGCAACATATCTCTCTTATACTCCACAAGAAAGGGAAAACTCTATGCAGTCTTGTATTAAGAATCAACAGAGTATAGCCATAAGTACTTTGACATGATGTTTGAATATCAAATATGCTACCTTGACCAAACAAGATCATCACTTTTGTCACGTGACGAACATAGCACATGCATTCACTTTATCCGTAGTGAGGTAGCAAAAGAAATGGCAAAGCCATAATAGATCATGAATTTGTTTTCACTATTCAATCACTAAAATCATGCTACTCCATCTAATACACACATCACCCCACACACGCTCTTGCATAGATGTTGGATCAGAACAAATACTTAAGAATGGGGTACATAATATGCATCTATCAATACATCTTACACATGATACGCTCAGATCTCATAGCACAATATCATAGAATAAGGATCCACCATATAAGTATTACAAAATATGGCCATAATCATGTGAGGCATCTCATATGGCACTAAGAACTATGAAGAACGTGAGAGAATTAGATCAAGCTACAGCCACAAACCCGTAGTCCAGAGGTGGACTACTTTCCCTTGATCATGTTGATGATGATGAAGACGTTGGAGAAGGTGGAGATCCCTCCAGCGGAGTTTCCCCCTCCAATCTTCTCTGCCGCAGCCTCCGTTTTCGTGTTTCTGTCTTTCTGCGGCTCTCTCCTCCCGAGAACTCTTCGAGGCCATATATATAGTGATTTTTAGATCACAATACATCAGTGGGCAAAAAGATCATGCGATTTGGACGATCAACGGCCGAAAGAGGTAAGAAGGCGCGCCTGACATGTTTGGGCGCGCCACCTGGGCTCTTTTGGTCCTCAGGCCCTTCCAGGTGAGATTCCAGTGCCCAGGGTGCTTCTCCCAATGAAAATATGACGCTCCAAAAATCTTAGGTCAATTTGACTCCGTATAGGTCACTGAAAGTGAAAAATACACAAAACAGGGGTTTCCTGTTTTGTAGAGTTATAAACTAAATAAAGGGGATCATTGTAAATCCCCAGAAGTCAATGTAAAAGATGGTATTATCATCATATATATTGCAAATATGTGGGAATTCAATATGATAAAGGACAAAACTCATGTATGCATTTTACATGCATCACATGTGTGGGAGAGTTTCATAAAAAGATGATCACATAAAGCTATCTGATATTTCATCACGAATAATGTACCACTGCAATGATTGTAAG
This sequence comes from Lolium multiflorum, assembly GCA_030979885.1. Lineage (NCBI taxonomy): Eukaryota > Viridiplantae > Streptophyta > Magnoliopsida > Poales > Poaceae > Lolium > Lolium multiflorum. The sequence goes on along the minus strand of CM061753.1, from coordinate 47,289,665 downwards.
AAAGCCACTCCGATTCCTCACAATTAAGGGTTTCTACATGGATATTGATATGAGTTTGTGAATATCTCCTTATCCCCCCTTGACCATAAGAATAGCACACCGTCACATTCTATCACGTAGAATCGTACATACTACCACATGTCTAAACGTAATTCCCTCTCTAGTCCCGAAGGCAAATATTACATGGTCAACTTCATCTAATATCTAGACATAAAACCAACACATAATCATGAATCAAAGTTATAAATCATCTTTGTTTCATATCATAATATTGCTAGGGTTTGATGCATTGCAAATGTGTCTATAATTTTTGATGCTCCATGTTTCTATATGTTTTGTTTCCACTTCGTGGATTTTTTATGCATTTTCTGGAACTAACCTATTAACAAGATGCCAGAGTGCCAGTTCATGTTTTCTTCTATTTTTGTATTTCAGAAAAGTTGTGCAGGAAATATTCTCAGAATTAGACGAAACAAAAGCCAAACCTCATATTTTTTCCCGACACGAAGACGGGGTCCAAAGCAGAGACAGAGGAGGGCGCCGAGGTGGCCTGATACGTCTCCAACGTATCTATAATTTCTTATGTTCCATGCTAGTTTTATGACAATACCTACATGTTTTGTTCACACTTTATGATGTTTTGATGCATTTTGGCACTAACCTACTAACAAGATGCCGAAGCGCCGTTTTCTGCTTGTTTTGGTTTCGAAATCCTACATAGGAAATATTCTCGGAATTGGACGAAACAAAAGCCCACGGTCTTATTTTCCACGGAGCCTTCCAGAACACCGAAGAGGAGACGGAGAGGGGCCACGAGGCGGCCACCCCATAGGGCGGCACGGCCCCACCTCTGGCCGCGCCGCCATATGGTGTGGGCCCCTCGGGCACCCCCCTACGTTGCCCCTTCGCCTACTTAATCCCTCCGTCGCGAAAACCTAGTACCAAGAGCCAGATACGGAAAAGTTCCGAGACGCCGCCGTCAATCCCATCTCGTGTGATTCGGAGATCGCCTCCGGCACCCTGCGGGAGAGGGGAATCATCACCGGAGGGCTCTACATCACCATGCCCGCCTCCGGAATGATGCGTGAGTAGTTCATCCTTGGACTATGGGTCCATAGCAGTAGCTAGATGGTTGTATTCTCCTCTTGTGCTATCATGTTTAGATCTTGTGAGCTTCCTATCATGATCAGGATCATCTATTTTTAATGCTACATGTTGTGTTTGGTGGGATCCGATGAATATTGAATACTATATCAAGTTGATTAATTGATCTATCATATATGTGTTGTTTATGTTCTTGCATGCTCTCCGTTGCTAGTAGAGGCTCTGGCCAAGTTGATACTTGTAACTCCAAGAGGGATTATTTATGCTCGATAGTGGGTTCATGCCTCCATTGAATCTGGGACAGTGACAAAAAGTTCTAAGGTTGTGGATGTGCTGTTGCCACTAGGGATAAAACATCGATGCTTTGTCTAAGGATATTTGTGTTGATTACATTACGCACCATACTTAATGCAATTGTCTGTTGTTTGCAACTTAATACTGGAGGGGGTTGCTTAAGGTGGACTTTTTAGGCATAGATGTCTGGATGGCGGTCTGTGTTCTTTGTCGTAATGCCCTGATTAAATCTCATAGTAGTCATCATGATATTGAAAGAACATCTCTCATATTATGTTTTGAGTGTTTGATGTCAATGTATGTGATACACTAATGTTTGTTTAAGTGGTACAGGGATTTCATAGATATTTATTCATGTGTGTTGGATTTGATCGTCTGTCAAAAGTAATCGAAAAAGTTGGCCGGGCCGGATAATCCGGGCCGGATATTGTTGAAATATCCGGCCCCATTTTTGGCTAAGTCTCATGAGGAAAAGCAGCGGTACAGCCGGATTTTTGCCGGATATTGTCTCGGTATTGTACCAGGGCCGGAATATCCGGGCCGGATATTTTGGAAATATCCGGCCCCTCGATTTTGGCTAAGGACTGAAGATTTGCTTCTGGTTAGGGGGACATTTGGCCGGATAAAGTCACGGTTTTGTCCCGAAGGCCGGATTTTCCGGTGGGGGCGGATTATCCGGCCCTACTTAGGCCGGAATATCCGGCCCCCGGAAGCTTGGCTCAATTTTGAGGGGAGGTATAAATACCCCCTTCTTCTACCTTGGTTGCTTGCTCAATCATTACACAAGAAGTCTGCCAAGCCACCTCCATTAGAGCCACCTCAAGAAACTCAAGATTTGCAAGATCTCCTTCCTCCCCCAACCAAAGTTCTTGATCTTTGGGGATTTGAAGGAGAAGCCACCGATCTACATCCTCACCAAAGCGTTTTTCATTTCCCCCTCATTTGTTTGAGGGATCTCATGCTAGTGTTCCTATTTGGTTCCCTAGTTGATTTGTGTTAATGTGTTGTTGTTGATTGTTGTATTGTTACAGATTTGGGAGCCTCCAATTCAGTTGTGGATGTGTGCCCCAAGAACCTTGTAAAGGCCCGGTTTCCGCCTCGAGGAAATCCCTTAGTGGAAGTGGGCTAGGCCTTCGTGGCGTTGCTCACAGGAGATCTGAGTGAAGCCTTCGTGGCTGTTGGTTTGGCTTGCGGCAACCACACTCCTCCAAACGTAGACGTACCTTCTTGCAAAGGAAGGGAACTACGGGAATCATCTCCGTGTCAACGCGTGCTACACTCTCGGTTACCTCTATCCCACTCTATCTCCTATATATTGCGTAGCTATATCTTGCTTAGTTGATAACCTTGTCATATAGGGAAATTCACTTAGTTGCATATCTAGAGAATTTACCTTTGTGTCAAACCTAAATTGAAAAAGAACTAAAAATTGGTTAGCACCTATTCACCCCCTCTAGGTGCGGCATACGATCCTTTCAATTGGTATCGAGCCTCGGCTCTTATTTCGGGCTTAACCGCCTAAGAGTATGCCGGACGAGACGCCTTTGGAAGAGTCCGATAAGTTGGTCATCATGGAGGAAATCAATTCGTTGAGATCCTCCATGGACGCTCAAATGGAAAGCATGAGAAAATTGATTTCCGAGCTTTTGACTCCGGTCCCTCCTAGGGCTCCCGCCATAGAGGACACGGGTGTGTTAGAAGAGGGAGGTGCTTCGGCACTACCCTCCTCTACCAAACCCGTGGAAGGTGATAACTTAAACACTATCAAATCTCCCATTGCATCTCCTAGTGGAACTAGTGGAGGTGAGAGCTAATCGAGTAGCTCCACCTTTTCAATCTCCCGATATACCGGTTCCACATCCCACAAGTATAGGGGATCGCAACAGTCTTCGAGGGAAGTAAAACCCAAATTTATTGATTCGACACAAGGGGAGGTAAAGAATACTTATAAGCCTTAACAACTGAGTTGTCAATTCAGCTGCACCTGGAAAAGCACTAGTAACAGGGGTGATGTGAAAGTAGCATAATATGAGAGCAGTAGTAATAGTAACACAGCAGCATAATAGCAATATGAGAGCAATGGCACCAGAAAATAGTTGATACTACTTCCAATGACATGAAGAACGAGTATATGATGATACGGCGAGATGGACCGAGATCTACACTAGTGGTAACTCTCCAATAACAAGTGTTGGGTGAACAAATTACGGTTGGGCAATTGATAGGATTGAAATAGCATTAAGAAAGAACATCAATTCATTAATCATGTAGGCATGTTTTCCATATTTAGTCGTACGTGCTCGCAATGAGAAACTTGCACAACATCTATTGTCCTACCAGCCGGTGGCAGCCGGGCCTCAAGGGAATCTACTGGATATTAACGTACTCCTTTTAATAGAGCACCGGAGCAAAGCATTAACACTCCGTGAAAACATGTGTCCCTCACATCACCGCCATCCCCCGGTTGTCCCGATTGTCACTTCGGGGCCTTTGGTTCCGGACAGTGACATGTGCATACAACTTGTAGATACAATCTAAGCAATAATTATAGAGCTCAAATCTAAGATCATGCCACGGGCCCTAGTGACAAGCATTAAGCATAACAAGATTGCAGCAACAATAACTTCACAAACTTTATAGATAGACTAATCATAATGTATCATCCATCGGATCCCAACAAACACAACACCGATTACATCAGATGAATCTCAATCATGTAAGGCAGCTCATGAGATCATTGTATTGAAGTACATGGGGGAGAGAATACCAACTAGCTACAGCTAGAACCCGTAGTCCATGGGGGAACTACTCACGGAGCATGATGGAGGCGGTGGCGTTGATGGAGATGGCTTCCGGGGCACTTCCCCGTCCGGCGGGTGCCGGGACAGAGACTTCTGTCCCCGAATTGGAGTTTCGCGATGGTGGCGGCGCCCTGGAGTCTTTCTCGAGTTTCGTCAAGTGGTACGGTGTTTTTAGGTCGAAAGGGATTTTATAGGCGAAGAGGCGGCGCGGGGGCACTGGGGCTCCACATCACAGGCGGCGCGGGCCCGGACAGCCGCGCCGCCTATGGTGTGGTGGCCCTCGGCCCCTCTCCGACTCTTCTTCGGTGTTCTGGAGCCTTTCGGGAAAAATAGGAGGTTTGGTCTTCGTTTCGTCGAATTAGAATATTGCCCGAACAGCCTTTCGGAACCAAAAACAGCGAAAAACAGAACTCACTGGCATCTTGTTAATAGGTTAGTTCGGAAAACGCATAAAAACATCATAAAGTGCAAGCAAAACATGTAAGTATTGTCATAAAACAAGCATGGAACGACAGAAATTATGGATACGTGGGGACGTATCAGCATCCCCAAGCTTAGTTCTGCTCGTCCGAGCAGGTAAACGATAAAAAGAATAATTTCTATAGTGACATGCTACTTACATAACCTTGATCATACTATTACAAAGCATATGAAATGAATGAAGTGACTCAAGGCAATGATCTATAGTTGCTAACAAATAGATAACATATAGCAAAACTTTTCATGAAGAGTACTTTCAAGACAAGTATCAAAAGTTTTGCACAAGAGTTAACTCATAAAGCAATAAGTTCAAAGTAAAGGCATCGAAGCAACACAAGGGAAGATATAAGTTTCAGCGGTTGCTTTCAACTTGTAACATGCATATCTCATGGATAATTGTCAACACAAAGTAATATGATGAATGCAAATAAGCAAGTATGTAAGAATCAATGCACAGTTGACACAAGTGTTTGCTTCTAAGATGGAAGGAAGTAGGTAAACTGACTCAACATAAAGTAAAAGAATGGCCCTTCGCAGAGGGAAGCATCGATTGCTATATTTGTGATAGAGCTTTGGTTTTGAAAACATAAAGAGAGCATAAAAGTAAAGTTTTGAGAGGTGTTTGTTGTTGTCAACGAATGGTAGTGGGCACTCTAACCCCTTGCTAGACAAACCTTCAAGAGCGGCTCCCATGAATTATTTTTTATTTTTGGGTGGCACTCCTTCCAACCTTTCTTTCACAAACCATGGCTAACCGAATCCTCGGGTGCCTGCCAACAATCTCATACCATGAAGGAGTGCCATTTTATTTTAGTTTTATTATGATGACACTCCTCCCCACCTTTGCTTACACAAGCCATGGCTAACCGAATCCTCGGGTGTCGTCCAACAATCACATACCATGGAGGAGTTTCTATTTTTGTTAATTAATTTGGGACTGGGAATCCCATTGCCAGCTCTTTTTGCAAAATTATTGGATAAGCGGATGAAGCCACTAGTCCATTGGTGAAATTTGCCCAACAAGATTGAAAGATAAACACCACATACTTCCTCATGAGCTATAAAACATTGACACAAATCAGAGGTAATAAATTTTGAATTGTTTAAAGGTAGCACTCAAGCAATTTACTTTGGAATGGCAGAAAATACCACATAGTAGGTAGGTATGGTGGACACAGATGGCATAGGTTTTGGCTCAAGGTTTTGGATGCACAAGAAGTATTCCCTCTCGATACAAGGCTTAGGCTAGCAAGGTTGTTTGAAGCAAACACAAGTATGAACCGGTACAGCAAAACTTACATAAGAACATATCGCAAGCATTATAATACTCTACTGTCTTCCTTGTTGCTCAAACACTTTTACCAGAAAATATCTAGACCTTAAGAGAGATCAATTATGCAAACCAATTTTAACAAGCTCTATGGTAGTTCTCCACTAATAGGTTTAAACTACATGAAAAAAACTTAATCATGATCTACTTGAGAGCTCAAAACAATTGCCAAGTGTCAAATTATTCAAGACATTATGAAGCATTTTCTATTTCCAACCAAATACCAATAAGTGCAATAGCTTCCAACTTTTATCATTGAACATTAAAAGTAAAATGAAGAACACGAGTGTTCATATGAAAAAGCGGAGCGTGTATCTCTCCCACACAAGGATTGCTAGGATCCAAATTTATTCAAACAAAACAAAAATAAAAGCACACAGACGCTCCAAGTAAAGCACATAAGATGTGACCGAATAAAAATATAGTTTCAGGGGAGGAACCTGATAAGTTGATGAAGAAGGGGATGCCTTGGGCATCCCCAAGCTTAGACGCTTGAGTCTCCTTGAAATATGCAGGGATGAACCACGGGGGCATCCCCAAGCTTAGACTTTTCACTCTTCTTGATCATATATCATCATCCTCTCTTGACCCTTGAAAACTTCCTTCACACCAAACTTCTCATAAACTTCATTAGAGGGGTTAGTACTCAAAAAACATTAATCCACCTTGGTCCTGTAGTGACACATTGCAAGAACTCAATAAAACATTAGCTACAGCTCTCCACGTCTAGAAAGCCTCACATAAAGTCCACAAGAGACAATGCAAAAAACAGAGACAGAATCTGCCAAAACAGAACAGCCAGTAAACACGAATTTTAAAATGGTACTTCCGTTGCTCAAATCAGAAAACTCAAAACTAATGAAAGTTGCGTACATATCTGAGGATCACGCACGTAAATTGGCAGATTTTTCTGAGTTTCCTACAGAGAAATAAACCTAGATTCGTGACAGATAGAAATCTGTTTCTGCGCAGAAATCCAAATCTAGTATCAACCTTCGATTAGAGGCTTCACTTGGCACAACAAAACACAAAACTAAGATAAGAAGAGGTTGCTACAGTAGTAAACAACTTCCAAGACACAAATATAAAACAAAGTACTGTAGCAAAATAACACATGGGTTATCTCCCAAGAAGTTCTTTTCTTTATAGCCATTAAGATGGGCTCAGCAGTTTTAATGATGCACTCGCAAGAAATAGTATTTGAAGCAAAAGAGAGCATCAAAAAGCAAATTCAAAACACATTTAAGTCTAACCCACTTTCTATGCATAGGAATCTTGTACACAAATAAATTCATGAAGAACAAAGTGATAAGCATAAGAAGATAAAACAAGAGTAACTTCAAAATTTTAAGCATATAGAGAGGTGTTTTAGCACCATGAAAATTTCTACTACCATATTTTCCTCTCTCATAATAATTTTCAGTAGCTTCATGAATAAACTCAACAATATAACTATCACATGCAGCATACTTTTCATGATTTCCAAACACATAATTTTTATCAAGCTCAAATATAGTAGGATCAAAACTTCCAAACTCACTTTTATCAATAATATAACAAGGTGATTGATCAATCTCAAGAGATATGGGACTCTTAAATAAAGTCAATACTTTTCCAATCCCATTTTCATTAGTAGTACAATTAATATTATCAAGTAACATAGGACCATCATCTAGAGCTTTATCATAAACATTTGCCAAGCAAAATTCTTTAGTACCATGCATTTCGACATCAGGCACAAACAAAGCATTATCATAAGATTTATCAAAGTAGCATGGATTATCATAAATAACAGCAGCATAATTATTCTCACAAGTTTTACTTATAGGAAATATTTCAAGAGAATCCACAGGAACATAACATTCAACCTCTTTCGGTAAGCATGGAGGACAATCAAATAGTGTAAGAGATAAAGAGTTACTCTCATTAGAAGGTTGACATGGGTAGCTAATCCATTCTTCCTCCTTTTGTTCATCACTCTCCTCTTCTTTTTCATCCAATGAGCTTTCAGGTTCATCAATTTCCTCCTCTTTTTCATCCAATGAGCTTTCAGGTTCATCAATTTCTTCTTCCACCGGTTCCTGCAAATTGTGAGTGCATTCTTGTGCATTAATGTGTCTCTCTTTATAATCAAGGATATAAGGATTCCTGTAGCATTCTATGCAAGAATTAAGGATAGTAGAGACATAATCTTTAAGGCCCTTACAAACAACACAAGTTTCATAATTCTCAACCATGAAGGATTCTATCTCGGAGGCTCCCATAAATAAGACAAATTGTTCTACCTCTTCGAACCCATAATGAATATAGCAATTCCGATTATAGTTCTTAATTAAAAATTCCTCACTAAAGCCACATTGAAATTTAAGATGTTTAGTATCCTGTTGAGAGCAACAGTTTATATTATGGCGTTCAAGCAAGATTCTAGCCATTGTATTCAATTTTTCTATCATAGCACTCATTATTTTACCATTTCTTGATTCTCTATAATTATTATAACATTCTATAAGCTCCAAGTAGGTTGTTGGTTCTCCCATAACAGCAGTTTTTAATTTTTAGGTTTTTCAAATTTTTATGGATTTTCGGGTATATACGGAAAATAAAACAAGACAAAAATAAACTAGACAAAAGTAAACTAAGCAAAGTAAAACTAGACAGAAAATAAACTAAGCACAAATAAACTAGACAGAAATAAACTAGCAAGACAAAATAAGATAAAAGCAGAGAGAGAGGTAGAGACTCCCCGTGAACTTATGAGTAGAGCTATGCCTCCCCGGCAACGCCAAAAAATAGTCTTGATGACCCACAAGTATAGGGGATCGCAACGGGGAAGTAAAACCCAAATTTATTGATTCGACACAAGGGGAGGTAAAGAATACTTATAAGCCTTAACAACTGAGTTGTCAATTCAGCCACACTGGAAAAGCACTAGTAACGGGGTGATGTGAAAGTAGCATAATATGAGAGAGTAATAGTAACACAGCAGCAGTAATAGCAATATGAGAGCAATGGCACCAGAAAATAGTTGATACTACTTCCAATGACATGAAGAACGAGTATATGATGATGCGAGATGGACCGGGGTTCCCAGCTATCTACACTAGTGGTAACTCTCCAATAACAAGTGTTGGGTGAACAAATTACAGTTGGGCAATTGATAGGATTGAAATAGCATTAAGAAAGAACATCAATTCATTAATCATGTAGGCATGTTTTCCATATTTAGTCGTACGTGCTCGCAATGAGAAACTTGCACAACATCTATTGTCCTACCAGCCGGTGGCAGCCGGGCCTCAAGGGAATCTACTGGATATTAAGGTACTCCTTTTAATAGAGCACCGGAGCAAAGCATTAACACTCCGTGAAAACATGTGTCCCTCACATCACCGCCATCCCCTCCGGTTGTCCCGATTTCTGTCACTTCGGGGCCTTGGTTCCGGACAGTGACATGTGCATACAACTTGTAGATACAATCTAAGAAATAATTATAGAGCTCAAATCTAAGATCATGCCACTCGGGCCCTAGTGACAAGCATTAAGCATAACAAGATTGCAGCAACAATAACTTCACAAACTTTATAGATAGACTAATCATAATGTATCATCCATCGGATCCCAACAAACACAACACCGATTACATCGATGAATCTCAATCATGTAAGGCAGCTCATGAGATCATTGTATTGAAGTACATGGGGGAGAGAATACCAACTAGCTACAGCTAGAACCCGTAGTCCATGGGGGAACTACTCACGGAGCATGATGGAGGCGGTGGCGTTGATGGAGATGGCCGGGGCACTTCCCGTCCGGCAGTGCTTGGGACAGAGACTTGTCCCCCGAATTGGAGTTTCGCGATGGTGGCGGCGCCCCTGGAGTCTTTCTGGAGTTTCGTCAAGTGGTACGGTGTTTTTAGGTCGAAAGGGATTTTATAGGCGAAGAGGCGCGCAGGGGGCACTGGGGGCTCCACACCACGGCCGGCGCGGGCCCGGGACGGCCGCGCCGCCTATGGTGTGGTGGCCCTCGGCCCCTCTCCGACTCTTCTTCGGTGTTCGAGCCTTCCGGGAAAAATAGGAGGTTTGGTCTTCGTTTCGTCGAATTCCGAGAATATTGCCCGAACAGCCTTTCTCGAACCAAAAAGCAATGAAAACAGGAACGCACCGTGGCATCTTGTTAATAGGTTAGTTCCGGAAAACGCATAAAAACATCATAAAGTGCAAGCAAAACATGTAAGTATTGTCATAAAACAAGCATGGAACGACAGAAATTATGGATACGTCGGGGACGTATCACATCCCCATTTGAACATTCGAGGCGACCCACCTAAGTTTTCCGTTGAGAATTTCGATACTTGGCAATTTGAGTTTCGCTCTCATGTTTGCAGTGCCTCCAATGAACTTTGGAGAATCATCTTGGAAGGCTTCAAGCCCTACAACCCCGACAAGTTGACTAGAAGAGAAGCGGTTGACAGTCAACTCAACAACACCGCCTTGCACATGATTCAAACTAGTGTGGGGACACAAGAGCTTCCTCGTGTTCGGAACTACACCACCGCCAAGGAAGCTTGGGATGGTTTGGCCGCTAGTTGCATTGGAAGTGAGAGCACGAGAAGGAACAAGTATAATGCTCTTCGGAATCAAGCCGAAGGATTCATGAGGCTACCGGATGAAGATCATCAAGTCATGTATGGAAGACTCCTCATCGTTGCCGATGCCTTCCGGCTTAGTGGTGCCACCCACATCAATGACTCTTGGATCAAGGAGAAGTACATTGAATGCATGATGCCTTTTGTACCCATTGATGTCAAGACCCTTGTTGGGAGAGAATGCTATTCCTCTCTCTCATCTCAAGATGCCGTGCACGAGATGCAAGCCCTCAAGGTGCTCGAGCAAAACTCTCATGACTCTCGCAATCGTGCCATTGGTATGGCAAAAGGGAACAATCTTGCCTTGACGGTCAACTCCGTAGAAGAAGTGCACCCTCAAGAACAATATAGGGCATCGTGGAGTATGTCCTATCCGGAAGATTTGGAATGCCACTATCATGATCACATGGTGACAAAGGATTAACTTGTCAATGCCTACAGATTGTAGACTAGGGTTTTGCTAGAAGTAGAGGGCAAGTAGATCTCGAAGGTTCAGGCGAAAAGTACTCGACTATTATGAAAACTAGTGTTATGTTGACAATAGATTCGATCCTTTCTTTGTCCCTCGACTCCCCCTTATATAGGAGGCGGAGCCGAGGGTTTCGTAGTACACAAGTTACAGAGTTCGGGAGGGTTTTCCCAACCCGTAAGATTACAAATCTCTATCTTTCCTAATACAAACTATCTTTCCTTAACACTAAATGGGCTTCCAAGTCTTCTTATTCTTCGAGTCTTGGGCTTTGATTAAACTCCGGGTACCATCTTTGGCAGGCCCATTGGGGATGCCTATGTCAGTAGCCCCCGAGATTTTTCTTGAATCGAAGAATCAAGGAAAATCTCCAATTTTACTCATTACATAATCTTTCGATATGCAATCACTATTTTGTACAGGGATAACGGTAATTGGGGCTAGTTCATCTGACGGATCAGGTACTAGTTAACTGCTCTAGTGGCAATCCGCAAAAACCTACTTCAAAATCACGTCCCCGGACATGATCTCGGGATACTGGTGTAAACTTCGACAGTGCCGCTTAAGGTCTTACCATTCGTCGAGTCCCGTCATATTTTATCGGGTACCTAACGCGTCCGTTAGGATTTTTCTTCGTATCTGTTGATACGGAAAATAGTAGCAATCCGCCGTCAGAGACGGTGCCACGCCGCTCAGAACGGATCTGGGGTCTTACCTTCGCAAAGTTTTGCGGCATTCAGAGATTTATTCGCGACTTTTAGCGCTCTGAGAATATTTTGTCGAGTGCTTGCTGGAATGGCATATTTTATCGAGTCATATTTGATGACTTATTTTATCTTCCCGATGGGAGTATATGTAGAGTTATCTGTGTAACTCGAAATATACTCACTCTTACCTCTTTCTTGTAATAAAAATTCATCGGGCACGCGAACAGCGTTCCCGATGGGAGTAGCCCGAGGCTACAGCCAAGGACTTGTGCTTGGTGTAGGCTCCACAGATTAGTATTCCTTGCCGCTATATTTTTAATCCTTCTCGATATTTTTATATTTATCGGGTGCGCGACCAGCGCTCCCGATGAGTAGCCCCGAGGCTATGAACAAATACTTGTATTTGATCATAGGCTCTTGCCATTTCTATTTTGTCATACTTGAAATTTTCTCTTTTCCGGAGTAGCCCCCGAGCGTTTGGGCAAAAACTTGTATTTGATCAAAGGCTCCCGAGATAATCTTGGGTTGTCGATAAACTTTTGAAACCTCATAGTCGAGCTTTTCTTTCACCTTGACGACGTCATTGCTGATGATAGCCACGATTTCTGTTTTGGAAACATGCCATTACCGCTTCTTTCACTGCCTTGTGGGTCCAAATTCCTCATCTGATGGACACATCGTGCAAGTGGGGGACACATGTTCTCCCCTTTTTCTGGCACACGTTCTGTAACCTCGTCAATGTTAAAATACTTTTTTACCCTCGTCTCCACGTGGTTATCATCTCCCGCATACTTTTTCCATCCAACGGTCCGCGCTTCACCGCACCTCTATATAAGATCTCCTTCTTCTTCCTCGAGCACTTCCGCTCGCGCCGTTCCCCTGCTTCTACCTGCAAAACATCCTCTTGCGCCCCACAATTCTCAGAGCTCATCCCTTCGCTGCTGCATTCCTTCGCCATTGTTGATGCCACCGCGTCGCTTGACCAGGCACAGCACGCCAGATTCATCGATGGCTGCCGCGGATCTAGGAGCTGCGGAGTGGGAAAGGTCCAAGATCACGAACCAGGACCTGAATCTCTTGAAGAAGCGGGGATTAGCAAGAAACCCAAAGCGGTGTGCTTCCCCATGAAGAAAGCTACCCAACCCCTCCAATGGGGTATCGGGTAAGTTTTGTTGATCATCTCATCCGCGGTCTTTCCGCCATTCACCCTTTTCTTCGAGGGTTGCTTTTTGTTTATGGTCTCCAACTTCACCACCTCACGCCCAACTCTATCCTTCACATTTCCATCTTCATCACCCTCTGCGAAGCCTTCCTTGGTGTCCAGCCTAACTGGGCATTATGGAAGCGCATTTTCTTCTGTCGCCGTAATGGCTCTTCCAATGTCGCCTATAATATAGGCGGCGTTGTTATTTCTGTTCGCTCTTCCGTCAACTACTTCGATGTCAAACTCCCTGACTCCGTTCAAGGGTGGCGCAAAAAGTGGTTGTATATTCGGGAAGAAAACCATGGATGCGCTGAAGACAATATCCCTCCTTTCGACGGTGCCGAGAAGATCCTTCGCCGCCGTTCTTGGGACGCAGAAGCTACCGAGGAAGAAAGAACTTCGACGGAGGCTCTGATGACTCGCATCCATGAGTTGCAGAATACTCGTGGAAAAGAGTTATCAGGCATCCAAATTACGGCATATTTCCTTAGAACTAGAGTGCAGCCTCTTCAGGCTCGCAAAAACCCTCTCTGGAACTATGCTGGCGATGAAGACACAGATCGTTTGTCGACGAATCTGGAAGTCAAGGATTTGGATAGGCTTGTCCGAAAAATTTCATCTCTCAACAAGAAAGATCCCATCCCTTCCACTTATCGTGTAAAACCATACAGCGCCACCAATGCGCTTCCTAAGGTAAACATTGTCGCTTAATTTGTTATTGCTTTGCTATTTTTGTTGTTACTCCTTTTTTGACATCCTTTCTTGTTTATATACAGGACCATCCAAATCTTGTTTCGCTTCCTCCCCTTCCCGAAGGTGGAGAAGTCGAAGAAAGGGCGGTTATTTCGATGATAACCAAGATGCCTCCTCTTTTGCGAAGAACCCGCAGATTCTCGAAAATCGGGATCGATGAAAAGGAGGCTGCCTCTGAAGCCACTGCGTCGGCACAATCTCCTCCTCCTGCTGTTTCTCCAAAGAACAAAAGGAAAAGGAATGATGCCAAAGATTCCGGCACCTCCAAGCCCGAAGAAGCTGTTCCTTCACGCCAGAAGGCAGCTTATGATCCATACCTCGAGACCCTCATCAGCTCGTAAGTTCCTTCTCTCTGTTTATTTGCACTTGAAGATTTTTGTCTATCTTGATTTTTATGTTGTCGACATTTATTCGTAGTGATGATGAAGAAGAAGTACCAACTGCTGATGTGGCTGCTCGAACGAGTACGTCACATACATTAGTCGCCTCGGAGACGCCAGTTGAAGGAGAAGAAACTTCGCCTCCTCAACAAAATGTCGGCGCTGCTACTCCTCCTTCAAGCCCCCTTGTTCCTTCACCAAAAAGGGCAAGGGTTGAAACGATCCCGGAGCCTACTCTTCAATTGAGTAGCTCCTCTAACCCTCTCTTGGATGATGTAAGTTCTTAATTTGCTTGTCGCTGTCTATATTTTCTCTATTTGCTTCTACGTGCCGTCATTTTTCCCATACCGACATTTTCTTTCTTTGTCTTTCCTTGACAGCCTACGATCAAAGAGCTTCTTCATCGGTGCCCAATTCGTTGGGTACCGTGATTACCATAAAAAACTGAAGGTAGTGCCTGCTGCTTCTTTTTTGCTTCCTTCCTGCTTTGTTGTCGACGTTTTTAGCTAATCTTGTCTTTCTTTACAGAAAAACTGGCGAAGCCAACGAACGTGCTGACACACTTGCTCAAAAATTAGAGCAATGTGAAGAGGCTCGTAAGAAAGCTGAGTCAGATGCTGTTCAAGCTAGGTGAGAAGTGACAAAGCCAAGGCTGATGCTCTAGTGTCGGAGATCTTCGGAAACGTATGCACGCTGCCGAGACTTCGTTAAGCGAGCACATAACTGCACAATCTGCTCGCGAAGAAGCGATCACCAAACGTATAAGGACACAAAATCGCCGCTTTGTCAGTAAGTATCTGCACCACTTCATATCCTTTGGATTTTTCTTTTTTGCACTTGTTTGTTGATCGGATTTTTCTTTTTATTTTGACAGATAAGACCTCTCAAGAATTTGAACTTGAAGATCCCGACAATGATCCTCTGCTTGACGCCGTTTTGTTCCTTGAATTTCATGGGACAGAAGCGCGTGAGGGCATTGATGAAGCCAGGACAGGGCTGTCGCGGCTCTTCCCCTACTTCTTCCCGAAGAAAGAGGAGCCCGCAACTTTCCTTACTCTTGCCAAGTGCTTCAATCCTCCCGAAGATCTTGGGCTGAAGATGCGCCATGAAAATATGAAGGTTGCCGTTGAAAGCACTGTTGCCTTGGTTGCTGACAGTCAACAAACCATTGACTGGGCGAAAGTGGGCAACACGGAGCAGATAGAACAAGCAAAATGGCGATCATTGATCAAGGCGGCGAAGCTGAATACGAAGAAAATCCTGGCCTATCTCGGGATCAAACCATCTTCGACTCCTAGCTCGTCAAGGCCGGAGGTCTAATTTAATGCTCTTTTGCTTTGTTTTTAGTTTACCTCCTCCTTTTGGTACTGCCGCCATAGTGCTCCTGGCGATGATTAGGTCTTCTAGAGATCCTTCTTTTGTAACAGACATGTATATATTATGAGAATGAATGGAAATCTATCTGTCTCAATGATTGATGTCGACGTTTTTCTATTTTTTCAGTTAATTTTTGACAACTATACGTCAATTCCTGGTCCTTCCGAAGTTTTTCCTTCGTCCCTTCCGAAGAAGACCTCTGTCCCTGTTAATTTTGTTGACGATTCTGCGAGTAAGGATTTGACAGAAGAATTGGAAGAACTTCGAGGACAACTCCAGTCCGTGAAGAAGCAATCGCTTATGCTCATGGAACAATCTCAAAAATCTTCTGAAAGGGAAAAAATTGCACTCCAACAAGCTCAAGCTGCCATCGCTGAGAAGGACTCTGCCGTTGCTGAAGCTGCTGCAGCTATGTCTCGAGAAGATTCTATGCTCCAGCTGCTGATAGATGCTAGCTTGGATATGGCAGGTATGTTTCATTATCTTTGTCGTGCTTCTTCTTTTTCTTTGTTGCTTGTCTCCTTGTTGCTCACTGACTTGTTTTAAGAGACAATAGGTTCTTTTTTGGATCCTGCTACTGAAGATGAACGTGTCGAAGCTCGCTCCAGTGTTCTTCTTCGGCTTGCACGTGAGCATGGTTCGATTTTTTGGGGCACGCCTGAACGGACTCGCCAAATCGTCAGATTTCAAGATCGTGCGCTTCAGGTTCGCGAGTATCTCGACTTCTGTACGAGGACTTTGTCTCTGGTCTATGGTACCATGTTTCCTCGCAATAAGATGCCAGAAACTCTTCCTGCGTTGATGGATAAATTTCGAGATGCTCCTCGTATCCATGGCTTTGTACGAGCCCAACTAGCTGCTGGCGCAAGGTTTGCGATGATTATGATAAAAATCTGCTACCCGAAGTTAGACGTGGGGCAAATTGTTCCAAAGTGCTTGGAGAAGATGTCGAAGAGGAAAAGAAACTTCGGCAAATATGATGATATTGTTACTCCTGTTGCCGAAGACATGATGGATGAACTTCTTCGGATGGATTCCGAATTCTTTGTGAAGGGCAGCTACGCTGAGCATAGCACTCGTGCTGTAAATAATGAGCGCTTAACCATAGACAATATATTGGGAAATCCTTGAAGATAAACTTGTTCCGAAGATTGTTTCTTGTGTATATGATCTGTATTGTAAAGTCACTATATTTTTATTTTTACCGCCAAGCCCCCGGGCGTTTTGATTGCAGTATTTTTTGTTTTTATAGTGCGAGGTTGTCCCAAGGCAAAATAAATTATACTGTATACTATTTTTGCGGGTATGAGACCCCGAGCTTTATATTGACCGCTATTTTGTCGATATTTTTATTTTGGCGAGGTACTTGATACCAAGGCGAATTGTAGTTGTCGGCACTATGTATATATATATTGTACCGTGTATGAGGAAGCCCCTGAGACTGTCGAGAAAAATATATAATTCCACTATCTTTATTATCTTGCAGCACCGCGAGCCCGCCTCATTAAAAACCTTTCCCGGCCCCACTTGGTGCCCCGAAAAAGGAAAAGAGTGCGTCTGAAAACTCGCGGGCGTTTCAGTACATTGTGCGTTTACAGAGGAGACTATATTTCAGCATCTAAGCGTAAAAACCGAGCTGCGCACGTTCCAAGGATTTGGCTCAGCGTTCCCCGTCTTCTTGTCCTTGATTCGTATGCTCCTCCTTCGATTACTTCTGTGACGATGTAGGGCCCAAGCCATGGTGACTCGAGTTTTTCATGACTTTTTTGGTTGAGTCGCAAAACTAAATCACCAACTTGGAAAGATCTTGGCCGCAATCGTCGACTGTGGTAATTCTTCAGGTCCTGTTGATATTTTACTCGTGACACAGGACTTCGTCTCGAGCTTCGTCAAGTGCATCGATTGTCGTCTCGATACGTCTCCGACGTATCGATAATTTCTTATGTTCCATGCTACTTTATTGATGATACCTACATGTTTTATGCACACTTTATGTCATATTTGTGCATTTTCTGGAACTAACCTATTAACAAGATGCCGAAGTGCCGATTCCTGTTTCTGCTGTTTTTGGTTTCAGAAATCCTAGTAACGAAATATTCTCGGAATTGGACGAAATCAACGCCCAGGTTCCTATTTTGCCCGGAAGCATCCAGAACACCCGAGAGCCGCCAGAGGAGGGCCCTGTGGGCCCCAGATGATAGGGTGGCGCGGCCTGGGCCCCGGCCGCGCCGCCTATGGTGTGGTGGCCCCGGGCCCCTCCGAGGCTGCCCTTTCGCCTATATAAAGCCCCGCGTCGAAAACCCTTACGGAGGAAGCCACGTACGCAAAACCTTCCGAGCCGCCGCCATCGCGAAGCCAAGATCTGGGGACAGGAGTCTCTGTTCCACCCGCCGGACGGGGAAGTGCCCCCGGCTTCTCCATCGACACCGCTGCCATCTCCACCGCCATCTTCATCCGCTGCTGCTCCCATGAGGAGGGAGTAGTTCTCCATCGAGGCTCGGGGCTGTACCGGTAGCTATGTGGTTCATCTCTCTCCTATGTACTTCAATACAATAATCTCATGAGCTGCCTTACATGATTGAGATTCATATGATGATGCTTGTAATCTAGATGTCATTGTGCTAGTCAAGTGAGTTTTACTTATGTGATCTCCGGAGACTCCTTGTCCCACGTGTGTAAAGGTGACAGTGTGTGTGTGGGTCTCTTAGGCTATATTTCACAGAATACTTATTCACTGTTATGAATGGCATAATGAAGTGCTTATTTATATCTCTTTATGATTGCAATGTATTTTGTATCACAATTTATCTATGTGCTACTCTAGCAATGTTATTAAAGTAGTTTTATTCCTCCTGCACGATGTAATGGTGACAGTGTGTGCATCCGTGTTAGTACTTGGTTTATGCTATGATCATGATCTCTTGTAGATTGCGAAGTTAACTATTGCTATGATGGTATTGATGTGTATTATTCCTCCTACATAAGCATGAAGGTGACAGTGTGCATGCTATGTTAGTACTTGGTTTAGTCGTATTGATCTATCTTACACTCTAAGGTTATTTAAATATGAATATTGAATTGTGGAGCTTGTTAACTCCGGCATTGAGGGTTCGTGTAATCCTACGCAATGTGTTCATCATCCAACAAAAGGGTGTAGAGTAGTCTTATTATGTGATCATTGTTGAGAGTGTCCACTAGTGAAAGCAGGATCCCTAGGCCTTGCTTCCAAGCATCGAATCTCCGTTTGTTTACTGTTTTGTTGCATGTTTACTCGCTGCCATATTTTATTCAGATTGCTATTACCACTCATATACATCCATACCACTTGTATTTCACTATCTCTTCGCCGAACTAGTACACCTATACACCCGACAAGTGTATTTGGTGTGTTGGGGACACAAGAGACTTCTTGCTTTGTGATTACAGGGTTGCTTGAGAGGGATATCTTTGACCTCTTCCTCCCTGAGTTCGATAAACCTTGGGTAATCCACTTAAGGGAAACTTGCTACTGTTCTACAAACCTCTGCTCTTGGAGGCCCAACACTGTCTACAAGAATAGAAGCACCCGTAGACATCAAGCACTTTTCTCGGCGCCGTTGCCGGGGAGGAAAGGTAAAAGGCACTCATACTCCGGTTCCAGGTAACAGTACTTTTCTGGCGCCATTGTGTGTGTGCTCGAAGCTATTTCCTTTAGATCCTGCAATTGCATCTTTTTGTTTCTTGTTTTAATTTTTCACTAGTTAGGCATAATGGAAAACAACAAAAAAATTAGTGAGCTTTTTAATATTTTTCCTGATTTAGAATTGTTTGATACAAAAATTAAAAAACCTATGGAACCTTATTTACATGATAATAGCAATGTTATTAGTATGAATGCAATTACTGCTAATGCTATGAAGAAGTCTAAGCTTGGGGAAGCTAGTTTACATAAAAATAATCTTTTTTGCTCCTCCGCTTTAGAAGAAATATTTTGCTCTGATGATGCTTTATCTCCCATATGCGATAACTCTAATGATGCTTCTGATATTTTAAATCCACCTGCTGAAAGTATTCCGTATAAAATACCTATGGAAATTATTGAACGTGTTATGGATAACCGCTATGAAGGGGATGGAACTGTCCATCCTAGGAATCATTTACTGTTTTTGCATGAATTATGCGGGTTATTCAAGTGTGCAGGTATTTCAATGGATGAAGTTAGAAAGAAATTATTTGTTATGTCGCTATCTGGTGAAGCGGCGCATTGGTATAAACTATTGAAGGACGGGCGCTCTCTTGATTGGAAGGATATTGTGCCTCTATTTTATTCCAAGTTCTATCCTCCAAGTGAAATTCACAAAGATCGAAACCATATATATAATTTTTGGCCTCATGATGGAGAGAGTATTGCCCAAGCATGGGAGAGATTGAAGACTTTAATGCTCAAATGCCCCAATCATGAGCTTCCAGGTAATATCATCATTGATAATTTCTATGCAAGACTTTCTTTTCAAGATAAGACCTTGCTGGATACTACTTGTTCTGGATCATTCACGAGCAATAAAGAAGAGTTTAAAAGGGACCTTCTTGATCGGATTAAGGAGAACGCTGAAGATTGGGAGAACGACAAAGGTAAAGAGTCAGGTATAAATTATGATTATGAATGCATTGAAACTTTCATGGATAGTGGTAAATTTCGAAATATGAGTGCTACTTATGGTCTTGACTCTCAAGTTGCTGCAAATCTTTATAAAGCTTTTGCTTCTCACATTGAATTGCCTAGGAAGAATTTTGATAAGTATCATGAACCTTTTAAAGACGCTTGCATGAAGAATGAAATTGTTGTTAATGATTGCAATAAGCGTGCTCAAACTCCTAAGAATGCTATTTCCTATAAGCATGTTAATTTTTGTGGAATACATAGACCTTGTGGAATTAATCAAATAGAAGATGAATATTGTATCCATCACAGAAATGAAAAAACTAGAAAGTGGTCTAGAGCTCTAGATGATCTTGGAGAAAAAGTGTGTGCCCTCTATCCTTTTATTTGTGAACTTTGCCATAGAGTTGGTCATTTTAATTTTCAATGCTCCTCCAATGATAATTCGAACCCCATGAGTGCTGCAAATTTGTATTGTGATGATGAAATCATTCCTAATCAGCATGATGAACTTACCTTATTTTTGAAATGTGAAGAGTTATCAAGAAAAATTTCTTTGTTAAATATTAACGATCTTGATATTGATGATGTCCTGCATGGGTGTTTTTCTTATTGCATTAATAATTGCCATACAAATACTTACATACAGAATATTTTAGAAGATGACACCTTGCCAAAATATGATAGGACCGCTGTGTGTTTTCAATTAATTAATGAAAAGGAGGGATCCTCCCAAGTTTCTTCTATTGTTTCTAAAAGTAAATCAGGTTATGCGGACAAGCCACCCTTCAAGCCTCTTCCTCCTAAAGAAGGGAGCAAGGAGAGGGAAGAAGAGAAGAAGAAGAAGAAGGGAACGAAGAAGAAGAAGAAGGAGAATAAAAAGAAAGAGGTAACGGCGTATCCCCGCGTGAATGAGATAACGCTAGGTAACCGTAAGTATGTTGCTCCTAATGATTATTGTGATAATGAATCTGAATACGATGATCTTCCTATGCCCTTTACATACATTAGCGATCATGATTTGAATGAGCATACTACTTTTGATATTACAAATCTCTGGGAAACTAATTCTGAAAATGATAATAATTTCCATAGTGTCAGTGCTATCCATGCTTCCTCCCATAATGATATAGAAAGCTCTAAGCTTGGGGAAGAGGTGTTTGAAAATCCTTTTGCTACTGGTCATTATGTTCTTGATACATCTCCTTCTAATAACAATGATGGTATGGTCATAGATAAACCGACTGTGAAAGATAACTATTCTATTTCTTATGATGACACTGTGCCTCCGATCTTTGATGATTATTATAAAGAATGCTATGATATAGGTTATAACTATCCTTATGAAACTTGTCATAGTCATGATTGGATTACCAAAAACAATTCTTTTAATATGCAACTTGTTTACCATGTTCAAATTCTTGATAATAATCTTGCTCCAATTACTATTAATGAGAATAACTCTTCTTATGCCAAAATTAATGATACTTCTATGCATATGAACCATGATAAGAATGTTTTAAGTGACGGGTATATTGTGGATTTCATCAATGATGCTACTGAAAGTTATTATGAGAGAGAGAAATATGGTTATATGCATCTTAATAATATTAAGTTTCCCCTCTTTATGTTGAGAATCTTTAAGTTACTCGTGTTTTATCCTCTTATGCTTGTCACTTTGCTCTTCATGAATTCATTTGTGTATAAGATTCTTCTGCATAGGAAGCATGTTAGGCTTAAATGTGTTTTGAATTGCCTCTTGAAGCTCTCTTTTGCTTCAAATACTATTTCTTGCGGGTGCATCACCAAAATTGTTGAGCCCATCTTAATGGCTATAAAGAAAGAACTTCTTGGGAGATAAACCATGTGTTATTTTGATACAGTACTTTGTTTTATATTTGTGTCTTGGAAGTTGTTTACTACTGTAGCAACCTCTCCTTATCAAGTTTTTGTGCCAAGTAAAGTTTCTATGCTAAAGTTGATGTTATATTTGGGATCGCTGCGCAGAAACAGCATTGCTGTCTGTCACGAATTCTGGCACAAGTCTCTGTAGAAAATTCTAAAAAATCTGCCAATTTATGAGCGTGATCCTCAGATATGTACGCAACTTTCATTAGTTTTGAGTTTTTCCATTTGAGCAAGTCTGGTGCCATTTTAAAATTCGTCTTTACGAACTGTTCTGTTTTTGACAGATTCTGCCTTTTATTTCGCATTGCCTCTTTTGCTATGTTGGATTCATTTCTTTGATCCATTAATGTCCAGTAGCTTTATGCAATGTCCAGAAGTGTAAAGAATGTTTGTGTCACCTCTGAATGTGTGAATTATTAATTGTGCACTAACCCTCTAATGAGTTTGCTTGAAGTTTGGTGTGAAGGAAGTTTTCAAGGGTCAAGAGAGGAGTATGATATACTATGATCAAGAGGAGTGAAAGCTCTAAGCTTGGGGATGCCCCGTGGTTCATCCCTGCATATTTCAAGAAGACTCAAGCGTCTAAGCTTGGGGATGCCCAAGGCATCCCTTTCTTCATCGACAAAGTATCGGTTCCTTCTCTTGAAACTATATTTTTATTCGGTCACATCTTATGTACTTTACTTGGAGCGTCTGTGTGCTTTTATTTTTGTTTTGTTATCTTAGTTCTCTGAATAAGTTCATCCTTGTGTGGGAGAGAGACACGCTCCGCTGGTTCGTATGAACACATGTGTTCTTAGCTCATAATATTCATGGCGAAGTTTCCTCTTCGTTAAATTGTTATATGGTTGGAATTGAAAAATGCTACATGTAGTAATTGGTAAAATGTCTTGGATAATGTGATACTTGGCAATTGTTGTGCTCATGTTTAAGCTCTTGCATCATATACTTTGCACCCATTAATGAAGAAATACATAGAGCTTGCTAAAATTTGATTTGCTCTCTAAGGTCTAGATAATATCTAGTATTGAGTTTTGAACAACAAGGAAGACGGTGTAGAGTCTTATAATGTTTACAATATGTCTTTTATGTGAGTTTTGCTGCACCGGTTCATCCTTGAGTTTGCTTCAAATAACCTTGCTAGCCTAAACCTTGTATCGAGAGGGAATACTTCTCATGCATCCAAAATCCTTGAGCCAACCACTATGCCATTTGTGTCCACCATATCTACCTACTACATGGTATTTCTCCGCCATTCCAAAGTAAATTGCTTGAGTGCTACCTTTAAAATTCCATCATTCACCTTTGCAATATATAGCTCATGGGACAAAATAGCCTTAAAAACTATCGTAGTATTGAATATGTACTTATGCACTTTATCTCTTATTAAGTTGCTTGTTGTGCGATAACCATGCTTCTGGGGAACGCCATCAACTATTGTTGAATATCATGTGAGTTGCTATGCATGTCCGTCTTGTCTGAAGGATCTATCACTTTAATGATTGGAGCATGCAAATTGTTAGAGAAGAACATTGGGCCGCTAACTAAAGCCATGAATCATGGTTGAAGTTTCAGTTTTGGACATATATCCTCAATCTCATATGAGAATAATAATTGTTGCTACATGCTTATGCATTTAAGAGGAGTCCATTATCTGTTGTCCATGTTGTCCCGGTATGGATGTCTAAGTTGAGAATAATCAAAAGCGAGAAATCCAAAATGCGAGCTTTCTCCTTAGACCTTTGTACAGGCGGCATGGAGGTACCCCTTTGTGACACTTGGTTGAAACATGGCATGCAAAGATCCGGTAGTCCAAGCTAAGTAGGACGAGGTGCGGGCACTATTAGTATACTATGCATGAGGCTTGCAACTTGTAAGATATAATTTACATAACTCATATGCTTTATTACTACCGTTGACAAAAAAATTTCATGTTTTCAAAATAAAAGCTCTAGCACAAATATAGCAATCGATGCTTTCCTCTTTGAAGGACCTTTCTTTTACTTTTATTGTTGAGTCAGTTCACCTATTTCTCTCCATCCCAAGAAGCAAACACTTGTGTGAACTGTGCATTGATTCTTACATACTTGCTTATTGCATTTGTTATATTACTCTATGTTGACAATTATCCATGAGATATACATGTTACAAGTTGAAAGCAACCGCTGAAACTTAATCTTCCATTGTGTTGCTTCAATGTCTATACTTTAAATTATTGCTTTATGAGTTAACTCTTATGCAAGACTTATTGATGCCTGTCTTGAAAGTGCTATTCATGAAAAGTCATGATTCAGTTGTTTACTCATGTCATTACCATTGTTTTGATCGCTGCATTCATTACATATGTTTACAATATGATCAAGTTTTGATGGCATGTCACTTAAGAAATTATCTTTGTTATCGTTTTACCTGCTCGGGACGAGCAGAACTAAGCTTGGGGATGCTGATACGTCTCCGACGTATCGATAATTTCTTATGTTCCATGCTACTTTATTGATGATACCTACATGTTTTATGCACACTTTATGTCATATTTGTGCATTTTCTGGAACTAACCTATTAACAAGATGCCGAAGTGCCGGTTCCTGTTTTTGGTTTCAGAAATCCTAGTAACGAAATATTCTCAATTGACGAAATCAACGCCTGTGTTCCTATTTTGCCCGGAAGTCCAGAACACCCGAGAGTCGCGTGAGGAGGGCCCCGTGGGCCCCGATGATAGGGTGGCACGGCTGGGCCCGGCCGCGGGCCTATGGTGTGGTGGCCCCGCCCCCTCCGAGGCTGCCCTTTCGCCATATAAAGCCCCTGCGTCGAAAACCCTTACGGAGGAAGCCACGGTACGCAAAACCTTCCAGCCGCCGCCATCGCGAAGCCAAGATCTGGGGGACAGAGTCTCTGTTCCGGCACTCGCCGGACGGGGAAGTGCCCCAAGGCTTCTCCATCGACACCGCCATCTCCACCGCCATCTTCATCACCGCCGCTGCTCCCATGAGGAGGGAGTAGTTCTCCATCGAGGCTCGGGGCTGTACCGGTAGCTATGTGGTTCATCTCTCTCCTATGTACTTCAATACAATAATCTCATGAGCTGCCTTACATGATTGAGATTCATATGATGATGCTTGTAATCTAGATGTCATTGTGCTAGTCAAGTGAGTTTTACTTATGTGATCTCCGGAGACTCCTTGTCCCACGTGTGTAAAGGTGACAGTGTGTGCACCGTGTGGGTCTCTTAGGCTATATTTCACAGAATACTTATTCACTGTTATGAATGGCATAATGAAGTGCTTATTTATATCTCTTTATGATTGCAATGTATTTTGTATCACAATTTATCTATGTGCTACTCTAGCAATGTTATTAAAGTAGTTTTATTCCTCCTGCACGATGTAATGGTGACAGTGTGTGCATCCGTGTTAGTACTTGGTTTATGCTATGATCATGATCTCTTGTAGATTGCGAAGTTAACTATTGCTATGATGGTATTGATGTGTATTATTCCTCCTACATAAGCATGAAGGTGACAGTGTGCATGCTATGTTAGTACTTGGTTTAGTCGTATTGATCTATCTTACACTCTAAGGTTATTTAAATATGAACATTGAATTGTGGAGCTTGTTAACTCCGGCATTGAGGGTTCGTGTAATCCTACGCAATGTGTTCATCATCCAACAAAAGGGTGTAGAGTAGTCTTATTATGTGATCATTGTTGAGAGTGTCCACTAGTGAAAGCAGGATCCCTAGGCCTTGCTTCCAAGCATCGAATCTCCGTTTGTTTACTATTTTGTTGCATGTTTACTCGCTGCCATATTTTATTCAGATTGCTATTACCACTCATATACATCCATACCACTTGTATTTCACTATCTCTTCGCCGAACTAGTGCACCTATACACCTGACAAGTGTATTTGGTGTGTTGGGGACACAAGAGACTTCTTGCTTTGTGATTACATGGTTGCTTGAGAGGGATATCTTTGACCTCTTCCTCCCTGAGTTCGATAAACCTTGGGTAATCCACTTAAGGGAAACTTGCTGCTGTTCTACAAACCTCTGCTCTTGGAGGCCCAACACTGTCTACAAGAATAGAAGCACCCGTAGACATCATCCTCCAAAGCTTGTCTCGAGGTTTCTTCATCGTATTCTGTGACTCTTGGAGAATCATGCTCTATTTCTATCGGCAGGACTGCTTCGGCTCCATGGACCATAAAAAACGGTGTTTCCTGCGTCGCCGTATTTGGTGTTGTTCGGATACTCCACAACACACTTGGCAGCTCCTCTGGCCAAGTATGCCGAGCTTTTTCCAATGGTCCTAGCGCTCTTGATACCGTTGCAGATGATGCCATTGGCTTTCTCGACTTGACCGTTGGTCTGTGGATGTGCAACAGACGCAAAACTCAATTTGATGCCCACTTCTGCGCAGTATGCTTTGAACTCCTTGGATGTAAAATTACTGCCGTTGTCTGTGACAATGCTATGAGGGACTCCAAATCTAAAGACGATGCTTTTCACGAACTTAATCGCCGACGCGCCGTCCGGTGAATTTATCGGCTTTGCTTCTATCCACTTTGTAAATTTGTCGACAGCGACAAGCATATACTCATAACCTCCTGGCGAAGCTTTGTGTAGTTTTCCCACCATGTCGAGGCCCCATTGAGCAAAGGGCCAAGATAGTGGGATTGGCATAAGTTCTGCTGCGGGAGAGTGAGGTTTGGCGGCAAATCTTTGGCACGCGTCGCAGGTTCTCACTATTTCCTTCACGTCCTCTATTGCTGTTAACCAGTAAAATCCTGCTCTGAAAACTTTAGCCGCGATAGCTCGGCTACTCGCGTGGTGGCCGCATATTCCTTCGTGCACATCTTTCAGGATGATTCTTCCTTCTTCGGGTGTAACACATCTCTGTAGCACGCCCGAAATGCTTCGTTTGTACAACTCCCTTTTATCACAGTGAAATATTTTGATCTCCTAATTATTCGCCTTGCTTCAACTGGATCGTCGGGTATTGTTTTCCTTAGGATGTATGATATGTAAGCCTGCATCCATGGAGTTTGCACCATCATGACTAGCTCTTGCTCCTCTTCTTCTTCTACTGTATCGTTGGTGGTACTCGAGGATTTCTCTTTTTTCTCCTTCTTTATTTTCGCTGGCTTTGTTGATCTCTCACTTATCTCTTCCCAAAACACGCCTGGAGGAATCGCGAGACACTGTGACCCGATGTTTGCAAGAACATCGGCTTCATCGTTGCTCAGCCTGCTGATGTGGTTTACCTCGCATCCATCGAATAATTTCTCCAGCTCATTGTACACCTCTTTGTATGCTATCATACTTTCGTTGACTGCATCACATTGATTCATAACTTGCTGTGCCACCAATTGTGAATCGCCGAAGATTTTCAATCGGGTTGCACCACAAGCTTTCGCCATCTTCATGCCATGTATGAGAGCTTCATATTCTGCTTCGTTGTTAGACGCATTTGGAAACGTCATCCTTAAGATATATTTCAACTTGTCGCCTTCAGGTGATACTAATATCACGCCTGCTCCAGCTCTTCTAACCTTTTGGACCCGTCGAAATTCATGGTCCAAGTTCTCGATAAATCTGGAGGCCCCGTGTTTTGTAGCTCCATCCACTCTGCAATGAAATCTGGTAAAATCTGCGATTTTATTGCCTTTCTTTTTTCATACGTGATGTCCCGAGGGAAAGTTCTATTCCCCAAAGGGAGACACGACCCGTAGCTTCTGGGTTGTTTAGTATATTTGACAAGGGAGCTTCATTGACCACTTGTCGGGGGGAAGACCCCGGGTAGGGCAATGGACGTGGAGCGGCCGGCTTGAGGACGGCCGGCTCGCGGCAAAGGCCGGCTGAGGAGCAGCCGGCTGGAGCCGTGGCCGGCTGCCTCGGAAGCCGGCTTCCTAAGTCCTAGTCGGCCTGGCTGCGGCCTTCAACGCTGTAGCTGGGCCGGCTTCTACAAGCCATATCCGATCGGGGTTTGTACCTCAGACCGACTCGAGGCTGGCGAGTCTTGCACCGGAAGGAACTGGGTAGGTGATCCGGGTTCAAAGGTCCACGCTGACCTCATCTCCCGTAAAGCACGGGGCACTGTAGAGCAGCAGTGCCACGCGCCGGACAGGCCATCATGGCGTACGTCGGACCGTACGCGCTACAGAGCATGATGACGACAACGACAGCACCTCGCCACGCCGCTGACCTGAGCAGGCGGATGGGACGTGCCACTACGCTCAACGGCTCCCTGATGTCAGCGCCTCGGGAAGGAGCGGGAGCCGGAGCCGGCCATGCCAGCCACTAGACTATAGGGACTTATATGTAAAGTACCGGTGCCTATATAAGCCGGGCTACCCCCTCGTGCGGGGGACGATCGATCACTTCTCATTCACTAGTCTTAGAGCTGCCCTGAGAGAGACCTTCGTCTACCTTAGCCTCCCAGGAGCAGCCGGATATACAGCTCAAGGAGCACCATTGTACTGTGTCACTATCATATACACTCATAGCAGGAGTAGAGGTGTTACCTCCATCGGAGGGCCTCGAACCTGGGTACGTCGCCGTGTCGCTCGTGCCCATACCCGCATCCGGATACCGCCGTGAGACCACAAGGAACCACATCGATTAGCCACCCTATGGCATATGTCATGACGATACCACGACATTTGGCGCCCACCGTGGGGCCGTCAGCGTCCGCGGCCGGTGTCTTCATCCGGACGGGCCTCACCACCACCACCGGCGAGAGGGTCGCTTCAGGCTTGGTCTGGAGATTCGGCTCCCTCGACTGCGTCAGCGACAACGCTGGCTGCTTCGCCGACCGGCCATTCCCTGCCGGCGGCAACATCATCAGCTTCGGCGGCTTCGACGTCTACGTCGCCACCGTCGCACCACCGCGCTACCCGCGCGAGATCGTGCGCTGTGCAAGCCCTCCCCCTGGAGCCGGCGCCAGCCTCACCACCACCGGCCCCTGCATCATGCAGGAGGTCATGGCCACCGGCGACGACGCCGGGGGCAAGTCCACGCGCATCCGTGGGCCAGTGCTGGAGCGCGAAGCCGCTGCCGGCGCATCCGCCTCGGGCGCAAAGGCACCGCCACCACCGTCCCGGCTGGAGGAAGTCCGGGCAAAGCTGAGCACCCCGCTCACGCCTGGCGCCGACCCCACCACCATCGAGAAGGACCTGGAGGAGCACCGCCAGCTCCTCCTCAAGCAAACAGAAGAACTGGCTGCCGCAAAGCGCACCAGCGCGAGTTCAGCCGCGCCCACGGCCTCACGCCCGCCGGCGACAACCCAAGCCGAGCCGGCCAGATCCGCCGGAGAGGAGGCGGCCTGGGCGCAGAGATCGCCCGGGACGGCGCAGCATCGCCGGCTCCGTCTGCGGAGCAACCCATCTACAACACCCCCGACAAGAACATGCTCGCGGCTGAAGCTGCCGCGGAAGAGCTGCACCGCCTCGAAGGCGCAGAGTTACGCCGCCAAACTGAGCGGGTGACTGAGCTGCTGAAGGCGGCCAACCGGCTGACCAAAGACCCCAGGTACGCCCATGCCCCCAGAGCTTCTCACGCTCGTGGCGCTGCAGGCAACGACCGGGACGGCCCGAGGGACACGGCCGAGTCCGCCTCCCCCGCACCAAGCCGGCGCGGCGACTCCCGGAACACCCACGCAAGTTCCAGCCGCACAAGCCGGCCGCCCAGTGGCAACAGCGGCCGCAGCCGGCCACCATCAAGCCGGCACGACGAAGAAGAGTACGAGAGGCCATCCACCATCAAGCATCGCGCGGCTCCAGAGGCCAGCGGCCAGCGCCAGCCGGCCCGCTCCCGGCTGGGCCCGCGCGTCGAGCCGGCGACGCCAGAGATCGCCTCGACCGGCTGGTCGAATCCCGCATCGCGGAGGAAGAAGGGCCAGCCGGCCCCAAGTGCTTCGGGCCGCGGATCCTCAACGAGCCCATGATTGACGGCTTCCAGCTCCCCCGCGACACGCCCAAGTACGACGGCACGGCCAAGCCGGAGGACTGGCTGCAGGACTACTCCACCGCAGTCGGCATCGCCAAGGGCAACAAGCGCTGGGCCGTGCGCTACTCCCCCCTCATGCTGCTCGGCTCCGCCCGCACATGGCTCAACAACCTGCCAGCCGGCAGCATCAACGGCTGGCTAGACTTCGAGGAGGCCTTCATCAGCAACTTCACCGGCACCTACCGCCGGCCGGGTCGCCCCCAACAGCTTGAGATGTGCAAGCAGGGCGCGGACGAGACGGACCGTGCATACCTGACGCGCTGGTGCGAGATGCGCAACTCCTGCGAGGGCGTGCACGAGATCCAGGCAGTCGGCTTCTTCATGGCCGGCTGCCGGCCCAACACCATGCTGTGGCACAAGCTGCGCCGCAGTGAACCCAAGACGATGGCTGCCTTGATGGCCATCGCAGACAAGTACGCGCTGGCTGAAGGAGCCAGCATCACGCCGGCTGAGATTTCGCCGGCTCCATCCAGGCGGGACAACAACAAGCCGGCCGAGCACAAGCCGGCCGAGGGCGGCCACCACGGCAGCCGGCGGGACAACTACCGCGGCAAGAGGCACAGCGACCAGCCGGACCGCCGGTACGGCTCGGCCCACGTGGCAGCCGTGTCGACCACGCGGCGGCTGGCGGAAGCCGGCGCCAGAAGCAGACGGACCGGCCCTGGAAGCCGAAGTACACCTTCGAGCAGATGCTCGACTCGCCGTGCAAGTACCACAGCGGCAAGAACCCCTCCAACCACTCCACCCGCGACTGCCACTTCATGAAGCGGCTGACGAGTGGCGAGCCACTTCCGCCTCCACCCCCACCTCCACCAGCCGGCGGGCCGGGTGGCCAAGCCGGCGCAGAAGCCAACAACCTCGAGCACCACGAGGCTAACCAAGTGCACCATGGCGGCCGGTACCTGGCTGAGGATGCCACCTACATCATCTTCACCTCCGAGCCCGAGGACAAAACGAGCCAGCAGCGCCGTTCCCTCGAAGTCAACGCGGTCATGCCGCCGGTCCCCCAGTACCTAAACTGGTCAGAGCAGGCCATCACTTTGATCGCCGCGACACACCGGCTGTCCTGCCAAAGCCGGGCAGCTACGCCATGGTCCTCGACCCCACCATCGGCACAACCCGGCGCAGCGTGCGCTTCTCGCGTGTCCTCATCGACGGGGGCAGCAGCATCAACATCCTCTACCGCGACACCGCCCGCAAGCTGGGCATCCAGGAGGCCGAGTTGCGCCCCACCCCCACCGTCTTCCATGGCATCGTGCCAGGCCACTGCTGCCAGCCAATCGGCCGGATCACGCTGGCGGTCATGTTCGGCAAGCCGGACAACTTCCGCACGGAGAACGTCGAGTTCGAGGTGGTGGACCTCGTGAGTCCCTACCACGCGCTCCTGGGCAGGCCGGCCCTGACCAAGTTCATGGCGGTGCCCCACTATGGGTACCTGAAGATGAAGCTACCTGGCCCTAAAGGGGTCATCACCGTAGCCGGCGACTACCGCCGCTCCATGGACTGCGCCACGCAGAGCTCCAAGATGGCCCAGACGCTGGTCATCGCCACCGAGAAGCAGCTCATCCACGACGCCGTCGCCTTGGCAAGGCCGCGCAGGCGGACATGCCGGCTGTGGGCAACCCGGCTGGGACGACTCACTTCCAGCCGGCCGACAACACCAAGAAGATCCTGCTCGACCCGGCACAGCCGGACAAGTACGTCACCATCGGTGCCGGCTTGAGCAGCAAATAGGAAAGCGAGCTCACCAGCTTCCTCCGTGAGAATCGGGACATCTTCGCATGGTCTCCAAGGGACATGCCGGGTGTGCCGAGGGAGTTGGCTGAGCACCACCTCCACGTCAGGCCTGAAGCCAAGCCGGTGAAGCAGCCTCTCAGGCGCTTCGCCGAAGAACGAAGGAAGGCCATCGGTGAAGAAATCGCCCGGCTCCTAGCTGCCGGCTTCATCATGGAAGTACTGCACCCGGACTGGTTGGCGAACCCGGTCCTGGTTTTGAAGAAGAACGGCTCCTGGCGCATGTGTATCGACTACACCAGCCTCAACAAGGCGTGCCCGAAGGACCCCTTCCCCTGCCGCGCATAGATCAAGTCATAGACTCGACTGCCGGCTGTGAACTGTTGTCTTTTCTAGATGCCTACTCAGGCTACCACCAGATTCCTTTGAATCCGGCTGATCAAATAAAGACTTCGTTCATTACCCCGTATGGGGCTTACTGCTGCACGACTATGCCATTCGGCTTGAAAAATGCAGGCGCCACCTACCAAAGGTGCATGCAAAAGTGTTTGCAGGATCAAATCGGCAGAAATGTTCACGCATACGTGGATGATGTCGTTGTAAAAACCAAGGAGATGCCTACCCTCCTTGATGACTTGAGAGAAACCTTCACCAATCTGCGAAGATTCCGGATGAAGCTCAACCCGGCCAAGTGCACGTTCGGCGTGCCAGCCGGCCAACTCCTGGGCTACCTCGTCTCTCAGCGAGGAATCGAAGCCAACCCGGAGAAGATCAGTGCCATTGAGAAGATGGAGCTGCCGCAGTGCCTCAAGGACGTTGTTATCACCAGAATTTGACCAAGCCAGAGGTGGGCCGCGATCAAGACAGATTTGAAGATATACATGTAGAAGAAATATGTGAATCGGCCTTGTTTACCAAGTTTGGGCTAGTTAGCCCGTGTATCTTTATAGTAGGATATGTAGAAATTAGAATTTATCTCGTGCACGGTTTGGTGCACGCCCACATTAGAAAGTCCTCTGGACTATAAATATGTATCTAGGGTTTATGGAATAAACAACAACCAACGTTCACCACAAACCAATCTCGGCGCATCGCCAACC
The DNA here is from genome assembly GCA_030979885.1 of Lolium multiflorum. Classification (NCBI taxonomy): domain Eukaryota; kingdom Viridiplantae; phylum Streptophyta; class Magnoliopsida; order Poales; family Poaceae; genus Lolium; species Lolium multiflorum. The sequence continues at coordinate 47,256,741 of CM061753.1, read as the reverse complement.
CCTTCGTCTCAAGGGTTTCTCCGGTAAGCACCATGCTGCCTAGATCGCATTTCGCGATCTAGGCAGCACGAGCCTGCCCACGTTGTTCATGCGTTGCTCGTGCTGAAGCCTTTTGATGGCGAGCAACGTAGTTATCATAGATGTGTTAGGGTTAGCATTGTTATGCTGTCGTAGTGCAACCCTAGCGCATCTAGCCGTCCTTGTACCTCATCATGGGTGCAGGGGCGGCACCCCGCTTGATCATTATTTAGTAGATCTGATCCGTTACGATTGCTCCTTGATTCATCAAGGATTAGTTTAATATCTGCAATAGTTAGGCCTTACAAAGGGTTGGAGGATCCAGCGGCATGTAGGGTGTAGTTTGCTGCCCCTAGACAGGATGTTCCGAGGATCAACCTAGTGTTGGTTTTTAGGCCTTGTCTAGGGCTGGCTTACGATCACCGTGCGTGAGCGCGAGGCCCAATCGTGAGTAGGATGATCCGATTATGCGGTGAAAACCCCAAATCGTCGTGGATCTCATATGCTTTATCTTGATCAAGCAGGACCACCATATATTCGGCCACCTTGGACGAATCATGGGTGGATCGGCTCCATGAGCCGATTCACAGATAACCTGAGAGCCGATCGAGGCTCGTATTTAACGTGTACGTGTGTGCCCCGAGGGAACTAAGCGAGGCATCATCCACACCTTCCGACTAGGTATAGGTCGGTGGCACGCCCTTGCAATTTGCATCGGCGCGCGACCAGGGAGGCTTTGCGGGCCGTCGCTCGAGGGACCGGGCCGCAGCCCAGTTGTTCCGGCTCACCGTGTTGACCAGGCGCCCGCCGGTGGGTTTCGACGTCAACACATTCTGGCACGCCCGGTGGGACAATCCTCAACATCAACCACATCGCCATCTACGTCTGAGATGGCGGAAAGCACTCCGGTCAAGTACGGGGACCAGGCTGACAAGCTCCAGAAGAAGCGTAACAAGGTCAAGGCGGTCCTCGGAACCGAACCCGTCGGCTCCTCCCACGACGCCCGCTCCCATGGCATCAGCACCAACGTGGTGGAGCTGGGGTACCACCCTGGTGAGGGTAGTGATGAGGGCGGCTGCTCTCATAGCAAGGATGAAGAAGGAGACGGTCCACGCGATCGGCCCCGACACTGCCGCAAGATCCTAGCGATGATCAAGGTAGAAGCCGATCCCAGCGATCGGACCGTATTACACGCACCACCAGCTCTCCCAGTATTCGGCGTCGACCTCACAGGTGACGGAAAGCTAGGGTACGGGTTCACCTCGGCTGACGAGCTAGAGGAAGTCGACATCGGCCCCGGGGATAAGCCGCGGCCAACTTTTATCAGCAGGAAGTTAGACCCACAGCTCAGGGGTCAGATGATCGCTCTATTGAAAGAATACCCAGATTGCTTCGCATGGGACTACACGGAGATGCCTGGGCTAGACAGGAGCATCATCGAACATCGGCTCCCCCTGAAGAAGGGATTTCGGCCCTTCCAGCAGCGAGCACGACAGATGAAGGCCGAAATCCTAGAGGAGGTCAAGAAAGAGATCGAGAAAATGTTGGCTGCCGGATTCATCAGACCATGCAGGTATGCGGAATGGATATCCAGTATCGTTCCGGTAGAAAAGAAGGACGGCCGGTGGCGTGTGGCTATCGATTTCCGAGATCTTAACAGAGCCACTCCAAAAGATGAGTATCCGATGCCTGTGGCAGAAACTTTGATCAATGCAGCTGCTGGCCACAAGGTTTTAAGCTTCATGGATGGCAACGCCGGCTATAACCAGATCTTCATGGCCCCAGAGGATATACACAAGACCGCATTCAGAGTACCAGGGGCAGTAGGTTTGTTTGAATATGTGGTCATGACCTTTGGGTTGAAGAATGCCGGCGCGACGTATCAAAGAGCCATGAATTATATATTCCACGACCTGATCGGCAAGTTGGTGGAAATCTACATCGACGATGTGGTAGTCAAGTCTGTCTCCATGGAGGGACACTTGGAAGATTTGCGACACGTACTAGACCGAACTCGAAAGTTCGGGCTGAGAATGAACCCAAAGAAGTGTGCCTTTGGTGTGACGGCCGGTTCCTAGGATTTTTGGTCCATGAGCGAGGAATTGAGATAGGCCTGAAGAGTCAGGAGGCAGTGCGTACCATGCAGCCACCCACCACGAAGAAGGAATTACAGCGTCTTATCGGCAAGATCAACTTCGTTCGCCGATTCATCTCTAACCTGTCAGGACGGATCGAGCCGTTCATGGGTTTGGTGAAAACTAAATCCGACGACGAATTTCACTGGGGGTAGAACAGCAGCAGGCGTTCGATGACATTAAGCGGTATCTGACGACACCACCCGTGCTAGTACCGCCCCAACAAGACAGGCCGTTCTACATTTACTTGTCAGTAGCTGACACGTCCATCGCCTCGGTGGTGGTGCAACTCTACGAGGGCGTTGAAAGGGTCGTTTTCTACCTCAGCAGAAGGATGTTGGACGCGGAGACAAGGTACCCTGAGGTCGAGAAACTGTGCCTCTGTCTGGTCTTCACCTGCTACACCACATCCTTTTGACGGCAGAAATCTTCGTCATATGCAAGTCCGATGTCGTCAAGCACATGTTGTCGGCCCCCGTGTTGAAAGGCCGATTGGGTAAATGGATGCTTGCGTTGTCAGAGTTCGACCTTCGGTATCAGCCTGCGAAAGCGGTCAAAGGACAAGCATTAGCCGATCTCATAGCTGAGCGAATCAGTACCAATATAGCAGCACTATCCATACGTGCATGGGCTATGTTCTTCGATGGATCGGCTTGCGACGATGGTTGCGGCATCGGCATTCTGCTCGTATCGCCTAGGGGGACGGAATACTCCTTCTCCATCAGGTTGTCGATCCCTTGCACCAACAACGTGGCGGAGTATGAGGCGGTACGTAAGGGGATGGAGTTGCTACTAGAAGCTGGAGCAGAAGCAGTGGAACTTTTTGGAGACTCCAAGTTGGTGATCAACCAGCTCACGGATGAATATAAGTGCGAGAGTGAATCGCTTTTCCCATATTGGATGGAATGCCGTGAGCTAATGACACAGTTTCGATACATCAACTTTAATTGGGTTCCAAGATCCCAGAATACCGAGGCCAACAATCTCGCGCAAATGGCGTCAGGCTACATAGATACACCTGAAGGGTCAGAAGTTCAGGTCCAATTCCTGGAACAAGATGATTGGAGAGCCGAAATCTTCAAATACTTAAAAGATTCGGCTCGGGGGCACCTAAGCGGATAAGATACAAAGCCATGAAGTATGTCCTCATAGGAGACGACATGTTCTACAGGACGTTGGAAGGGTTACTACTCAAGTGCCTGGGACCAACTGAGTCTAATCGGCTCTTACATGAGGTGCATGAAGGCGCCTGTGGAACTCATCAGTCGGCTCACAAGATGAAGTGGCTAATTAGGCGCTCAGGGTTCTATTGGCCCACCATGCTTGAAGATTGCTTCAATTACTACAAGGGGTGCCAGGCATGCCAGATGTTTGGGAAGATTCAGATGGTACCAGCATCAGCGATGAACCCGATCATCAAACCTTGGCCATTCCGAGGATGGGGCATGGACATGATCGGAAAAATCCATCCGGCTTCGAGTAAGAAACACGAATGGATTTTGGCCATCACAGATTACTTCACCAAGTGGGTGGAGGCCGTCCCTATGAAGAAGGTAAAATCAGAAGATGTGATTAAGTTCGTGAAAGAACACGTGATTCATAGGTTCGGGATTCCCCAAACCATCACGACCGATGGAGGTTCGGTCTTTGTGTCTAAAGAGTTCAGGGGATTCTGCGATGACATGGGGATTAAGCTGATCCGATCATCTCCGTACTATGCTCAGGCTAACGGGCAAGCTGAGGCGTCCAATCAGAGTTTAATCAAGCTGATCAAGAGAAAGATTGAAGAAAACCCAAGGGATTGGCATGAGAAGTTATCAGAGGCATTATGGGCCTACCGCATGTCATGCCATGGAGCTATAAAAACTTCGCCGTACCAGCTTGTTTATGGGCAAGAAGCCGTATTACCTTGGGAGATTATGGCTGGATCAAGGCGTGTCACGTTTCAGGACGACCTGACGGCAGACGAATATGCAGCTTTGATGAGTGACACCATTGAGGACGCAACAGAGCTTAGGCTTTGGTCGTTGGAAAAGATTAAGGAAAACAAAGCCCGGGTAGCTCGGGCCTACAATAAGAAGGTTAGACCAAAGGAGTTTTTGGTGACCTGGTATGGGAAGCTGTGTTACCGTTAGGAACCAGGGACAAGGCATATGGCAAGTGGTCTCCTAATTGGCACGGTCCGTACAAAGTCGTCCAGGCCCTGAAAGGTAATGCATACATGTTGGAGGAGTTGGACGGACAGAAATTCCCAGTGGCCGTAAATGGTCAACACCTCAAGAAATATTTCCCAAGCATGTGGGATGATGGGCACTAAGGTAGGGAAGCCGATTAGAATCGGCTAGCAAAAGGAGATGATCCAATTATGGGTGCTAAAGTATGGGGGGCCGATGCAATCGGCCGTAAAAAAAAAGCCGATGTCGCCACCATCGACTCTAGAAAAATTGTGCGAGACCCACGAAGCTCAGAATTTCGCCAAGATGGTGTTCAGTTTAGCTTCACAGATTCCTTGGAGCACGTCCTTGCTGATGTCCTCGCCTTGACTAAGGCTCGGGGGGCAGCGAATCTAGTTTCGGGGACCGATTGGGATTGCTGCAAGAAAGGGAAAGAGACTGGTTGCTCAAATTAGCCGATGAACAATCATCGGCTGTGGGATTGCGAAGTACCACGGTCTAGAGAAAATAACAAACCGATTCGTTGCTATCGGTCTTGGTGCGACAAACGGGAGAATGGAGATTGGACTAATGAAAAGATCCTCGTTAATTCAAAGAAGCGGCTTTACAAGAGGAGCCGATGGCTCCCAAAAGAAGGATCTGGTGCCTAGTGCACTGCTACTACTAGTCCTACCCCACTAGTCGTCGCCGTCTTCATCATCGCCGTCGTCGAGGTCGTCGGCGCTGCTCCCAGGAAGCTCCTCGCCGTCGCTGTCCCAGCCGTCGGCTGGAGCTTCCTCCTCCTCCTCGTCATCATCATCGTCCTCGCTATCCGCCCAGCCGCGGAGGCGCTTCGTTGGAGGATATCCCGCGGAGGAGGAGGAATCATCTTCCTCCTCCTTATCCTCCTCTTCCTCGTCGTCATCATCGTCCTCGCTGTCCGCCCACATGCGGGAGCGCTTCTTCGGCGGGAGCTTGGTGGAGGGGGAGGCCTCAGTCCTTGCCGCTCCTTTTCCTTTCTTCTCCTTGTAAGAGGGATTCGCCCCGGAGCGGGAATCGTCTTCTTCCTTGTTCTTCGGCGACGATTGGAGGGAGAAGCCTGAAGCGGAGGAGGAAGAGGAAGACATTGCTACAGAAGGAGAGGGTTTTTTGGTGTCGGCCGCTAGAACAGAGGAAGGGGATGAAGAGGACCGGTCAATTGGCATGGTTAAATAATGGGGAGCCTAGTGGGAATTCAATGCCATTGCAGTTTCCGAGGAAGTGATGCTCAAGCTGTCAAATTTCACAGAGAAGTGGGGAAGACAAAGTGTCATGATGACGGATGCTGCGACCGTTCTGCTCTGCCACGACATGACCCGACGAGAGAAAAGCATAATGATTTTGGAAATGTTATTTCCAAAACCAGGGGGCATGTGTTATCACCAGAATTTGACCAAGCCAGAGGTGGGCCGCGATCAAGACGGATTTGAAGATATACATGTAGAAGAAATATGTGAATCGGCCTTGTTTACCAAGTTTGGGCTAGTTAGCCCGTGTATCTTTATAGTAGGTTATGTAGAAATTAGAATTTATCTCGTGCACGGTTTGGTGCACGCCCATTAGAAAGTCCTCGGACTATAAATATGTATCTAGGGTTTATGGAATAAACAACAACCAACGTTCACCACAAACCAATCTCGGCGCATCGCCAACCCCTTCGTCTCAAGGGTTTCTCCGGTAAGCACCATGCTGCCTAGATCGCATCTCGCGATCTAGGCAGCACGAGCCTGCCCACGTTGTTCATGCGTTGCTCGTGCTGAAGCCTTTTGATGGCGAGCAACGTAGTTATCATAGATGTGTTAGGGTTAGCATTGTTCTTAGTATCATATGCTGTCGTAGTGCAACCCTAGCGCATCTAGCCGTCCTTGTACCTCATCATGGGTGCAGGGGTGGCACCCCGCTTGATCATTATTTAGTAGATCTGATCCGTTACGATTGCTCCTTGATTCATCAAGGATTAGTTTAATATCTGCAATAGTTAGGCCTTACAAAGGGTTGGAGGATCCAGCGGCATGTAGGGTGTAGTTTGCTGCCCCTAGACAGGACGTTCCGAGGATCAACCTAGTGTTGGTTTTTAGGCCTTGTCTAGGGCTGGCTTACGATCACCGTGCGTGAGCGCGAGGCCCAATCGTGAGTAGGATGATCCGATTATGCGGTGAAAACCCCAAATCGTCGTGGATCTCATATGCTTTATCTTGATCAAGCAGGACCACCATATATTCGGCCACCTTGGACGAATCATGGGTGGATCGGCTCCATGAGCCGATTCACAGGATAACCCGAGAGCCGATCGAGGCTCGTATTTAACGTGTACGTGTGTGCCCTGCAGAAACTAAGCGAGGCATCATCCACACCTTCCCCACTGTATAGGTCGGTGGCACGCCCTTGCAATTTGCATCGGCGCGCGACCAGAGGCTTTGCGGGCGGCTCCAGGGACGGGGCCAGCCGCAGCCCTAGTTGTTCCCGGCTCTACCGTGTTGACCACACGCTCGCCGGGTGGGTTTCTCACGCCACGTCGTCCGGAAGTTCACCGGATGCCTGGCCTCCTTGAGCCGCTTCGTCAGCCGGCTGGGGAGAAGGCACTGCCCATGTACCAGCTGCTGAAGAAATCGGACAAATTGTCTGGTCACCGCAGGCGGATGAAGCCTTCCGTGACTTAAAGCGCGTACTTTCGACCGCGCCCATCCTCGCATCGCCGGCTTCGATGGAGCCGATGTTGTTGTACATCGCTGCCACCAATCGTGTGGTTAGCGTCGTCCTGGTGGTGGAGCGCAAAGAAGCCGGCAAGGAGCAGTCGGTCCAGCGCCCAGTCTACTATCTCAGCGAGGTGCTGTCCCAGTCAAAGCAGAACTACCCCCACTACCAGAAGGTCACCTACGGCGTGTACATGGCGGCCAAGAAGCTCAAGCACTACTTCCAGGAGCATCCCATCAAGGTGGTGGCCACAACACCCTTGGCGGAAATCATTGGCAGCAAGGACGCCAACGGCCGGGTCGCCAAGTGGGCCCTGGAGCTAGCCGCCCACACCATCATCTACGAGCCGCGCACAGCCATCAAGTCGCAGATCCTCGCGGACTTCTTCGTCGACTGGGCCGAGATGCAATACCTGCCGCCTGTGCCTGATTCCACGCACTGGAAGCTGCACTTCGACGGCTCGAAGATGCGAAACGGCCTGGGAGCCGGCATCGTCGTCACTTCCCCCAAGGGAGATCGGCTGGACTATGTCCTGCAGATCCACTTCGCCGCATCCAACAATGTGGCGGAGTACGAAGCGCTCATCCATGGGCTGAAGCTGGCCAAGGAGATTGGCGTGCGTCGCATCCTCTGCTTCGGCGACTCCGACTTGGTTATACAGCAAGCATCGGGCGACTGGGACGCGAAGGACGCCAACATGGCCTCGTACCGCTTCCACGTCCAGCAGCTATCCGGCTTCTTCGATGGCTGCGAATTCCACCATGTGCCACGAGCAAACAATGAGGCGGCAGATGCCCTATCCAAGATTGGCTCAACCTGTCGGGGGGAAGACCCCGGGTAGGGCAATGGACGCGGAGCGGCCGGCTTGAGGTTGGCCGGCTCGCGGCAAAGGCCGGCTGCCTCGGGAGCCGGCTGGCTCTAAGTCCTAGTCGGCCTGGCTGCGGCCTTTAACGCTGTAGTTGGGCCGGCTTCTACAAGCCATATCCGACTGGGGTTTGTACCTCAGACCGACTCGAGGCTGGCGAGTCTTGCACCGGAAGGAACTGGGTAGGTGAGCCGGGTTCAAAGGTCCACGCTGACCTCATCTCCTTAAAGTACGGGGCACTGTAGAGCAGCAGTGCCACGCGCCGACAGCATCATGGCGTACGTCGAGTCGTACGCGCTACGAGCATGATGATGACAACGACAAGACCTCCCACGCCGCTGACTGAGCAGGCGGATGGGACGTGCCACTACGCTCAACGGCTCCCTGGCGTCAGCGCCTCGGGAAGGGACGGGAGCCGAAGCCGGCCATGCTAGCCACTAGACCTTAGGGACTTATCTGTAAAGTGCCGGTGCCTATATAAGCCGGGCTACCCCCTCGTGCGGGGACGATCGATCAGTTCTCATTCACTAGTCTTAGAGCTGCCCTGTGAGAGAGACCTTCGTCTACCTTAGCCTCCCAGGAGCAGCCGGATATACAGCTCAAGGAGCACCATTGTACTGTGTGATCATCTTATACACTCATAGCAGGAGTAGAGGTGTTACCTCCATCGGAGGGCCTCGAACCTGGGTACGTCGCCGTGTCGCTCGTGCCCATACCCGCATCCGGATACCGCCGTGAGACCACTAGGAACCACATCGATTAGCCACCCTATGGCATATGCCGTGACGATACCACGACATTTGGCGCCCACCGTGGGGCCTTCAGCGTCCGCGGCCGGTGTCTCCATCCGGACGGGCCTCACCATCACCACCGGCGAGAGGGTCGCTTCAGGCTTGGTCTGGAGATTCGGCTCCCTCGACTGCGTCAGCGACAACGCTGGCTGCTTCGCCGACCGGCCATTCCCGCCGGCGGCAACATCATCAGCTTCGGCGGCTTCGACGTCTACGTCGCCACCGTCGCACCACCGCGCTACCCGCGCGAGATCGTGCGCTGCGCAAGCCCTCCCCCTGGAGCCGGCGCCAGCCTCACCACCACCGGCCCTCGCATCATGCAGGAGGTCATGGCCACCGGCGACGACGCCGGAGGCAAGTCCACGCGCGTCCGCGGTCCTGAGTTGGAGCGCAACAAGGACACCGGCGCATCCGCCTCGGGCGCAAAGGCGCCGCCACCACCGTCCCGGCTGGAGGAAGTCCGGGCAAAGCTGAGCACCCCGCTCACGCCTGGTGCCGACCCCACCACCATCGAGAAGGACCTGGAGGAGCACCGCCAGCTCCTCCTCAAGCAAACAAGAGCTGGCTGCTGCAAAGCGCCAGTGGGAGATCTCCCAGCGCGAGTTCAACCGCGCCCACGGCCTCACGCCCGCGGCGACAACCCAAGCCGAGCCGGCCAGATCCGCCGAAGAGGAGGCGGCCTGGGCGCAGATCGCCCGGGACGGCGCAGCATCGCCGGCTCCGTCTACGGAGCTACCCATCTACAACACCCCCGACAAGAACATGCTCGCGGCTGAAGCTGCCGCGGAAGAGCTGCACCGCCTCGAAGGCGCAGAGTTACGCCGCCAAACTGAGCGGGTGACTGAGCTGCTGAAGGCGGCCAACCGGCTGACCAAGGACCCCAGGTACGCCCATGCCCCTAGAGCTTCTCACGCTCGTGGCGCTGCAGGCAACGACCGAGATGGTCCGAGGGACACGGCCGAGTCCACCTCCCCCGCACCAAGCCGGCGAGCCGACAGCCGGAACACCCACGCGAGTTCCAGCCGCACAAACCGGCCGCCCAGTGGCAACAGCGGCCGCAGCCGGCCACCTTCAAGCCGGCACGACGACGAGGAGTACGAGTACGAGAGGCCATCCACCATCAAGCATCGCGCGGCTCCAGAGGCCAGCGGCCAGCGCCAGCCGGCTCGCTCCCGGCTGGGCCCGCGCGTCGAGCCGGCAGACGCCAGAGATCGCCTCGACCGGCTGGTCGAATCCCGCATCGCGGAGGAAGAAGGGCCAGCCGGCCCCAAGTGCTTCGGGCCGCGGATCATCAACGAGCCCATGATTGACGGCTTCCAGCTCCCCCGCGACACGCCCAAGTACGACGGCACGGCCAAGCCGGAGGACTGGCTGCAGGACTACTCCACCGCAGTCGGCATCGCCAAGGGCAACAAGCGCTGGGCCGTGCGCTACTCCCCCCTCATGCTGCTCGGCTCCGCCCGCACCTGGCTCAACAACCTGCCAGCCGGCAGCATCAACGGCTGGCTCGACTTCGAGGCGGCTTTCATCAGCAACTTCACCGGCACCTACCGCCGGCCGGGTCGCCCCCAACAGCTTGAGATGTGCAAGCAGGGCGCGGACGAGACGGACCGTGCATACGACGCTGGTGCGAGATGCGCAACTCCTGCGAGGGAGTGCACGAGATCCAGGCAGTCGGCTTCTTCATGGCCGGCTGCCGGCAAAACACCATGCTGTGGCACAAGCTGCGCCGCAGTGAACCCAAGACGATGGCTGCATTGATGGCCATCGCAGACAAGTATGCGCTGGCTGAAGGAACCAGCAGCACGCCGGCTGAGATTTCGCCGGCTCCATCCAGGAGGGACAACAACAAGCCGGCCGAGGGCGGCCACCATGGCAGCCGGCGGGACAACTACCGCGGCAAGAGGCACAGCGACCAGCCGGACCGCCGGTATGGGGCTTACTGCTACACGACTATGCCATTCGGCTTGAAAAATGCAGGCGCCACCTACCAAAGGTGCATGCAAAAGTGTTTGCAGGATCAAATCGGCAGAAATGTTCACGCATACGTGGATGATGTCGTTGTAAAAACCAAGGAGATGCCTACCCTCCTTGATGACTTGAGAGAAACCTTCACCAATCTGCGAAGATTCCGGATGAAGCTCAACCCGGCCAAGTGCACGTTCGGCGTGCCAGCCGGCCAACTCCTGGGCTACCTCGTCTCTCAGCGAGGAATCGAAGCCAACCCGAGAAGATCAGTGCCATTGAGAAGATGGAGCTGCCGCAGTGCCTCAAGGACGTCCAGAAGTTCACCGGATGCCTGGCCTCCTTGAGCCGCTTCGTCAGCCGGCTGGGGGAGAAGGCACTGCCCATGTACCAGCTGCTGAAGAAATCGGACAAATTCGTCTGGTCACCGCAGGCGGATGAAGCCTTCCGTGACTTAAAGCGCGTACTTTCGACCGCGCCCATCCTCGCATCGCCGGCTTCGATGGAGCCGATGTTGTTGTACATCGCTGCCACCAATCGTGTGGTTAGCGTCGTCCTGGTGGTGGAGCGCAAAGAAGCCGGCAAGGAGCAGTCGGTCCAGCGCCCAGTCTACTATCTCAGCGAGGTGCTGTCCCAGTCAAAGCAGAACTACCCCCACTACCAGAAGGTCACCTACGGCGTGTACATGGCGGCCAAGAAGCTCAAGCACTACTTCCAGGAGCATCCCATCAAGGTGGTGGCCACAGCACCCTTGGCGGAAATCATTGGCAGCAAGGACGCCAACGGCCGGGTCGCCAAGTGGGCCCTGGAGCTAGCCGCCCACACCATCATCTACGAGCCGCGCACAGCCATCAAGTCGCAGATCCTCGCGGACTTCTTCGTCGACTGGGCCGAGATGCAATACCTGCCGCCTGTGCCTGACTCCACGCACTGGAAGCTGCACTTCGACGGCTCGAAGATGCGAAACGGCCTGGGAGCCGGCATCGTCGTCACTTCCCCCAAGGGAGATCGGCTGGACTATGTCCTGCAGATCCACTTCGCCGCATCCAACAATGTGGCGGAGTACGAAGCGCTCATCCATGGGCTGAAGCTGGCCAAGGAGATTGGCGTGCGTCGCATCCTCTGCTTCGGCGACTCCGACTTGGTTATACAGCAAGCATCGGGCGACTGGGACGCGAAGGACGCCAACATGGCCTCGTACCGCTTCCACGTCCAGCAGCTTCTTCGATGGCTGCGAATTCCACCATGTGCCACGAGCAAACAATGAGGCGGCAGATGCCCTATCCAAGATTGGCTCAACCCGGCGGGAAGACCCGGGTAGGGCAATGGACGCGGAGCGGCCGGCTTGAGGTCGGCCGGCTCGCGGCAAGGCCGGCTGAGAGAGCAGCCGGCTGGAGCCGTGGCCGGCTGCCTCGGGAGCCGGCTGGCTCTAAGTCCTAGTCGGCCCGGCGCGGCCTCAACGCTGTAGTTGGGCCGGCTTCTACAAGCCATATCCGACTGGGGTTTGTACCTCGACCGACTCGAGGCTGGCGAGTCTTGCACTGGAAGGAACCGGGTAGGTGAGCCGGGTTCAAAGGTCCACGCTGACCTCATCTCCCTTAAAGTACGGGGCACTGTAGAGCAGCAGTGCCACGCGCCAGACAGGCCATCATGGCGTACGTCGAGTCGTACGCGCTACAGAGCCTGATGATGACAACGACAGCACCTCCCACGCCGCTGACCTGAGCAGGCGGATGGGACGTGCCACTACGCTCAACGGCTCCCTGGCGTCAGCGCCTCGGGAAGGGACGGGAGCCGAAGCCGGCCATGCTGGCCACTAGACCTTAGGGACTTATCTGTAAAGTGCCGGTGCCTATATAAGCCGGGCTACCCCCTCGTGCGGGGGACGATCGATCAGTTCTCATTCACTAGTCTTAGAGCTGCCCTGTGAGAGAGACCTTCGTCTACCTTAGCCTCCCAGGAGCAGCCGGATATACAGCTCAAGGAGCACCATTGTACCGTGTGATCATCTTATACACTCATAGCAGGAGTAGAGGTGTTACCTCCATCGGAGGGCCTCGAACCTGGGTACGTCGCCGTGTCGCTCGTGCCCATACCCGCATCCGGATACCGCCGTGAGACCACTAGGAACCACATCGATTAGCCACCCTATGGCATATGCCGTGACGATACCACGACATTTGGCGCCCACCGTGGGGCCTTCAGCGTCCGCGGCCGGTGTCTCCATCCGGACGGGCCTCACCATCACCACCGGCGAGAGGGTCGCTTCAGGCTTGGTCTGGAGATTCGGCTCCCTCGATTGCGTCAGCGACAACGCTGGCTGCTTCGCCGACCGGCCATTCCCCGCCGGCGGCAACATCATCAGCTTCGGCGGCTTCGACGTCTACGTCGCCACCGTCGCACCACCGCGCTACCCGCGCGAGATCGTGCGCTGCGCAAGCCCTCCCCCTGGAGCCGGCGCCAGCCTCACCACCACCGGCCCTTGCATCATGCAGGAGGTCATGGCCACCGGCGACGACGCCGGAGGCAAGTCCACGCGCGTCCGCGGTCCTGAGTTGGAGCGCAACAAGGACACCGGCGCATCCGCCTCGGGCGCAAAGGCGCCGCCACCACCGTCCCGGCTGGAGGAAGTCCGGGCAAAGCTGAGCACCCCGCTCACGCCTGGTGCCGACCCCACCACCATCGAGAAGGACCTGGAGGAGCACCGCCAGCTCCTCCTCAAGCAAACAGAAGAGCTGGCTGCTGCAAAGCGCCAGTGGGAGATCTCCCAGCGCGAGTTCAACCGCGCCCACGGCCTCACGCCCGCCGGCGACAACCCAAGCCGAGCCGGCCAGATCCGCCGAAGAGGAGGCGGCCTGGGCGCAGAGATCGCCCGGGACGGCGCAGCATCGCCGGCTCCGTCTACGGAGCTACCCATCTACAACACCCCCGACAAGAACATGCTCGCGGCTGAAGCTGCCGCGGAAGAGCTGCACCGCCTCGAAGGCGCAGAGTTACGCCGCCAAACTGAGCGGGTGACTGAGCTGCTGAAGGCGGCCAACCGGCTGACCAAGGACCCCAGGTACGCCCATGCCCCTAGAGCTTCTCACGCTCGTGGCGCTGCAGGCAACGACCGAGATGGTCCGAGGGACACGGCCGAGTCCACCTCCCCCGCACCAAGCCGGCGAGCCGACAGCCGGAACACCCACGCGAGTTCCAGCCGCACAAGCCGGCCGCCCAGTGGCAACAGCGGCCGCAGCCGGCCACCTTCAAGCCGGCACGACGACGAGGAGTACGAGTACGAGAGGCCATCCACCATCAAGCATCGCGCGGCTCCAGAGGCCAGCGGCCAGCGCCAGCCGGCTCGCTCCCGGCTGGGCCCGCGCGTCGAGCCGGCAGACGCCAGAGATCGCCTCGACCGGCTGGTCGAATCCCGCATCGCGGAGGAAGAAGGGCCAGCCGGCCCCAAGTGCTTCGGGCCGCGGATCATCAACGAGCCCATGATTGACGGCTTCCAGCTCCCCCGCGACACGCCCAAGTACGACGGCACGGCCAAGCCGGAGGACTGGCTGCAGGACTACTCCACCGCAGTCGGCATCGCCAAGGGCAACAAGCGCTGGGCCGTGCGCTACTCCCCCCTCATGCTGCTCGGCTCCGCCCGCACCTGGCTCAACAACCTGCCGCAGCATCAACGGCTGGCTCGACTTCGAGGCGGCTTTCATCAGCAACTTCACCGGCACCTACCGCCGGCCGGGTCGCCCTCAACAGCTTGAGATGTGCAAGCAGGGCGCGGACGAGACGGACCGTGCATACCTGACGCGCTGGTGCGAGATGCGCAACTCCTGCGAGGGAGTGCACGAGATCCAGGCAGTCGGCTTCTTCATGGCCGGCTGCCGGCAAAACACCATGCTGTGGCACAAGCTGCGCCGCAGTGAACCCAAGACGATGGCTGCCTTGATGGCCATCGCAGACAAGTATGCGCTGGCCGAAGGAACCAGCAGCACGCCGGCTGAGATTTCGCCGGCTCCATCCAGGAGGGACAACAACAAGCCGGCCGAGGGCGGCCACCATGGCAGCCGGCGGGACAACTACCGCGGCAAGAGGCACAGCGACCAGCCGGACCGCCGGTACGGCTCGGCCCACGTGGCAGCCGTGTCAGACCACGCGGCGGCTGGCGGAAGCCGGCGCCAGAAGCAGACCGGCCCCTGGAAGCCGAAGTACACCTTCGAGCAGATGCTCGACTCGCCGTGCAAGTACCACAGCGGCAAGAACCCCTCCAACCACTCCACCCGCGACTGCCACTTCATGAAGCGGCTGACGAGCGGCGAGCCCTTCCGCCTCCACCCCACCACCAGCCGGCGGGCCGGTGGCCAAGCCGGCGCAGAAGCCAACAACCTCGAGCACCACGAGGCTAACCAAGTGCACCATGGTGGCCGGTACCTGGCCGAGGATGCCACCTACATCATCTTCACCTCCGAGCCCGAGGACAAGACGAGCCAGCAGCGCCGTTCCCTCGAAGTCAACGCGGTCATGCCGCCGGTCCCCCAGTACCTAAACTGGTCAGAGCAGGCCATCACTTTTGATCGCCGCGACACACCGGCTGTCCTGCCGAAGCCGGGCAGCTACGCCATGGTCCTCGACCCCACCCTCGGCACAACCCGGCGCAGCGTGCGCTTCTCGCGTGTCCTCATCGACGGGGGCAGCAGCATCAACATCCTCTACCGCGACACCGCCCGCAAGTTGGGCATCCAGGAGGCCGAGTTGCGCCCCACCCCCACCGTCTTCCATGGCATCGTGCCAGGCCACTGCTGCCAGCCGATTGGCCGGATCACCCTGGAGGTCATGTTCGGCAAGCCGGACAACTTCCGCACGGAGAACATCGAGTTCGAGGTGGTGGACCTCGTGAGTCCCTACCACGCGCTCTTGGGCAGGCCGGCCCTGACCAAGTTCATGGCGGTGCCCCACTATGGGTACCTGAAGATGAAGCTACTGGCCCTAAAGGGGTCATCACCATAGCCGGCGACTACCGCCGCTCCATGGACTGCGCCACGCAGAGCCCCAAGATGGCCCAGACGCTGGTCATCGCCACCGAGAAGCTCTCATCCACGACGCCGTTGCCTTGGCTAAGGCCGCGCAGGCGGACATGCCGGCTGTGGGCAACCCGGCTGGGACGACTCACTTCCAGCCGGCCGACAACACCAAGAAGATCCTGCTCGACCCGGCCCAGCCGGACAAGTACGTCACCATCGGTGCCGGCTTGAGCAGCAAATAGGAAAGCGAGCTCACCAGCTTCCTCCGTGAGAATCGGGACATCTTCGCATGGTCTCCAAGGGACATGCCAGGTGTGCCGAGGGAGTTGGCTGAGCACCACCTCCACGTCAGGCCTGAAGCCAAGCCGGTGAAGCAGCCTCTCAGGCGCTTCGCCGAAGAACGAAGGAAGGCCATCGGTGAAGAAATTGCCCGGCTCCTAGCTGCCGGCTTCATCATGGAAGTGCTGCACCCGGACTGGTTGGCGAACCCGGTCCTGGTTTTGAAGAAGAACGGCTCCTGGCGCATGTGTATCGACTACACCAGCCTCAACAAGGCGTGCCCGAAGGACCCTTTCCCCCTGCCGCGCATAGATCAAGTTATAGACTCGACTGCCGGCTGTGAACTGTTGTCTTTCCTAGATGCCTACTCAGGCTACCACCAGATTCCTTTGAATCCGGCTGATCAAATAAAGACTTCGTTCATTACCCCGTATGGGGCTTACTGCTACACGACTATGCCATTCGGCTTGAAAAATGCAGGCGCCACCTACCAAAGGTGCATGCAAAAGTGTTTGCAGGATCAAATCGGCAGAAATGTTCACGCATACGTGGATGATGTCGTTGTAAAAACCAAGGAGATGCCTACCCTCCTTGATGACTTGAGAGAAACCTTCACCAATCTGCGAAGATTCCGGATGAAGCTCAACCCGGCCAAATGCACGTTCGGCGTGCCAGCCGGCCAACTCCTGGGCTACCTCGTCTCTCAGCGAGGAATCGAAGCCAACCCGGAGAAGATCAGTGCCATTGAGAAGATGGAGCTGCCGCAGTGCCTCAAGGACGTCCAGAAGTTCACCGGATGCCTGGCCTCCTTGAGCCGCTTCGTCAGCCGGCTGGGGGAGAAGGCACTGCCCCTGTATCAATTGATGAGGAAGGCGGACAAGTTCGTCTGGTCACCGCAGGCGGATGAAGCCTTTCGTGACTTAAAGCGCGTGCTCTCAACCGCGCCAATCCTTGCAACGCCAGGTTCAATGGAGCCGATGCTGTTGTACATCGCAGCCACCAACCGAGTGGTTAGCGTTGTCCTGGTAGTGGAGCGCAAGGAAGCAGCCAACAGGGAGCAGCTGGTCAGCGCCCAGTCTACTATCTCAGCGAGGTGCTGTCCCAGTCGAAGCTAACTACCCCCACTACCAGAAGGTCACCTACGGCGTGTACATGGCGGCCAAGAAGCTCAAGCACTACTTCCAAGAGCACCCCATTAGGGTGGTGGCCACAGCGCCCTTGGCGGAAATCATCGGCAGCAAGGATGCCAACGGCCGGGTTGCCAAGTGGGCCCTGGAGCTAGCCGCCCACACCATCCTCTACGAGCCGCGCACGGCCATCAAGTCGCAGATCCTCGCGGACTTCTTCGTCGACTGGGCCGAGATGCAATACCTGCCGCCCGTGCCCGACTCCACGCACTGGAAGCTGCACTTCGACGGCTCGAAGATGCGAAACGGCTTGGGAGCCGGCATCGTCGTCACTTCCCCCAAGGGAGATCGGCTGGACTATGTCCTGCAGATCCACTTCGCCGCATCCAACAATGTGGCGGAGTATGAAGCGCTCATCCATGGGCTGAAGCTGGCCAAAGAGATTGGCGTGCGTCGCATCCTCTGCTTCGGCGACTCCGACTTGGTTATACAGCAAGCATCAGGCGACTGGGACGCGAAGGACGCCAACATGGCCTCATACCGCTTCCACGTCCAGCAGCTATCCGGCTTCTTCGATGGCTGTGAATTCCACCATGTGCCACGAGCAAACAATGAGGCGGCAGATGCCCTATCCAAGATTGGCTCGACCCGGCAAGCCATTCCGCCGGGCGTTGCCCTGGCGATTCTCAAGAAACCGTCCATCATACCGTCACCGGACTCGGATTCCATATTCGTGCCGGCTGACCCGGGGGCTTCTCAGCCGAACCCGGGGGCTTCATTGCCCAAGTCGGGGGCTTATCAGCCAAACCCGCCGGCTCTCAGCCGAACCCGGGGGCTTATCGGTCCAACGCGGGGGCTTCTCAGCCAAACTCGGGGGCTTATCAGCCAAACCCGCCGGCTTCACAGCCGAACCCGGCGACCACGCAGTCGAAACCGGAAGCTCC
The DNA here is from genome assembly GCA_030979885.1 of Lolium multiflorum. NCBI lineage: Eukaryota > Viridiplantae > Streptophyta > Magnoliopsida > Poales > Poaceae > Lolium > Lolium multiflorum. The sequence goes on along the minus strand of CM061753.1, from coordinate 47,238,722 downwards.
GAAGATGGAGGCCTTGGTGGTTAGCGTGTTTGAAATAAAATGCGTACCATCATGGGCACAAGAATTCCTCTCCTACCTCACCGATGGTGTGCTGCCCAATGACAGGGTTCAAGCCAGGCAGATTGAGAGAAGGGCCAAGGCCTATACAATCATCAACCACGAGCTGTACAAACGCAGCGTAAGTGGGGTGTTCCAGCGGTGCGTCGAGCCGGCTGAAGGGATTGAACTCCTACGGGAAATCCACCAGGGAGAGTGCGGCCATCACGCCTCCTCCAGAGCCATAGTGGCCAAAGCTTTCCGGCACGGTTTTTACTGGCCGACTGCGCTCAGAGACGCAGAAGACTTGGTGAAGAAGTGCAACGGCTGCCAGCGCTTCGCAAAGCAAAGGCAAACGCCGGCTTCCGCCCTAAAAACCATCCCCATTACCTGGCCGTTTGCCGTATGGGGCTTGGATATGGTGGGCCCATTCAAGACAGCCCGAGGCGGCATGACGCATCTCTTGGTGATGATTGATAAATTCACTAAGTGGATCGAGGCCAAGCCGATCAAGAAGCTGGATGGCTCCACAGCCGTCACATTCCTCAAGGAGATAATCGCGAGATACGGCTACCCGCATAGCATCATCACCGACAACGGCAGCAACTTCGCCGAAGGCATTTTCAAGCGCTACTGCGGGGAGATGGGGATCCGAATGGACCTGTCATCCGTAGCACACCCGGAGACCAACGGCCAAGTGGAGAAGGCAAACGGCTTGATCCTAGCCGGCATCCGGCCTCGGCTGGTGGAGCCGCTTGAGCGCTCAGCCGGCTGCTGGATTGAAGAGCTGCCCAGCGTGCTGTGGAGCCTGCGCACAACACCCAACCGCTCAGTCGGCTTCACACCCTTCTTCCTCGTATACGGGGCCGAAGCCGTCCTGCCGACTGACATCGAGCACGACGCGCCAAGGATCAAGCTATACACAGAAGCTGAAGCCAAAGAAGCTCGCGAAGATGGAGTCGACCTGGTTGAAGAGGTCCGGCTGATGGCCGAATCCAGGTCCGCCGTATACCAGCAAAGCCTCCGTCGCTATCACAGCCGGAAGGTTAAGTCCTTAGCATTCCGAGAAGGAGACCTAGTGCTCCGGCTGATCCAACGGACAGCCGGACAGCATAAACTAGCATCCCCATGGGAGGGTCCCTTCATCGTGAGCAAGGCAGTAGGCAATGATTCCTACTATCTCATAGATGCCCAAGAGGCCAAAAAGAACAAGGCGAGCAAAACTGACGAGGAGACAAAACGTCCCTGGAATGTCAGGTTGCTTCGACCATTTTACACTTGAGAGCAGGAATGTATGTATCCCTTGTATCCCTTTTGTAAGCTATGAAAAAGCATGCGCCAAGAGCGCCGTTTCCGACAAGTTTTTCGCGCACTCTATTTCGTTTCGCCAATTGGCTTGAACCCTTTCACGCGACGGCTTAGTAACGTGATCTGATTTCCGACAGCCGGCTTCCGACCAGCTACAGACCGCAACCCGGCTGTCCGGCTGGCGGGAGTAAGGCCTAGGGAACAAACACGCGAAAAACGACTAAGGAAAGAGTAAAAGCGAGTTGACTTGCAACCTTTCATAAAAGTGTCGGACTGCCGAAATCGACTCGTTCGACTGAAATACTATCGGCCTCACCCAGCGGCACGCTCTTGATCCGGCGACGGACCGCAAGTCGGACGTACGACCGGCAAGAGCACAGCCAAAGAGTGGGGCGGATGGGAAAAAGCGAACAAGTTGGAAGAAAGCAAGCCGGCACACAAATGATTAACAAACACATTAAAGTGCGTCATAATAAAAAAGGCGATAATATTGTCTTTACATAAGGCACCCGGCATTCCGGGGATTTAATAATCTGTTTTGGCAAAAGCAAAGCTACATGAGCAGGAAAGCCTAGGCACCGGCTGGAGGAGGAACAGCCGGATCAACAGCAGGCGGCGGAGAATCCATCTCGACCCCTTCGTCCTCAAGCTCCTCCTCCTCATCAGAGTGAGGGTTCGGATCCGCAACAAAGACGCGTTTGTCGACGAAGTCGGCGATGGCGCTGGCTCGGGCAAGCCGGGCGGCCTTCTGTTCAGCCGAGAGCTCCTCCTCCACGCCGGCTCGCCGATACTCGAGCTGCCCCAGGTCCACCTCGTTGTACCAGGAGAGGACAAAAGACAGCGCCATGTCGGCGCCAGCGCGCGTGGCAGACCCCTTCCACTCGATGAAGCTTTCCGGCGCCTGCTCGATCAAAGAGGTGAGGCTGGAGATGTCTTGCGGCGCCTCCTTGTCGGGCCACAGCATCGGCACCAGCTCCTCAGCCGCCTTCCGGAGCTCCCAGCCAAACTTGGTGATGGGCTCGACGCGGGCAGCCAGGGACGACATGTGGTCCTCCATGGTGAAGCTCTCCGAGCTGCCCTCGCCAGTCGCCCGCCCCCTGGCCTCGCGCGCATCGCCAACGGCCGCCAAGGCGGCATCCTGCGTCTCCGGGAAGGCCGCTGCAAGAGGGAAGCATGTCAGAAGTCATAAAAGTCGAAATAAGCTGAAAAATGCAAATTTTCGAAGTCCTAAAGTAAGACTGGCGGCAGCCGGCACGAGCCGACTGCCCCAGCCCGAAGATGGAGATTCCGAAGCTCTAAAGTAAGACTGGCGGCACGAGCCGACTGCCCCAGCCCGAAGATGGAGATTTCGAAGGATAAAGAGAAAAGACTGGCGGCAGCCGGCACGAACCGACTGCCCCCACCCGAAGATGGAGATTTCGAAGGATAAAAGAAAAAGACTCGCGGCAGCCGCACGAGCCGACGCCCCCAGCCCAAGATGGAGATAGCGAAAAAGATAAGTTTCTGCAGCCGGCTACCAACGGAGGCTGGCAGCCGACAGCCGAAAGCCGGCAAAGGGGAAGGAAACATAGACACTCACCCGAAAAACCGCGATCGATCGCGCCAATCAGGTCCGTCCAGTGCTTGGCAGTAGCCGTCAGCTCCGTGGACTTGGCGGTGACCTCCTTCTGGAGCGCAAGCCGCTGCCTCTCCACCTCGTCCAGCCGCCGGCTCAGATCATCCACCTTCTCCTTCTCTGCCGTCCTAAGGGAGGCGAGCTCGGCGAGATGGTTCTTCTCCAGCGGCGCAGCCGCGTCAACTCCCCATCGGCCACCTTGAGCTTGGCGGCTGCAGCGCGGCCCGCCTCCTCGCTCTCGGCACACTGAGCGCGAGCAACCCGGAGGTCCCTCTCCAGCTGCGGGACCTTGGCGGCCTCAACTAAGAGGCAGCCGGAAAGAAATATCAGCCAACAGAGACAAAAGAAAAAAGACATTGAGCCAAAAGAAGCAAGAGCTTACCCTTGACGGCTTCCAGCTCACGAGCCAAGGTGCCCCGCTCAATCTTGGCCTTGTGGTAGCTGGTCACCACCTTGTTGTACAAGACGGTGCGCCGCTCGTCGACCATCTGAAAAAAGAGTCAATCGTTTAGGCGAAACCTGGGCCGGCTCCGAGCAGCCGGCCCATGCCTCGGAGGGCTACCAAGATAACAATAAAATCGCAGAAAACAAGATGAGACGCCACCTACCTTGTCAGCTTCCTCCAGCGTCGCCAGCTGGGCCATGGCCTCGGCGGCTTTGTTCTTGAGGCTGGCGCGGTAGCCGGAGTAAAGCATCTTCAGGGGCGCCGTGCCAGGCTGCCCCTCCCGGCTGATTATCTCGCAGGAGTCCGCCTGGTTCCAGGCCTTCTCCATGGTGCCAGCCGAGCCGAAGCTGGAGTCCGAGGCGGACGGCACGCTCACCAACCGGGCACCCTTGGCCACGTGAAGACCAAGGGCGACACCGCCGGGCCCTTCGACCACCAACGCCTGGGAGTCGGCGTCCCTGGCGCGCGCCGGCTCCTCCCGCTGCGGCTCCCTTCCCAGCAGGCTCCGCCTCGTCGGCTCCGGCCGGAGGCGGCACGGCCGGCTCGGTGGGAACCACTTCCGCTCTTCAGGCGGCGCAGCCCGCCGGCCAGCCTCCTGCCGCCGGCGGCACGCTTGGCCGGCTCCAGCAGCGGCCCCAGCAGCGGTGCACGGTGGGAAACAGGTCGCCAAGAGTGGGCCTCTGGGCCGACTCGCCCTGGGCGCCCGGCCCGGCGCTGAAGGAGGCGCAGCCGAAGAAGATGCCCCCGCAGGAGGCGGCGTAACCACGGGCGGCACCGGAGGCGGCGCGCACGTGTCGAAGGCGGCGGCGTCGGCTCCCTCTGCCGACGGAACGGCGGCGCAACACGAGCAGCCGGCCCAGAGGCACCGCCCTGGGTGAACTTTATGGCGGCCCTAGTCGAACAAACAAAAGAAGCTGAGTGCAAAGTAAGGAAAGAAAAGGAATCAAACAACAAAGAAAACAAAAAGGACTTACCCGGCCATCTCCGGGACCTTCTTGGGCCCTTGCTGGCGCTGTCTCTTGGCCTGGCCCTCCAGCCTGGCCGTGCTCCCGCCGGCGGCCCGCTTCTTCTTCTTCGGCGCGGAAGTCGCCGAGGCGGCAGGCGGCCTCGTGCGCAGAGGCACCGCCCGGATCGGTCCCGGCCCCGTGGTGGACGTGGCCGGCTCCGCCTCCTCCTCCTCCCGCTGCTCCGGCGAAGGCGGCGGGTTGTGCTCCCCTTGGCCGCCCTGGTCGGGCACCGCCGGCAGGTCGTCATCGCCGGCTTGGTCGCCGGCTTGGTCAGCCGGATCCACGAGATCCGCCGTCCAGATCTTGTGCGCCAAGTCGCCGTCCTCGATCTCTTGGCGGGGGAAGATCTAGAAAACAAGAACAGATGAATAACAAGCGAGCCACGCAGCCGCAAGTCGAAAAGCGCAAGCTAAAAACACAACTTACCCGCTCAGGCGGCGCGGCCCGGTCGTAAGGCGGCAGCCCCCACGCCCAGTCTTCCGGCAGGTTGGCCTTGGTGATGCTGTTCACCCGGCGAGCGACTTGGGCCTTGGTGAGCGCTATCCTCGACGTCCGGGTCGGATCCAGCCGGCCGGACATAAGCCCGATCTTGTGGACGCGGCCCTGGAGTGGTATCACCCGGCGCTCTACATAGGTGCAGAGGAGGTCCTCGGCGCTCAGCCGGCCCGCAGTGACGCACTCCCCCAAGAAGTCCCAGAGAAGGTTGACCTCCGCGTCCGGATCCGCCGACTTGGCGTTGTGACCCCAGTTGAGCCGGGTGGTCGGAGGAGCCGGATTATACTCCGGCAGGTTGATCCGGTCGAAGGCTGGGTTGGCGTTCTTCACATAGAAGAACGACATCTGCCAGTTCTTCACCGAGTCGACAGTCGGTATCTTCGGGAAGAGCGAGCCGGCGCGGGGATATATGGAGGCGCAGCCGCAGGTCCTCAGGCGGCCCTCAGTCATTTGCGACTTGAGGTAGAAGAGCCGGCTCCAGAAGTCGACGTCCGGCCACAAGCCGGCGTAGCCCTCCATAAAAGCCACATAGCAGCTAAGGAGGACGCACGCGTTGGCCGGCAAGTGGTGAGGCTGCAGGCCGAAGAAGTCCAAGAACCGGCGGAAGAAGGCCGAAGCCGGCAGACCTAGCCCGCGGTCGAGGTGCGCGCCGAAGACGACGCGCTCACCGGGCTCCGGCTTGGGCTCCACCTCCTCGCCGGGCGCTCGCGTGACCACCTCCCGAGGAATCCGGCGGAGGCGCACCAGCCGCTCGATGTCGTCATCGTGCATATACGAGCCCCTCCAGGACCCGCTGGCGGAGGCCATCGTCGAAGAAGAGGTGGAGGAAGACCAGGAAAGATCAAAGGGAGAGGAAGAACCGCTTCTCACCGGAGGAGAGCGCGGCGGCGACGAGCGCAGCGTCGAGCCGCGGGGCCCCGTGGCGCCGGCTTGGCGTGCGGGCGGCTGCCGAACGGCGGAGAGCTCCGGCCGCGAATGGTCGCCGGGGTTCGCCAGGAGGTCACCGGAGAAGAAGTGGCGGCGTGCGAAGAGCGCTCGAGCGAAGAAAGCAAGAGAAGTGGAAGTGAGGACGCGAGGAAGAAGAAGGGCGCCTCGGTACCGCGCGGGGGGCATTTATAGCCGCCCGGCGCGCCGGTTGCGTGGCCACGTGGCGATCGTGGGCCACGTCGGGATTTACTGCGGCCATAACTGCCCCCACGACCGCTGCGGTTACCAGAAACCGTCGGGCCACTACCCCACGACCGCACCGGATCCGGAGGAGACAGCGATGTGACCAGACGAAACGGCCACGCTGACGAAGCCGTCAGAACGGTCAAGTCGGGCGCGGGACTCGAGGCGGCGGAGTTGCCGTACCCGAGCCGGAGCCGGACGATAAAATCGACCCGGCCCCAGATTCTGGCAACAAGCCGGAAACGTCTTCAACACTTAAGAAAAAGTGAAAACGACAGGAGCAAAAAAGGCGTCCGGCTGGAGGAAGCCGGACGGGGCGAGCCGGACGAGGGCGCAGCCGGCTGAACGAAAATTCTCAGCTGGCCCCTCCGGGAGCCGCCGGAAACAAGCGAGAGATATATAGAAGCCAGGGAAACCTGCCTAGGTCCTTCTTAACGCAGGACCTTGCCAGCTTCGGGGGCTAATGTCGGGGGGAAGACCCCGGGTAGGGCAATGGACGCGGAGCGGCCGGCTTGAGGTTGGCCGGCTCGCGGCAAAGGCCGGCTGAGGAGCAGCCGGCTGGAGCCGTGGCCGGCTGCCTCGGGAGCCGGCTGGCTCTAAGTCCTAGTCGGCCTGGCTGCGGCCTTTAACGCTGTAGTTGGGCCGGCTTCTACAAGCCATATCCGACTGGGGTTTGTACCTCAGACCGACTCGAGGCTGGCGAGTCTTGCACCGGAAGGAACCGGGTAGGTGAGCCGGGTTCAAAGGTCCACGCTGACCTCATCTCCTAAAGTACGGGGCACCGTAGAGCAGCAGTGCCACGCGCCAGACAGCCATCATGGCGTACGTCGAGTCGTACGCGCTACAGAGCCTGATGACGACAACGACAGCACCTCCCCACGCCGCTGACCTGAGCAGGCGGATGGGACGTGCCACTACGCTCAACGGCTCCCTGGCGTCAGCGCCTCGGGAAGGGACGGGAGCCGAAGCCGGCCATGCTGGCCACTAGACCTTAGGGACTTATCTGTAAAGTGCCGGTGCCTATATAAGCCGGGCTACCCCCTCGTGCGGGGGACGATCGATCAGTTCTCATTCACTAGTCTTAGAGCTGCCCTGTGAGAGAGACCTTCGTCTACCTTAGCCTCCCAGGAGCAGCCGGATATACAGCTCAAGGAGCACCATTGTACTGTGTGATCATCTTATACACTCATAGCAGGAGTAGAGGTGTTACCTCCATCGGAGGGCCTCGAACCTGGGTACGTCGCCGTGTCGCTCGTGCCCATACCCGCATCCGGATACCGCCGTGAGACCACTAGGAACCACATCGATTAGCCACCCTATGGCATATGCCGTGACGATACCACGACACAACCCGGCAAGCCATTCCGCCGGGCGTTGCCTTGGCGATTCTCAAGAAACCGTCCATCATACCGTCACCGGACTCGGATTCCATATTCGTGCCGGCTGACCCGGGGGCTTCTCAGCCGAACCCGGGGGCTTCATTGCCCAAGTCGGGGGCTCATCAGCCAAACCCGCCGGCTCCTCAGCCGAACCCGGGGGCTTATCGGTCCAACGCGGGGGCTTCTCAGCCAAACCCGCCGGCTTCACAGCCGAACCCGGCGACCACGCAGTCGAAACCGGAAGCTCCGAAGATGGAGGCCTTGGTGGTTAGCGTATTTGAAATAAAATGCGTACCATCATGGGCACAAGAATTCCTCTCCTACCTCACCGATGGTGTGCTGCCCAATGACAGGGTTCAAGCCAGGCAGATTGAGAGAAGGGCCAAGGCCTATACAATCATCAACCACGAGCTGTACAAACGCAGCGTAAGTGGGGTGTTCCAGCGGTGCGTCGAGCCGGCTGAAGGGATTGAACTCCTACGGGAAATCCACCAGGGAGAGTGCGGCCATCACGCCTCCTCCAGAGCCATAGTGGCCAAAGCCTTCCGGCACGGTTTTTACTGGCCGACTGCGCTCAGAGACGCAGAAGACTTGGTGAAGAAGTGCAACGGCTGCCAGCGCTTCGCAAAGCAAAGGCAAACGCCGGCTTCCGCCCTAAAAACCATCCCCATTACCTGGCCGTTTGCCGTATGGGGCCTGGATATGGTGGGCCCATTCAAGACAGCCCGAGGCGGCATGACACATCTCTTGGTGATGATTGATAAATTCACTAAGTGGATCGAAGCCAAGCCGATCAAGAAGCTGGATGGCTCCACAGCCGTCACATTCCTCAAGGAGATAATCGCGAGATACGGCTACCCGCATAGCATCATCACCGACAACGGCAGCAACTTCGCCGAAGGCATTTTCAAGCGCTACTGCGGGGAGATGGGGATCCGAATGGACCTATCATCCGTAGCACACCCGGAGACCAACGGCCAAGTGGAGAAGGCAAACGGCTTGATCCTAGCCGGCATCCGGCCCCGGCTGGTGGAGCCGCTTGAGCGCTCAGCCGGCTGCTGGATTGAAGAGCTGCCCAGCGTGCTATGGAGCCTGCGCACAACGCCAAACCGCTCAGTCGGCTTCACACCCTTCTTCCTCGTATACGGGGCCGAAGCCGTCCTGCCGACTGACATCGAGCACGACGCGCCAAGGATCAAGCTATACACAGAAGCCGAAGCCAAAGAAGCTCGCGAAGATGGAGTCGACCTGGTTGAAGAGGTCCGGCTGATGGCCGAATCCAGGTCCGCCGTATACCAGCAAAGCCTCCGTCGCTATCACAGCCGGAAGGTCAAGTCCTTAGCATTCCGAGAAGGAGACCTAGTGCTCCGGCTGATCCAACGGACAGCCGGACAGCATAAACTAGCATCCCCATGGGAGGGTCCCTTCATCGTGAGCAAGGCAGTAGGCAATGATTCCTACTATCTCATAGATGCCCAAGAGGCCAAAAAGAACAAGGCGAGCAAAACTGACGAGGAGACAAAACGTCCCTGGAATGTCAGGTTGCTTCGACCATTTTACACTTGAGAGCAGGAATGTATGTATCCCTTGTATCCTTTTGTAAGTTATGAAAAAGCATGCGCCGAGAGCGCCGTTTCCGACAAGTTTTTCGCGTACTTTACCTTTTTCGCCAATTGGCTTGAACCCTTTCACGCGACGGCTTAGTAGCGTGATCCGATTTCCGACAGCCGGCTTCCGACCAGCTACAGACCGCAACCCGGCTGTCCGGCTGGCGGGAGTAAGGCCTAGGGAAGCCGGCACGCGAAAAACGACTAAGGAAAGAGTAAAAGCGAGTTGACTTGCAACTTTTCATAAAAGTGCCGGACTGCCGAAATCGACTCATTCGACTGAAATACTATCGGCCTCACCCAGCGGCACGCTCTTGATCCGGCGACGGATCGCAAGTCGGACGTACGACCGGCAAGAGCACAGCCAAAGAGTGGGGTGGATGGGAAAAAGCGAATAAGTTGGAAGAAAGCAAGCCGGCACACAAATGATTAACAAACACACTAAAGTGCATCATAATAAAAAGGCGATAATATTGTCATTACATAGACACCCGGCATTCCGGGGATTTAATAATCTGTTTTGGCAAAAGCAAAGCTACATGAGCAGGGAAGCCTAAGCACCGGCTGAAGGAGGACCAGCCGGATCGTTAGCAGGAGGCGGAGACTCCATCTCGATCTCCTCGTCTTCAAGCTCCTCCTCCTCATCAGAATGAGGGTTCGGATCCGCGACGAAGAGGCGTTTGTCGACGAAGTCGGCAATGGCGCTGGCTCGGGCAAGCCGGGCGGCCTTCTGTTCGGCCGAGAGCTCCTCCTCCACGCCGGCTCGCCGATACTCGAGCTGCCCCAGGTCCACCTCGTTGTACCAGGAGAGGACAAAGGACAGCGCCATGTCGGCGCCAGCGCGCGTGGCAGACCCCTTCCAGTCGATGAAGCGATCCGGCGCCCGCTCGATCAAAGAGGTGAGGCTGGAGATATCTTGCGGCGCCGCCTCCGCGGGCCACAGCATCGGGACCAGCTCCTCAGCCGCCTTCCGGAGCTCCCAGCCAAACTTGGTGATGGGCTCGACGCGGGCAGCCAGGGACGACATAGTCCTCCATGGTGAAGCACTCCGAGCTGCCCTCGCCAGTCGCCCGCCCCGGACTCGCGCGCAGCGCCAACGGCCGCCAAGGCCGCATCCTGCGTTTCCGGGAAGGCCGCTGCAAGAAGGAAGCATGTCAGAAGTCATCAAAGCCGAAATAAGCTGAAAAATGCAAATTTTCGAAGTCCTAAAGTAAGACTGGCGGCAGCCGGCACGAACCGACTGCCCCCAGCCCGAAGATGGAGATTCTGAAGCTCTAAAGTAAGACTGGCGGCAGCCGGCACGAGCCGACTGCCACCAGCCCGAAGATGGAGATTCCGAAGTCCTAAAGTCGGCGGGCAGCCGGCACGAGCCGATGCCCAGCCAAGATGGAGATTCTGAAGCTCTAAAGAAAAAGATGGCGGCAGCCGGCACGAGCCAACGCCCCCACCTGAAGATGGAGATAGCGAAAAAGATAAGTTTCTGCAGCCGGCTACCAACGGAGGCTGGCAGCCGACAGCCGAAAGCCGGCAAAGGGAAGGGAACATAGAAACACTCACCCGAGAAGCCACGATCAATCGCGCCAAGCAAGTCCGTCCAGTGCTTGGCAGTAGCGTCAGCTCCGTGGACTTGGTGGTAACCTCCTCCTGGAGCGCAAGCCGCTGCCTCTCCACTTCGTCCAGCCGCCGGCTCAGATCCTCCACCTTCTTCCTCTGCCGTCCTAAGGGAGGCGAGTTCAGCAAGATGGTTCTTCTCCAAAGCAGGCGCAGCCGCGTCAACTCCCTATCAGCCACCTTGAGCTTGGAGGCTGCAGATCGACCCGCCTCTCGCTCTCGGCGCACCGAGCGCGAGCAACCCGGAGATCCGTCTCCAGCTGCGGAACCTTTGCGGCCTCAACTACGAGGCAACCGGAAAGAAATGTCAGCCAACGAAGACAAAAGAAAAAAGACATCGAGCCAGAAGAAGCAAGAGCTTACCCTTGACGGCTTCCAGCTCGCGAGCCAAGGTGGCCCGCTCAATCTTAGCCTTGTGGTAGCTGGTCACCACCTTGTTGTACAAGGCGGTGCGACGCTCGTCGACCACCTGAAAAAGAGAACCGTTTAGGCGAAACCTGGGCCGGCTCCGAGCAGCCGGCCCATGCCTCGGAGGGCTACCAGGATAATAATAAATCGCAGAAAATAAGATAAGAAGCCACCTACCTTGTCAGCATCCTCCAGCGTCGACAGCTGGGCCATGGCCTCGGCGGCTTTGTTCTTCAAGCTGGCTCGGTAGCCAGAGAAAAGCATCTTCAAGGGCGCCGTGCCAGGCTGCCCCTCCCGGCTGATTATCTCACAGGAGTCCGCCTGGTGCCAGGCCTTCTCCATGGTGCCAGCCGAGCCGAAGCTGGAGTCCGAGGCGGACGGCACCCTCGCCAGCCGGGCACCCTTAGCCACGTGAAGGCTAGTGGGCGACACCGTCGGGCCCTTCGACTTCACCAACGCCCGGGAGTCGGCGTCCTTAGCGCGCGCCGGCTCCTCCCGCTGCGGCTCCGTCCTCGGCGGCTCCGAAGCCGGAGGCGGCGCGGCTGGCCCGGTGGGAACCACCTCCGGCTCCTCAGGCGGCGCAGCTCCGCCGGCTCCAGCTCCTGCCGCTGGTGGCACACCTCGGCCAGCTCCAGCCGCCGGCCCCAACAGCGGCGCGCGGTGTGGAAACAGGTCGCCAAGAGTGGGCCTCTGGGCCGACTCGCCCTGGGCGCCCTGGCCGGCGCTGAAGGGGGCGCAGCCGAAGAAGACGCCCCCGCGGGAGGCGGCGTAACCACGGGCGGCACGACGACAACGGGCGGCGCGCGCGCAAGTGTCGAAGGCGGCGGCGTCGGCTCCCTCTGCCGACGAGGCGGCGGCGCAGCACGAGCAGCCGGCCCAGAGGCACCGCCCTGGGTGAACTTTATGGCGGCCCTAGTCAAACAAACAAAAGAAGTTGAGTGCAAAGTAAGGAAAGAAAAGGAATCAAACAATGAAGAAAACAAAAGGACTTACCCGGCCATCTCCGGGACCTTCTTGGGCCCTTCTTCGCTGGCCTACCTCCTTTTCCCGCTCGGCCGGCGGCCCGCTTCTTCGCGGCGCGGAAGTCGCCGAGGCGGCAGGCGGCCTCGTGCGCAGAGGCACCGCCCGGATCGATCCCGTGGTGGATGATACGCGTAGATGCACACGTCCGTTGGGAACCCCAAGTCGAAGGTATGATGCGTATAGAAGCAAGTTTCCCTCAGTATGAAACCAAGGTTTAATCGAACCAGTAGGAGCCAAGAAGCACGTTGAAGGTTGATGGTCGCGAAATGTGATGCGGCGCAACACCAGGGATTCCGCCAACGCGGAACCTGCACAACACACCCAAGTACTTTGTCCCAACGAAACAGTGAGGTTGTCAATCTCACCGGCTTGCTGTAACAAAGGATTAAACGTATCGAGTGGAAGATGTTTGCAAAGAAAACAGTAAAACAAGTAGATTGTATGCTATGTAAAGAATAGGACCTGGGTCCACAGTTCACTAGAGGTGTCTCTCCCATAAGATAAAAGCATGTTGGGTGAACAAATTACAGTCGGCAATTGACAAATAGAGAAAGGCATAACAATGCATATACATGATATGATAAATATAGTGAGATTTAATTGGGCATTACGACAAAGTACATAGACCGCCATCCAACCGCATCTATGCCTAAAAAGTCCACCTTCAGGTTATCATCCGAACCCCCTCCAGTATTAAGTTGCAAAGCAAAGACAATTGCATTAAGTATGGTGCGTAATGTAATCAACAACTACATCCTTAGACATAGCATCAATGTTTTATCCCTAGTGGCAACAGCACATCCACAACCTTAGAACTTTCTGTCACTGTCCCATTCAATGGAGGCATGAACCCACTATCGAGCATAAATACTCCCTCTTGGAGTTAAGAGTAAAAACTTGGCCAGAGCCTCTACTAATAACGGAGAGCATGCAAGATCATAAACAACACATGAACAATAGATTGATAATCACCATAATCATAGTACTCTCTATCCATCGGATCCCGACAAACACAACATATAGAATTACATATAGATGATCTTGATCATGTTAGGCAGCTCACAAGATCTAACAATGAAGCACAACAAGGAGAAGACGACCATCTAGCTACTGCTATGGACCCATGGTCCAGGGGTGAACTACTCACTCATCACTCCGGAGGCGACCATGGCGGTGTAGAGTCCTCCGGGAGATGAATCCCCTCTCCGGCAGGTGCCGGAGGCGATCTCCGAATCCCTGAGATGGGATCCGCGGCGGCGGCTCCGTAAGGTTTTCCGCCGTAGCACCGGGGGTTTCGCGACGGAGACTTAAGTAGGCGGAAGGTCAACGCGGGGGCCACACGAGGCCCAGGGGGTAGGGCCGCGCGGCCAGGGCCGGGGCCGCGCCGCCCTGTCCCCTGGCTGCTCGTGGCCCCACTTCGTTATCTCTTCGGTCTTCTGGAAGCTTCGTGCAAAATAGGACCCTGGGCGAAAGTTTCGTCCAATTCCGAGAATATTTCCTTACTAGGATTTCTGAAACCAAAAACAGCAGAAAACAACAACTGGCTCTTCGGCATCTTGTTAATAGGTTAGTTCCGAAAATGCATAAATATGACATATAATGTGCATAAAACATGTAGGTATCATCAATAAAGTAGCATGGAACATAAGAAATTATCGATACGTTGGAGACGTATCAGTGGACGCGGCCGGCTCCTCCTCCTCCTCCTCCCGCTGCTCCGGCGAGGGCGGCGGGTTGTGCTCCCCTTGGCCGCCCTGGTCGGGCACCACCGGCAGGTCATCATCGCCGGCTTGGTCGCCGGCTTGGTCAGCCGGATCCACGTGATCCGGCGTCCAGATCTTGTGCGCCAAGTCGCCGTCCTCGATCTCTTGGCGGGGGAAAATCTGGAAAGCAAGAACAGATGAATAACAAGTGGGCCACGCAGCCGCAAGTCGAAAAGCGCAAGCCGAAACATCAACTTACCCGCTCAGGCGGCGCGGCCCGGTCGTAAGGCGGCAGCCCCCACTCCCAGGCTTCCGGCATGTTGGCCTTGGTGATGTTGTTCACCCGGTGAGCGACTTGGGCCTTGGTGAGCGCCACCTTCGACGTCCGGGTCGGATCCAGCCGGCCGGACATATGCCCGATCTTGTGGATGCGGCCCTGGAGTGGCAGCACCCGGCGCTCCATGTAGGTGCAGAGGAGGTCCTCGGCGCTCAGCCGGCCCCCAGTGACGCACTCCCCCAAGAAGTCCCACAGGAGGTTGACCTCCGCGTCCGGATCCGCCGACTTGGCGTTGTGACCCCAGTTGAGCCGGGTGGTCGGAGGAGCCGGATTATACTCCGGCAGGTTGATCCAGTCGAAGGCTGGGTTGGCGTTCTTCACGTAGAAGAACGACATCTGCCAGTTCTTCACCGAGTCGACAGTCGGAATCTTCGGGAAGAGCGAGCCGGCGCGGGGATATATGGAGGCGGCGCCGCAGGTCCTCAGGCGGCCCTCAGTCATCCGACTTGAGGTAGAAGAGCCGGCTCCAGAACTCCACGTCGGGCCACAAGCCGGCGTAGCCCTCCATGAAGGCCACGTAGCAGCTGAGAAGGACGCACGCGTTGGCTGGCAGGTGATGAGGCTGCAAGCCGAAGAAGTCCAGGAACCGGCGGAAGAAGCGCGGCGCCGGCAGCCCAGCCCGCGTCGGGTGCGCGCCGAAGACGACGCGCTCGCCAGGCTCCGGCTTGGGCTCCACCTCCTCGCCTGGCGCCCGCGTGATCACCTCCCGAGGAATCCGGCGGAGGCGCACCAGCCGCTCGATGTCGTCGTCGTGCATGTACGAGCCCCTCCAGGACCCGCTGGCGGAGGCCATCGTCGAAGAAGAGGAGGAAGAAGACCAGGAAAGATCAAAGGGCGAGGAAGAACCGCTTCTCACCGGAGGAGAGCGCGGTGGCGACGAGCGCAGCGTCGAGCCGCGGGGCCCCGTGGCGCCGGCTTGGCGTGCGGGCGGCTGCCGAACGGCGGAGAGTTCCGGCCGCGTAGGATCGCCGGAGTTCGCCAGGAGGTCGCCGGAGAAGAAGCGGCGGCGTGCAAGAGCGGCGAAGTGGAGAAAGAGAATAGCGTGCGAGAGCGAGGAAGAAGAAGAGCTCGCCTCGTACCGCACCGGGTATTTATAGCCGCCCGGCGCGCCGGTTGCGTGGCCACGTGGCGATCGTGGGCCACGTCGGGATTTACTGCGGCCATAACTGCCCCCACGACCGCTGCGGTTACCAGAAACCGCCGCGCCACTTCCCCACGACCGCACCGGATCCGGAGGAGACAGCGATGTGACCATACGAAACGGCCACGCTGACGAAGCCGTCAGAACGGTCAAGTCGGGCGCGGGACTCGAGGCGGCGGAGTTGCCGTGTGCCCCAAGCCGGAGCCGGACGATAAAATCGACCCGGCCCCAAATTCTGGCAACAAGCCGGAAGCATCATCAACACTTAAGAAAAAGTGAAAACAACAGGAGCAAAAAAGGCTTCGGCTGGAGGAAGCCGGACGGGGCGAGCCGGACGAGGGCAGCCGGCTGAATGAAAATTCTCAGCTGGCCCCTCCGGGAGCCGCCGGAAACAAGCGAGAGATATAAGCCAGGGAAACCTGCCTAGGTCCTTCTTAACGCAGGACCTTGCCAGCTTCGGAATGTCGGGGGAAGACCCCGGGTAGGGCAATGGACGTGGAGCGGCCGGCTTGAGGACGGCCGGCTCGCGGCAAAGGCCGGCCGAGGAGCAGCCGGCTGGAGCCGTGGCCGGCTGCCTCGGGCCGGCTGGCTCTAAGTCCTAGTCGGCCTGGCTGCGGCCTTCAACGCTGTAGCTGGGCCGGCTTCTACAAGCCATATCCGAGGGGTTTGTACCTCAGACCGACTCGAGGCTGGCGAGTCTTGCACCGGAAGGAACTGGGTAGGTGATCCGGGTTCAAAGGTCCACGCTGACCTCATCTCCCGTAAAGCACGGGGCACTGTAGAGCAGCAGTGCCACGCGCCCGACAGGCCATCATGGCGTACGTCGGACCGTACGCGCTACAGAGCATGATGACGACAACGACAGCACCTCCCACGCCGCTGACCTGAGCAGGCGGATGGGACGTGCCACTACGCTCAACGGCTCCCTGATGTCAGCGCCTCGGGAAGGAGCGGGAGCCGGAGCCGGCCATGCCGCCAGTAGACTATAGGGACTTATATGTAAAGTACCGGTGCCTATATAAGCCGGGCTACCCCCTCGTGCGGGGGACGATCGATCACTTCTCATTCACAGTCTTGGAGCTGCCCTGTGAGAGAGACCTTCGTCTACCTTAGCCTCCCAGGAGCAGCCGGATATACAGCTCAAGGAGCACCATTGTACTGTGTCACTATCATATACACTCATAGCAGGAGTAGAGGTGTTACCTCCATTGGAGGGCCTCGAACCTGGGTACGTCGCCGTGTCGCTCGTGCCCATACCCGCATCCGGATACCGCCGTGAGACCACAAGGAACCACATCGATTAGCCACCCTATGGCATATGTCATGACGATACCACGACACCACTATTATCGGATGCGCCGAAAAATAATGTCGCAATTTTCTTGCTGTCGTGAATACTCCATATGCCAGTTTCTGATACTGCGGGTACCGCTGTTTTGAGGGTGATAATACTTTGCTGATGAAATATACTGGCCTCTGAACTCCATGGAGCTTGCCTTCTTCTTCTCTCTCGACTACTAGGGCTGTGCTGACCACCTGCGGTGGCTGCAATGTATAAGAGGAGAGGTTCTTTCTCTTTAGGCGCCACCAATATTGGTGGTGTCGAAATTGCCCGCTTGAGGTTCTCGAAGGCTCTATCTGCTTCCTCGTTCCATTGAAATTTTTCCCCCTGTTTGATCAATGCATAGAACGGCAGCCTTTTCTCCCTAGCCTGGCGACGAATCTACTTAAAGCTGCGACTCGCCCCGTTAGCTGTTGTATTTCTTTCAACTTTGTTGGCTTTCTCATAGTCACTATGGCCTGGATTTTTTCAGGGTTGGCTTCAATCCCTCTTGCTGATACTAAGAACCCGAGAAGTTCTCCTGCAGGAACTCCAAAAGAGCACTTTGTCGGGTTCAGCTTGAGGCAGAACTTGTCGAGGTTGTCGAAGGTTTCCTTCAAATCTTCGATCAAAGTCGACCCTTTCTTTGATGTTATTACGACATCGTCAATGTAGACTTGCACATTTTTTCCAATCTGTGTTGCTAGGCATTTCTGCATCATCCGCTGATATGTTGCTCCCGCGTTTTTCAAACCAAAGGGCATTGTTTTGTAGCAAAACACGCCGTAAGGTGTGATGAACGCTGTCTTGGCTTCATCTTCTTCTTTTAATCTGATCTGGTTATAACCAGAGTATGCGTCCAAAAAGGAAAGACGTTCGCATCCTGCCGTGGAGTCGATGATTTGATCGATCCTTGGGAGGGGAAAGTGATCCTTGGGACAATGTTTATTGAGACACGTGAAGTCGACGCACATGCGAAGGACTATTGTATGTTTTTTCGGCACCATCACTGGGTTAGCTACCCATGTGGCTTCTGTAGATATTTCTCTGATGAAACCAGCATCTTTGAGTCGATCTATTTCCGATAACATGGCTTTGCGGCTAGGTTCCGAAAAACGTCGCAAAGGTTGCTTTACTGGTCTTGCGAGAGGATCCAAATTGAGGTGGTGCTCGGCAAGTTCCCCTCGGGCATGTCAGCTGGACACCATGCGAATATTTTCCAGTGCTCACGGAGGAACTCGACGAGCGTGCTTTCCTATGCGACATCCATGTTTGCTGCAATGGAAGTCGTTTTCTTTGGGTCTGTCGGGTGGATCTGTACCTCTTTTGAATCCTTGGTTGTGTTGAAAGTTGGCTCCTTAGAAGATCTCCCTACTTCTGGTAATACATCATAATCAGTGAACCTTGGCGCCGCATACTCTGCTTGCATCCCGAAAGTTTCTGACAGTCGATGAAAATCCTTGTCGCATTTATCGGATAACGCAAAACTTCCTTTGATTGTGATAGGTCCCTTGGGCCCAGGCAACCTCCACAATAGATATGTATGCGTACTGCCATGAACCTGGCATACGCTGGTCGTCCCAACAGAGCGTGATATTGCGACGGGAAATCCACAACTTCGAACTCCAAATTCTCTATCCTGTAGTTTTCTCGGGTTCCAAACTGAACGTCGAGGTTGATCTTGCCCAATGGGTAACTTGGCTTCTCTGGTGTAATCCCGAAAACGTGTGTCGTTGGTTTCAAGTTTGCCAGGGATATGTTCATCTTCCTCAATGTATCTGCATACATAAGGTTTAAGCTGCTGCCGCCATCTATGAAAACTCTCGACACGTCAAAACCAGCGATTACTGCGGGTAAGATGAGTGCCGATTGTCCTGGTCGAGGAACTTGCTGCGGATGGTCCGCGATTGTGAAGCCGATGTCTTGCCCCGACCAATTTAAGTACTCGACTGTTGGTGGAGGCATCTTCTCTGCCATGAACACTTGTCGTGAGATTACCTTCTGCGCCCTGTTGGATGGCCTAGCTTTCTGAATCATCGAGACCGCACCGTTAGAATTAGGATCAACATATGGAGGTGGGTGTGGTGCTGCCGCTATTCTGAGCTGGTGCCGATTTTCGTCCGTAATTGCGGGAGGAGGTGGAAGGTGGATCTCGCTCCTTGGCCCCTGGGGGTTTCTATTCACGGCTTGGGCATTTGCGATTCCTGCGGCTCGCAACATTGCCTGAAAATTTCGGCAGTCTTTCTGGAGATGCCCTGACTGCCTCTTTCCATTATTATCAAGATAAAAGTGCATTTGACACGGACCGTTCATCATTTCTTCGGGAGACACATAAGGTCTTTGAAACCTTGGTCCACTGTTTTGTCTGTTGCCGCGAGAATCGCCTCTATTGTCGCCTTGATGTTCGTTACTCCTTTGATAGTCGTCTCGACTGTTTCCTCCAGGATTTCCTCGAAAGCCAGCCGATATATGACCAGGAGCATCATTGTTGTAGAACTGGCGAGAAAATCGCCTTCTATTTTGATAATTTCGACCACGATCCTCTTCTGGCGACCTGTGTCGCTTGTTATATATTGCGTCTTCTCCATCTGCCCACTTATTGGCTATCTCCATGAGTGCTGATATGGTCTTAGGGTTAGTTCTCCCTAAGTCCTCGACGAAGTCTCCTCGCCGAATTCGCGACGAACGCATCTATTGCTCTCTCGTCAGATATATCTTCTGCCGAGTTTTTTATAATGTTCCACCGCTGATATATTTTCTCATCGACTCGTCATGTTTTTGTCGACACGCTCTCAACTCTTCCAATGACGCGGGTTTCTTGCAGGTGGATCGGAAATTTTTCACAAAGATATCCTCAAAGTTATCCCAGCTGTCGATGGAACTCGGGGGGAGTTTCTTTATCCAAGATCTCGCGGCACCGCTCAAGTGAACTTGGATACTTTGCATGGCTGTTGCTCTGGTTCCTCCTACCAGCTTTACCATCTCTAGATAATCTACGAGCCAATCCTCGGGATCTTGCAGGCCGTCAAATTTCTTGAAATTTTCGGGTAGCTTGAACCCTTTTGGGACTCGAGTCTTTCGAACTCTTCTCGTGAAGCACGGGAGTCCACACATATCTTCGTCGGCAACTTCTGGTGAGTGCTGACGCTCCCTTCTTTCTTGTCGCGCTCTGTCCACCCTTACTTGGACTGCTGTGTCTCTTGCTCCACTTGTTCTTGGTGGGTCTTGAACGCTGCGGTGGGTCGTGGACTATTTTGCCTAGGATTTTCTTCGGGAGGCGTTGTTGCAAACGATGTTCCCATAACTCCTACTCCAGCCATCGCCATATTGAACAATGGTTCTCTCGGGTCTCCAGGGGGTGGTCTGGACGCCAAGATGTAAGCTTGTGTTGCCATGTAACCTGCCTCTGGCGTTTTTGGGATGATATTTCCCTTTCATCAATCGACATAAAGGACATGTCGAGATTTTGAATTATGTTTCCTCTCTCTGCTTCGGGTATGTTTTGCAACCGAGACATTGCTCTCCTCCGAGCTTCTCTGTGACTATCTCCCGAAGTTCCTGATTGTCGACTTAAATCTGCTCGACGTCTGCTTGATGCGGAAGCTGCCTCTTTTCTTCTATTTAGTGATGCTGTCTGTTTTTCCAACTCTCTGCTTACCCGAGCAAGTCTATATTGATATGCTTGTAATTCTTGTACAGTAGCAGTGGTGGTCATAGGTTCTGAACCATCCATGGCTCTTGCAGCCCTATCCCATGCTGCTTGCGGGAGCTGTACTCTTTCTCGGGGTGAGGACCCGACGTATTTAGTGCCTAGGCCTTTTCTGAGATCAGCGGGATCGATGTAAGGATTTCCCAAATCATCGAAAGCCTCTGACGTTTCTGGTTCTGATCGGCCTGCCTCTTCTATCGCATAGATCTGATGATATTTTGCGTATTGATTTTTGTCAGGATTGGTGACACCATCATATAGAGTGGTGAAGACCTTTCGATGGCGAGATTTGTCGATGAAGTTAAGCTGTCGACGCTGTCAGTCGCTGCTTATAAAGGAGTCCGCAGACGACTCGAAGGATGTGTTGCTGAAGATCTTGGCGAGCTTTCCGCTTGCCTTGCTGTCGACGAAGCGTGGCGACGAAAACTTCTCACTCGACGAAAAGTTAGAATCGACCGCTAAAAATTCCGACGAGATCGGAACTTCGAGACGGTAGGATCCTTCCTTGTTGACGCCAAATCGGAATTCTCCGAACGTCATGACGATGGGCTCCTCCAGATAGGCACATGCATCCATACGGGAGGGCGGGTGAGGAATAAAATCGAATAGATCAGTTTTTCCCTGGTTACCTCGATCCATCGCATTGCTTGTCACCGACGAAGTCGACGATCTTGAACGTGCCATCGAGATCAGCTCCTTGCAACCTCTAATTCCCACAGACGGCGCCAATTGACAAAGGATTAACTTGTCAATGCCTACAGATTGTAGACTAGGGTTTTGCTAGAAGTAGAGGGCAAGTAGATCTCGAAGGTTCAGGCGAAAAGTACTCGACGATTATGAAAACTAGGGTTATGTTGACAATAGATTCGATCCTTTCTTTGTCCCTCGACTCCCCCTTATATAGGAGGCGGAGCCGAGGGTTTCGTAGTACACAAGTTACAGAGTTCGGGAGGGTTTCGTACCCAACCCGTAAGATTACAAATCTCTATCTTTCCTAATACAAACTATCTTTCCTTAACACTAAATGGGCTTCCAAGTCTTCTTATTCTTCGAGTCTTGGGCTTTGATTAAACTCCGGGTACCATCTTTGGCAGGCCCATTGGGGATGCCTATGTCACATGGCCTTCCATGCAAAGTCATTTTGGGTTGATCCCTCCAAGGCCAAGGAAGACAACATCAAGAGAAACCACAAGAGTGGGTTCACTAGCTTTGGTCCAAAGACAAGATCATGCTACAATTGTGATGACAAGCGCCACTTCATTGCCGAATGCCCCTATGAGAATAGAGAGCTTCATAATGGAAGGCTCATTCCCAAGGACAAGAGCAAAGAATCAAAGGGCAAATATTCAAAAGCCCCCAACAAGAAGTTCTACAACAACAAGACCAAGAAGGGCAAGAGGCCCCCAAGAGTTGTGCTAGTGACTAGGGAAGAATATTCCTCCGATGAAGTTGAAAGCTCTAGTGATGATGAAGGAGAAAGCTCAAAGGAAGTGGCCGCCATTGTCACTACCAACATTCCCTCTTCATCTCTCTTTGAATCCCCCAATGAGAATCCTCATATCAAGAATGCACATTGCTTCATGGCAACGTCCTCCTTGGACACATCTATTGTGCTATCAACTCAAGAAGAATATTCCTCCGGAGATGATGATGTTGATGATGAAGAAGATGCAACCTCTAATGGATTGGTCGCTCTTGCCTCCCTCTCCACTAACTCTTCATCACCAAGTGAATCCCCCAATGAGATCATTCATGTGGAGGAAGAAAGTTGTCTCATGGCCAAATCCTCCGAGGTATCATCTCCTAGCCCCTCTATGCCTAACATATCAAGCGATCTAGGGGTTGATGATGCTAGTCTAAAAGTGAAACAAGAAATGCTAGAGTTTGATGAATTCATGTTTAACCTACAAGGTATCAACAAAAAGCATGTTTCAAATCTCATGGCTCGTTTAGCTCAACAAAATGATATGCTTGAGAAAAAGGGCCAAATAGAGAGAGAAGACTCTCTTGAAATCCATGCTCTTAAAAATGCCCTTGAGGAAAGTCAAGAAACTATAGCTTCTCTTGAGGAGAGGCTAGAAAATCTTGAAGAGCCTCAAGATGAAATTAACAAGCTCACTAAAGCTAGAGATCATGCTAGGGCTAAGACTAAATTGCTTAAAAAGGAAAAGGCCCAATTTGGTGTTGATCATGAGAAACTTGTGAAGGATCTAGATGAACTAGACAAAGCTCACAAAGCTTTGAAGAGTGAATACGCTCTCCTATCCAAGTCAAATGAGCAACTTCAAATTAGGCTTGCTTCATATGATGTGCCTAGTTCCTCTACCCCTTCATGTGATCATGCAAATATTATTGAGGAAAATGCTAGGTTGAAGGATGAACTTGCTAAGGCCTCCTCTCCCCAAAGTAAACTTTCTTTGGATGATCTTTTGAGTAAGCAAAGATCAAACAATGGGAAGGAGGGCCTAGGTTATAATGCCAAGGCAAAGAAGGCAAACAAGCAAAAAGCCAAGCCCGCACAAGAGAAGAAGAAAGCTATCACCAATGGTGAAGCTCCTAAGGGAAACACCATCAATAATGATGATGCGGGAAATGCTAACCCTAACTATGTTCTATTTAAAGATTATTATGGTGATGTCTATGCTAAATATGTTGGCCCATATGATGGTTATGTTGCTTGGTCTATTTGGGTCCCAAAGACCCTTGTTGCTAACAAAAGAGGACCCATTGAGAAATGGGTACCTAAATCCAAGAATTGATCTCATGTAGGACTATGCCGCCGGAGGTTCAAAATGGGTACTTGATAGTGGATGTACAAGTCATATGACCGGCGGCAAGAACCTCGTCAAGGAGTTGAGGCCCAACATAAACAATATCACCGTCTCCTTTGGCGATAATTCTACATCCGAGGTAATGGGTTTTGGCAAGGTTGTGGTTGCACACAACATAACACTTGTGGATGTCATGCTTGTCAAAACCCTTGGTTACAATTTGCTTTCCGTTTCCGCCCTTGGCAAGATGGGTTTCGCCGTCTTTATTGATAATGATATTGTGGTCCTCTTGTGGAGCAAGACTCTAAAAGTCGCTTTCGTTGGGTATCGCGAACATAACTTGTATGTGGTGGACTTTTCGGGGACCACCACCTCAAGTGCGATGTGCCTATTCGGAAAGGCGGATGTGGGTTGGTTGTGGCATCGCCGCCTAGCCCATGTCAACATGAGAACTTTGCAAAGTCTTCACAAGGGGAACCATATTGTGGGACTAATGGAAAATGTTTCTTTTGCCAAAGATCGTGTTTGTAGGGCTTGTGTTGAAGGCAAAATGCATGACTCTCCGCATCCAAGCAAGACTATCATCTCTTCCAAGAGGATCTTGGAGCTCCTTCATGTGGATCTCTTTGGTCCCGTGACTCATGCAAGTCTTGGTGCGAAGAAACATTGCTTGGTGATTGTTGATGATTACTCAAGATACACTTGGGTCTACTTTCTCAAGACGAAAGATGAGACTCAACAAATATTCATTGACTTTGCTACCGAGGTGCAACGCCAACACAACCTCCTCATTATGGCAATAAGAAGTGACAACGGCTCCGAGTTCAAGAACTATACACTCAATGATTTTCTTAGTGATGAGGGGATTCGTCATCAATATTCCGCTGCTTACACCCCTCAACAAAATGGTGTTGCGGAGAGGAAGAACCGGACTCTTATGGATATGGCAAGATCTATGATGGCGGAGTATAAATCCCGCTATAACTTTTGGGCCGAAGCCATCTCCACCGCTTGCCACTCTTCTAACCGGCTCTATCTCCGCAAGGGATTGAACAAGACTCCATATGAAATACTCACCGGCAACAAGCCTAATATCTCATACTTCAAGGTGTTCGGTTGTAAGTGTTTCTACAAAATCAAAGGAGTTCGTTTGTCTAAATTTGCTCCTAAAGCTTTGGAGGGTATATTTGTTGGTTACGGTGCCGAATCTCACACTTATAGAGTCTTTGATATAGCCTCCGGGATTATCATCGAATCTTGTAGTGTGAGGTTTGAAGAAAATGATAGCTCCCAAGTGGGGCAAGTTGATGTATGTGCAGGTGATGAAATACCTCAAGATGCCATAGTAAGAATGGGTGTGGGATTTTTCCGCCCCATTGAGGGACACGGTGTGGCGTCTCGGGAAGAACTATGCTCTACCACGGTGGAGCCCTCATCCTCTCAACATCAACAAACCCCATCTATTGAAGCTAATGATGCACCAACCCAAGAACAAGAAGAAAACCCTCCCTCTCATGTACAAGATCAAGGACAAGATCAACCAAGGATTCATGATGGCTCCGATGAGTATCCATTTGATGTTTGCACTTCACCAAATATTGTCCAAGATCAAGCACATGAGGTTGAGCATTCTCAAGAAATTGAGGAAGCTCCAATTGAAGGTCAAGACGGGGACCCAAATGATCAAGTTGATCAAGTGACACCTCCAAGGCCTAAAAGAACCAAGGAGGAGATCGAGGCCCGTCGTCTAGCAAGAAGAGATAGGACCCTTGAAATTCGTGGACACACTCATGACAAGGTCCTTGGTGATGTTCGAGCAAAGGTCTCCACAAGAAGGCAATTGGCTAACTTTAGCAATCATCATGCTTATATCTCCGTTGTGGAACCCAAGAAAGTATTTGAAGCCCTTGAAGATTCGGATTGGGTGGAAGCCATGCACGAGGAACTCAACAACTTCAAGCGCAACAAAGTGTGGACCTTAGTAGAGAAGCCAAAGGAGTGCCGCAATGTTATAGGCACTAAGTGGATATTCAAGAACAAGCAAGATGAGTTTGGAAATATTGTGAGGAACAAGGCAAGATTGGTGGCTCAAGGTTTCTCTCAAGTTGAAGGAATTGACTTTGGAGAGACCTATGCTCCCGTGGCTCGCCTTGAGTCCATCCGTATCCTTCTTGCTTATGCATCGCATCATAACTTTAAGTTGCAACAAATGGATGTTAAAAGTGCATTTCTTAATGGTCCTTTGCATGAAGAGGTTTATGTTAAGCAACCCCCGGGGTTTGAGGATCTCAACTTTCCTAACCATGTCTACAAGCTTGATAAAGCACTTTATGGTCTCAAACAAGCTCCTAGAGCTTGGTACGAGCACCTTAAAGAATTGTTGGTAGACCGTGGGTTTGATGTTGGGCTAATCGATCCCACTCTTTTTACTAAGAGGGTTAATGGGGAGCTTTTCGTTTGCCAATTATATGTTGATGATATTATCTTTGGCTCTACTAACAAAGCTTTCAATGATGAATTTTCAAAGCTTATGACCGATAGGTTTGAGATGTCTATGATGGGAGAGATGAAGTTCTTCCTTGGTTTTGAGATCAAGCAATTGAGAGAAGGAACCTTCATCAATCAAGCAAAATATCTCCAAGACATGCTCAAGAGGTTCAAGATGACCGAGTTGAAGGGTGTGGCCACTCCTATGGTTACCAAATGTCATCTTGCACTAGATCCCAATGGTAAAGAGGTGGATCAAAAGGTATATCGCTCCATGATTGGATCCTTGCTTTACCTTTGTGCATCTAGACCGGACATAGTGTTGAGTGTTGGTGTGTGTGCAAGGTATCAAGCTTCTCCTAAGGAGAGCCACATGATGGCTCTCAAAAGAATCTTTAGATATTTGGTTGATACCCCAAGATATGGTATTTGGTACCCCAAAGGCTCAAGCTTTATTCTCAATGGATATACCGATGCGGATTGGGCGGGTGACAAGGATGATAGGAAATCAACTTCCGGGGCTTGCCAATTCCTTGGTAGGTCCTTGGTGTGTTGGTCTTCTAAGAAGCAAAATTGCATATCTCTCTCCACCGCCGAAGCCGAATATGTTGCCGCCGCAAGTGGATGCACTCAATTGTTATGGATGAGGCAAACTTTAAAGGAATACGGTGTCATTTGTGACAAAGTGCCTCTATTATGTGACAATGAAAGTGCTATCAAGATTGCCTATAATCCGGTGCAACATTCAAGAACAAAGCATATTGAGATCCGGAATCACTTCATTAGGGATCATGTTGCCCGTGGTGATATTGAGCTCATCTATGTTCCTACCAAAGATCAACTTGCCGATATATTCACGAAGCCTCTTGATGAAGCAAGGTTCTCTTATTTGAGGAATGAGCTAAATATCATTGATTCAAGGAGTATAGCTTGACCATCTTGCAAACACACCTTTGTCTCAAAACTTTATTTGGTTTAGATGTGGGCATGGAAATAGGGGGAGTGCGGTTTAAACTATTGAGCTATCACTCCCCCCATAATGCCAACATTAAAAGAAATCATTCTCTTTATATCATATAATGATATGTGAGCTTCAATGATGAGTAGTGGTTTTGGGCCCAAGATATATCTTCGCGGTGCCATGCCATAATACTCATATATGGTGGCCTAGGCCACCACACTCTTCTTTGTGAAGAGTTGGAGTTATTTGGGTCTTATCGCCTTTTATTTGACAACTCCATGTTCTTATGGGAAATCACTCTAGTTTGGCCTTATTTGCTCATATCTTGCAAACTTGAGTGATCATGTACCATTAACAGTTTGAACCCTCTAAACCTAAGCCTACACTCTCCTATAAGCCACTTCCATCTTGCTCATTTGTCATGTTTGGTAAAAACTTGGAGTTTGAGGTTTCTCGGTCGGATGATCTAGGTTGCCCCATCTTATTGGTAAATATGCATCTCATATGTGACGTGATAGTTTATTGCACCGCATATGGGTTCGCAAATATCCAACTAAAGATAGGCAGGATTTACGGTGTTCTGGAATTTTCCAGAACACCGGATAATCCGCCCCCCTGGCGCCCCGGAATATCCGGCCGGGCCGGATTATCCGCCCTCACTTTGGGCCGGATTATCCGGCCTGGGCGTTTTGCGGGAGGATTAAGGGAGGCCGCGGGGTGAACGGTTGGCACACCAATCAGTTCCCCCACGCGCCCCCTTTCTCCTCCTCAAGCCGCCGGAGTTCCTCCTCCTCGCCGGAGACGCTCCGTCCGCCCCCTCTCGGAGTTCTTGGGTGGATCGGGTGCATCTCCTCCCTAGCTACCTTCTCCTCCAAGCGGTTTCCACAATGGATGTGGGTATGATTCACAATCTCTAACCCTAGATGTTGTGTTTTATATGTACTTTTTTCTTGGTGGAATTGGTGTCTAGTTGTTCCAAATCATTTGTAGTGTACTCCTCTTGCATGCTATGAGGCCGATCTAGTCTTAGACAAGCTTTTGATTGGAAAACTGCAAATTTCGCAGGGCCGGATTATCCGCCCGAGCTGGCCGGATTATCCGGCCCGGCCGGATTATCCGCCCCCAGGGGACACCGGATTATCCGGCCTGGAGCTTCATCGCCGCTGCAGTTTTGCTTCAATCTATCATGTCTAGATTTGTACCGACTTATAGCATGTTTCTCGAGTATATTATTGTATCTTACATGACTTATGAGCATTACCTTTCCTTTGCTACCCGCCTTTGCTTCTCACAGGTGGTGCTTCTCGGGGTGGTCGGAGACGCTCAAGGCATGATCGATCTAGTGACGAGTTTGCATCCAATGCACCTCGCAAGTCCGTCACTTCAAGGCGGAAGAACAAGGAAGTGAGGGAGAACTACAAGGCCATTGTGGCACCCCCGGGATCAGGGTTAGACAAATATCAGATCTTCGTCTGACATAAGCCTAACCTAGAGCTCGAGAGACTACAGTGAGAGAATCGGTAACACAACAGTGACTCTACGACTCAAGAAGTAATACAAGCTCATAACTGAGCGAAGAACCAAAGTATTACAAGCAGAGGTCACTGACCTGTCATACATCAATCAACGGAAGCAAAGTTATGCTATTAGACATAGCAAGATAGCAAAAGGCCTAAGAGGCCAGGAGCATAACGGCGACGTCCCAGCCCATAGATTCCAGGCTGCCACCTGGGAACCCCAAGCTACTCGTCGATGTCGACTAGAAACCACCATCTGTCGGAGCAACTTCGTCTGAAACAAAGCATGCAAAGCTGAGTACAGGACTCAGCAAGACTTAGTACAACCTTTTAGCAAAGCGGATATGCGGGCTTTCTGTGGAGCTTCTTTTGCGTAAAGCCAGTTTTCCTTTGTAAGACAAGAGAGAGGAGAAGCTCGACTACTCAGAACCTTTAAAAGGGGATAAGAGAGCGATATCTCTATCTCTATTTGATCATCATATTGTATCCACCAATCTTCATCATCTCGAACCACTATCCTCGGATGACCCCCTCAACACCCGAAGAAGGTATCCGTAAACACACATTGTTTGCCAAGTTTTACGATTAGGTTCATGTTCTCTATGGTCACAGAATCCATTCCCAAGTCGTCCATAACCGTGGACACGGCTTTTCGAAAAGATTTAACCCTGCAGGGGTGCACAATTTTATCCACACGTGCCAACCGACTCTTAATGCCAAATTATTAGCTCTCTTCCTTGGAAAGCCGGCAGAGGGTGGTTGACCACGACCTTTACCTTGCTGTCGCCGAGACCATGAGTCACGCGCTAAGGATTGTTCCGCCGTAACGGGTCAAGTCCCGAAGTCGGTCCTTAACGATGTGTGCCGAGGTGGGTTTCCCCAGAGGCCGCAACCTCCAGCCACCTAGACCACGCTTACCTACCTGTTATGTACCTTTTCCCCCAAGCAAAATGCAATGCATATGTCCAGGTAAAGCGCAAACTATGTGACTCATGGAATCTACTAGGCAAGTTATTGAGTCGAGAGGGTACCATAATAGGGCCTCGTGTGGTTGTACGCTCAGTCTTGGTTCAAGAGGCGAGAACTCGCATCCTAGGGTCGGCAGAAACGAAACAACCCACCACATCCCAATGTGGCCTTTCGTCTGAGCCTTTAATCATGTTTAACACTCATCTCTATACTTACCACGTCAACCTGTCATGCTAGATTCATTTCATTGTAAGGCTCCAGTCCGAAGACCGGAGTAGTAGCGTAACAAACTAAGCATGGCTAAGCATAAAGAGATAAAGGCTCTAGCGACGCACACATGCCAGACCTAGGTATGCTAGGAGCAGTGGATCATGGATTTGAGGCTACAGGGATGGAACATGCAATAGATAGGGTAACTCTATCTATCGATAAAAGACAGTTGAATCGCATGCAATATGAAGGAACCAGAGATAAAAGCATTTCGAAATCATATATGAACCAGGCTAGGGCTTGCCTTGTCCCTGTCAAAGAGATATGGGATCTTCGGAGATCTTCTTCTTGACTTGTTTGTCGATGGATAGGAATTGATCATCGGTGTTGTTGATCTTCATCGTCTCGGACTCGTGCTCTATCGATCGCGAAGAAGCAAACACCGGAAAGGGTAAAACAACAATCAACACATGGCATCGATGCAATGCGCATACAACAATGATGATATGACATGTTAAAGTTATTGAGATTAACCCCTACACATGGAAGGCAATTTAAATGGGTTTGGAATGCCCTAGGGTTAGCATTTCCATAAACCACATGAATAAAGAAAAGGGTTCTTTTGTTCTCCTATTAAAGACAGGGTTCAAAGTTGTTTAACAATGCATGCTTTTGATACTAAAGTGTAGATCTCATTTTTCTGAAGATTTTGATATATTATACATATTTTTCTGAATTAAAATGAATAAGTTATTGAATTTACAAGTTTTATCTATTTTCTGGAATTTCTGGAAAATATTAAAAATATGACAGTCGGACCCACTCGTCAGGGTTTTATTAATTAATAAAACATTTACGAAATGATTAAAATCCTGACATGGGGGCCCACCTGTCAGGGATTTCTTATTTACTGAAAACATTTATAAAAGAAAAAGGGCTGACGGCCGGGTCCCACCGGGTCAACCGCCGGTGGTTGACCACGGCGGCCGGCGGCAGTGGCGAGCGGTGCGGGGGATATGGGGCGCCCCGGTCGCGCGACGGCGCGTTAGCGCGCACGGCGCGGCGAGTCGAGGGTGGTGGCGCCGCCGAAGGAGGTCGCCGGAGCGGCGCCGGTGTTGAGCAGCGCGGCGGCCGAGCACGGGTCGCGAGGCGGCGGCGACAGGGGGAGATAGAGGAGGAGGAGGGCTGAGCACCAGAGGCTCACCACGAGCACGATGGAGGGCTCGGCGAGGCAGGAGGAGGCCGGGAGGCGCCGCGGCGATCGCCGGAAGCTGCGCCGGCCTCGGAGAAGACGGAGTCGCCGGGGCGATTCGAGCCCTCCCCGGTCGATTCCTTCGACGGGGGAGCTCAGGGAGGCGAGGCGGAGCCGATGGCGTGCTCAGCTGGGCGTGGGGTGGCCGGAACGGCGGCGACGAGACGGCCGTGGTAGGGTTTGGTCGGGCGCGCTCTCACGAGAGGAGAGGATGAGGATGAGAGGAGAGGAGGGACGAGGGAGAGAGCTCAGGGACGTCTCCTTGTCCAGGGGGCGTCGAGCAGGAGGTGGCGCCGGCGAGCGCGCAGGGGCTGCCAGGCAGCTGCCTGCCTGTCGAAGGAGGAAGAGGACAAGGGGATTTTTGCCCATACCCCCCTGGGGTTTGCTGCTTTTCAAGAAACTTTAAAAACAGGGCAAAAACAAATATAGTTTGCTGTTTTGGTCTATTTTGAAAACCCAGAGACCCTCCAAATTGTGTACAAATATTATGTGGCATCCTTTGAATACATGATACATACCACATAACAAGATTTTGAATGTTTGAAACATTTCAAATAGAGGTAGAACTTTGGAATTTAAGATTTCCACTTCATTTTGAAATGCAAATTTTTCTTAATGCATTTTATATGATGCTCATGAATGCACAAACAACCCCTAATTAGGGTTTAGCAAAACAGGGATGTTACAGCCATGGACCCAGTTTCTTATTCCGCTATCCGCTTGAAGAACTGGTATGAAGATGTCCCAAGGGATGAAGAGATAGAGGGCAGGAGATACTGGTGCATTGAGCAGGAGTTCATCTACAAGGACGTCTATGAGCCCATGAAGAATCTGAGACCCATGCAAGCTATCAATGTGGACATTCTGGCTGAAAACGATCACTTTGAAGACGCAATCTGGGTAGCTGGAAGGATGGGCTTGCTTGAGATCATGAAGATTCAATGTGACTATAGCCCAGATTTGGTGAAGCAATTCTTTGCCACTTTGGCAATCAGGAAAGATGAGGAACACACTATGGAATGGATGACTGGCTCCACTCACTGCAGTGCCACTCTGCGCCAATTTGCTGGTTTTCTTGGAGTTCCTGTTGATGGGGGTCGTCGCCTTCATGGACCACAACAGACAGATAAGAATGCTCTTGTGCATCTCTATACCTCAGCGGGAAAAATTGGTCAAGCTAAGGGGCTGCTTCCCATATACAGTCAGTTGCTTCGGTTCTTTCGGGCAACCATTTGCCCAAGTGGTGGTAACAATGATGCTCTCCGGGGAGCCCTTGTGGACCTTATGCACCTCAGCTATAAGTGTGCTCGTGATGTGAATGAGGAACGGGACTACACTCTTGATGTCATGGACTTTATCTTCCATGAGATCCATGATGCCATGGTCTCCCGGACCACCATACCCTATGCACCCTACATTCAGCTTCTCATCAACAACTCTGTGACAGTGTCAAGAAGGCCTACAAGCTTAAGCCAGTCTCTTCAGCTGTACCTGCTCCTGACACTTTCATGGGTGATGCTCGTTCTAGTGGTTTTGCTCCTGCTCGTCATCCTGATGTCCCGGCTATGAGGAAGCAAGTGAGCCGGCTTAGTTGGTTTCAGCGTCACATCCTTTGCATGAACATTGAGATCCATAAGGAGAACTATGCAGCTAGCCGAGAGCGTTCTGAGATTAAGCATACTCAGGCGGTTATTCTTCACAAGCTCAGTGGTGATCAAGGACCCCCGCCTCAGCCTCCAGCTCACCAGGGTTACAGTGGATGGCACTCTGCACAGGTTCCATGGAGTGATCTTGATGATTGCCTTCAAAGGTCCAACACCTCTCGCCGCTCTCCGGATGCACCTGACACTGATGAGGAAGAAGAGGAAGCGGCATACGAGTCCGATGATGAAGATGCCTCCGAGTGATCCCCATGGGGCGAGTAGCATCGCGCTTGTCCCCTTTTTGGCGTTTCGATGCCAAAGGGGGAGAAGTGTTCTATTAGGAACTATCTCGGGGATTTGCATGGTTTGGGCACAAGCATATGCGTTTACCATTCCTTTATTGCTTGTGTTCCCTCTTATTTGCACTATTTGCTTTGGTTGTGTCCCGTTTAAAACTATGTGCTATGTGGTGTGAGACATTGTTATGGTTTTCGGATTTCTATATGTTGAGATCAAGGATGCTATATTATGTGTGATGCTATATCTCCGTATCTTATATCTACACATGGGTATGATTTCTTGCATCCTATCTCAACTTCATATTTGTATATGTCTCGTGTTAGAGCTCATGATGGATACCTCTAGTGTTGAGGCACCTCAATCCTATGTGTTGTGTATTTGTATTCAAATGCAAATTACTTATATGCACACATGTAGGGGGAGTGCCTCTATGTTTTTGCCATCATGTTTGTCTCTATAGTTATTCTCTTGCAAATCCGTATATTGTCATCAAACACCAAAAAGGGGGAGATTGAAAGAACATCTCTCATATTATGTTTTGAGTGTTTGATGTCAATGTATGTGATACACTAATGTTTGTTTAAGTGGTACAGGGATTACATAGATATTTATTCATGTGTGTTGGATTTGATCGTCTGTCAAAAGTAATCAGAAAAAGTTGGCCAGGCCGGATAATCCGGGCCGGATATTGTTGAAATATCCGGCCCCCTGTTTTTGGCTAAGTCTCATGAGGAAAAGCAGCGCAGTACCAGGGCCGGATTTTTGCCCGGATATTGTCCCGGTATTGTACCAGGGCCGGAATATCCGGGCCGGATATTTTGGAAATATCCGGCCCCCTCGATTTTGGCTAAGGACCTGAAGATTTGCTTCTCTGGTTAGGGGCCGGACATTTGGCCGGATAAAGTCACAGTTTTGTCCCGAAGGCCGGATTTTCCGGTGGGGGCGGATTATCGGCCCTTACTTAGGCCGGAATATCCGCCCCCCCGGAAGCTGCAACGGCTCAATTTTGAGGGGAGGTATAAATACCCCCTTCTTCTACCTTGGTTGCTTGCTCAATCATTACACAAGAAGTCTGCCAAGCCACCTCCATTAGAGCCACCTCAAGAAACTCAAGATTTGCAAGATCTCCTTCCTCCCCCAACCAAAGTTCTTGATCTTTGGGGATTTGAAGGAGAAGCCACCGATCTACATCCTCACCGAAGCGTTTTTCATTTCCCCCTCATTTGTTTGAGGGATCTCATGCTAGTGTTCCTATTTGGTTCCCTAGTTGATTTGTGTTGATGTGTTGTTGTTGATTGTTGTATTGTTACAGATTTGGGAGCCTCCAATTCAGTTGTGGATGTGTGCCCCAAGAACCTTGTAAAGGCCCGGTTTCCGCCTCGAGGAAATCCCTTAGTGGAAGTGGGCTAGGCCTTCGTGGCGTTGCTCACAGGAGATCTGAGTGAAGCCTTCGTGGCTGTTGGTTTGGCTTGCGTAGCAACCACACTCCTCCAAACGTAGACGTACCTTCTTGCAAAGGAAGGGAACTACGGGAATCATCTCCGTGTCAACGCGTGCTACACTCTCGGTTACCTCTATCCCACTCTATCTCCTATATATTGCGTAGCTATATCTTGCTTAGTTGATAACCTTGTCATATAGGGAAATTCACTTAGTTGCATATCTAGAGAATTTACCTTTGTGTCAAACCTAAATTGAAAAAGAACTAAAAATTGGTTAGCACCTATTCACCCCCCCCCCTCTAGGTGCGGCATACGATCCTTTAAGATATGTATATGAATCTCTATTCTGTCAATTGCCCACCTGTAATTTGTTCACCAAACATGGTATTTATCTTATTGGAGAGACATCACTAGTGAACTGTGGACCCCGGTCCTTTCTTTTACATCTGAAATACAATCTTGCAATCTCTTCTCTGTTGTTCTTTGCAAACAAACATCATTCTCCACACCATACGTTTAATCCTTTGTTTTGCAAGCCGGTGAGATTGACAACCTCACTGTTAAGTTGGGGCAAAGTATTTTGATTGTGTTGTGCGGGTTCCACGTTGGTGCCGGAATCTGGTGTTGCGCCGCACTACACTCCTCCACCAACAACCTTCACGTGGCCTTCATCTCCTACTGGTTCGATAACCTTGGTTTCTTTCTGAGGGAAAACTTGCTTGCGCGCATCACACCTTCCTCTTGGGGTTCCCAACGGACGTGTGTATCAAGCGCCATCAAGACTCTTTCTGGCGCCGTTGCCGGGAGATCAAGACACGCTGCAAGCGGAGTCTCTCACATCCAATCTCTTTACTTTGTTTATTGTCTTGCTTTACTTTATTTTATTTTCTGTCTTGTTTGCTTTCTTTATATCAAAAACACAAAAAAAATTAGTTACTTGTTTTTTACTTTATTTTATTCTGTTTGCTTAGTTTATTTTTATTACTGCTAAAATGAATACTCCTGAAAATACTAAGTTGTGTGATTTCACTAGCACAAATAATAATGATTTTATATGTACTCCTATTGCTCCACCTGCTACTACAGCAGAATTTTATGAAATTAAACCTGCTTTACTAAATCTTGTTATGAGAGAGCAATTTTCTGGTGTTAGTACTGATGATGTTGCTGCCCATCTTAATAATTTTGTTGAACTTTGTGAAATGCAAAAGTATAAGGATATAGATGGTGATATTATAAAACTGAAATTGTTTCCTTTCTCCTTAAGAGGAAGAGCTAAAGATTGGTTGCTATCTTTGCCTAAAAATAGTATTGATTCATGGACTAAATGTAAAGATGCTTTCATTGGTAAATATTATCCTCCTTCTAAGATTATATCTTTGAGAAGTAGCATTATGAATTTTAAGCAATTGGATAATGAACATGTTGCCCAAGCATGGGAGAGAATGAAATCTTTGGTAAAGAATTGCCCTACCCATGGACTAACTACTTGGATGATCATCCAAACCTTTTATGCAGGATTGAATTTTTCTTCGAGGAACCTATTGGATTCAGCTGCTGGAGGTACTTTTATGTCCATCACTTTGGGTGCTGCAACAAAGCTTCTTGATGATATGATGATCAATTACTCTGAATGGCACACTGAAAGAACTCCTCAAGGTAAGAAGGTAAATTCTGTTGAAGAAACCTCTTCTTTGAGTGATAAGATTGATGTTATTATGTCTATGCTTGTTAATGGTAGATCTCATGTTGATCCTAATAATGTTCCTTTAGCTTCATTGGTTGCTCAAGAAGAGCATGTTGATGTGAATTTCATTAAAAATAATAATTTCAACAACAATGCTTATAGGAATAATTTTGGTAACAACAACTATAGGCCATATCCTTCTAATAGTGGTAATGGTTATGGTAATTCTTATGGTAGATCTGTTTTGCCTAGTGAGGAAAAGATGCTAGAAATTGAAAGAGCTACTAAGAGCTATATGCAATCACAATATGAGCAAAATCAATTGTTTACTAAAACTATGAATGAACAATCTGCCTTGTTGAAAAATATAGGGAATCAACTTGAGAATTTGAATATGGAAATTTCTGGTTTGCAAACTAAGCTTTCAAATGCTGAAAACCGAATCTCATACATGTCTGAGTCACAATCTTCTTTAATTAATAAAATGGCTGCTAAACCTGAGGATAATGATAACAAAATTCTTGCTAAAACAAATGCTATCCAAGTTCGAATTAATGATAATATTAGAATGATGGCTGAATTGCATGCTAGGTGGGAAAGAGAAGAAAAAGAAAAACTTGCTAAAGAGAATAATATAGCTAAAGTTTGGACTATTACCACCACTAGTAATGTTGATGCTTCACATGTTGCTAAACCTTCTACTATCAATGGTAAAATAATTGGTGTTGGCAATGTTTCTACTCCTAGTACAAAGCGTGCAAAATTGCCTGAAACTGCTGAAACTATTTGTGATAAAAGTGCTAAAATTTCAGAATGCTGTAGATCATAATGGTTTAGATTTTGATAGTTGTCATATTTCTGAAGTTATTAAGTTCTTACAAAAACTTGCTAGAAGTCCTAATGCTAGTGCTATAAATTTAGCCTTTACAAAACATATTACAAATGCTCTCATTAAAGCTAGGGAAGAGAAACTAAAACTTGAAGCTTCTATTCCTAGGAAGTTGGAAGATGGTTGGGAGCCCATCATTAAGATGAAAGTCAATGATTTTGATTTTAATGCTTTATGTGATCTTGGTGCAAGTATTTCTGTTATGCCTAAGAAACTTTATGATATGCTTGACTTGCCACCATTGAAAAATTGCTATTTGGATGTTAATCTTGCTGATAATTCTATAAAGAGACCTTTGGGGAGAATTGATAATATCCGCATTACGGTTAACAATAACCTTGTCCCCGTTGATTTTTTGTCTTGGATATTGAATGCAATGCATCTTGTCCTATTGTTTTGGGAAGATCCTTTCTTCGAACTGTTGGTGCTATTATTGATATGAAAGAAGGAAATATTAAGTATCAATTCCCTCTCAAGAAAGGTATGGAACACTTCCCTAGAAAGAGAATGAAGTTGCCTTTTGATTCTATTATTAGAACAAATTATGATGTTGATGCTTCTTCTCTTGATGTTACTTGATTTGCACTTTCTGCGCCTAGCTGAAAGGCGTTAAAGAAAAGCACTTCTTGGGAGATAACCCATGTTGTTTTTATTTTTACTACTGTTTTGTTGAGTCTTGGAAGTTGTTACTACTGTAGCAACCTCTCCTTATCATGTTGTTGTGCCAAGTAAAGTCTCTAATAGAAGGTTGATACTAGATTTGGATTTCTGCGCAGAAACAGATTTGCTGTCTGTCACGAATTCGCGTTTTTCTCTGTAGAAGAATCAAAAAAATCAGCGAAAATTCATGCATGATACTCAGATATGTACGCAACTTTCATTAGTTTGAGTTTTTCCATCTGAGCAAGTTAAGTGCCTCAGAAAAATTCGTCTTCACGGACTGTTCTGTTTTGACAGATTCTGCCTCTTTTACTGTGTTGAGTGGATTTCTTTGTTCCATTAACTTTCAATAGCCTTGGGTAATGTCCAGAAGTGTTAAGAATGATTGTGTCCTCTCTGAACATGTGAATTTTTGATTATGCACTAACCCTCTAATGAGTTTGCTTTAAGTTTGGTGTGGAGGAAGTTTCAAGGGTCAAGAGAGGAGGATGATATAATATGATCAAGAAGAGTGAAAAGTCTAAGATTGGGGATGCCCCCGTGGTTCATCCCTACATATTTCAAGAAGACTCAAGCATCTAAGCTTGGGGATGCCCAAGGCATCCCCTTCTTCATCGACAACTTATCAGGTCACTTCTAGTGAAACTATATTTTTATTCCGTCACATCTTATGTACTTTACTTGGAGCGTCTGTTTGTTTTTATTTTTGTTTATGTTTGAATAAATTCGGATCCCAAAAATCCTTGTTTTGGAGAGAAACACGCTCCGCTTTTTCATATTGAACACTGGTGTTCTTAGCTTTACTTTAATGTTCATGGCGAAGGCTGAAAACCGCTTCGTTGATTGCTATTTGGTTGGAAACAGAAAATGCTTCATGTGGTAAATGGTATATTGTCTTGAATAATTTGATACTTGGCAATTGTTTTGAGCTCTCATAGATCATGTTTAAGCTCTTGCATCATGTAGTTTAAATCTATTAGTGGAGAACTACCGTAGAGCTTGTTGAAATTTGGTTTGCATGATTGATCTCTCTAAGGTCTAGATATTTTCTAGTAAAAGTGTTTGAGCAACAAGGAGATAGTGTAGAGTCTTATAATGTCTTTACAATACATGGCTCATGGGAAAATAGCTTAAAAACTATTGTGGTGATGAATATGTTGCTATGTATCTTAGTTCTTATAAGTTGCTTGTTGACGGTAACCATGTTTAGGGACGCCATCAACTTTTTACACATTTGTTGAATATCATGTGAGTTGCTATGCATGTTCGTCTTGTCTAAAGTAAGGGTGATTTATCATGATTAAATGGTTTGAGTATGCATATTGTTAGAGAAGAACATTGGGCCGCCAACCAAAGCCATGTATCATGGTGGAAGTTTTCAGTTGGACATTAATCCTCAATCTCTTATGAGAATATTATCTGTTGTTGAATGCTTAAGCATTAAAGAGGAGTCCATTATCTATTTTCTATGTTGTCCCGGTATGGATGTCCTCAAGTTGAGATCTATCAAACTGAGAAATCAAATGCGATCTATCTCCTTGGACCTTTGTACAGGTGGCATAGAGGTACCCCTTTGTGACACTTGGAAACATATGTAATGCAATGATAATCCATGGAAATCCGAGCTAATTAGGACAGGTGCGGGCACTATTGGTATTCGATGCATGAGGCTTGCAACTTATAAGAGGTTTTATGCATAACACATATGAATTATTACTACCGTTGACAAAATTGTTTCCATGTTTTCAAAATAAAAAGCTCTAGCACATGAGTAATCCATGCTTCCCTCTGCGAAGGGCCTTTCTTTTACTTTATGTTGAGTCAGTTTACCTATTTCTTTCTATCTTAGAAGCAAACACTTGTGTCAACTGTGTTCATTGATTCTTACATGTTTACTTATTGCACTTGTTATATTACTTTATGTTGACAATTATCCATGAGATATACATGTTACAAGTTGAAAGCAATTGCTGAAACTTAATCATCCTTTGTGTTTCTTCGAAACCTCTTACTTTGAATCTATTGCATTATGAGTTAGCTCTTATGCAAGTCTTTTTGATGCTTGTCTTGAAAGTACTATTCATGAAAAGTTTTTGCTATATGATTCATTGTTTAGTCATTATCTTTGTTAGCAAACCATTGTTTCAATCACTTCATTCATCTCATATGCTTTACAATAATGTTGATCAAGATTATGTTGGTAGCATGTCACTTCAGAAATTATCCTTGTTATCGTTTACCTACTCGAGGGCGAGAACTAAGCTTGGGGATGCTTGATACGTCTCCAACGTATCTATAATTTCTTATGTTCCAAGCTAGTTTTATGACAATACCTACATGTTTTGTTCACACTTTATGATGTTTTGATGCATTTTCCGGCACTAACCTATTAACTAGATGCCGAAGCGTCAGTTGCTGTTTTCTGCTGTTTTTGGTTTCAGAAATCCTACACAGGAAATATTCTTGGAATTGGACGAAACAAAAGCCCACGGTCTTATTTTCCACGGAGCCTTCGGAACACCGAAGAGGAGACGGAGGGGACGAGGCGCCACCCATAGGGCGCGGCCCCCACCAGCCGCGCCGCCATATGGTGTGGGCCCCTCGGGCCCCCTGCGCTGCCCCTTTGCCTACTTAATCCCTCATCGCGAAACCCTAGTACAGAGAGTACGATACGGAAAAGTTCCGGAGACGCCGCGCCGTCAATCCCATCTCGGGGATTCAGGAGATCGCCTCGACACGGCCGGAGAGGGGAATCATCACTGGAGGGCTCTACATCACCATGCCCGCCTTGATGCGTGAGTAGTTCATCCTTGGACTATGGGTCCATAGCAGCTAGATGGTTATCTTCTCCTCTTGTGCTATCATGTTTACATCTTGTGAGCTGCCTATCATGATCAGGATCATCTATTTGTAATGCTACATGTTGTGTTTGGTGGGATCCGATGAATATTGAATACTATATCAAGTTGATTAATTGATCTATCATATATGTGTTGTTTATGTTCTTGCATGCTCTCCGTTGCTAGTAGAGGCTCTGGCCAAGTTGATACTTGTAACTCCAAGAGGGAGTATTTATGCTCGATAGTGGGTTCATGCCTCCATTGAATCTGGGAAAGTTCTAAGGTTGTGGATGTGCTGTTGCCACTAGGGATAAAACATCGATGCTTTGTCTAAGGATATTTGTGTTGATTACATTACGCACCATACTTAATGAAATTGTCTGTTGTTTGCAACTTAATACTGCAGGGGGTGCGGATGCTAACCTGAAGGTGGACTTTTTAGGCATAGATGCATGATGGATGGCGGTCTATGTTCTTTGTCGTAATGCCCTGATTAAATCTCATAGTAGTCATCATGATATGTATATGAATCTCTATTCTGTCAATTGCCCACCTGTAACCCAGCATGCTATTTATCTTATTGGAGAGACACCACTAGTGAACTATGGACCCCGGTCCTTTCTTTTACATCTGAAATACAATCTGCAATCTCGTTATCTGTTGTTCTTCGCAAACAAACATCATTCTCCACACCATACGTTTAATCCTTTGTTTTCAGCAAGCCGGTGAGATTGACAACCTCACTGTTAAGTTGGAGCAAAGTATTTTGATTGTGTTGTGCGGGTTCCACGTTGGCGCCGGAGTCGCCGCACTACACTCTTCCACCAACAACCTTCACGTGGCCTTCATCTCCTACTGGTTCGATAACCTTGGTTTCTTTCTCAGGGAAAACTTCTTTGTGCATCACCTTCCTCTTGGGGTTCCCAACGGACGTGTGTATCACGCGCTGATACGTCTCCAACGTATCTATAATTTCTGATGTTCCATGCTTGTTTTATGACAATACCTACATGTTTTGTTCACACTTTATATCGTTTTGATGCATTTTCCGAACTAACCTATTGACGAGATGCCGAAGTGCCGGTTCTGTTTACCTAGTAAGAAATATTCTCGGAATTGACGAAATCAAATCCTCCAGAACACCGGAGAGACACCAGAGGGGGGCCTACACGTAGTGTCCCCACCAGGGCCCCTCGAGCTGCCCTTCCGCCACTTAAGGACTCGCGCGAAAACTCCACGGTACGCCTTCCGTAGCCGTCGCTATCGCATTCTTGTGCACACGAAGCTTGAAGGCTTCTCCATCGACACCACCGCCATCGGTTGCCCCATGATGAGGAGGCCTCGAGGCTAAGGGCCCGGTAGCAATCTTCTCTCTGCCCCCAATACAATGATCTCGTGAATTGCTTGCATGATTGAGATCCATAGGATGAGCTTTGTATCGCTACTAGTCTATGTGCTACTCATGTGATGTTATTAAGTAGTCTATTCCTCATGGTGTAATGGTGGCATCGTGTGGTTCTTGTCGTAGATTATGATCCGTGGTTGCCCTAAATCGATTTTCTTATGTTCCATGCTACTTTATTGATGATACCTACATGTTTTATGCACACTTATGTCATATTCAGGAACTGATGCGAGTTCCTGCTGCAGAACCTAGTAACGAAATAAACGAAATCAACGTGTTCTATTTGAAGCATCCGAACACACGAGCCGTAGAGGGGGCACAGCCCACTCAAACCACGTGCCGAACGGCCAGGGCCCGCGCCACCCTATGGTGTGGGCACCCCTTCGACCCTCCTGCGCCGCTTCTTCGCCTATATAAAGACGCCCCTTGCAGGAAGCCACGGTGCGGGCCGCCGCCATCGCGGGGAACAGAGTCTCGCCCGCACGCCGGACGGGGAAGTGCCCTTTCTCCATCGACACCATCTCCACCGCCATCTTCATCACCGCTGCTCCCATGTAGTTCTCCATCGAGGCTGCTATGTGGTTAATCTCTCATGTACTTCAATACAATGATCTCATGAGATTGAGATTCATATGAGTTTTGTAGTCTATGCTACCGTGATGCTCTATTCCTCCTCCATGTGTGTAAAGGTGACAGTGTGCACGTGTAGTACTTGGTGTAGGCTATGATTATGATCTCTCTATTACTGTGATGGTATTGATGTGATCTATTCCTCCTAACTAAGGTGACAAGTGTATCTTGGTACTTGGTTTAGTAGTATGATCTTTCTTGCACTCTACATGATTGAGATCATATGATGATGCTTTCGCTGCTAGTCTATGTGCTACTCATGTGATGTTATTAAAGTAGTCTATTCCTCCTGCATGGTGTAATGGTGGCAGTGTGTGCATCGTGTGGTTCTTAGTGGTAGATTATGATCATAATCTCTTGTAGGTGATGGAGTCTCCAACTTATCGATAATTTCTTATGTTCCATGCTACTTTATTGATAATACTACATTTTTTATGCACACTTTATGTCATATTTGTGCATTTACGGAACCCCAACCTGGCCAAGCAAGATGCCGAAGTGCAGTTCTTTGTTTTACAGCTGTTCTTGGTTTTGAGGAAATCCTAATGTAGCTATTCTCGGAATCGGACGAAATCCAACTCCCCGAGGTTCCTATTGCCCGGAGCATCAGAACACACGAGAACCGCCGGAGAGGGGAGCCTGGAGCCACCAAACCACGGGCGGCGCGGCCAGGGAGTGCGCCACCCTATGGTGTGGGCACCCCTTCGACCCTCTGGAGCCGCCTCTTCGCCTATATAAAGCCCCACACTGCTCAAGCTATGCAGAGGAAGCCACGTGCAGACCATCGAGCCGCGCCATCAGCCAAGATGCGGGGGCGAGTCTCTGTTCCGACACCCTGCCGGGCAGTGATACTTGGAAGAGCTTCTCCATCGACACCGCTGCCATCCCCACCGCCATCTTCATCACCGGCTAGCTGCTCCCATGAGGAGAGTAGTTCTCCATCGGGCTCGAGAGGGCTGTACCGGTAATATGTGGTTATCTCTCTCCCTA
Organism: Lolium multiflorum; assembly: GCA_030979885.1. Classification (NCBI taxonomy): domain Eukaryota; kingdom Viridiplantae; phylum Streptophyta; class Magnoliopsida; order Poales; family Poaceae; genus Lolium; species Lolium multiflorum. Next base: position 47,195,754 of record CM061753.1, on the reverse strand, counting down.
TGTACTTCAATACAATGATCTCATGAGCTGCCTTACATGATTGAGATTCTATGAGTTTTGTATCACTATTCATCTATGTGTGCTACTCTAGTGATGTTATTAAGGTAGTCTATTCGTCCCACGTGTGTAAAGGTGACGGTGTGTGCACCGTGTGAGTACTTGGCGTAGGCTATGATTATGATCTCTTGTAGATTATGAAGTTAATAATTGCTATGATGGTATTGATGTGTATCTATTCCTCCTAACTGGCGTGAAGGTGACAGTGTGCATGCTATGTTAGTACTTGGTTTAGTAGTATTGATCTTTCTTGCACTCTAAGGTTATTTAAAATATGAACATCTAATTGTGGAGCTTGTTAACTCACTCCGGCATTGAAGGTTCGTGTAATCCTACGCAATGTGTGCATCATCAACAAGAGAGTGTAGAGCATGCATTTATCTATTCCGTTATGTGATCAATGTTGAGAGTGTCCAATAGTGAAAGTCTATTCCTAGGCCTTGTTCTAAATCTTTGCTATCATTGCTTTATTCTGTTTCTTGCGTTACTCTTGTTGAGTTACTCTTGCTTGTTTACTTCTTGCAATATTACTACCATCAACTGCCTGGCAATCTGGCGCCATACTTCTGCTCATATTCATTCATACCACTTGTATTTCATTATCTCCCGAACCAGTGCACCTATTAGGTGTGTTGGGGACACAAAGAGACTTCTTGCTTTGTGGTTGCGGGGTTCTTCAGAGGGATATCTTTGACCTCTTCCTCCATGAGTTTGATAAACCTTGGGTAATCCACTTAAGGAAAACTTGCTGTTGTTCTACAAACCTCTTGCTCTTGGAGGCCCAACACTGTCTCCAAGAATAGAAGCACCCGTAGACATCAAGCACTTTTCTGGCCGTTGCCGGGAGGAAAGGTAAAGGCACTCATACTTCGGTTCGGGTAAACGTACTTTAAAGCCATTATTTGTGTGTACTCTAAACTATTTCCTTTGGAGCCTCTTGCAATTCCGACATTTGGTTCTTGTTTACACTAGTTAGGCATAATGTACAACAATGCTTCTTATTCTATTGCCTGATTTAAGACATGGATGGTTTGATCCACGAAAATTAAAAACCCATGGAACATATTAATATGAATGCTTTGAACACTATTTGTTGTTAATGATATGGAAAATTCTAAGCTTGGGAAAGCTGGCTTTGATGAGCATGATATTTTTAGTCCCCCAAGCACTGAGGAGAAAATTTACTTTGATGATACTTTGCCTCCTATTTATGATGATTATAATGATACTAGTCTTTGTTACTACCTGTTATGGAGGATAAATTTGATTATGATTACAATATACCTCCTATATTTGATAGCTACTTTGTTGAATTTGCTCCCACTACAATTAATAAAAATGACTATGCTTATGTTGGGAGTAGTAATTATTTTTGCATGAGACTCATGATAAGAATGTTTTATGTGATAGTTATATTGTTGAGTTTGCTCATGATGCTACTGAAAGTTATTATGAGAGAAAATATGGTTGTAAAATTTTTCATGTTACTAAAACACCTCTCTATGTGTTGAAATTTTTTAAGCTACACTTGTTTTATCTTCCTATGCTTGTACTTTGCTCTTCATGAACTTGTTTATTTACAAGATTCCTATGCATAGGAAGCATGTTAGACTTAAATATGTTTTGAATTTGCCTCTTGATGCTCTCTTTTGCTTCAACTTCTATTTCTTGCGAGTGCATCATTAAAACTGCGAGCCCATCTTAATGGCTATAAAAGAAAGAACTTCTTGGGAGATAACCCATGTGTTTATTTTACTACAGCAATTTTATTTAGTCTTGGAAGTTGTTTTATACTGTAGCCTTCTCATATCATGTTTTGTGCCAAGTAAAGTTTCTATTTCAAAGTTGATGTTATATTTGGGATCGCTGCTCAGCGGAAACAGCATTGCTGTCTGTGCGTCAGAACAAGTCTCTGTAGAGAAATTCAGAAAAAATCCACTGTTGTGAGTGATCTCAGATATGTACGCAACTTTCATTAGTTTTGAGTTTTCCCATTTGAGCAAGTCTGGTGCCATTTTAAATTCGTCTTTACGGACTGTTCTGTTTTTGACAGATTCTGCCTTTTATTTCGCATTGCGCTTTTGTTAAGTTGAATGAGTTTCTTTGTTCCATTAACTTTCAGAAGTTTTGTGCAATGTCCAGAAGTGTTAGGAATGATTGTGTCACCTCTGAACATGTGAATTTTTGATTATGCACTAACCCTCTAATGAGTTTGCTTGAAGTTTGGTGTGAGGGAAGTTTTCAAGGGTCAAGAGAGGAGTATGATATACTATGATCAAGAGGAGTGAAAACTCTAAAAGCAGGATGCCGTGGTTCACCCATGCATATTTTAAGAAGACTCCAGCGTCTAAGCTTGGGGATGCCCAAGGCATCCTTTCTTCATCGACAATCATCAGGTTCCTCTCCTGAAACTATATTTTTATTCAATCATATGTACTTTGGGCGTACGTATTGTGCTTTTATTTTTGTTTCATTATCTTAGTTCTCTGAACAGTTATCCTTGTGTGTGGGAAAGAGACACGCTCCGCTGGTTATTATGAACACATGTGTTCATAGCTCATAACTATTCATGGCGAAGTTTCCTCTTCGTTAAATTGTTATATGGTTAGAATTGGAAATGCCACATGTAGTAATTGGTAAAATGTCTTGGATAATGTGATACTTGGAAATTGTTGTGCTCATGTTTATTAATCTCTTGCATCATATACTTTGCACCTATTAATGAAGAAATACATAGAGCTTGCTAAAATTTAGTTTTTGCATACTTGGTCTCTCTAGGTCTAGATATTTTCTAGTATTGAGTTTGAACAATAAGGAAGACGATTGTAGAGTCTTATAATGTTTACAATATGTCTTTTATGTGAGTTTTCCTCACAGGTTCATCCTTGAGTTTGCTTCAAATAACCTTGCTAGCCTAAACCTTATGCGAGAGGGAATACTTCTCATGCATCAAATCCTTGAGCCAACCACTATGCCATTTGTGTCCACCATACCTACCTACTACATGAGGTATTTCTCCGCCATTCCAAGTAAATTGCTTAGTGCTATCTTTAAACAATTCAAAGTTATTACCTCTTATTTGTGTCAATGTTTTATAGCTCATGAGGAAGTATGTGGTGTTTATCTTTCAATCTTGTTGGGCAACTTTCACCAATGGACTAGTGGCTTCATCCGCTTTTCCAATAATTTTGCAAAAAGAGCTGGCAATGGGATTCCCAGTCCCAAATTAATTAACAAAAATAGACACTCCCCCATGGTATGTGATTGTTGGACGGCACTCGAAAGAGTTCGGTTAGCCATGGCTTGAGAAAGCAAAGGTGGGAGGAGTGTCATCTAAATAAAACTAAAATAAAAAGCACTCCTTCATGGTATGAGATTGTTGGCGGGCACCGAGGTTCGGTTAGCCATGGTTTGTGAAAGAAGGTTGGAAGTGCCACCCAAAATAAAAATAAAATGGGAGCCGCTCTTTGAAGGTTTATCTGGCAAGGGGGCCATTACCATACGTTGACAACAACAAACACCTCTCAAAACTTTACTTTATACTCTCTTGATGTTTTCAAAACCAAAGCTCTAGCACAAATATGTAATCGATGCTTTCCTCTTTGAAGGACCATTCTTTTACTTTTATGTTGAGTCAGTTCACCTATTTCTTTCCATCCCAAGAAGCAAACACTTGTGTGAACTTTGCATTGATTCCTACATACTTGCATATTGCACTTGTTATATTGCTTTATCCATGAGATATACATGTTATAAGTTGAAAGCAGCCGCTGAAACTTAATCTTCCTATGTGTTGCTTCAACACCTTTACTTTGATTTATTGCTTTATGAGTTAACTCTTATGCAAGACATATTGATGCTTGTCTTGAAGTACTATTCATGAAAAGTCTTTGTCATATGATTACTTGTTTACTCATGTCATTACCATTGTTTTGATGGCTGCATTACATATGTTTATAGTATGATCAAGATTATGATGGCATGTCACTTAAAAAATTATCTTTGTTATCGTTTTACCTGTTCGGGACGAGCAGAACTAAGCAGGGATAACGATACGTCTCCAACGTATCGATAATTTCTTATGTTCCATGCTACTTTATTGATGATACCTGCATGTTTTATGCACACTTTATGTCATATTTGTGCATTTTACGGAACTAACCTATTAACAAAATGCCGAAGTGCCAGTTCTCTGCTGTTTTTGGTTCCAGAAATCCTAGTAACGAAATATTCGGAATGGACTGGCTCCCGGGTTCTATTTTGCCGGAAACGCTCAGACACACGAGAACCGCAGAGAGGGTACAACGGAGCCACAAACCACAGGCCGGTGCGGCCGGGGGGGAGCCGCCACCCTATGTGTGGGCACCCCGCCGACCCTCTGCGCCGCCTGCCCGCCTATATAGGCCCACCGCCAGCCCTTACGAGAGGGGAAGCCACGTGCGCGGAAGCCATCGGAGCCGCCGCCATCGCGAAGCCAGGATCTGGGACAGGGGTCTCTGTTCCGGCACCCTGCCGGTACGGGGAAGGCTTCTCCATTGACACCGCTGCCATCTCCACAGCCATCTTCATCAACGCTGCTGTCTCCATGAGGAGGGAGTAGTTCTCCATCGGGGCCGGGGGTGTACCGGTAGCTATGTGGTTAATCTCTCTCCTATGTACTTCAATACAATGATCTCATGAGCTGCCTTACATGATTGAGATTCATATGAGTTTTGTATCACTATTCATCTATGTGCTACTCTAGTGATGTTATTAAAGTACTCTATTCCTCCTCCATGTGTGTAAAGGTGACAGTGTGTGCACCATGTGAGTACTTGGCGTAGGCTATGATTATGATCTCTTGTAGATTATGAAGTTAACTATTACTATGATGGTATTGATGTGATCTATTCCCCCTTTCATAGCTTGATGGTGACAGTGTGCATGCTATGTTAGTACTTGGTTTAGTAGTATTGATCTTTCTTGCACTCTAAGGTTATTTAAATATGAACATCTAATTGTGGAGCTTGTTAACTCAGGCATTGAGGGTTCGTGTGTAATCCTTCGCAATGTGTTCATCATCCAACAAGGGTGTAGAGTATGCATTTATCTATTCCGGTATGTGATCAATGTTGAGGAAGTCCAATAGTGAAAGTCTATTCCCTAGGCCTTGTTCCTAAATACGGCTATCGCTGCTTGTTTACTGTTTTGCGTTACTCTATTTGAGTTACCCTTTGCTTGTTTACTTCTTGCAATATTACCACCATCAACCACATATCAAGCTATTTTCTGGCACCGTACTACTGCTCATATTCATTCCTTTTACCACTTGTATTTCACTATCTCTTCGCCGAACTAGTGCACCTATTAGGTGTGTTGGGGACACAGGAGACTTCTTGCTTTGTGGTTGCAGGGTTGCATGATGAGAGGGATATCTTTGACCTCTTCCTCCCTGAGTTCGATAAACCTTGGGTAATCCACTTAAGGGAAACTTGCTGCTGTTCTACAAACCTCTGCTCTTGGAGGCCCAACACTGTCTACAAGAATAGAAGCACCCGTAGACATCGGTTATGGAGTTGATTATCGCTATGATAGTATTGATGTGATCTATTCCCCCTTTCATAGTGTAATGGTGACCGTGTGTATGCTATGTTAGTACTCGGTTTATTTTGCAAAGATCTATTATGCTCTAAGGTTACTTAAATATGAATGCGAATGTTGTGGCGCTTGTTAACTCCGGCTTGAGGGAGCTCTTGTAGCCCTACACGAATGGTGTTTGTCATCCAACAAAAGAGTGTATGTAGCACAAATGAGAGAAGTTATTATTTATTATGCGATCAATGTTGAGAGTGTCCACTAGTGAAAGTATGATCCTGTCAACACCCGGGATTTTAAGTCCGGATGCCCTATCATATCATACATCGCAATCCCAGGAAGATTGTTTTTGCGAGATATAATAGTAAGTCGTTCAGAGTCATCATTTATTACAACACATAAGGTCTTACATCAAGGGATCACATGATCCAATATTACACAAATAGATTGTTCAACATCACACATAAGTAGCGAAGCGTAGTAGTAGTGGACTCATAATTCCACAGGCAACGACGTTAGAAGACGATCCTAGTTATCGTAGACGTCCTGCTCCGTCATCCTGATATTGTTGCTCCTCTTCATATCATTTGAATAGCCAGGGCAAAGCCATAGTACTTTTAAAGTATAAACTAATACTAGGTTAAAGCATGTTAAGTATAATCAAGGGGTACTAATCTCTAAGTTTATTTGCATAAAGCCAAGTTTTCTTTGAATAAACCTTTAATAAAATCCTCATTATTTAATAGACTAACTCAAGTGGGAACATTAGTGTCATTCCCACAATTCATTTGGGATTCAAGACAATTCATCAATCACCATTATTATTTCAACATAAATTCTGATAACGGAAGTAGTATGGCCTTTCCAACCGTCCGTAACCGTGGACACGGCTATTCGAATAGGTTTAACACTCTGCAGAGAGGTTGTACTCTTGTGCCACAACTATTGATTTCATCCGTCAAGGATAACCCCGAATCATCGTAACTCAGTACGCGGATCATCAACCATAACCTTTCACTTATATGTCCTAGTATAGGCACCTCTCCCCATGAGCTTGGCCTCCCGGTGAGAACCAGCTGTTAACCCGGGAACTGCACAGGGCTTGGGTCGTACATTCACCTCATATTCACATCATTTCTCACATACGGAGGCAGCCTCGGCGTAAACCCTATGATGCTTGTTTAGAGGGAACCCATACTAAAATACACAAGTTTCTAGTTAAGCCCTACCCATAATCAGGTATTGTGGGGGTACTTGTATAATTGGAAAGGTATCGCATTCAAAACCATATCAGGTTTATATCAAAAATCACCATCTTCTCTTGGTCATATTCCAAGGTTTCAATTTCATATCAAATCCACTTGTTCCCATCTAGAGTAGTCAAATTTTAATAATTTAGCAATAGCAACTATATGAGGGGTGCTATCTAGCTTGAGTAGTGCTCATCTAAACCAAGTATTGTTCTATTCTATACATGGTGACTCATAAATCAAAAGTACTTTGAAATAAATAAACCAAAGTAAAATTTAAATAAAAACATGGGATAGGTAATACATAAAAGTAAAGGGTGATGATGCCTTTGCTCTTGTAGAGCTAAGCATTTGTATTTAGCAAGGGTTAGCTTGCCTTGAGCTGAGTAGTGATCAAAGTGCTCTTCCTCTTCTTGGGAGTAGGCCTCCTCCTCTTGGTAATCCTCGTTACTAGCGTCTATATACGAATACGAGGTATAAATACTAAACCAAACTCATATGCTAAACTAGAAACACTCAAAGAGTTCACACTCTAGTCCTATTATCAATCAAACATGGCATGGTGAGTTATTTGATGAATTCTTATTTAGGAGAAAAATAATTTCCTCTCATTATTCCTATTTCTTAAATTTAGATAGGTAGATCCTTAGAGAAATTCATTTCTTCTCATTACTTCATAATCAGATTTAATCTCTTCATATAATAATCAGGTATGAAATATAGGTTGACCCAAGTCAACATTTCATATCTATTATATGTGAGTCTAATTTATTTAAAGTGCTACACTACACATGTTATCATATTATTATTTTAAGTGCATTAAAATCTCTAAGTAATACTTATCAGGGGTTCATTAGCCTAGGTCATTTCCCCTGGTTATATTACTTAGGATCAAGATTTAAATGAGAGAGTAGCTCTCATACTATTCATTAAATTTAAATTCCAAGTTTAATTGTTCTAGAATTCACTACATAGCTATCTTATTTGATCTAGTCCATGATCATACACATAACATGGCTATATTATTGCATAATTAATTAGAGTACATCATTTGTGATTTATTAGAATTGGAATCAACTTAAAATCATTTATAGATTATTTTTAATAATTATTTGAAGTTAGAAAAAGTTCTGCCTTGTTATTTTTGTCATTTAAAATTTAATACGAATTTGGACATGAGGCCAGTGCCATTATTTAGATAATTTCATGAGCTTTCTAAATATATAAATTTGGTTAAATTTGGTGTAGTAGATTTCGAGCTATTTAATTTTGAAGTGGGCAGCAGTATTTGAATTTGCACTTAAAGGATTAATTCCATTTGAATTTTTGGGCCTGGCGGGAAAAGTAAATGGGCCCAAACGATTTAAACTACACAGCGCGGCCCAGCAAGCAACGGGTGCGGGTGGGCTGCGCTGACAGGGTGGGGGCCACCAGTCAGTGCCTCGTCACACGCCGAAGCGGTACGAGCGATGAGGAGCGTCGGATCAAGAGGCTGATCAACGGTGGTGTGTGTCGTCGTCCCCGGCGGGATTCCGGGTGCTCACGGCGCGGTAAAGTCGGAGGGCTTACCGAGGCCGTTGCGGGACTCGGCGGGGTGCGCGGAGAAGTGGTTGTCGACGAGGAACAGCTTGGTGGTGGCGGCGCTCGGGGAGGCTCCAATCGACGCAGAGCTTCGCGGCTCCGGCGGACTCGAGCTCGCAATTCGAGCGTCTCCGGCGGCGATTGATGGAATTGATGGTGGAGTAGCTCAGTGAGGAGAGGGGAGTGAGTTGGTGCTGAAGGAGGAAACGATCGTCGCTATTTATAGAGAGGGAGGAGGCGAGTGTGCTGCAAGGGCACGGCCATGGCGCGGCTTCTGTGGTGCGCGAAAGGGCAAGGTGAGGACGGCATCGTGTAGGCGTCGTCCTAGCGATGCTCAACGGCTAGCTGGCGCGAGGTAGGGCTACGGCGCTCGAGTTCTTCCAGTGATCATTACCGCGGTACGTCGACGACGAGGACGACGGCGACAAGGCCCTGGGCGGTGCTTGAGCGTGTCTAGTGCGTAGGGTGCTTGGAGTGGATGCTCGACGCCAGGGTAGGGATGCAGGGCGAGGACGCTCACGCTCGAGTGCACGGCGTCCTGGCGCGCTCCAGAGCTCACCGCGGCATGGGCACGTCTGGCATGGTTTTGGCATGGTTCTGGCAAAGCCGTGCACAGCGATCGAGTGGGCTGTACCGTTGGTGTCCTTGTGCTGTGTAGATGCTCCAGGACAAGGGCACGGGTTAAAACGAGGGCTGGAGGTGGAGATGCCAAAGTGGCCGGCATGGTGTAGTTTTGCATAGTTTAGGGTTTTTCCTTGGCTTTAATCGACCATGCAGGTACTGGGCTAGAGGCAGGGGGTGTAGAACTAGCTAATGATCACCATTGCAAAGTGGTTTAGGCTCAAATCTGCTGGACAATAGCATGTAACTCCAATTGGAATTGATGCCTGCAACCTGTTCGACAGAATGGCCGCAAGAGACTTTTCTTTGAATTTTGCAGATCTTTTTGGTGAATCTCTTTTATATAATTAGAGTGAAGTATTGGTGGTGGTGGTAATCATTTTGGAAAAGAATTGCAGAGTTTCAAATTTGAGGTGATCTTGTTTTTCTTCTCAGATCCTATTTTGGCAATTAAATTCTGGTCAACCTAGTCAACTCTGGCCATGGTGGTCAACATGAAAAGTACTCACCTTGACATGGTCTTGGATGACATGGCTTTGGTTGACAAAGTTTAGTTTAGGTTTTAAGAAATACAGGGGTGCAAAGTGGTGAAGAAAATATTTTTCACCCAAATGACCATTATCACATGTATGTTGAAATCTTTATTTTTCTTGATTTGATTCATGATCCAATGATGCAATTGTGTTAGTTTATCATATTAAAGCATTTTAGAAGCAAGGGAGCAAGCAATTATGGCCTTAGTGAAGGATTTGCATTTTTGCATATGGTGTATGTGAGTGATTATGGGTTTTTCTTATTTTCTTTATTTCTCCTCAATTTAGGGTTTTGTGATCTTGATTAGGGTTCACATATCAATAGATCAACATGCTAGCACTCATCATGGCAATTGCACAAAAGAAATATTACTATATGCATGAATCTATATGTGGCACTATATGCATAGAAAAGTTTTTGTTTGTTGTAAATTTTGAGTAATTGAACTCTCACTTGCTTTATTATTGTTGAAAACTTGGGATGTTACAAACCCTTCCCCCTTACAAAAGATCTCGTCCCGAGATCTGGAAGAAAACTAGGTACTAAAGAGATTGGGGTATTCAGTCTTCATAAAGTCTTCTCTTTCCCAAGTGGCCTCTTCTTCGGTGTGGTTACTCCATTGGATCTTCAGAAACTTGATACTCCTGGTGCGAGTGGTTCTGAATGCTTCCTCCAGAATGCGAATAGGTACTTCGCGGTATGTCAGATCTGAGTTGATATCCACAGTTCGATGGTCGATGTTCTTGAAAACCTCAGTCTTCTCAGGTACCTCTAAGCATTTCCGGAGTAACGAGATGTGAAACACATTGTGCACCGTTGACATTTCTTCCGGTAATTCCAGCTGATAGGATACTTCTCCTCGGCGACTCAGGACTTTGAAAGGTCCGACATAACGGGGTGCAAGCTTTCCTTTAAGCTGGAATCTCTGCATTCCTTTAAGGGGGGACACTTTGAGATATACAAAATCTCCGATCTCGAAGGTCATCTCTCGGCGTCTCTTGTCGGCGTAGCTCTTCTGTCTTGATTGAGCGGTCTTGAGGTACTCACGGATCTTGTGAACCTTCTCTTCGGCTTCTCGGAGAATATCTGGTCCAAATACTTGACTCTCTCCAACTTCCGACCAATTCGAGAGTGCGGCACTTCCTTCAGTCAGAGCTTCAAAGGGGGCCATCTGCAGTGGCTTGATAGCTGTTGTTGTATGAGAATTCTGCGTACGGTAAGCAGTCTTCCCACTTGGATCCATATTCTAACACACATGCTCTCAGCATATCCTCTAGTATCTGGTTGACTCGTTCGGTCTGTCCATCTGCGGGTGATAGGCTGTCTGAAGTTCAGCCTAGTTCCGAGTCCTTCATGTACCTTCTGCCAAAATCTGGAGGTGAATTGGGATCCTCTCGGATACTATTGACTTCGGGGTTCGTGCAGGTGACTATCCGTGAGATATACAACTCTGCAAGTCTTGGTCCTTGGTAGGTGGTCTTGACGGGGATGAAATGGGCGACTTTGGTCAATCTATCGACCACTACCCAGATGGAATCATTTCCTTTACTAGATTTGGGCAATCCGGTGATGAAGTCCATTCCTACCGAATCCCACTTCCATTCGGGAATCTGCAGGGGCTGTAGCAGTCCTGCGGGTCGTTGGTGTTCTGCCTTGACTCTCTGACAGATGTCACACTTGGCGATGTAACTCCCGATTTCTCGCTTCATCCCATGCCACCAGAACTGTTCCTTCAAGTCCTGGTACATCTTGGTACCTCCGGGGTGAATAGAATATAGGGTGTCATGGGCTTCCTTTAGAATCACTTGTTTTAACTCGGAATCTGACGGCACGCACAAGCGTCCGTTGTACCAAAGTACTCCTTCCTCATCACGGTGAATCCAGGTGCCTTTGCTAGCTGGCTCTTAATCCCGTCAATGCTTGCATTGCTCTTCTGGGCTTCCTTGATCTGACTAATCAGGGTGGGTTGAAGTTCAATGCTGGCGAGAAATCCTTCACTTACTAGCTCCATTCTAAACTGTTCAAACTCTTGGTGAAGGCTAGGTTGCTCTTCGGCAATCATGGAGTTTAACTGACACGGCAGTCTACTCAAAGCATCAGCTACTACATTGGCCTTGCCTGGGTGATAATGGATATCCATATCATAATCCTTGATTAACTCTAACCATCTCCTTTGTCTCATGTTCAGTTCCTTCTGAGTGAAGATATACTTCAAACTTTTGTGATCCGAATAGATCTCGCATCGATTACCCATGAGGTAATGACGCCATACTTTCAAGGCTAACACGACTGCTGCTAGCTCTAAGTCATGGGTCGGATAATTCTGTTCATGCTGCTTCAGTTGCCTTGACAGGTACGAGATCACTTTGCCTTCTTGCATCAACACACATCCAAGACCAATCTTGGAGGCATCACAATACACATCAAAGGGTTTGGTGATGTCCGGCATGATCAGTATTGGGGCTGAAGTCAGTCTGCTCTTGAGCTGTTGGAAGCTCTCTTCACACTTGTTCGTCCATTCGAACTTCTTGTCCTTTTTCAACAATTGGGTCATTGGTCTGGCTATGCTTGAGAATCCTTCAACGAATCGGCGGTAATATCCCGCCAATCCGAGAAATGCACGGACCTCAGTCTGGGTGGTTGGGGCTTTCCATTCTGCAACGGTCTTTATCTTTGAGGGGTCAACGGCAATTCCTCCTGCGGACAAGATGTGTCCCAGGAATCCTACTTCCTTCAACCAGAACTCACACTTGCTGAACTTGGCATACAGCTGGTGTTCCCGAAGAGTATCTAAGACCATTTCCAAGTGTTGCTCATGTTCTTCTTCGGTTTTGGAGTAGATAAGGATGTCGTCGATGAAGACAACGACGAACTTATCCAGGAAGTTCATGAAGATCTTATTCATGAGATTCATGAAGTAAGCGGGGGCATTGGTCAATCCAAATGACATGACATTGTACTCATACAATCCATATCTGGTGGTGAAGGCAGTTTTGGGAATGTCCGATGCACGGATCTTCAGCTGATGGTACCCTGTCCTAAGATCAATCTTAGAAAACACGGTGGCACCGGTTAACTGGTCAAACAGGTCTTCTATTTTGGGCAAGGGATACTTGTTCTTGATGGTGACATCATTGAGCTTGCGGTAATCCGTACATAAACGAATCGTACCATCTTTCTTGTCCACAAACAAAACTGGTGATCTCCAGGGTGATGCACTTGGTCTAACCAAACCTTTGGCTAACATATCATCCAGTTGTTTCTTTAGTTCGACTAGTTCTGCCGGGTTCATGCTGTAAGCTCTCTGGGCTATAGGTCATGTTCAGGAGATTAACTCGATGATAAACTCGATATCCCGATCGGGGGCATACCGGGTAGGTCCTCCGGAAACACATCGAGTATCTACAGACGACTCGATTTGATCCAGGGTGGGTTTGGTTAAACTTTGGTTGCAGGTAAACTTTCTGGGCAGCTTTTCTGAGATGTGCTCAACTAACACTCCGGTGCTACTAGTCATGGTGATGGCCTTCTTGGCACAATCAATCAATCCATGATGTTTGGACATCCAGTCCATACCCAGCACTACTTCCAAACCTTTTGTTCCCAAAACAATCAGATTGGCATAAAAGTCTATTTCATGAATTCTGATAGGAACCTCTTTGCAAATTTTTCTAGCTTTAGTTGTTGATCCAGGTATTTGCACTACCATGACATGCTTCAAACTGATGGGTTGAATCTTACTAGTGCATGCAAATTCTTCCGTAACAAATGAATGCGATGCTCGAATCAAACAGCACTCTTGCGGGTATTGAGTTAACAGAGAACATACCCAGCACCACATCTGGGGCTTCTGAGCTTCTTCCGCACTCATGTGAAAGAGGCGACCGCTGCGGTTGTTCGGGTTGTTGGGGGCGAACTTCTTGTTGTTGGCGACACGGCATTGCTGCTGAGCAGGGCCAGTGGTGTTGGCGGCCATCTTGGCGAGTCTCTGGGGCACTCTTTGGGTAGTGCCCCACCACACCGCACTCATAGCAGTTGATGGTGGACTTGTCCTTGGGGGTGACAGGGATAGCATTGCTCCCAGTCCTTGGAGCAGTGTTGGTGTTGGGGTTGGCAGGGGCTCTTGTCGGGCGCGGTTGAAGTTGTTGTTGTGGTGGACGAAGTTATTGTTGTTGGGGTGGTGTCCTCCCGTCCTGGGGTTTCCTCCGCTCCGGTTCTGATAATTGGGCGCGACATGCTGTGCCGGTGGCCTGTTGTTTCGGGGGTGAATCCTCCGCAGGCAGGGAAACTTGGAGTTGTTGCTGGGCCCACTCTGGTGCATCATGCGGCGCTTGCGGTTTTCATTGGCTTGGTTCAGCTTGCCCTCCATCTGGATGGCGGAGTCAACAAGGGCTTCAAGGTCAGCAAAGGGGATGTTGACCAACACGGTCTGCATCTCATCATGCAGTCCGTTCAGGAACCTCTCCTTCCTCTTCTCGGTGGTGTCCGTCTCATCCGGGCGTACCTTGACAAGGTGAGGAACTTGTCGCGGTATTCTACCACGGTCAGACGGCCTTGCTTCAATTCGCGGAACTCATCCCGCATCTTCTTGATGAGACCCGGTGGCACATGGTACTTGCTAAACTTGAGCTTGAAGTCTGCCCAAGTCATGAGCTGCCCTGCATTCAATGCGCGAGCACTCGTCCACCAGGCACGTGCAGGTCCTGCCAGATAGTGGGTGGCAAACAGCACCTTGTCATCATCTTCCACTCCGGCAACCTCAAGATTGTTCTCCATTGTTTGGAGCCAATCATCAGCATCAAGGGGTTCCTCCGTCTTGCTAAACACCGGTGGATTGGTGTTCTGAAAGTTCTTCAACTTGGAACCCGGGTGATCATGGTTCCCGTGGCCTTGGTTGTTCTGTGCTAACTGTTGAAGTACAGCTAGGTGAGCTTGCCTTTCAGTCCTATCAACTTCTCGATCAGCCAACATCTGTTGCAGTATCTGTGTCAGCGCATCCGGGTTGGCGTTGCGATTGGGAGGTGCCATCTGAACAGAGATATGGATCATAAGATGAGAGGGACAATTTCTATGGCTTAATTTTGGGGAGTAAACTCACATTTATTTAAAACTTGGTTCATAATATAAAAATATTACACATACGAACATAGTCATGAAGGTAGCAATTATTACAAGCCAACAATCCGGAGGGTTTGAAGAACCCTTTCAACAATCTACGATACAAGGGGCGAATACAAAGGACCGATACATCTCAGGCTACGCGGTGCTCAAGGAGAGGATGGAAGCTATCCATCGATGCGGAGCGGGAAGGTGGTGTCCATCCCGGCAGGCAGGTGCTGGTGGAAGTCGTCGTCTCCTTCTTCCTCCGGCTCGTAGTCGTTGTCGTTGCTGACGTAGGAGTAGCCATCCCCTTGGATGTCTTCCCCCTCGCCTTCTCCCTCCAGGATCTGGAGCTGCTCCACCTGAGTGGAGATGGTCTCCTTCAGGACGGCGATCTTGGTCTTGAGGCGGTGGATGGTGGCATCCCTCTTCGCGACCAGCTGGCGCAGAGTCCTGCGCTCCTTCGCGATGACCTTGATGGTATCCGCGTACTGGTTCAGCTGCTGCTGAGTGTGGTTGGCGGCGGAGCGGGAGTTGCTCAGCGCGGACCGAGTCTCGTACAGCATGTAGTCGAGGTGGTCCACATGGTGCCTCAGCACGGGGTGGTACGGCAGGCTGAGGGGCAGACCAACAGAGGAGTGCCTTGCGAAGTGCGCAAAGCGTTCCCCTTCGATGGCCAGCGAGTTCTGCCCGCACGGACGAGCGAGAGCTCCTGCGAGCATGGGCGAGTCCATCCACCCAGGTGTTCTCGCGGAGCGAGAACTGGATCTGGCGGAACATGGGCGACTCCGGCTTTCCCGGAAGGTTAGCCATGATGAGCCACTGGAGCTGGCCGTTGTCCGAGATCTGACCCCCGTAGAACACGGGAGGCGTGCGTCCGAGGAAGTCGGTGAGAGCGAACAGATCTCGTTCAAAGATCAGATCCCCACCGTTCGCCAAGTCGTACACTTGGGTCTGGATGGAAGGGCTCCGTCGGGATGATGGGATCCATCTGTAGAGGGAGTGACAAATAAGTTAATAATTGTCAGTGTTCAAAATTTTAAGTAATAATCAATGAAATGGATTATTTCGAAAAAGAATTTCAAGGTAAGGGTATGAGTGTATTTTCATAACTATTTTATTATAAACTAAGTTTGTTGGACGTCCATTCTAACTAAGGTCTTCTAAGGTCAAACAATGGCTCTGATACCAACTTGTCAACACCCGGGATTTTAAGTCCGGATGCCCTATCATATCATACATCGCAATCCCAGGAAGATTGTTTTTGCGAGATATAATAGTAAGTCGTTCAGAGTCATCATTTATTACAACACATAAGGTCTTACATCAAGGGATCACATGATCCAATATTACACAAATAGATTGTTCAACATCACACATAAGTAGCGGAAGCGTAGTAGTAGTGGACTCATAATTCCACAGGCAACGCTTGACGTTAGAAGACGATCCTAGTTATCATAGACGTCCTGCTGTCCGTCATCCTGATATTGTTGCTCCTCTTCATAGTCTGGCATTTGAATAGCCAGGGCAAAGCCATGAGTACTTTTTAAAGTACTCGCAAACTAATACTAGGTTAAAGCATGTTAAGTATAATCAAGGGGGTACTAATCTCTAAGTTTATTTGCATAAAGCCAAGTTTTCTTTGAATAAACCTTTAATAAAATCCTCATTATTTAAATAGACTAACTCAAGTGAGAACATTAGTGTCATTCCCACAAGTTATTTGGGATTCAAGACAATTCATCAATCACCATTATTATTTCAACATAAATTCTGATAACGGAAGTAGTATGGCCTTTCCAACCGTCCGCGGGACGGCTATTCGAATAGGTTTAACACTCTGCAGAGTTGTACTCTTGTGCCACAACTATTGATTTCATCCGTCGAGGATAACCCCGAATCATCGTAACTCAGCGCGGATCATCAACCATAACCTTTCACTTATATGTCCTAGTATAGGCACCTCTCCCCATGAGCTTGGCCTCGGTGAGAACCAACGTTAACCGGGCTGCACAGGGCTTGGGTCGTACATTCACCTCATATTCATCATTTCTCACATACGGAGGCAGCCTCGGCGTAACCCCTATGATGCTTGTTTAGAGGGAACCCATACTAAAATACACAAGTTTCTAGTTAAGCCCTACCCATAATCAGGTATTGTGGGGGTACTTGTATAATTGGAAAGGTATCGCATTCAAAACCATATCAGGTTTATATCAAAAATCACCATCTTCTCTTGGTCATATTCCAAGGTTTCAATTTCATATCAAATCCACTTGTTCCCATCTAGAGTAGTCAAATTTTAATAATTTAGCAATAGCAACTATATGAGGGGTGCTATCTAGCTTGAGTAGTGCTCATCTAAACCAAGTATTGTTCTATTCTATACATGGTGACTCATAAATCAAAAGTACTTTGAAATAAATAAACCAAAGTAAAATTTAAATAAAAACATGGGATAGGTAATACATAAAAGTAAAGGGTGATGATGCCTTTGCTCTTGTAGAGCTAAGCATTTGTATTTAGCAAGGGTTAGCTTGCCTTGAGCTGAGTAGTGATCAAAGTGCTCTTCCTCTTCTTGGGAGTAGGCCTCCTCCTCTTGGTAATCCTCGTTACTAGCGTCTATATACGAATACGAGGTATAAATACTAAACCAAACTCATATGCTAAACTAGAAACACTCAAAGAGTTCACACTCTAGTCCTATTATCAATCAAACATGGCATGGTGAGTTATTTGATGATTTCTTATTTATTAGAAAAATAATTTCCTCTCATTATTCCTATTTCTTAAATTTAGATAGGTAGATCCTTAGAGAAATTCATTTCTTCTCATTACTTCATAATCAGATTTAATCTCTTCATATAATAATCAGGTATGAAATATAGGTTGACCCAAGTCAACATTTCATATCTATTATATGTGAGTCTAATTTATTTAAAGTGCTACACTACACATGTTATCATATTATTATTTTAAGTGCATTAAAATCTCTAAGTAATACTTATCAGGGGTTCTTTAGCCTAGGTCATTCCCCCTGGTTATATTACTTAGGATCAAGATTTAAATGAGAGAGTAGCTCTCATACTATTCATTAAATTTAAATTCCAAGTTTAATTGTTCTAGAATTCACTACATAGCTATCTTATTTGATCTAGTCCATGATCATACACATAACATGGCTATATTATTGCATAATTAATTAGAGTACATCATTTGTGATTTATTAGAATTGGAATCAACTTAAAATCATTTATAGATTATTTTTAATAATTATTTGAAGTTAGAAAAAGTTCTGCCTTGTTATTTTTGTCATTTAAAATTTAATACGAATTTGGACATGAGGCCAGTGCCATTATTTAGATAATTTCATGAGCTTTCTAAATATATAAATTTGGTTAAATTTGGTGTAGTAGATTTCGAGCTATTTAATTTTGAAGTGGGCAGCAGTATTTGAATTTGCACTTAAAGGATTAATTCCATTTGAATTTTTGGGCCTGGCGGGAAAAGTAAATGGGCCCAAACGATTTAAACTACACAGCGCGGCCCAGCAAGCAACGGGTGCGGGTGGGCTGCGCTGACAGGGTGGGGGCCACCAGTCAGTGCCTCGTCACACGCCGAAGCGGTACGAGCGATGAGGAGCGTCGGATCAAGAGGCTGATCAACGGCTGGTGTGTGTCGTCGTCCCCGGCGGGATTCCGGCGAACTCACAGCGCCAGTAGGGGGTCGGAGGGCTTACCAGGCCGTTGCAGGACTCTGGCAGGGTGCGCGGAGAAGTGGTTGTCGACGAGGAACAGCCTGGTGAAGTGGCGGCGCTCGGGGAGGCTCCAATCGACGCAGAGCTTCCGCGGGCTCCGGCGGACTCGAGCTCGCAATTCGAGCGTCTCCGGCGGCGATGGATGAAATTGATTGTGGAGTAGTGCTCAGTGAGGAGAGGGGAGTGAGTTGGGTGCTGAAGGGAGGAGCCGATCGTCGCTATTTATAGAGGGAGGGAGGAGGCCGAGTGTGCTGCAAGGGCACGGCCATGGCGCGGCTTCTGTGGTGCGCGAAAGGGCAAGGTGAGGACGGCATCGTGTAGGCGTCGTCCTAGCGATGCTCAACGGCTAGCTGGCGCAGAGGTAGGGCTACGGAAATCGCTCGAGTTCTTCCAGTGATCATTACGGTACCGCGGTACGTCGACGACGAGGACGACGGCGACAAGGCCCTGGGCGGTGCTTGAGCGTGTCTAGTGCGTAGGGTGCTTGGAGTGGATGCTCGACGCCAGGGTAGGGATGCAGGGCGAGGACGCTCACGCTCGAGTGCACGGCGTCCTGGCGCGCTCCAGAGCGCGCTCACCGCGGCATGGGCACGGTACTGGCATGGTTTTGGCCACGGCCGTTCTGGGCAAAGCCGTGCACTAGCGATCGAGTGGGCTGTACCGTTGGTGTCCTTGTGCAGTGTAGATGCTCCAGGACAAGGGCACGGGTTAAAACGAGGGCTGGAGGTGGAGATGCCAAAGGTGGCCGGCATGGTGAAGTTTTGCATAGTTTAGGGTTTTTCCTCATCTTTAATCGACCATGCAGGTACTGGGCTAGAGGCAGGGGGTGTAGAACTAGCTAATGATCACCATTGCAAAGTGGTTTAGGCTCAAATCTGCTGGACAATAGCATGTAACTCCAATTGGAATTGATGCCTGCAACCTGTTCGACAGAATGGCCGCAAGAGACTTTTCTTTGAATTTTGCAGATCTTTTTGGTGAATCTCTTTTATATAATTAGAGTGAAGTATTGGTGGTGGTGGTAATCATTTTGGAAAAGAATTGCAGAGTTTCAAATTTGAGGTGATCTTGTTTTTCTTCTCAGATCCTATTTTGGCAATTAAATTCTGGTCAACCTAGTCAACTCTGGCCATAGTGGTCAACATGAAAAGTACTCACCTTGACATGGTCTTGGATGACATGGCTTTGGTTGACAAAGTTTAGTTTAGGTTTTAAGAAATACAGGGGTGCAAAGTGGTGAAGAAAATATTTTTCACCCAAATGACCATTATCACATGTATGTTGAAATCTTTATTTTTCTTGATTTGATTCATGATCCAAAGATGCAATTGTGTTAGTTTATCATATTAAAGCATTTTAGAAGCAAGGGAGCAAGCAATTATGGCCTTAGTGAAGGATTTGCATTTTTGCATATGGTGTATGTGAGTGATTATGGGTTTTTCTTATTTTCTTTATTTCTCCTCAATTTAGGGTTTTGTGATCTTGATTAGGGTTCACATATCAATAGATCAACATGCTAGCACTCATCATGGCAATTGCACAAAAGAAAAATTACTATATGCATGAATCCATATGTGGCACTATATGCATAGAAAAGTTTTTGTTTGTTGTAAATTTTGAGTAATTGAACTCTCACTTGCTTTATTATTGTTGAAAACTTGGGATGTTACAAACCCTTGTTTCCAATACTGCAAACACCGTTTACTTACTGTTCTGTTGCATGTTTACTCGCTGCCATATTTTATTCAGATTGCTATTACCACTCATATACATCCATACTACTTGTATTTCACTATCTCTTCGCCGAACTAGTGCACCTATACATCTGACAAGTGTATTAGGTGTGTTGGGGACACAAGAGACTTCTTGTATCGTGATTGCGGGGTTGCTTGAGAGTAATATCTTTGACCTCTTCCTCCTTTAGTTCGATAAACCTTGGGTGATCCACTTAAGGAAAACTTGATGTTGTTCTACAAACCTCTGCTCTTGGAGGCCCAACACTGTCTGAGGGGAAGAAGCGTGAGTAGACATCAAGCTATTTTCAGCGCCGTTGCCGGGAGGAAAGGTAAAAGGCACTCATACTCCGGTCCCAGGTAACTAAGTTTTTCTGTTCTTGTTGTAAGTGCTCAAGCTATTTCCTTTAGATCTGCAATTGCATCTTTTGGTTTCTTGTTTACACTAGTTAGGCATAATGGAAAGCAAGAGTGAGCTTCTTATTCTATTTCTGAGTTAAGACATGGATTGTTTGCTGTGAAAATTAAAAAACCTATGGAATCTTATTTGCATGCTAGTAGCAATGATATTAGTATGAACGCTTTGAACACCATTGTTGCTAATGATATGGAAAATTCTAAGCTTGGGGAAGCTGGTTTTGATGAGCATGATATTTTTAGTCCCCAAGCATTGAGGAGAAAATTTTCTTTGATGATACTTTGCCTCCTATTTATGATGATTACAATGATAGTGGTCTTTTGGTGCCGCCTACTATGGAGAAGTAAATTTTATAATGATTATACTATGCCTCCTACACTTGATGATAATGATAATGATAGCTACTTTGTTGAATTTGCTCCCACTACAACTAATAAAATTGATTATGCTTATGTGGAGAGTAATAATTTTATGCATGTGGCTCATGACAAGAATGTTTTATGTGATAGTTACATTGTTGAATTTGTTCATGATGCTACTGAAAGTTATTATGAGAGGAAACATGGTTATATGCATCTTAATAATATTAAGTTTCCCCTCTTTATGTTGAGAATCTTGAAATTGCGCTTGTGTTGCTTTTCTATGCTTGCCACTTTGTTCTTCATGAATTTATTTGTGTACAAGATTCATTTTCATAGGAATTGGGTTAGGCTTAAATGTGTTTTGAATTTGCTTCTTGATGTTCTCTTGTCTTCAAAATCTTATTTCTTGCGAGTGCATCATTAAAACTGCAGAGCCCATCTTAATGGCTATAAAGAAAGCACTTCTTGGAGATAACCCATGTGTTTATTTTACTCCTTGTTTGTTGAGTTTTGGAAGTTGTTTACTACTGTAGCAACCTCTCATATCATGTTTATGTGCCAAGTAAAGTCTCTATGGTAAAGTTGATGCTAGATTTGGATTAACGTGCGAAAGCTTTCTTGCACAATCACGAATTTGCGCATAGTCTCGGTAACTCAGAAAAATCTGAAAATTTACGTGAGTGATCCTCGGATATGTACGCAACTTTCATTAGTTTTGAGTTTTTCCATTTGAGCAAGTTAAGTGCCCCTGCAGAATTCGTCTTTACGGTGTTGTTTGACAGATTCTGCCTTTATTTCGCATTGCCGCTTTTGCTATGTTGAATTCTTTGTTCCATTAAATTTCAGAGAAGCTTTGTGCAATGTCGAAGTATTAAGCTGATTGTGTCACCTCTGAACATGTGAATTTTTATTATGCACTAACCCTCTAATGAGTTGCTTGAAGTTTGGTGTGGAGGAAGTTTTCAGGGTCAATAGAAGAGGATGATATACTATGATCAAGAAGAGTGAAAGGTCTAAGCTTGGGGATGCCCCGGTGGTTCATCATTGCATATTTTTAGAAGACTCAAGCATCTAAGCTTGGGGATGCCCAGAGGCATCCCTTCTTCATCAACAACTTATCAAGTCACTTCTAGTGAAACTATATTTTTATTCGGTCACATCTTATGTACTTTACTTGGAGCGTATGTGTTTTACTTTCGTTTTGTTATTTTCATTCTCTAAATAAATACATGCTCATGTGTGGGAGAGACACGCTCCGCTTTTCATATGAACACTAGTGTTCTTCATTCTTACTTTTAATGTTCAAGGGCGAAAGTTGACCGCTTCACTTGTTGTTATTTTGTTGGAATCAGAAAATGCTTCATATGGTCTTGAATAACTTGATACTTGGCAATTGTTTTGAGCTCTCATAGATCATGTTTAAGTTCTTGCATCATGTAGTTTAATCTATTAATGGAGAACTACCGTAGAGCTTGTTAAATTGGTTTGCATGATTGGTCTCTCTAAAGTCTAGATATTTTACGGTAAAGTGTTTGAACAACAAGGAAGGCAGTGTAGAGTCTTATAATGCTTGCAATATGTTCTTGTGTAAGTTTCTTTGTACCTGTTCATACTTGTGTTTGCTTGAACAACCTTGCTAGCCCAAACCTTGTGCTGAGAGGAAATTCTAGTGCATCCAAAACCTTGAGCCAAAACCCATGCCATTTGTGTCCACCATATCTACCTACTATGTGGTATTTTTCTGCCATTCCAAAGTAAATTACTTGAGTGCTACCTTTAAAATTTCATTCCTTTATCTTTGCAATATATAGCTCATGGGACAAATAGCTTAAAAACTATTGTGGTGATGAATATGTAGTTATGTGTCTTAGTTCTTATAAGTTGCTTGTTGGGCGGTAACCATGTTTCTGGGGACGCCATCAACTTTTTACCTTTGTTGGATATCATGTGAGATGCTATGCATGTTCGTCTTGTCTGAAGTAAGTGCGATTCATGATCAAATGGTTTGACTATGCATATGTTAGAGAAGAACATTGGGCGCTAACTAAAGCCATGTATCATGGTGGAAGTTTCGGTTTGGACATACAACCTCAATCTCTTATGAGAATATTATCTGTTGTTGAATGCTTAAGCATTAAAGGGAGTCCATTATCTGTTGTCTATGTTGTCCCGGCATGGATGTCTAAGTTGAGAATAATCAAAAGCGAGAAATCCAATGCGTGCATTCTCCTTAGACCTTTGTACAGGCGGCATAGAGGTACCCCTTTGTGACACTTGGTTGAAACATATGTGATGTGATGATAATCCGTGTTATCCGAAGTGATTAGGACAAGGTGCGAGCACTATTAGTACTCTATGCATGAGACTTGCAACTTGTAGGAAGTATTATGCATAGCACATATGAATTATTACTACCGTTGACAAAATTGTTTCTATGTTTTCAAAACAAAAGCTCTAGCACAAAAATAGTAATCCATGCTTCCCTCTGCGAAGGGCCATTCTTTTACTTTATTGTTGAGTCAGTTTACCCACTTCTTTCTATCTTAGAAGCAAACACTTGTGTTAACTGTGTGCATTGATTCTTACATGTTTACTTATTGCACTTGTTATATTACTCTATGTTGACAAATATCCATGAGATATACATGTTACAAGTTGAAAGCAATTGCTGAAACTTAACCATCCTTTGTGTTGCTTCAATGCATTCTACTAAGAATTTATTGCTTATGAGTTAGCTCTTATGCAAGTCTTGTTGATACTTGTCTTGAAAGTACTATTCATGAAATTTTTGCTATATGATTCATTTGTTTAGTCATTATCTTTGTTAGCAATCTTTTGTTCAGATCACTCCATTCATCTCATATGCTTTACAATAATGGTGATCAAGATTATGTTGGTAGCATGTCACTTGAAATTATTTGTGTTATCGTTTACCTACTGGAGGGCGAGTAGGTAACTTAGGATGGCTGATACGTCTCCAACGTATCTATAATTTCTGATGTTCCATTGTTTTATTACCTACATGTTTTGTTCACACTTTATATCGTTTTGATGCGGAACTAACCTGTTGACAGGTCAAGTGCATTCTGTTTGCCCTTATTTTTGGTTTGAAATCCTGAATGAAATATTCTGGGTGGGCCGAAATCACGCCAGTATCTTATTTTGCCTGAAGCTTCAATTCTTGGGAAGACACCGGAGGGCACGGGGGCCCCCTGCCTTGAGTAGTGTGGCCAGACCCTGGGCGCGCCCCCTAGTGTGGCTGCCGGGCCCCCTAGGCTGCCCTTCGCCTGCCCAGGACAAAGTCGCCAAAAGAAACCCTAGAAAAATAAGCACAGTGCGAGAAGCCTTCAGGCGCCGCCATCGCGGCAAGATCCAGGGGCCGAAGTCTGCGTACGGCAGCTGCCGGGGCGGGGAAGTGCCCGGAAGGCTTCTCCATCGACACACCGCCATCTCCATCAACGCTATTTGCTCCCATGATGAGGTGGGAGTAGTTCTCCATCGAGGAGGGCTGTACCGGTAGATATGTGGTTAATCTCTCTCTGTACTAATACAATGATCATTGAATTGCTTGCCTGGATGAGATCCATATGATGACTTTGTCTCGCTATAGTCTATGTGCTACTCATGTGCGATGTTATTAAAATAGTCTATTCCTCCTGCATGGTGTAATGGTGACGATGTGTGCATCGTGTGGTTCTTGTGGTAGATTATGATCATAATCTCTTGTAGGTTATGGAGTTGATTATATTATGATAGTATTGATGTGATCTATTCCCCTTTTCATAGTGTAATGGTGAACCGTGTGTATGCTATGTTAGTACTCGGTTTATTTTGCAAAGGTCTATTATGCTCTAAGGTTACTTAAATATGAATGCTGAATGTTGTGGCGCTTGTTAACTTCGGCTTGAGGGAGCTCTTGTAGCCTACACAACGAATGGTGTTTGTCATCCAACAAAAGAGTGTATGCAGCACAAATGAGAGAAGTTATTATTTATTATGCGATCAATGTTGAGAGTATACACTAGTGAAGTATGATCACAGGCTGTTTAATGTTATAAACAGCTTACTTCTTTGTTCCTCTTGCATGTTTACTATTTTACCCATATTTTATTCAGATTGCTTTTAACTCACATACATCCATACTACTTGTATTTCACTATCTTTTCACCGAGTGCACCTATACATCTCACAAGTGTATTAGGTGTGTTGGGAACATGATATCTCTGGGTGCTTCTATTCTTAGCAGGCTGGGGCTCCAAGAGCAGAGGTTTGTAGAACAGCAGTAAGTTTCCCTTAAGTGGATTACCAAAGGTTTACGAACCCAGGGAGGAAGAGGTCAAAGATATCCCTCTCCTGCAACCCTGCAACCACAAGTCTCTTGTGTCCCAAACACACCTAATAGGTGCACTAGTTCGACGAAGAGATAGTGAAATACAAGTGAGGTATGAATGAATATGACGTGTCGGCGCGAAAATAACTACGGCGTGCGGTTGATGGTAATAATATTGTAGGAAGTAAACAAACAGTAGTAACGCAGCAGTAGTAGCGCAGTAAAACATTAACAACGGTGATAAACGTATTTTAGGAACAAGGCCTAGGGATTAGACTTTCACTAGTGGTCACTCTCAACATTGATCACATAACGGAATAGATAAATGCATACTCTACACTCTCTTGTTGGATGATGAACATTATTGCGTAGGATTACACGAAACCCTCAATGCCGGAGTTAAAAAGCTCTAATTAAATGTTCATATTTAAATAACCTTAGAGTGCATGAAAGATCGAAACGACTAAACCAAGTACTAACATAGCATGCACATTGTCACCTTCATGCTTATGTAGGAGGAATAATACACATCAATACTATCATAGCAATAGTTAACCTCGCATACAGGAGATCATGATCATAGCCTATGCCAAGTTCACACGGTGCACACACTGTCACCTTTACACACGTGGAGGAGGAATAAAGTACTTTAATAACATCACTAGAGTAGCACATAGATGAATAGTGATACAAAACTCATATGAATCTCAGTCATGTAAGGCAGCTCATGAGATCATTGTATTAGAGTACTAGGAGAAGAGATTAACCACATAGCTACCGGTACAGCCCCGAGCCTCGATGGAGAACTACTCCCTGCTCATGGGAGCAGCAGCGTGATGAAGATGGCGGTGGGGATGGCAGCGGTGTCGATGGAGAAGCCTTCGGGGCACTTCCCGTCCGTGACGATCTTGAGCGAGACTCTGTCCCAGGATCTTGGCTAGCGATGGCGGCGGTCTGGAAAGACAACGTACCGTGGCTTTTTAATGGGACCTTCGATCTTGGGGGCTATGGCGAAAGGCGGCGATCGGAGGGCGGGGCGACCACCATAGGGTGGCGGCCCAGACTTGTAGCGCCACCCTATCATCGGGCCCGGGGCCCTAGCTGGCTCTCGGGTGTTGGATGCTTCCGGGCAAAATAGGAACACGGGAGTTGATTTCGTCACGTCCAGAGAATATTTCGTACGCAAGTTTACGGAAAAACAGCGAGAAAACAGAGGCCCGGCACTTCGGCATCTTGTTAATAGGTTAGTTCGAGAAGGAAAATGCACAAATATGACATAAAGTGTGCATAAAACATGTAGGTATCATCAATAAGTAGCATGGAACATAAGTAATTGAGATACGTTGGAGACGTATCGGCATCCCAAGCTTAGTTACGCTGCGTCAGAGCAGATAAACGATAACAAAGATAATTTCCGAAGTGACATGCCATCATAATCTTGATCATACTATTTGTAAACATATGTAATAAATGCAGCGGTCAAAACAATGGTAATGACATGAGTAAACAACTGAATCATAAAGCAAAGACTTTTCATGAATAGTACTTCAAGACAGCATCAATAAGTCTTGCATAAGAGTTAACTCATAAAGCAATAAATTCAAAGTAGAGGTATTGAAGCAACACAAAGGAAGATTAAGTTTCAGCGGTTGCTTCAACTTATAACATGTATATCTCATGGATATTGTCAACATAAGTAATATAACAAGTGCAATATGCAAGTATGTAAGAATCAATGCGCAGTTCACACAAGTGTTTGCTTCTTAGATAGAAAGAAGATAGGTAAATTGACTCAACAATAAAAGTAAAAGAAAGGTCCTTGAAAAGAGGAAAGCATCGATTGCTATATTTGTGCTAGAGCTTTGGTTTTGAAAGCATAAAGGAAGCATAGTAAATTATTTTGAGAGGTGTTTTGTTGTTGTCAACGAATGGTAGCGGTTACTCTAACCCCCTTGCAGGCAAACCTTCAAAGAGTGGCTCCCATTTTATTTTATTTTTTGGGTGGCACTCCTTCAAACCTTTCTTTCACCATGGCTAACCGAATCTCGGGTGCCTGCCAACAATCTCATACCATGAAGGTCCCTTTTATTTTAGTTTTATTATGATAACACTCCTCCCCACCTTTGCTTTCTCAGCCATGACTAACCGAATCCTTCGGGTGCAGTCCAACAATCACATACCATGGAGGAGTGTCTATTTTTGTTAATTAATTTGGGACAGAATCCCATTGCCAGCTCTTTTTACAAAATTATTGGATAAGCGGATGGAAACCACTAGTCCATTGGTGAAGGTTGCCCAATTGAATGATAAACACCACATACTTCCTCATGAGCTATAAAACATTGACACAAATAGGAGATAATTTTGAAGTGTTTAAAGGTAGCACTCAAGCAATTTACTTTAGAGAGGAGAAATACCATGTAGTAGGTAGGTATGGTGGACACAAATGGCATAGTGGATGGCTCAAGGATTGGATGCATGAGGAGTATTCCCTCTCGATACAAAGGTTTAGGCTAGCAAGGTTATTTAAAACAAGAAACAAACAAAAGGATGAACCGGTGCAGCAAAACTCACATAAAAAGACATATTGTAAACATTATAAGGCTTTTACACCGTCTTTCTTGTTGTTCAAACTCCAATACTATAAATTATCTAGACCTTAGAGACCAATTATGCAAACCAAATTTTTAGCAAGCTCTATGTATTTCTTCATTAATGGGTGCAAAGCATATGATGCAAGAGCTTAAACATGAGCACAACAATTGCCAAGTATCACATTATCCAAGACATTTTAGCAATTACTACATGTAGCATTTCCCGTTTCCAACCATATAACAATTAAACGAAGAGGAAACTTCGCCATGAATATTATGAGCTAAGAACACATGTGTTCATACGACCCAGCGGAGCGTGTCTCTCTCCCACACAAGGATGAAGAACTAAGATAACAAAAAAAAAATAAACACACACAGTGGCTCCAAGTAAAGTACATAAGATGTGACCGAATAAAAATATAGTTTCAAGAAAAGGAACCTGATACTTTGTCGATGAAGAAGGGGATGCCTTGGGCATCCCCAAGCTTAGATGCTTGAGTATGCAGGGGTGAACCACGGGGGCATCCCCAAGCTTAGAGCTTTCACTCCTCTTGATCATAGTATGTCATACTCCTCTCTTGACCCTTGAAAACTTCCTTCACACCAAACTTCAAGCAAACTCATTAGGGTTAGTGCACAATTAATAATTCCCACATTAGGTGACACAATCATTCTTTACACTTGTGGACATTGCATAAAGCTACCGGACATTAATGGATCAAGAAATAGATCAACATAGCAAAAGAGGCAATGCGACAAAAAGGCAAATCTGTCAAAACAAACTGATCATAAGGCAATTTAAAGCTGGCTTTTGAGACTTGCTGCCAAATGGAAAAAAAGTAAAACTAATGAAAGTTGCGTACATATCTGAGGACCACGCTCGTAAATTGGCAGATTTTCTGAGTTATCTACAGAGGCCTGTGCCCAGATTAGTGACAGACAGCAATGCTGTTCCTGCGCAGCGATCCCAAATATAATATCAACTTTGACATACTTTACTTAGCACAAAAACATGATAAGGAGAAGGTTGCTACAGTAGTAAGCAAACAAAGTACTGTAGCAAAATAACACATGGGTTATCTCCCAAGTTCTTTTCTTTATAGCCATTAAGATGGGCTTAGCAGTTTTGGTGATGCACCCGCAGAAATAGTATTTGAAGCAAAAGAGAGCTTCAAGAGGCAAATTCAAAACACGTTTAAGCCTAACATGCTTCCTATGCAGAGGAATCTTGTACACAAATGAATTCATGAAAAACAAAGTGACAAGCATAAGAGGATAAAACACGAGTAACTTCAAGATTCTCAACATAAAGAGGGGAAACTTAATATTATTAAAATGCATATAAGCATATTTCCCTCTCTCATAATAACTTTCAGTAGCATCATTGATGAGATCCACAATATACCCATCACTTAAAACATTCTTATCATGAGTCTCATGCATAAAATAATTACTACTCCCAACATAAGCATAGTCATCTATTATATAATTAAAACAACAAACAAACAACGGCTCGGATTGAGCACCACGCAAGAAACGGTGTAGATTGAAAGAGAAACGTAGCGCTACAGGGAGGACGCTATAATATTCAGGCTGCGTTTTCCACGATTCGTTCAACAACCCAGGTTCTAGGCTTTTCATTAAGAAAAAAAATCTAGGGTTTCCGTTGTTAACAATATTCCTGCCAGGCGGTTGCGCCTCACCACCTGCCGCTGCATCTTTTTGTGCGACCGTCGGCGGCCAGCCGGGCTGACAAGCCATGTCGTACAAAATCTGCTACTTGGCCACCATGCATGGCCAAACCGGAGATTGGATTGGATTGTTGATGTTTGGATCCTACAAATATCGATAGAGATTGGCAGGAAGGAGGAAGAACGGGTCTGTTAATTTGTTTTCCCTGGGAAAACCATTCTTCGGATCAGGCTGTCCAGGCAGACATCAACAACCTCATGGTACGTGCGACAGCTGATCTCCACATTGATCAATTTTTGTGCCAGACTGAGAGCAGGTCTCTTAATTTGTTTTCCCTGGGAAGCACAAACTGCGTCTCTTCGGATCGGAGCTGTCCAGGCAGACATCGACAAACTCATGGTACGTGCGATAGCTGATCTCCACATTGATCAATTTATGTGCCAGACTGAGAGCATCAACTCCAAGCCCAGACATAAGAATCACGACGGACATGTAGCATATTTCGACAACAGCCGTTGAGTGGATCTGGAGACGAAGTAACAATGTCGATCAGCTCAAAGGAACAAGGTCAATCTTGCTTTGATGAATCTATGTCGAGGGGACGATTGTGTTCTCACTACAACAAAGCTGAAGAACAAACTAGGTGACCTACTGACCTGAATCTTGCAGGCGACAGTCACCCAAGTTCTCTTCTCCAACTCCAAGCTCTTGCAGCCATCCAATGCAGCGCGTGTTAGACAGGACATCCTCACGGGAGGGCTCAGAACTTCCCAATGGTCAGGATGTATTGGTTTATCAGCTACACAAAAGCAATTGTTTTGTTTCTTTGTTCATGTGACCACAAGTGGTTCATCGCGTGTCAACTGCTGCCTTCATGTGGACAGAATAGGGTTGAAGCTTGAGACCATCCATACCATGAAAAGAAGACAACCGATCAGAACGTGGAGAGGAATTTGGGGTGAAAAGCAGCAGTAAGTTATTCCCATAGCTTGCTTTGTATAACAGTCTCTTATATAATTTGTCTTTGAGGTCTCTGTTAATATTTATATAGATGATAATTCTCAACAATGTGATGCCAGATTTTGATTCATTACCAAGGCTCTGGCTTTTTATTGGTTTGATATTTTTCAGCAAACAGGATTTTATTCTAGGGGTATTAGCAATTAAGTTATGTCCCCTGAAATCACAAACCAGGCAGCAGAACCAACACATGTCCAACCAAATCCAACTAAGACGCCTTCAAAATAAAATACAAGTCATCCTAACCAGACTTGACAAACACATCGCCAAGAAGATTGAAGTTGGCCCACAACGAGAGGTGCAGCTTCGGCGGCAGAATATCAGGATTGGAGAATATTCAGCTCCGAGGAGATTCAGGATTATCGCAAATGGAAATCGAAGCCATCAGGTCGGTTTTGAGCTGAATCATCGTGTTTGGTAATTGAGATCGACAACTCACTTATTTCAGATGAAATCTTCATATGTGCGTTATCAATTGACAACTACTTCCAATCAGGCCAAAGCACTAAGAACCAAAATGTGCAGCACTACAGAGGGAACATGCAAGACAAAAAGGAAGGATGCTGCGTTGAAGAGAAAGTAACAAATAGTTGAAGAGAAAGTAACAAATAGAAGAGATGGCTGGCCCCAAACCACGGCACTATCTGAAAGTTCTAATGGCTTTGATGCAGAATTTCGGAAAGCTAACATACAAAGTACATTTCAATGCAATACTACTGGTAGAAAGCATTTGAATACTTATAAAGGGACAAGGCCTTTTGGAATTGCGTTGTACACAGGAAAACTCGACCCTGCCAAAGGTAACCAGAGCCTGACGATATTCTTCATAGGAGAAAGCGATCAGCAAATTTCAAAGAAAATATCAAGTCAGGCTGCTGATGTTCTCATTCATTAACCGGAGTTCCGAACAGGGAATGAAAAATCTAAATTACCATAGTGATTTTAGACTACATATGAACGTAGAATCTTTACCTGAAGAAGTTAACATACCCCGATTCGGTAGTGTACATCTTCTAATATTTTTATAATTTAGGTAATTCATACGATTGCCCAATCATGATTGAACATAAAATGCCGGGATGGAAAGTAGGACATCCATGTTAATATATACCCAGAAAGACTTTATAAAACCACATTATAGATTGGATTCGTATTGGTGATGTATTGTGTCTGCAACTTGCTTTCTCTGAAAATCAAAGAGACCAAGCACCTTGATAATTCAGTATATTATTTCCAGAGACTACTCATGTACATTTATAGGTTAAAACAGCTGTAGAAATATAAACTAAGAAAAAAGATATTGTAGTGTTACACATAATGGATGGATACACATTTTGCTGTATTAAGTTGCATATATTTGCATTGATGTGTTTAGGAAACAATACTTAAGATATATTGTTAGGAGAAGAAAATCAGACCACCAAAAAAATTAAGGCACAAATCGGTAGCTGAGTAATGTACCAAGATGTGATTTTCTTGGGGTGAAAACTACACATCATAGGCTTTCCTTTTAAACAGGGTACCGCACGTCATATCATAGACGAAAATAATACAAAAACAACAAGAAAGCGTTAATAAATATTGTTAGATTCCAAGGTGTATTGAAAATGAATTTACTCTATTTTTGGAACAGATTGAAATTAATTTCCTATGAAGTCAATTAGTTGATTTTATTTTTAAGTATCATTTGCACATTTATAAAAGGTAAAACAAAAAAATATAGATGCCCACCGCTATTTATTCTAATTTCTTATTATACTCATTTATATTTTAATGATGGAATTAATTGGTTTTCTATGCTTTCATTAAAAAATATGCAGAGGAAATAGGAAAAGGATATTTATGTGGGAAGACAAAAATAGAAATATAATAACCAAAAATATCAAAATAAATTTCATAAAATATTCAAAAATAAAAATCATAAAATAAAATCTAACAATAAAGCATTATATTCTCAAAATAATAAAATTCTAACTTGCGAGATGCGTGATCTTATAGTTCTTATTAATTGTAGTGGGACCAAACACAGTAGCTATCAAATATAGGAGTATATTGTAATCATAGTAAGTATCCTCCATAGCAGGGTGGTAACAAAGACTACTATCATTATAATCATCATAAATGGGAGGCAAAGTATCATCAAAGTAAATTTCTCCTCAATGCTTGGGGACTAAAAATATCATGCTCATCAAAGCCAGCTTCCCCAAGCTTAGAATTTTCCATTAGCATTAGCAACAATAGTGTTCAAAGCATTCATATTAATATGTTCCATGGGTTTTTTTAATTTTCGCATCAAACCATCCATGTCTTAAATCACGAAATAGAATAAAAAGGTCATTGTTGTCCATTATGCCTAACTAGTGTAAACAAGAAACCAAATGTCGCAGTTGCAGAGTCTAAAGGAAATAGCTTCGAGCACACACACAATGGCGCCAGAAAAGTACTGTTACCTGGAACCGGAGTATGAGTGCCTTTTACCTTTCCTCCCCGGCAACGGCGCCCGAGAAAAGTGCTTGTCTCACGGGTGCTTCTATTCTTGTAGAAAGTGTTGGGCCTCCAAGAGCAGAGGTTTGTAGAACAGCGGCAGAAGTTTCCCTTAAGTGGATTACCCAAGGTTTATGGAACTCAGGGGGAAGAGGTCAAAGGTATCCCTCTCATGCAACCACCTGCAACCACAAAGCAAGAATTCTCTTGTGTCCCCAACACACCTAATAGTTTCACTAGTTCGGCGAAGAGATAGTGAAATACAAGTGTTATGAATGAATATGAACAGTAGTACGAGCGCGAGAAAATAGCTTGCGCGTGCGGTTGATGAGTAGTAATATTGTAGAATGCTCTTGATAATGCCTTGACGATAATCGCATTAAAACGAGTAACAAACGATGATCGCGGTATTTAGGAACAAGGCCTAGGGATTAGACTTTCACTAGTGGACACTCTCAACATTGATCACATAGCAGAATAGATAAATGCATACTCTACACTCTTGTGGATGATGAACACATTGCGTAGGATTACACGAACCCTCAATGCCGGAGTTAATAAGCTCCACAATTAAATGTTCATATTTAAATAACCTTAGAGTGCAGAAAGATCGACACGACTAAAACCAAGTACTAGCATAGCATGCACACTTTCACCTTCATGCTTACATGTAGGAGGAATAATACACATCAACACTATCATAGCAATAGTTAACTACGCAAATCTCTAGAGATCATGATCTTAGCCCTATGCCAAGTACTCACATGGTGCACAACTGTCACCTTTACACACATGGAGGAGAATAGAGTACTTTAATAACATCACTAGAGTAGCACATAGATGAATAGTGATACAAAACTCATATGAATCTCAATCATGTAAGGCAGCTCATGAGATCATTGTATTGAAGTACATAGGAGAGAGATTAACCACATAGCTACCAGTACAGCCCAGAGCCTCGATGGAGAACTACTCCCTCTTCATGGGCAGCCGCGTTGATGAAGATGGCGGTGGGGATGGCGGCGGTGTCGATGGAGAAGCTAATTCAGGGGCACCCGTCCGGCGGCGTGCCGGCTGAGGAATACATTCCCAGATCTTGGCCCGCGATGGCGCGACTCTGGAAGGTTTTGCGTACCGTGGCTTTTTTCGCTAAGGGTTTTCGATGCGGGGGCACATAGGCGAGAAAAGGGCAGCGTCGGAGGGCGAAGGGCGACCACACCAGGGTGGCGCGGCCGAGCCTGGCGCGCCACCTATCATCTGGGAGCCCCTGTGGGGCCCCTCTGCTCTCGGGTGTTCTGGATGCTTCCAGGGAAAATAGGAACCTGGGAGTTGATTTCGTTTCGAGAATATTTCGTTACTAGGATTTCTGAAACCAAAAACGGCAGAAAACAGCAACTTCGACATCTTGTAGCTAGGTTAGTTCAGAAAATGCACAAATATGACATAAAGTGTGCATAAAACATGTAGATATCATCAATAAAGTAGCATGGAACATAAAGAGAAACATCGATACGTTGAGACGTATCGGGACCTAGAGAACTGCTTGTATCGTGATTGCAGGGTTGCTTGAGAGGGATATCTTTGACCTCTACCTCCCTGAGTTCGATAAACCTTGGGTGATCCACTTAAGGAAAACTTGTTGTTGTTCTACAAACCTCTGCTCTTGGAGGCCCAACACTGTCTACAGCAAAAGAAGCGTGAGTAGACATCACGCGCCATCATGGCCACACCATGCCATGGCACGGGCCCACCTATGTTCGTGCCTAGCTATGGTGTGGGCCTCAGCATCCATAGACCTGTATACATATATATTGCCTTAGACGAAAACCCTAAATGAATCAGCCTCATCCATGAAGTTATGTGAGCTCCTTGCTCCATCGAAGACAGAAGTTTGGGGGATAGAAGTCTTTGTTCAGTTTTCTGTCGGAGATGGGGAATTGCCACGGAGTCATCTCCATCGACACCACCGCCATCTTCATCGCTGTTGCTGACTCCCATGATGAGGAAGTGGTTCTCCCGAGGTGAGGGCTTTACTGGTAGCTATGTGGTCTATCTCTCTCCCATGGTGTGATCTTTATGTGATCATGAGGTTTGTAATCTAGTTGAATAAGTAGATGTTACTCTTCATCTATTATGCTACTCAAGTGGTTTTATTATTGTGATCTCCGGAGACACCTTGTCCCACGGTGTGAAGGTGACAGTGTGCGCACCGTGTGTGTCTCTTAGGCTAAAGATTACAGAAATACTTATCATGAGTTATAATTTGAGTTGGATGTCTCTATGAAATTGTGGTGTTTGTTAGTACTATCTTTGGATGCTCAAAGTGACAGAGTGGGGTGTCCCTAGGTTTGGAACGCGAACTTTAAGGAGTGCTTTTGCAGCCCTACGCGGTGAATTGGTGTTCGTTATCCAACCGGAGAGTGGTTCAGAGTAGCATAGTGAAGAGATGATATTTATGTATTCAATTATGATATCATTGTTGAGAGTGATCCACTAGTGAAAGTAAGATCCCTAGGCCTTGTTTCTAAGCATTGAAATACCGTTTACAACCAGTTATGCTACATGTTTGCTTGCTGCCATTTTATTTCATATTGCAATTACTACTTATAATCCTCCATTACTTGTATTTCACTATCTCTTTGCCGAACTAGTGCACCTATACAACTGACAAGTGTATTGGGTGTGTTGGGGACACAAGAGACTTCTTGTATCTTAATTGGGGTTGCTTGAGAGGGATATGTTTGACCTCTACCTCCCTGAATTCGATAAACCTTGGGTGATTCACTTAGGGAAACTTGCTGTTGTTCTACGAACCTCTGCACTTGAAGGCCCAACACTGTCTACAAGAATAGAAGCGTGCGTAGACATCAGCAATCAACAACATCATCATAGGAATATGGAATGAATATGGGTATGTAGATGAATAAAATTGCAAATCCACAATAGCAATTGGAATTACAACAAGGTGGGGGTAAATGATATGGGAATTGTGATGGAGATGGGAATGCAGTGGTTGTGGATTGGAGATGATGCCATGGCCTCCAATGATGGAGTGGAGCAGCGAGGATGAATTCCGTCTACAAGTTCCCCATCGGATCCTTTTGCACGAGGTGAGAGTTTCTACGGTTGTGGTATGCTTTGAATGTCGGATCTCGGATCCATCTTGTGTGGTGAAAATATTCGAAGAGGTGGAGGCGGTGCCACGACGCGTGAGGTACGGGCTAGCTGCTGCCGTGCGGGTGGTCGTTAAACCTTCACCAGAGTTGCCTCTCGCATTGCCCTTTTCAGTGCAGCGAAAAATCATTTAAATGACTTATATTACTTCAAAAGATCATATTTATGTCCAATCAGGCAGTACCAAATGATATGTTAATCAATACCTTCATAATTTGGGATCATGTGGAAACAGGTGCAGGGGAACAGCAAATACAAATCCTATGACTACTCATGCAAAAAACATAAGGTAAACATGCTTAAAAAATGCACTCATCCTCATCTCTCTTAGAACTTGTTTCTCTTGCCTAAGGTGCGAGGACATGGGCACGTTTGTCGACCCTCGAGGGTGATGGGCTTAGACTTATTGTGGTAGATTCTTTCCTCGGGTAGAGTGTTGGTATACCTGGGTCGCACCGAGCCCATGGCAAACTTGGATGCGGCGGGAACCTCTGCTGAGAAAGAGGGTGTGCATCTCAATGGCAGTTTGATGATGGGATTGTTGAGCAACTTCAGTGTCCTTATCTAAGGAAGGAAGATAGTTAAGTTGTGCAAGGTAGTCATGGATGATAAATTCTACATGTCTTGAGGAAGTGGGCTAACTATGATGTGTCACTTGATAGTGCCCATCCTCTAAAATGATGATGTGGCCTCTCTCATCCCACTAAGATCCGCTAAGGTCTCTCATCACTACGTCTGGATCAACCTGGCCTTTAACTTCCTCGGGTGGTTTCACCTGAGTAAAGAAGTCACCTAAGATCCACAATGCTCAATAGGCATGGAAGACCTTGAGTCATATGGACCACTTTGGGACACTTTATCACATATGCCACTCTTGATGATCTCAGCACATCTTCCAACAAGGAGGAATGGAAGGGGAAACCGCTTCATGGTGCCTTCATATGTGAGTATGCCTTGCCCATTCCATGCATGATGCCCCTCATGCGTCCATGCCTTGGAAAGGTTCACATTACCTTTGAAGCAACACTATGCATGCAAATAACTCTGCGCTTGCGTCAAGCTATGCACATTGAGGCAACTTCCCGAATTAGAGCCACCTCAACGGTGACAACATTCCTTTAAGGGTATGCGGATTTTCAAAGTAGGAAGAGATCTAGAGTCACCAACAGGGTCAGTACTAATTAGTATCTCATGCTAAATGGTCATATATTTACGAGAAAGTAAAGATAGTTACATGATAAGTCATCAAACGTATCATACTCTTATGTTCCATGCTACTTTTATGACAATACTTGGATGTTTTCTACATACTTTACAGCATTATTATACATTTTCGGCACTAACCTATTAACAAGATGCCGGCATGATTCTTGTTTTTGCTGTTTTTAGTTTGAAAATCTAGTAGAAATATTCTCGGAGTGGGTGAAATCAACGCCCGGGGTCATATTTTCCACGAAGCTCGAACCGAAGACATATAAGTGGGAGCCACAGTGGCCGGACCACGAGGCGGCGCGGCTGGGCCTGGCGCGCGGCCTATAGTGTGGGCCCCTCGTGTGGCCTGACCTACCCTTTCGCCTACATAGCCTTCGTCGCGAATACCCATGTACGAGGAGGAGCCACGTCTGGAAAACCTTCCAGAGGCAGCAGCACATCCAATCCCATCTCGGGGATTGGGAAGTAA
The DNA here is from genome assembly GCA_030979885.1 of Lolium multiflorum. Lineage (NCBI taxonomy): Eukaryota > Viridiplantae > Streptophyta > Magnoliopsida > Poales > Poaceae > Lolium > Lolium multiflorum. The sequence goes on along the minus strand of CM061753.1, from coordinate 47,157,792 downwards.
GCCTCAGGCACCTGCCCGAGAGGGGGTATCACGGGAGGGGCTCTACATCATCATCCCCGCCTCAGGATTGATGCGTGAGTAGTTCATCCTTGGACTATGGGTCCATAGATAGCTAGATGGTTGTCTTCTCCGCATGTGCTATCATTGTTATAGATTTTGTGAGCTGCCTAACATGATCAAGATCATCTATTTGTAATGCTACATGTTGTGTTTGGTGGGATCCGATGAATCTAGAATACTATGTTAAGTTGATTATCAATCTATCATCTATGTGTTGTTTATGTTCTTGTATGCTCTCCGTTGCAGTAGAGGCTCTGCCCAAGTTGATACTTGTAACTCCAGGAGGGAGTATTATGCTCGATAATGGGTTCATGCCTCCATTGAATGTGGGACAGTGACAGAAAGTTCCTAAGGTTGTGGATGTGCTGTTGCTACTAGGGATAAAGCATCGATGCTTTGTCTAAGGATATTGTGTTGATTACATTACGCACCATACTTAATGCAATTATCTATTGTTTGCAACTTAATACTGGAGGGGGTGCGGATGCTAACCCGAAGGTGGATTATTTAGGCATAGATACATGCTGGATAGCGGTCTATGTACTTTGTCGTAATGCCCCGATTAAATCACATAGTAATCATCATTGATATGTATTGAATCTTGATTTGTCAATTGCCCACCAGTAATTTGTTCACCCAGCATGTTAGTTATCTTATTGGAGGAACACCACTAGTGGCTTTGTGGACATCTGAATACATTCCTCTTTGCAATTATTGTTCTTTATCTTTGTTCCCCATAGCAAACACCATCTTCCACTACGTCACGTTTAATCCTTTGTTTCAGCAAGCCGATTGAGATTGACAACCTCATTGTTACGTTGGGGCAAAGTTCTTGATTGTGTTGTGCGAGGTTCACGTTGCGCCGGTTTCAGGTTGCGCACTACCTCCTCCATCAACAACCTTCACGTGCTTCTTGGCTCCTCTTGGTCGATAACCTTGGTTTCATACTAAGGGAAACTTTCTTCTATACGCATCATACCTTCCACTTGGGGTTCCCAACGGACGTGTGCATCTACGCGTATCATTACACAAGTCATGCACATGATCAGTATACAACAACATCATACTAAAACCAGTTTCATAGGTCACCAAACAACTATGGTACAAGCTAGGAGAACAATTAAGGGAAACAATACATGCTCATGGCCAACATTGAACAAGATCATACTATAATTAGTGCCATAGATTTGACCCATCCAACATACAACGGTCACATATCTATCATTCTAAGTCAGATATATCCTAACTAGATGGACTGCAAAACGAAGTTCGGTTGATGTTACTTCCAGTCATTGCTGGAGGTGGAGGACCAGAAGATGGCAATCCAATGTATCAAGAATATAAATATGGAAGAGCTATATGATCATTTCCATCTTCCTCTATATATAGTAGCTGATTCCTAGCTCAGAAACTTACATGATATCACCTCTCATTTGATCAATCTAAATGAAAATGATAGATGGGAATTTTAATGGAAAGGTAAAATTTATTCCAAGAGAAGTATACTGTATTGACAAAGCACCCACATCTGCTCCATTTAGTTGGATTTGGAAATCCCCATGTTTGCTGAAATGTAAACTCTTTTTCTAGTTGATGATCAAGAAAGGATCAATACCGTTATCTCACGATCGGGAAAAACTTCCATCTTTGAATCAAATGTATGTGTTCTTTGTGATGATGCATGCACGAATAGAACATCTAATATTAAATTTGATTTCAGTAGAAATTTCTGGTGGAAAATAGAGAAGAGTGGAATTTGGATCTACCCTTCTTGGACATGCTGAGCATGCTTGTGGTGACCTCACGAAAAGTGAGAGTCTCATTGCCAGTGCTAAGTCCCGGATCAGCTGCTAGCACACAGTTTAAGATGAAATACCAAGTAGCAAAGGTCTTCATTACAACTTAAGATCTAGCGGAAATAAAATGGTTTGATACAAGTTGCAGCTCTCAGGCTAGCACAAATTCAGAGTTTAAAGCAGCAAGGAAAATATAAAGCATGGAGCCATCTTCCTTCATGAAGCCACATGCAGACATGTTGGGCAAAGACTCGTGAACCTAAACAAACATCTTCAGCTAGAGAAGTAACCTGCAACATAAAACGTTACAGCCCGAAGGTCAATACATTTGGAATTGTATTGGCAAGATGACACTATGGTGGATACAAGTGGCAACCTAACACATACATGATCATTTGGTGGTAGAGCTCAGGCATATTTGCATAAAGCCAATTTTATCCTATCATTTGACAAATCATTTTCTTTCATACTAATTAAGCGGTACCATTGATAGACATCAATGAACCTAGACACCACCGATAGACATCAGTGAGCCTTGACACCACCGATAGACATCAGTGAGCCTTCCTATTTCATATGATCAACTTGGTTTGGGCGACCTACCCCTGCAGACTCAGACCATAGACATGGCACGGGACCTGCTAGCCGATAGTCACTTGCACCAATTGTCATATTCCCTGTTCACCCATCAAGTTTTATTTAAGAAATTGGAATGAGGAGACTTTCGAACAGGATCCTTGTCAGTTCGCTCAAATTGTCCGTAACCGGGGACACGGCTAAGTACTTAGTTTTAACACTCTGCAGAGGTTGTACAAATTTACCCACATGACCTAGTCTGCTCTTCTTCCATGATGCACATTTTGCTCAAATGGACAGATGTTGACTAGGACAAGACTTTTCCGAAGTAATCCCCCAGACCATTCTCTACGGGGAGTGATACGTCCAATTTGCATCACTATTTTATATCATAATTTGCTGTTATTCATTGATATATTTCATATTGGGACACAATACTTATGTTATTTCATCTATTTTGCATGTTTCATCATTATTGGAGGATCAAGCACCGGGGCCAGGATTCTGCTGGAAAAAGCACCGTCAGAACGCAATATTTCGGAAGATCAACTGTGGAAGGAAATTACACGTAAATTCCTATTTTTCCAGATGACGGAGGGAGCCGAAGGGGGAGAAGGGGGACCCAAGGTGGGCCAGGACCACAGGCCGGCGGCCCATGGCACAGCTAGCGCCACCTTGTGGTGTGGGGGCCCCACAGCCCTTTCGCCTCCTTTTCTTCGCGTACTCCTTCGTCCGAAAACCTAAGCCACAGAGGGTACCTCACGAAGAGTTACAGCCGCCTCTGCGAGGCGGAGAACACCCGAGAGAAAAGAGCTCTCCGGCGGGCAGGAATCCGCCGGGGAAATTCCCTCCCGGAGGGGGAAATCGACGCCATCGCCATCGTCATCGAGCTGGACATCATCTCCATCATCATCATCATCTCCACCATCTACACCGCCATCACCACCGCTGCACCTCGTCACCGCTGTAACGATTTGGGTTGGATCTTGATTGTTTGATAGGGGAAACTCTCCCGGTGTTCATCTCTACTTGTTATTGATGCTATTGAGTGAAACCATTGAACCAAGGTTTATGTTCAGATTGTTATTCATCATCATATCACCTCTGATTGTATTCCATATGATGTCTCGTGAGTAGTTCGTTTAGTTCTTGAGGACATGGGTGAAGTCTAAATGCTAGTAGTGAATTATGGTTGAGTAATATTCAATGTTATGATATTTAAGTTGTGGTGTCATTCTTCTAGTGGTGTCGTGTGAACATCGACTACACGACACTTCACCATTTATGGGCCCAGGGTGCATCTTGTATTCGGTTGCTAATTGCGGGGTTGCGGGTGACAGAAACCTAAGCCCCCGTTAGTATACCGTGCAAGAGGGATCAGGATCTCGAGTTTAAGGATGTGGTTAGATTTATCTTAATTACTTTCTTGTAGTTGCGGATGCTTGCAAGGGGTATAATCACAAGTATGTATTAGTCCTAGGAAGGGCGGTGCATTAGCATAGGTTCACCCACACAACACTTATCAAAACAATGAAGATTATTTAGCCACATGAAGCGAAAGCACTAGACTAAAATCCCCGTGTGTCCTCAAGAACGTTTGGTCATTATAAGTAAACAAACCGGCTTGTCCTTTGTGCTAAAAGGATTGGGCCACTCGCTGCAATTATTTCTCTCGCATTTTACTTACTCGTGTACTTTATTCATCTATTACATCAAAACCCCTTGAATACTTGTTTGTGAGCATTTACAGTGAATCCTTCATCGAAACTGCTTGTCAACACCTTCTGCTCCTCGTTGGGATCGACATTCTTACTTATCGAAGATACACGATACCCCCCTACTTGTGGGTCATCAAGACTATTTTCCGCGCCGTTGCCGGGGAGTGAATCGCTATTGGTAAGTGGAATTGGTAAGGAAAACCTTTACTGTTTGTGCTGATTTTAATTCTGCCTGCTGCTATAAGTCATTATGGAGAGATCTTCTCTTCATTTCTATTTGGGAAATCTACTACTACTGCAACGGTAGTGGATGAAGCGCCAGGTGAGAAAGTGATACCATATAAAATACCTATGAAAATTATTGAACGTGTTATGGATAACCGCTATGAAGGGGATGGAACTGTCCATCCTGGTGATCATTTACTGTTTTTGCATGAATTATGCGGGTTATTCAAATGTGCAGGTATTGCTATGAATGAAGTTAGAAAGAAACTATTCACTATATCGCTGTCTGGCAATGGTATAAATTGCTGAAGAATGGTGATTCTATTGATTGGGAGGACATTGTGCCTTTATTTTATTCCAAATTTTATCCTCCAAGTGAAATTCACAAAGATCGGAACCGCATATATAATTTCTGGCCTCATGATGGAGAAAGTATTGCCCAAGCTTGGGGGAGATTGAAGTCTTTAATGCTCAAATGCCCCATTCATGAGCTTCCTGGTAATATTATTATTGATAATTTCTATGCAAGACTTTCTTTTCAAGACAAGACCTTGCTGGATACTTGTTGTTCTGGATCATTTACACGCAACAAAGAAGAGTTTAAAAGAGACCTTGACGTGGGCATAACCCTTCGGGTACTCGACATTGCCATACCCGGTGCAAACCATGAAGGTGGACCAGCACAAGGACTCGACAAGCTGGACCTGCACCTCAACTTGGACTACAAGGAAAGAAGACTCCAATATGAATCCTACTAGGACTCTTGTAAACCCTAGTTTGGCTGATATATAAAGCCAGGCAGGGGCACCCCTTAGACACACAATCAGAAACATAATTTTAGAGGCAACACGCCTAGACACCGCAACCCGCGGATTAGAACTAGACTAGATCCAACAACTCCGCCTATGGCGGCCCCCTGTATACATATATTCATATAGTGGATTGCTAGCAGGACGTAGCGATCCTCCACCGCGGGGACGTGAACCTGGGTACGTCGTGTACCGCCTCGCTCCCGAAACTTCCGTCGTCGCCTTTCTCTAAAACCCAAGCCCCTCATGGTGGGCATTGCCGAGGAACCGCCTCGTCAATTGGTGCCGTCTGGGGACGCGCACGCTGGATTTTGTCTGGGCGGGATCCTTATCTCCATCATCAGCAACCTTCGGATCGTATCTCGTGTCAAATTGGAAATCATCGCCAAGCCGAAAGATCGGAGAAATCGGTTTGGCTTGACAAAGGCAAGCTGCCGCAGTAGTCATCACCATCACCACCAAACTTCGTCAGGCTTGGCAGACTGAATCTACCAAAATCAAGATCTTTTCAAGCAGCCCTACACGTTAAATCTCCAGAGTTCATCTACTTAAACTATTGCAAAGATCAGAAGAAGCGTCCAACGGCCAAGTACCAAAGCAATACAGAGGATGGTTGTCGGATGCCCAGAGCACCAAACGAAAGAAGAATCGGAAAAAAATAGAGCAAAGCTAGCGCACGGATCAGATTGTTTCCAAGAAGAGAGTCAGCAAGTTGATTAGCTGGCTGGCCTCCTAACACAGATCGGATTGTTTCCAAAGAAGAGAATCAGCAAGTTGATTAGCTGGCCCGTTTCCTTCACGTGAAGCTTCCTTGAACAGGAAAAAAGAAGAGGGAATCATCATTACTACTTTCACGTCAAGGGTCAAGTTCCAAATAAAAGGAAATATGCCATCGGACAAACCAAGGATCATACGAAGCAGGAGTTTGCGGATAAAAAAAACATTATGGAACATACACACAGAGGCAAGCGGAACTCCCATCAGGAGCGCCATCAACTCGCCATGCAACACAAAATTCAGTTTGCGCCGTAATATGACTGCAGATCGAGAACAAGCTTCGACTGCTTCACCGCGCATAGTCGCCACGCTCGGGGCTCGCTCGTTGCATCACGGACTTGATATATTCGGGAGCTCGCCCGTCGACTGCCCTGCTCGGCTGACCGCGCCCGCCATCGCGCACTCTTCTTACTCGGGGGCTCGCCTGCCGCGGACCCGACATTACGGACCCGATATATTCGGATGCTCACCCGCAGCGGATCGGCTATGTCAACCGCGTCCTCTTCATCGGCCACGTCAGCTAGGCGCCGCGTGGACTTTCTTGAGCGAAATTATTTCGGCTGCGTCCTGCCTTTGCCGCGTGGACTATCTCGGCTGCGAATTATTGCAGCTGCACAAAATTCATGGACTATCTCTGGCCGCGAATTATTTCGGCTGCGTGACTATCTTGCCGCGCAGATCGGACTACATCGTTCGCGGAATGGACTAACTGGCTCGCATGGACTTATCGGCTCTGGCCGCAACTTTCGAACTCCGCTTGGACAGCAGCTTGGATGAGCAGTCGCTACAGCTACATGGACTACCTTTTTGGCTGGGGCCGCCGGTTCTGCCAGTTCGCTGGATGAAGACCATTATCTCCCACTATTAGGGCCTTGGGAGGATTCACGATGGAATACCAACCAAGATTACTCCCGTTCGCTCCCGGCGTGAGAAGTTCGTGGAAGGAAGATATGAAGACCATTACTCTTGCCGAGCGGGTTCGCGGAACCGAAGACATGAAGGCTATTACTCCCAGGCGCGGCCCGCTGGTTCGCTGGAATCCACGCCGGAATACAAGAAGATATGAAGACTATTACTCCCATCGGGAGCGCCGGTTCGCTGGGCTGGTTCGCTGGAATCCACGCCGGAATTCTAGAAGATATGAAGACTCAAGTTTTGAAGAATTGCAGTAATTCGGGACACCCGAACTGCATCGTCAGGAACCTTGTTCATATATTACAACGAACCTCGGGGCTCACAGTCCCTTGAAGATTCGACTGTGCTCACGGTCCCTCAAGATTCGACAAGCTCACGGTCCCTTGAAGATTTGACTGTGCTCACGGTCCCTTGAAGATTTGACTGTGCTCACGTCCCTGAAGATTCGACTGCTCACGGTCCCTTGAAGATTTGACTGTGCTCACGGTCCCTTGAAGATTTGACTGTGCCTACGCCCCTTGAAGATTCGACTGCTCCACCCCCACGAAGATTCGGCCGGCTCACGGTCCCTTGAAGATTCGACCGTGCTCACACCCCTCGAAGATTCGGCGCTCACGGTCCCTTGAAGATTTGACCGTGCTCACAGTCCTTTGAAGATTCGATGGGCTCACGGTCCTTTGAAGATTTGACTGTGTTCAGGTCATGAAACAACGGGGACCTTGCTCTTTTCTTTGCTATAGATGCCTCAAAGAGTGCCGCAAATAGCAAGGATCATGAAGCAACGGGGACCTTGCTCTTTTCCTTTGCTATAGATGCCTCAAAGAGTGCCGCAGATAGCAAGGATCATGAAACACGTACGAAAATGACCCACGGTCAAACATACATCGGCTGAAAGCAAAGTTGCGCATACAACAGGTTTAGCAAGACCTGCAACACGAGCTGATCACTCAAACAATTTGCTGACCAACGAATACACATACGCTTAAACGGGCAATTAAGATTTGCTCCTTCAAAATTTGCCAACGGCATTGACTCGGTAAAAGTGCATATATATGTATCTACCGAAAAACTTACAAACAATGGCATCAACGATGCTCAAGGTGCATTGACGATTGCCCCTTGAAATATACAACAATGTGTCAACGGCACCTGAAGAAAACCGTAAACATCGGGTTGCTCGACTTGAGTCTACTCACGGTTGCAAGCATCAGTGCCCAGACTCTGGGGCTACTTCCATCGGGAGCGCCTGGACGCGCACCCGATAAAATCATCGGCTCCCCTCAGGGCCATCATCCAAATCATCGGCTCCTCAGGGCCATCATCCAAATCATCGGCTCCCCTCAGGGCCATCGTCTCAATCATCGGCTCCCCTCAGGGCTATCATCTCAATCATCGGCTCCCCTCAGGGCCATCATCCACCGTCGGCTCCCCTCGGGGCCATCATCCGAAATCATCGCTCCCCAGGGCCATCGTCTCAATCATCGGCTCCCCTCAGGGCCATCATCCGAATCATCAACTCCTCTATCTATGGCATCATCAGAGTCATCGGCATCAAGTTCTCGGAACTTGAAAAAGTTTACGGTGTTTGACTTAGCATTTTTTACACCCTGTACATAACTATTTCATATTTATCTACAGGCTCGGGGGCTACTCCCATCGGGACATCGGCATCAACAATCAAGATCTTCGAGTAGTACAACTTGAGTCTATGCGAGGCTGCAAGCACCCGCCCATAGACTCGGGGGCTACTCCCATCGGGAGCGCTTCGCGCACCCGACAGAAAGCAACTTCGACTCTACATCAAGCACAAGATTCAACAGATGATCAAGACATTCGGCAAAGACAACTTTAGTCTCTGCCCGAAGCTTCACTTCGGCCAGACACTCGGGGGCTACTGACGTGGGCATAACCCTTCGGGTACTCGACATTGCCATACCCGGTGCAAACCATGAAGGTGGACCAGCACAAGGACTCGACAAGCTGGACCTGCACGCGCCTCAACTTGGACTACAAGGAAAGAAGACTCCAATATGAATCCTACTAGGACTCTTGTAAACCCTAGTTTGGCTGATATATAAAGCCAGGCAGGGGCACCCCTTAGGCACACACAATCAGAAACATAATTTTAGAGGCAACACGCCTAGACACCGCAACCCGCGGATTAGAACTAGACTAGATCCAACAACTCCGCCTATGGCGGCCCCCTGTATACATATATTCATATAGTGGATTGCTAGCAGGACGTAGCGACCCTCCACCGCGGGGGCGTGAACCTGGGTACGTCGTGTACCGCCTCGCTCCCGGAACTTCCGTCGTCGCCTTTCTCTAAAACCCAAGCCCCTCATGGTGGGCATTGCCGAGGAACCGCCTCGACAGACCTTCTTGATCGGATCCAAGAAAATACTGAAGGATGGGAGAACGACAAGGATAGAGAATCAGGTATAATTTATGATTATAAATGCATTGAAGCTTTTATGAATACTGATAAATTTCGTAATATGAGTGCTACATATGGTCTTGATTCTCAAGTTGTTGCAAATCTTTATAAAGCTTTTGCTTCTCATTATGAATTGCCTAAGAAGAATTTTGATAAGTATCATGAACCGTATAAAGATAAAGTTGATTCATCTGTAAACAAATGTGTAGTGATTGAAACTGTTGATAATATTATTCCTGAAGTTTATATTGAAAAAACTCCTTTCCCTGCTAAAATGAAGGAGTACTCTGTTATATCTAGTGCGGTTAATAAAAGTGAAAAGAAACCTAAAGAACCCGAAGAACAAATTAAAATTGAACCTGCTGTTGCAATAGTTAAAGATCTTGTGACTGAAAATGTGGAGGATGGTCATATTATTTTCTATGAAGATGCTTCTAATATTGTTTCACATCCTAATAAACCCAAACAAGTTAGTGTTCCTATGCTATCTGTTAGAATTGGTGATCATTGCTATTATGGTTTATGTGATATTGGTGCAAGTGTTAGTGCTATTCCTTATGAGCTTTATACGGAGATTATGCACGAAATTGATTCTTGTGAACTTGAAGATATTGATGTGGTTATTCAGCTGGCTAATAGAGAAACTATTTCTCCAATTGGTATTGTTCGAGATGTGGAAGTTCTATGTGTGGTAAGATTAAATATCCTGCTGACTTTTTGGTACTTGGTTCTGCTGCTAGTGATCATTGTCCTATCATTTTTGGTAGACCTTTTCTAAATACTTGTGGAGCTATTATAGATTGTAAGAAAGAGAAAATTTTGACTAGATTTGCTGGTGAACCTTATGAATTTAACTTTTCTAAATTTACCAAAACTCCTTATAAAGCTGACTTGCCTAGTAATGATTTTAAAATGGAGCAGTGTGCATCTATTGTTCTTGTTCCTAATAATCCTTTGCAGCAACATTTGGAGAATAGTGAAAGTGAAGCTTTTAGGAAAGAAAGAGATGAGCTTGAGGAAATTTTTCTTCGCCAACCTATTCTCAAGCATGATTTACCGGTGGAAGATTTGGGTACAACACCGCCACCAAAGGAAGATCCTGTTTTAAAAGCCTTTACCTGATAATCTTAAATATGCTCATATTGATGATAAGAAAATATATCCTGTTATTATTAGTTCTAAGCTTTCAGAGATTGAGGAAGAAAGGTTATTGGAAATATTGAAGAAACACCGAGGAGCTATTGGCTATACTCTTGATGATTTGAAAGGGATTTCTCCTTCTATTTGCCAACATGCTATTAATATGGAAGATGATGCAAAGCCTGTTGTTGAACATCAGCGTCGTCTAATTCCGAAGATGAAAGAGGTGGTAAGGAATGAGGTATTAAAACTTCTTGAAGCTGGTATTATATATCCTATTGCTGATAGTAGATGGGTTAGTCCTGTGCATTGTGTTCCTAAGAAAGGAGGAATGACTATTGTGCCTAATGATAATGATGAGCTTATTCCTCAAAGAGTAGTTGTAGGGTATAGAATGTGCATTGATTTTCAAAAAGTTAATAAGAAAGATCATTACCCTTTACCCTTTATTGATCAAATGCTAGAAAGATTATCTAAAAATACTCATTTTTGCTTTCTTGATGGTTATTCTGGGTTTTCACAAATTGCTGTTAAAGTTAAAGATCAAGAGAAAACCACGTTTACTTGTCCTTATGGGACTTATGCTTATAGGCGTATGCCTTTTGGTTTATGTAATGCTCCTGCTACTTTTCAAAGATGCATGTCTGCTATTTTTCATGGTTTTTGCGAAAGTATATTGTAGAGGTGTTCATGGATGATTTTTTTGTCTATGGGAATTCTTTTGATAATTGCTTGCGAAACCTCGATAAAGTTTTGCAGAGATGTGAAGAAACTAACCTTGTTCTTAATTGGGAGAAATGCCACTTTATGGTTAATGAAGGAATTGTATTGGGACATAAAATTTCCGAGAGAGGTATTGAAGTTGATAGAGCTAAAGTTGAAGCAATTGAGAAGATGCCCTATCCGAGGGATGTTAAAGGTATTCGTAGTGTTCTTGGTCATGCTGGATTTTATAGGAGATTTATTAAAGATTTCTCTAAAATTTCAAAGCCTCTTACTAATCTTCTTCAAAAAGATGTACCTTTTGTTTTTGATGATGATTGTAAGGAAGCTTTTGAAACTCTAAAGAAAGCCTTAACAACTGCTCCTGTAGTTGAACCTCCTGATTGGAATTTGCCTTTTGAAATTATGTGTGATGCTAGTGATTTTGCTAGTAGGCTGTTCTTGGACAGCGAGTAGATAAAAAATTAAATGTTATTCATTATGCTAGTAAGACTCTTGACGCTGCTCAAAGAAATTATGCTACAACTGAAAAGGAATTGTTAGCGGTAGTCTTTGCTTGTGACAAGTTTAGACCCTATATTGTTGATTCAAAAGTCACGATTCATACTGATCATGCTGCAATTAGATACCTTATGACAAAGAAAGATGCTAAGCCAAGGCTTATTAGATGGGTACTTCTGTTGCAAGAATTTGATTTACATATTATAGATAGGAAAGGTGCTGATAATCCTGTTGCTTATAATTTGTCTAGATTGGAAAATATTGCTTATGATCCTGTTCCTGTTAATGATAGTTTTCCAAATGAACAATTGGCTGTAATAAAGGTGAGCTCACGAGAGAGCCCTTGGTATGCAGATTATGCTAACTTTATTGTTTCGAAGTATTTGCCTCCAACCTTTTCAGCTCAGCAAAGGAGGAAATTCTTTTATGACTTGAGGCATTATTTTTGGGATGACCCACACTTATATAAAGAAGGAGTGGATGGTATTATGCGAAGATGTGTTCCTGAATATGAACAACAGGAGATATTGAGTAAATGTCATGGTAGTGTTTATGGAGGACATCACGCTGGAGATAGAACCACGCAAAAGGTTCTACAATCAGGTTTTTATTGGCCAACTCTCTTCAAAGATGCAAGGAAGTTTATTTTATCTTGTGATGAATGTCAAAGAGTTGGTAATATCTCTAGACGCAATGAAATGCCTATGAATTATACTCTTGTCATTGAACCATTCGATTGTTGGGGATTCGACTTCATGGGTCCTTCCCTCTTCAAGGTAACACTCATATACTTGTCGTTGTTGATTATGTTACTAAATGGGTAGAAGCTATACCTACAAAAAGTGCTGATGGTGAGACCTCTTTAAAAATGCTTTTAGATATTATTTTTCCTAGATTTGGAGTACCTAGATATATTATGACTGATGGAGGTTCTCATTTTATTCATGGAGGTTTTAGAAAAACTCTTGCTAAGTATGGTATTAATCATAGAATCGCTTCCGCTTATCACCCTCAAACTAGTGGTCAAGTAGAATTATCAAATAGAGAGATTAAATCTATTTTGGGAAAGACCGTTAATAAATCTAGAAAGAATTGGGCTAGCAAATTGAAGGAAGCACTATGGGCTTATAGAACTGCTTATAAAAATCCGATGGGAATGTCACCTTATAAAATGGTTTATGGAAAAGCTTGTCATTTACCTTTAGAACTAGAGCACAAAGCTTATTGGGCTATTAGAGAATTAAATAAAGATCCTAAATTAGCCGGTAATAAGAGGTTGCTGCAATTAAGTTCTCTAGATGAATGGAGAGGTGAAGCTTATGAAAATGCTAAACTCTTTAAAGAAAAAGTTAAGAAATGGCATGATAGAAGGATCATCAAAAGAGAGTTTAATATTGGGGATAAAGTCCTATTGTATCGGTCTCGTCTCAGATTCTTTGCAGGGAAATTACTCTCGAAGTGGGAAGGACCATATGTTGTTGAGGAGGTGTATCGTTCAGGAGCAATTAAAATTAGCTCTCTCCAAGGCAATGCCACACAAGTGGTGAATGGACAAAGACTCAAGCATTATATCTCGGTGATTCTTATAATGTTGATGTTGATATTATTCAAGTGGAAACACCGGAGGCTTTCATCAAAGGGCAAATTGACAGTCCGCTAGAACTCGACTTTGAATAGGTAACAGTAGGTAATAAAAAGTCCGCAATTTACTTTCCGAACAATATTTCTGCTGTTTTTGGAAAATATGAAAAATTACGGGATCGAAACGGAGTGGAGGAGACGCACGAGGGCGTGCCCCCATAGGCCGGCGCGGGCCCCAGCCTGGCCGCGCCGACCTATGAGGACACCGCCTCGTCGTCCCTTTTCCACTCGGCGGCCTGGAACCTTCCTTTTGTCGTAAAAATATTTGCTATATAATCCCCCGGACCCCTGAGGTCCGTATATCGTTTTCTCGTCGTGTTTTGTTTCGAGCTGTTTTCTGCCAGATTTGTTTTGATCTAGAAGCACCATGGTCTCCAACAACAAGGACAAGGGACCTTTGAAGGAAGATATTCAAGACCCAGAACTGAAGGAAGAAGACTCAAGTGAGGATGAGGAAGAAGTGGAGGAAGCTCCGCGAGTACACCAGCGTGCCACCGTTGCAAGCATTGGCATGATATCAAATCCATCCAACACCAAGAGGAGTGCACGAATCGCTACCGGAGGAGCGGTTCCACGTCATTACTTGGCTCCAAGGACATCTTCTCCGGGCAATTACAGCCCTTTCCGCAACCTAATCTACGATCGTCAAACTGAAAGAACCCCCAAGGTAGTGTTGCCAAGTGGTTGGGATATAGATCGTTCTAACATTGCAGGAGAGATGAAATCTGAAGCTGAAGGATGGGGAAACAACTCTAGGAGTTGGGATTCACCACCTGACATGATTATGAGCCGCGTTGAGCACAACTCGGAACTGATTCGCAACCTCACCTATGAGATTGAAGATTTAAAGGAGCTTGTTAAGAAGCTTGTCGAGAAGAATCCATCACCATCACCACCGAAGGAGTAATTCATCATCGGTATTGGCATCCCCTTGGTTTGTTCCAAGCTTGGGGAGTGCCGCGGTATCACATCATCACTACCTTTATCTTTTACTATCAAGTAGTGTCATATCATGAGTAGGGAAGTTATTATATGGAATAGTATGCAATGTGGAAGTATCTCTCTTAGTTGGTTATCTATGTATCCGTTGGTGTGAGTTATCGTTATGGAATATTAATGAGAAGTCTTATCATTTACTTTTTGCATACCTTATTTTAGTTTGCAATCTCCATTATATGATTACCCTTAACATTAGTATTGATATCACTTTGGGAGCATCAAGTAAATCTATTTGGTTTTGGCAAACTTAGCATTGGTCAATAGCAACAACACCCTGATGTTTAAATAGAAGAGAGAAATACACTTAGATATATTACTCTATTATCTCTATGCTAATGAGTTTAGTATTCTGAAGTAAAATTGCTTGTGCTTATGAGAAAGATGCATGATTGTTCTATCATATGTATATTTGTTTGTTTCCCTCAACCTTTATGCTTGCTATCAAACCTTGCTAGCCAAAGACCTGTATCGAGAGGGAATCTTCTCATACATCCATAACCTTAGACCAAACTTATGCCATTTGTGTCCACCATACCTACCTACTACATGGTATTTTCTGCCATTCCAAGTAAATACTTCATGTGCTACCTTTAAATAATTCAAACTATACTACTCCTTATTTGTGTCAATGTTTTATAGCTCATGAGGAAGTATGTGGTGTTTTATCTTTCAATCTTGTTGGGCGGACTTTCACCAATGGACTAGTGGCACATCCGCTTATCCAATAATTTTGCAATAAGAGCTGGCAACGGGGTTCCCAGCCCCAATTAATAACTTTCATTAATAATTCTCTTCACATGTTTTGCCCTGATTTATCAGCAACTTAATTTTGCAATAGACACTCCTCCATGGTATGTGAATGTTGGAAGGCACCCGAGGATTCGGTTAGCTATGGATTGAGAAAGCCAAGGTTGGGGGGAGTGTCATCCTTAATAAAACTAAAATACATGTGTAAACAAAAGAGAAGGGGATGATCTACCTTGCTGGTAGAGATGCCGTCCCTCATGGGAGCCGCTCTTGGAAGGTTCGTTTGGCAAGGGGTTAGAGTGCCCGCTACCATTCGTTGACAACAACAAACACCGCTCAAAATCTTACTTTTATGCTCTTTATATGATTTCAAAACTTGAAAAGCTCTAGCACATGATTTAATCCCTGCTTCCCTCTGCGAAGGGCTTATCTTTTACTTTTATGTTGAGTCAGTAAACCTATTTCCCTCTATCTCAAGCAAGCAATTGAGTTGTTGTGAACCAATCATTTATGCTATGATTCAGTTAATCATGTCTTTTATACTTTCTTGTTTAGTACAAATTTTATCTGAATGAATATGACTTTGAAGTTATCAATGATTATGAGGAGATTGTTATGATTGAATATGAAAGCCCAGCTATAAATTCTAATATGAAAGCTTTGCTTAGAAGTACAATCCGTTAGTAGTTCTCTGACCAAGAACAAAGTTTGCCATCACCAATTATGATTTTTTTTTTTTTTGAAACCGTACGCCCGAAGGCATACGAACTTGTATTCATACCGTAGTAAGGAAAAGTACAAAGAGTATTGGGTACAAATACAAGGACAAGACTAGAAGGATACAGAAGGACAGCTGTCCAGCAACATTTGCACAAAAGCCCAAAGGAGAAAAGGAGAAAAGCAATCCAGTCCTCCTAGAACTTCTAGCAAATCCAAGCTTTAGATCTTCGCCGGAAACCGCTGCCGTTTCCGTCGCCGGAGACGAAGAAGACCTGCAACAAACTCCCAAAGTCCCGAAGGGGCACCTCGCGTTGTAGCTTTTTGAGCCGTCGTTATTGTAGCTCGCCGCGGGAGGCGAGATCTTGAAAACAATAAACACGCATCGACAGCCGGGGAAGCTCCCCGTGCCCCACAAGAACCACGCCAGAGCTCCTCGCCGAAGGTCGAGGAAGATGCTCCAGCGAGACCACCAACCAGCCTCCTCCTGAGCCGTCCAGAGCATCCTAGGCCTTACTCCTGTACAAGGACGACGAGGGCCTGGAGAACCAGAGCCGCCATCTCCCTCCTCCACAAGGTTGCCGTCGCCGCAGGAGCCACCGACGACCACACGAGGGAAAACCCGGGAGGACAAAAGCTCGCCCCACGGTGAAGTCCCCCTCGCCAGGACCACACCGGCGAGAACAGAGCCGGGAGCTCGCCGACAACGCCCCAAAGAGCGCCGCCGAGGTGGGGAACGAACCCCAGCACCCTTATTCCATGGCGTCGCCGCAGCCACCACCCCTCCAGCGCTGCCTAGAAAACCTACCCTATTATCTACACGCCTAGGGCACGGATCCGGGGTCCCCCCACTCTCCCACCACCGCAACGGCGGACGGAGAGGGAGGGGACCGACGAATCGGCCGTCGGCGGAGCGGGGGTGGACGAAGACGAACTCCCTTTTGCCTCTCCTTACTGTAGCACGGGAGAGAGAAAGGGGAAGAGAGCTCAACACGTTGAGCACACCAATTATGATTTCTTATGCACCTTTACTTGTGATTTCTCTTTACTTATTTCAAGATGAGTTATATGAGGAAGTTGTTTACTAGAATGTCTTGTGTGAATGATTATGATGCTTCTTGTCCGTATTTTATTTATCGACTCTTCACTCCATAAACATGTGGTCTTGTTTATCGAGCTCAGTTTCGCTTGGGGACAAGCGAGGTCTAAGCTTGGGGGGAGTTGATACGTCCAATTTGCATCACTATTTTATATCATAATTTGCTGTTATTCATTGATATATTTCATATTGGGACACAATACTTATGTTATTTCATCTATTTTGCATGTTTCATCATTATTGGAGGATCAAGCACCGGGCCAGGATTCTGCTGGAAAAAGCACCGTCGAACGCAATATTTCGGAAGATCAACTGTGGAAGAAAATTACACGTAAATTCCTATTTTCCAGATGACGGAGGGAGCCGGAAGGGGAGAAGAGGGGACCCAAGGTGGGCCCAGACCAGGGCCGGCGCGGCCCATGGCCTGGCCGCGCCACCATGTGGTGTGGGGCCCCACAGCCCCTTTCGCCTCCTTTTTTTCGCACTCCTTCGTCCCGAAAACCTAAGCCACGAGAGTACCTCACGAAGAGTTTCAGCCGCCTCTGCGGGGCGGAGAACACCAGAGAGAAAAGAGCTCTCCGGCAGGCGAAATCCGCGGGGAAATTCCCTCCCGGAGGGGGAAATCGACGCCATCGCCATCGTCATCGAGCTGGACATCATCTCCATCATCATCATCATCATCACCATCTACACCGCCATCACCACCGCTGCACCTCGTCACCGCTGTAACGATTTGGGTTGGATCTTGATTGTTTGATAGGGGAAACTCTCCCGGTGTTCATCTCTACTTGTTATTGATGCTATTGAGTGAAACCATTGAGCCAAGGTTTATGTTCAGATTGTTATTCATCATCATATCACCTCTGATTGTATTCCATATGATGTCTCGTGAGTAGTTCGTTTAGTTCTTGAGGACATGGGTGAAGTCTAAATGCTAGTAGTGAATTATGGTTGAGTAATATTCAATGTTATGATATTTAAGTTGTGGTGTCATTCTTCTAGTGGTGTCGTGTGAACGTCGACTACACGACACTTCACCATTTATGGGCCTAGGGGAGTGCATCTTGTATTCGGTTGCTAATTGCGGTTGCCGGAGTGATGAAACCTAAGCCCCCGTTAGTATATCGATGCAAGAGGGATCGCAGGATCTCAGAGTTTAAGGCTGTGGTTAGATTTATCTTAATTACTTTCTTGTAGTTGCGGATGCTTGCAAGGGGTATAATCACAAGTATGTATTAGTCCTAGGAAGGGCGGTGCATTAGCATAGGTTCACCCACACAACACTTATCAAAACAATGAAGATTATTTAGCCACATGAAGCGAAAGCACTAGACTAAAATCCCCGTGTGTCCTCAAGAACGTTTGGTCATTATAAGTAAACAAACCGGCTTGTCCTTTGTGCTAAAAAGGATTGGGCCACTCGCTGCAATTATTTCTCTCGCATTTTACTTACTCGTACTTTATTCATCTATTACATCAAAACCCCTTGAATACTTGTTTGTGAGCATTTACAGTGAATCCTTCATCGAAACTACTTGTCAACACCTTCTGCTCCTCGTTGGGATCGACATTCTTACTTATCGAAGATACTACGATACACCCCCTATACTTGTGGGTCATCAACCCGTACCAACCTACAATCCCCTACATCATCTGTCACGTAGGATCCGGGTTCTCACAACATACTCCATCAAGCCAGAGCCCATATTAGCATGTGGCTGTACGGTAGCTAATGAGCAAGGTTGTCTACAATCTCTTTGTTCCTGGGTGGCCGTCCACAAGTGCGATACACACGACCGCCATAGACATGACTCCGGTGTAACCACTCAACATAATCCAAGCAATATCAATTCCACCCAGGTAGTTCATTAAACTTAGTTGTTTTTCCATAACTCACTAACAAAATCATTTCATAGCATAGCTGAGCAACAACTAAATTTAATGGCGACAAAGAAGTCAAGTAGGGGTAGCTAGACTACTGGGATTGCATAGCAAGCATAAAACCCTACACATGTATTCTACTAAAATCTCTACTGTGCATAGATAAAAACTAGGACATTTGTGAAGGTGTGTCAATTGCCTAGATAAGGTGGAGAGTTGGTACAATCTTCACAAGCACAACCGTTGCAGTCGGCACAATCACAATCTACAATCCGATAACATTGCACCATAAGCACAATGTAAGACACAAATGCACAAACCTAGACATAAGATGCATATGAGGTTTACACAAGTGCACTTCATTTATTGTTCTCTGGTTGTCACTATATGCATGATGTCATGGTCAAGTTTTACGGTTGGTTGGATTATTGCGAACCGTCTATGTCGCACTAGCGAAGGGCAAGTACCATTAATTGCAAAAGGTGTTTTGGTACAGTATACAAATTATGGTTTTGGTACTACTAGATAGAGGGTAACATTTGCAAGCATATGAAAAAAGAATCACTCGAAAAGGATATGTAAATCTCATTTTATGGGTGAAGTACTCCGATTAGGCATTTAAATATAAATGAAACTCAAAGTACTGTAAGTCCACATTTTTCTGTTTAAAAATGTTCCTTATATTTTTAGGATTTCAACGGGATAAAGTTTGTGATTTTTGGACATACGGATCTCTGGATACAATTTTTACAAAGCGCGGACTATCGAAACCGAGATTTAACGCAAACTAGGGTGTGTCCCTAACACTTGGCGCAACGTGATTGGTGCGTACCCCTTCTCCGCGGATCAGGTTTAGCACCGTTGGATCTTCTTTAAATCCTATGGCTCAGATCTGTTGTCAATTTTGGAAAGAGAAATAAAGGAAAAGGGAATTACTGGGTGGCGCTGACTGGGCAGCGACGTGGCGGTGACGTGGTGCTAGCCGGCGGCGGCGCTCCCGGCATATTCGGCTCGGGCGAAGAGGTGGACGACGTGCGTCTCGGCGAGGCGGAGCTGGGGGTGTTGGCGGCGCGGCCTAGGGTGGTCCCGGCCGGCGGCAATCTGCGGCTGGAGGCGGCGCGGGGCGGCGAACGCCGGCGATGAATTCCGGCGGCCTGGGGGCGTGGTTGGGTGCGGGAAAGGGGGAATTGAGAGAGGGGGACGTGGCCTTTAAAGGAGGCCTCGGGCGGAGAGGGGAGGCGCGTGGGGAGGTGCGCGAGGTGGGGAAGGTGGTGGCCGGCGCTGGTTCTGTGCGTGCGCACGTACAGAGAGGTGGCGGCGGTTGGAGGTTGGGGACGGGGGCGCTGGGGTGCGGGCTGGCCTGGCCGGGTCGGCCTGGTTCGGCCCAGGGGAGGAAGGGGGCGCGGGGGTGGCCTAGCTGGGCTGTTTCGGCCGCTGCTCGACCCAGTTGGGTCGGCCACCCTTTTTTTTTCTTCTTCTATCCTTTTCTCTTATTTGTGCATGCATTTGGAGCACCAAAAATAGTCAGAAAAATATAAATAAGATATCGTTGGAAACCTTGTGAAAAGAGCTTCACTATGATACCACTTTTGAAATAAAATAAAATCTTTTAAAAACCAAAATTGGCAAACATGCCTAAGTGGCTACTAGTGCCATTTTAGGGTTCGGGGTTTTGAATTACAATTTGAATTTAGATTTTCCCTATAATGCAATGATGACATGATGCTTATGAATTCAATGGATGATGTTTCGAAATTTTTGAAATTGGGATGTTACAAAAACGCTCACCGAATCTCTTTTTAAAGATAGCTATGATAGCTGGAAGATGGAGCATATGGAATCACGTGACTATAATTATCTTTGATAAAATCCAAAGAGATCAAGAGATTTGTTATAGTTTCTTCAAATGTAATATTATGGAGATTAGACATAGAGTCAAACCTAGCCTCAAGGAGGGTATGCAGGCCTCGATTGACACTTTGTAATTTTCTTTGACATTTGTCACTCCACATGTACATATACATATGTTATAATTGAAAAATGACGCAATGGGGGTCTTCCCCACTGTATTTGCGTAAAACAAAATCAGGTACATTCTTCTACTCCCTCTAATCCATAAATATGTATGGTGGTTTTAATTCATATTTGAACTAAAAAAACACTTACTATGAATCATAGTGAGTATACATTTGTCAAACAAAAATCACTGTAGGGGCTTCCCCTACCGTATTCTTTTCAAAAAAAATACATTTGTAATAATCTAAAAATATTGGGTCCAAAATAAATGATCACGCGGACCAAAAGAATAGTTTATGCACTTCAAATACATGTTCACATGATTCAACAAATGTTCATGTAAAAAGTATTTTTTATATAAAAGTAACAAATGGTGAACATATACACAATGCCTTTTGAAAATTGTCTGATAGAACGTTTGTTGGACCTCGTGAACAATTATTTTGTACCTAGAAAATATTTTCTCGCACATGAATATTATTTGATCCTCATAAGCAAACAATTGAACTTAACAAATATTTACTATTTATCTCCACTACTATTAAAAGATCCAGAGCCGGAGATCCAGACAATCATGTCCGTTAAAAGAGCCCATCCAACGCTCCACGGAGGTCCAATGTTGAGCGCACTAAACGTGTTTAGCGTTCAATGTTAAGCCACCACAAACCGTTGTTTCGCACGTCCCCACGATTCGACCCCATCTTCTTCCAAGCCCCGCCCACTCTCCTGCGCCGCCACCTCCAATCCACTCTCCCTCTTGCCGGAAAGCTGGCGTCGATGTTGTGCGCGGCCACGACTGGTTCCGCTTCGAGTCGATCCTGGAAGGTTTGGAGGACGGCCCGCCACGGCGCGCAGGACTACGGGTGAGGCATGTCCTTCTCTACGAGCACGAGTTGCGTGGTGCCGACGCGGCAAGCTTCGCGGCGCCGGAATTGCGAGCCCTGCATGTCGCCGACCCGCGCGTGAACCTGCACGCGAGGCCGCTGCCCTGCATGTTGCCGACCCGTGCGTGAGCCTGCACGCGAGGCCGCTGCCCTGCACATGCCGTCCGCCATGCAAGCCTGCCTGCCATGTAGCGCCGGCCTCCAGCGAAAAATACGCCTCCGACGACGAGGGATTCGTTCTCCGCAGTCAGATACTTGCATCCTCATCTAAAAATCCAGGGAATCTCTTTCCAGTTCTTGTTCGAGTTCCTTGTTGCACATCTGCTGACCGCGTTCTAGCTTTGTGTTGATTTGCTTGTCTGACATTAAAAAACAGACCAATTCTCTGTTGGCAGGACTAGGACTAACACATGCGCATGCTAAATTAACGGGGAAAACTTCTGTTGTTTCTACAGTCGACAATTAGAAAGAGGACCAATCCTCTCTTCGTACTGTTAGTTGTAGCTTATCAGCCTATGTACCCGCAAAGAAAAAAAAAAGTTGTAGCCTATGTGTTTGCACTGGCAGGCTTCAAATCTTGTTGCTGATTTTTTTTTACAAAATGTTGCTTTTCACAAAGCTGTAAATGAGAGTCTTAAAGTTCCATTTTACTGGAGAGAGGATAAGTTTTCTATACGTATATAGTGAACTTAATACTACTCTTTTTTTTGAAAGGGGAATACTTCTTTGGGCGCGTCTAGTGGGCGGCCGCATGCCCAATTGTCAAACCGAACGGCCAGCCCAAAAAGGAAAGTACCTGTCGGGTTGGCTGAAAAAGGAAAGCCACCTGGTCCACCACCTGCGTGCCGGTTGGCTCTTTCTGGCACGCACCAGATCCCGAAAAAACAGGGCGGGAGATCCTCCCTCCAATCCCCGCCCAAACCTAGCTCCCCCAGATCCCAGATCCAATATAACGCCCAACGCCCAGATCTGTCGTAAAAACAGAACGAAAAACCTACCAGCTCTTCGTCAACCTGGAGCTCCCAGCTCCGTTCAGGCCGTTCGTCTGCCTCCAGCTCCCTATCTCCCTTCGTAACCTTCCAAGCTCCCTTCGTCAAGCTCCCAAATCCCTTCGTCAACCTCCCAGCTCTCCATGTCTACGAACCAAGAACCAGGCATCTCCAGAACAGGAAGATTTCCAGTGGGATCTTCAGATCAGGTAACAAAAACTGAACAGAGACCTTCAGAAATTGCCTATAGATCCTCCTATTCCTCTCCTGATAGCCTTCTTTTTTCATCAAAGAGAAGCTATGGGACATACCTGCTAGTGTCTGTGAACTTTGTTGCCTATACATGAGTAGGATTTGCTCCTGCATCTAGATTGAAGTTTCCCATGTAGATTGGAAACAACCAGGCAACTTTTGTTCTTGTTAGCCCTGCATACTATGTGCCCATGTAGCAATAGGCAAAAAACCTGGGCAGAATATGCAACTGGTACCAATTTGAAGCAAGTACTATGAGGAACTGCGAAGCTGGTAATAATTCTAGGATGAACAAGCAAAAGGAAGCAACTTTTGTTACCCATGCATGCAAATTCCTTGCCTAGTACAAGCAACAAGTAATGTTTCACTGGCAACTTGTACAAAATAAGATGAAAATATTAGAGTAAGTAACTTTTTAGCCTATGCATGCAACTTTCATGCATAAGAGAAGTAATGTTCCTCAGGCAACAAAGTAATGTAGAATGACACAAAGTAGAAGCAGGTAACTTTGTAAAACCATGCAGGCAAATTCAATGCTTAATAGAAGCAACAAGTAAATGTTTCCAGGCAACAAGTAATTTGCAGGTCTGCACTACGGCACATAGTAGAAAATAGAAGTAAGGATCCATCAACAGAAAATGGAACACATATTCAACAGTGGTCTTGACATCTAGAAGAACTCCATGCTATGTACAAATCCACATATCTGCAAACTAGAGCGTGCACCTAGCCAAGAAAAGTGTACTCTGTTCTAGGTAAAAGTAGCAATCGATGTTGAGGAAGTCATGATGTTGTCCTTTGCAATTCCTGTTGCACTTTATATCTTCTTTGTCAACGATGCCTATGTGTTTATAGAACAAGGTGTTAGTTCCAAGTCAAAAATGTAGTTGTAAGAAGTAAATATTGCAGATGCAATACATAAGTAGTAAGGCATGAACATAAAAATTAGTATTATGTTGATAGCAACAAAAAAGTACTCACTGTCATCATCATCATCTTCCCTACAAAAACCACCTGTTTTTTGCTACATGTTTGTGCATGTTAGTTGCTTTGTTTGTGGTTGTTAGTTGCTTTGGTTGTGCATGTTAGTTGCTTCCATGCCCATGTTAGTTGCTTGTTTTCACTAACTATTTGCCTGAGTTACATTTTGTGTTGTTGTAATTGCTAAAGGGTCATTTGTTCTAGGTCCCTGGTACTCATGGAGTGGATTTCCTTGATCTAAATGAGGTTCCTTTTGATATTAATGAGGAACCTGGTATCTTACCTCCCAATTATTTTACACAACTGTTGGATGAGGCAATTGACGAGTCTCCACAGCCACCTGTGAACACTCACGCCCCGGTTGTTAATGTAGAACCTGCTGCAACAAATACATACACAGGTCCTTTTGTTGCTCCTACAGACACTACTTCAATTGCACAAGATGGAAATGAGGATGAGGCTTCGTCCCAGCCAAATGACCCCCATGTTGGCATGCGCTATGATACGTTGGAGGGTGCTAAGGAGCACTACAATGCACATGCTGCAAGGAAAGGTTTCTCTGTGAAAGTAAATAGTAACAGGAGGTCTACAATCACCGGAGAGAAACAGAAACAGCAGTTCACTTGCAACAAATTCAGGAGACCAAGGAAAGATGATGGTGGGGCTGAGTTGCAGGTTGATGTGGGGCCAATTCCTGATTCTGTGTCTGAAGATGAGGCTGATATTGAAAATACAGAGCTTGCTTCCGTTGTGGCTGATCTTGCTGCTCAAGTGCGAAAAGAAAAGGCGCCCAAGAAGCATAAAAGAGAAAATATTGTGCACACGTTTTGCAAGGCCCAGATGGTTGTGAAGTTAATTGATGGAAGATGGGAGGTTATCCACTTTGTGCCTGAGCATAACCATCCACTTATCCACAAACCATCGCTCACAAAGTATCTGAGGTCACACCAAGGCATGCCAAAGGAGGAAAAGGAATTTGTGAAGAATCTTCACAATACAAATTTGACAGCTGGTAAGTTTTTCAGTTTTGATACAGCAAAATTGTGTATGTTGCATGTGGAAAAAAATTCAGCTGGTAAGAATCATTTGGAAAAGTAAAAAAGAATGTGAAAGTAGTATTTGTAAAGTTGCATGAAAAGAATAACTAGTTGCATGTAATGGTTAGTAATTTGCTGCAAATGGTCATGAAGTTGCCTGTTCTATTAATTTACTTGCAGACACTTGAATTGGTACTAGCCTGGAATGGTTCTATGATTTCATGGATTGTTTAGGTAGTTGCCTGGTTTACTTGTCAAATTCCAGGATATGTTGTGCAAGTTGTCATTGAAAAAATGCGTGTAAAAATAGTTTGGAAAGTAATGCTCGAAAATGTGAGGCAAATAGTTGTGGACTATAATACAACCAACTAACCATTTCCTACTTTGTTTTCAATAACAGGTAAAATGATGGAAATCATGTCAGAATTTTATGGTTCAGAGTTGCTTGTGCCATACACAACCAAAACAATCACCAACTACTGTGCAACTCTGACTAGAGAAGAAACAAAAGATGGGGATCTGGCTAAAGTTGTGAGCTACTTTGTAGAGCTTAAAGAAGAAAAGGATCCAGACTTTTATTTCCGGTTAAAATTGGACGACGAAGACAGGGTAGAAAACATTTTCTGGGTTGATGGTGCTGCCCGGAAGGCATATGCAGAGGCTTACCACGACTGTGTCTCCTTTGATGCAACTTACTTGACAAATAAGTACAGTATGCCTTTTGCGCCATTCATTGGGATAAATAAACATGGGCAGTCCATCATGCTGGGTTGTGGATTTGTTAAGCAAGAATTGGCAACAAGCTATGATTGGTTATTTGAGAGTTTCCTTATTGCCATGAATGGTCTTGCCCCGGACAATATTATCACAGACCAAGATGGTGCTATGGCGGTCTCGATTGGCAGATTGTTCCCATCCTCTGTTCACCGTAATTGTCGCTGGCACATAATGCAGAACGCACAGTTGAAATGTGGCCCTACACTGGGCAGGAACCCTGGTTTAGCTGAAGATTTCAATGATTGCATCGATTTCAGCTTTTCACCAGAGGAGTTTGAGGCAAAATGGGCTCTGTTTGTAGGCAAGTGGCCAGTTGTTGGTGGTGCAAATTCTTACTTTACGACTCTCTATGCTAATCGTGCTAAGTGGGTACCATGCTACTTCAAGCACAGATTCTTCCCATTCCTGCAGTCCACGCAACGAAGTGAGGGCTTTAATGCCATTCTCAAACGCTATACGAACCCAAACAAGTCTATACTACACTTTGTAAAACAGTATGAGAAGTTGCAAACTCATGTACTTGTGAAAGAAGGGGGTAATGATTACAGGACGGATTGTTTGGAACTTACTCCATGGTCACCATTCCCTGTTGAGGAACATGCTTTCAAAGTTTACTGCAGAGACATATATTTGAGGTTCCGGAACGAGTTTGAGCTGATTGGGAGGTACAATGTGTTACCATTTGGTTGCAACTTTTACAAGCTTGAGCCAAACAGGGGATGGTGCGCAAAATATGGTACTAGGACCTACCTGGTAACCGCTAATAAGGAAGAAGGGACGTATTACTGTGAGTGCTCCAAGATGGACAGGGATGGTATACTTTGTTGCCACATCTTAAAGATCTTCACCCACCTTGGTGTTGATGAGATACCAGATAGGTATATCCTAAAAAGGTGGACTCAAGGTGCTTTGAGTGGTTATGTGCCAGCAGCAGTTGCTGAACAGCCAGATGTTATGCCTCCAGAATCACAAGTGCAATTGCGGCACGCGAACCTTAATATGGGATTCACAAAACTTGCCCGTATTGCTAGTAGAACAGACGCAGCTACTGCCATTGTTAACAAACATTTGAGAGCTGCAGCAACAGAGATATCTCACTTGAACAAGTCGCTCAAGAAGAAGAAGCCTGTCTCAGCAGTCCCGTCCACTAGTGCACCTGATCAGCCTACGAAACCTAGGGACCCGGCAAAAACAACGACTAAAGGGAGGACTAAGGAGCACCGTACAGTTTCAGCTCTTGAGTTGCATCCAAAGAAAAAAGTTCAGTGTCACACTTGTGGTTCGTTCGAGCACAATTCTGCAACTTGCAAGCTTAGGTTTCTGTAGTACTGCAGAAACACAAGTCCTTTGTAGTTCTCCGCGAGCTTTATTTTTTTTTCTCTTTTAGTTGTCTACATTAGTTGTGACTTATTGAAAAATCAAAGAAAAGTCTTGCCTCCCTTATTGTAGTCTAGTGTGCAACTCTGAATTATGACAAAATTTCCTTGTTGTTATGTGTTGTGGCAACTTTTAGGTTAAAACGATGCAAAATGCAGTACTAGTGCAAGCAAATTGTGATGACAATGAAGCAACTATGAGAACATTGATATCAGACATGTACTGGCGAGTATGAAAAACTGAATTAGGAGATGAATTATAACATGTAAGTAGAAAAAATGATGCACTGATAACATTTATAAAAAAGTAGAAACCAAAAAAAGGAATTGATGTATGCATACTTGTTCTTCAAATGTTTAGAATTTTCCTCCAGTTTCCTTTGTTATCTTCTGAAGTAACCCAACTGTGCGTCAGCAACTTCCTTATCTTTGGGATATCCTCGGCTTTATATTCTGGTGGCAATCTCCCTCCCCAGCCGTCCGCATTCATGAGCGTGCAAACCCCACAATCATGGCTGCAACACCATAAGACGCGAAAGAAAAGAAAGAACAAGTAAATAAAAAGGCAGTGAGTAAAAAGACCATGGAATGTTAAACACAAAGTGGAAAAGAAAGCATAAAAACATAGTTTATAAAACAAGTGGTATTGCTTGTAGGAGAACGTAGCATAGAAAACAAAAATTTTCCTACGGCGAACACGCAATCCAAGCCAAGATGCAGAAGACTAGCAACGAGGGGATTGTCGAGACTCACCCTTGAAGAGATTCCAAAGCCTACAAGAGGAGGCTCTTGTTGCTGCGGTAGACGTTCACTTGCCGCTTGCAAAAGCGCGTAGAAGATCTTGATCACGATCGGTTCCGGCGCCACGAACGGGCAGCACCTCCGTACTCGGTCACACGTTCGGTTGTTGATGAAGACGACGTCCACCTCCCCGTTCCAGCGGGCAGCGGAAGTAGTAGCTCCTCTTGAATCCGACAGCACGACGGCGTGGTGTCGGTGGCGGTGTAGAAGTCCGGCGGAGCTTCGCTAAGCTATGCGGGCAATATGAAGTGGAGGAGCAAAGCTAGGGTTTGGGAGGGGGTGGCCGGCCACTCTATGGGGGGCGGCCAGCTTGTGGTCTTGGGGTGTGGCTACGTTCCCCCTCCTTTCCTGTAGACAGTGTTGGGCCTCCAAGTGCAGAGGTTTGTAGAACAGCAGCAAGTTTTCCCTTAAGTGGATCACCCAAGGTTTATCGAACTCAGGGAGGAAGAGGTCAAAGATATCCCTCTCATGCAACCCTGCAACCACAAAGCAAGAAGTCTCTTGTGTCCCCAACACACCTAATAGGTGCACTAGTTCGGCGAAGAGATAGTGAAATACAGGTGGTATGAATATATATGAGCAGTAGCAACGGTGCAGAAAATAGCTTGCGGCGTGTAGTTGATGGTGGTAGTATTGCAGCAGTAGTAACAGCGATAGCAGTATTTAGGAACAAGGCCTAGGGATTACACTTTCACTAGTGGACACTCTCAACATTGATCACATAACAGAATAGATAAATGCATACTCTACACTTTTGTTGGATGATGAACACATTGCGTAGGATTACACGAACCCTCAATGCCGGAGTTAACAAGCTCCACAATAATGCTCATGTTTAAGTAACCTTAAGTGTAAGATAGATCAAAACGACTAAACCAAGTACTAGCATAGCATGCACACTGTCACCTTCATGCATATGTAGGAGGAATAGATCACATCAATATTATCATAGCAATAGTTAACTTCGCAATCTACAAGAGATCATGATCATAGCATAAACCAAGTACTAACACGGTGCACGCACTGTCACCTTTGCACACATGCAGGAGGAATAGAACTACTTTAATAACTTTGCTAGAGTAGCACATAGATAGTAGTGATACAAAACTCATATGAATCTCAATCATGTAAAGCAGCTCATGAGATCATTGTATTGAAGTACATAGGAGAGAGATTAACCACATAGCTACCGGTACCCCGAGCCTCGATGGAGAACTACTCCCTCTTCATGGGAGCAGCAGCGTTGATGAAGATGGCGGTGGAGATGGCAGCGGTGTCGGTGGAGAAGCCTTCCGGGGGCACTTCCCCGCTCCGGCAGGGTGCCGGAACAGAGACTCCTGTCCCCCATCTTGGCTTCGCGAGGCGGCGGCTCTGGAACTTTTCTCGTATCGTGGCTTTCCCCGTAAGGGTTTTCGATGCAGGGGCTTTATATAGGCGAAGAGGCGGCGCAGGAGGGCTGACAGGGGGGGCCACACCATAGGGTGGCGCGGCCCAGGCCCTGGCCGCGCCACCCTATCATCTGGGGCCCACAGGGCCCCCCTCTGGCGGCTCGGGTGTTCTGGATGCTTCCGGGCAAAATAGGAACCCGGGCGTTGATTTCGTCCAATTCCGAGAATATTTCGTTACTAGGATTTCTGAAACCAAAAACAGCAGAAAACAGGAACTGCACTTCGGCATCTTGTTAATAGGTTAGTTCCAGAAAATGCACAAATATGACATACAATGTGTATAAAACATGTAGATATCATCAATAAAGTGGCATGGAACATAAGAAATTATCGATACGTTGGAGACGTATCAGCATCCCCAAGCTTAGTTCTGCTCGTCCCGAGCAGGTAAAACGATAACAAAGATAATTTCTTAAGTGACATGCCATCATAAACTTGATCATATTGTAAACATATGTAATGAATGCAGCGATCAAAACAATGGTAATGACATGAGTAAACAACTGAATCATAAAGCAAAGACTTTTCATGAATAGTACTTAAAGACAAGCATCAATAAGTCTTGCATAAGAGTTAACTCATAAAGCAATAATTCAAAGTAAAGGTGTTGAAGCAACACAAAGGAAGATTAAGTTTCAGCGGTTGCTTTCAACTTGTAACATGTATATCTCATGGATATTGTCAACATAAAGTAATATAACAAGTGCAATATGCAAGTATGTAGGAATCAATGCACAGTTCACACAAGTGTTTGCTTCTTAAGGTGGAAGGAGATAGGTAAACTGACTCAACAATAAAAGTAAAAGAATGGTCCTTCAAAGAGGAAAGCATCGATTGCTGTATTTGTGCTAGAGCTTTTATTTTGAAAACATGAAACAATTTTGTCAACGGTAGTAATAAAGCATATGAGTTATGAAAATTATATCTTACAAGTTGCAAGCCTCATGCATAGTATACTAATAGTGCCCGCACCTCGTCCTACTTAACTTGGACTACCGGATCTTCGCATGCCATGTTTCAACCAAGTGTCACAAAGGGGTACCTCCATGCCGCCTGTACAAAGGTCTAAGGAGAATGCTCGCATTTCGGATTTCTCGCTTTTGATTATTCTCAACTTAGACATCCATACCGGGACAACATGGACAACAGATAATGGACTCCTCTTAAATGCATAAGCATGTAGCAAAGTTATTATTCTCATATGAGATTGAGGATATATGTCCAAAACTGAAACTTCAACCATGATTCATGGCTTTAGTTAGCGGCCCAATGTTCTTCTCTAACAATTTTGCATGCTCCAACCACTAAAATGATAGACCTTCAGACAAGACGGACATGCATAGCAACTCACATGATATTCAACAATAGTTGATGGCGTTCCCCAGAGCATGGTTATCGCACAACGAGCAACTTAATAAAATATAAAGTGCATAAGTACATATTCAATACTACGATAGTTTTTAAGGCTATTTTGTCCCATGAGCTATATATTGCAAAGGCGAATGATGGAATTTTAAAGGTAGCACTCAAGCAATTTACTTTGGAATGGCGGAGAAATACCATGTAGTAGGTAGGTATGGTGGACACAAATGGCATAGTAGTTGGCTCAAGGATTTTGGATGCATGAGAAGTATTCCCTCTCGATACAAGGTTTAGGCTAGCAAGGTTATTTGAAGCAAACTCAAGGATGAACAAGTGCAGCAAAACTCACATAAAAGACATATTGTAAACATTATAAGACTCTACACCGTCTTCCTTGTTGTTCAAAACTCAATACTAGATATTATCTAGACCTTAGAGAGACCAAATATGCAAATCAAATTTTAGCAAGCTCTATGTATTTCTTCATTAATGGGTGCAAAGCATATGATGCAAGAGCTTAAACATGAGCACAACAATTGCCAAGTATCACATTATCCAAGACATTTTACCAATTACTACATGTAGCATTTTTCCAATTCCAACCATATAACAATTTAACGAAGAAGAAACTTCGCCATGAATATTATGAGCTAAGAACACATGTGTTCATACGAACCAGCGGAGCGTGTCTCTCTCCCACACAAGGATGAACTTATTCAGAGAACTAAGATAACAAAACAAAAACAAAAATAAAAGCACACAGACGCTCCAAGTAAAATACATAGGATGTGATGGAATAAAAATATAGTTTCACTAGAAGAAACCTGATAAGTTGTCGATGAAGAAGGGGATGCCTTGGGCATCCCCAAGCTTAGATGCTTGAGTCTTCTTGAAATATGCAGGGATGAACCACCGGGGCATCCCCAAGCTTAGACCTTTCACTCTTCTCGATCACATTATATCACCCTCTTCTATTGACCCTTGAAAACTTCCCACACCAAACTTCAAGCAAACTCATTAGAGGGTTAGTGCATAATCAAAATTCACATGTTCAGAGGTGACACAATCATTCTTAACACTTCTGGACATTGCACAAAACTTCTGAAAGTTAATGGAACAAAGAAACTCATTCAACTTAACAAAAGCGGCAATGCGAAATAAAAGGCAGAATCTGTCAAAAACAGAACAGTCCGTAAAGACGAATTTAAAGCTGGCACCAGACTTGCTCAAATGGAAAAACTCAAAACTAATGAAAGTTGCGTACATATCTGAGGATCACGCTCGTAAATTGGCAGATTTTTTCGAATTTTCTACAGAGAACTGTGCCCAGATTCGTGACAGACAGCAATGCTGTTTCTGCGCAGCGATCCCAAATATAACATCAACTTTGACATAGAAACTTTACTTGGCACAAAAACATGATAAGGAGAGGTTGCTACAGTAGTAAACAACTTCCAAGACTCAACAAAACAAAAATTGCTGTAGTAAAATAAACACATGGGTTATCTCCCAAGAAGTTCTTTCTTTATAGCCATTAAGATGGGCTCAGCAGTTTTAATGATGCACTCGCAAGAAATAGTATTTGAGGCAAAAGAGAGCATCAAGAGGCAAATTCAAAACACATTTAAGTCTAACATGCTTCCTATGCATAGGAATCTTGTAAATAAACAAGTTCATGAAGAGCAAAGTAACAAGCATAGGAAGATAAAACAAGTGTAGCTTCAAAAATTTCAGCACATAGAGAGGTGTTTTAGTAACATGAAAATTTCTACAACCATATTTTCCTCTCTCATAATAACTTTCAGTAGCATCATGAGCAAACTCAACAATATAACTATCACATAAAGCATTCTTATCATGAGTCTCATGCATAAAATAATTACTACTCCCAACATAAGCATAGTCATTCTTATTAATTGTAGTGGGAGCAAATTCAACAAAGTAGCTATCAAATATAGGAGGTATATTGTAATCATAATCAAATTTATCCTCCATAACAGGTGGTAACAAAAGACTACTATCATTATAATCATCATAAATGGGAGGCAAAGTATCATCAAAGTAAATTTTCTCCTCAATGCTTGGGGGACTAAAAATATCATGCTCATCAAAGCCAGCTTCCCCAAGCTTAGAATTTTCCATAGCATTAGCAACAATGGTGTTCAAAGCATTCATAGTAACAACATTCCCATTAGCATGCATATAAAGTTCCATGGGTTTCTTAATTCTTTCTTCAAACACATCATGTCCTAATTCAAGATAAAGTTCATAAAGATCTCTCATATTTTTGTTGTTTTCCATTATGCCTAACTAGTGTAAACAAGAAACCAAATGTCGCAATTGCAGAGTCTAAAGGAAATATCTTTGAGTACTTACAACGGCGGAAAATAGCTTAGTAGCCGAGGTCCGGAGTGTGAGTACCTTTTACCTTTCCTCCCGGCAACGGCGCCAGAAAAGTGCTTGATGTCTACGTTCCCCCTCCTTTCCTGTAGACAGTGTTGGGCCTCCAAGTGCAGAGGTTTGTAGAACAGCAGCAAGTTTTCCCTTAAGTGGATCACCCAAGGTTTATCGAACTCAGGGAGGAAGAGGTCAAAGATATCCCTCTCATGCAACCCTGCAACCACAAAGCAAGAAGTCTCTTGTGTCCCCAACACACCTAATAGGTGCACTAGTTCGGCGAAGAGATAGTGAAATACAGGTGGTATGAATATATATGAGCAGTAGCAACGGTGCCAGAAAATAGCTTGCTGGCGTGTAGTTGATGGTGTAGTAGCAGCAGTAACAAGCAGCGATAGCAGTATTTAGGAACAAGGCCTAGGGATTACACTTTCACTAGTGGACACTCTCAACATTGATCACATAACAGAATAGATAAATGCATACTCTACACTTTTGTTGGATGATGAACACATTGCGTAGGATTACACGAACCCTCAATGCCGGAGTTAACAAGCTCCACAATAATGCTCATGTTTAAGTAACCTTAAGTGTAAGATAGATCAAAACGACTAAACCAAGTACTAGCATAGCATGCACACTGTCACCTTCATGCATATGTAGGAGGAATAGATCACATCAATATTATCATAGCAATAGTTAACTTCGCAATCTACAAGAGATCATGATCATAGCATAAACCAAGTACTAACACGGTGCACGCACTGTCACCTTTGCACACATGCAGGAGGAATAGAACTACTTTAATAACTTTGCTAGAGTAGCACATAGATAGTAGTGATACAAAACTCATATGAATCTCAATCATGTAAAGCAGCTCATGAGATCATTGTATTGAAGTACATAGGAGAGAGATTAACCACATAGCTACCGGTACATCCCCGAGCCTCGATGGAGAACTACTCCCTCTTCATGGGAGCTGCAGCGTTGATGAAGATGGCGGTGGAGATGGCAGCGGTGTCGGTGGAGAAGCCTTCCGGGGCACTTCCCCGCTCCGGCAGGTGCCGGAACGAGACTCCTGTCCCCAGATCTTGGCTTCGCGAGGGCGGCGGCTCTGGAACTTTTCTCGTATCGTGGCTTTCTCCGTAAGGGTTTTCGCAGGGCTTTATATAGGCGAAGAGGCGGCGCAGGAGGGCTGACAGGGGGCCACACCATAGGGTGGCGCCCAGCCCCCGGCCGCGCCACCCTATCATCCTGGGCCCACAGGCCCCTCTGGCGGCTCTTGGGTGTTCTGATGCTTCCAAAATAGGAACCCGGGCGTTGATTTCGTCCAATTCCGAGAATATTTCGTTACTAGGATTTCTGAAACCAAAAACAGAAAAGGAACTGCACTTCGGCATCTTGTTAATAGGTTAGTTCCAGAAAATGCACAAATATGACATACAATGTGTATAAAACATGTAGATATCATCAATAAAGTGGCATGGAACATAAGAAATTATCGATACGTTGGAGACGTATCAGGGTGGCCGGCCCCCTCCCCTTGGCCCTCTATATATAGGTGGAAGCCCCAAGTGTTGGACTACAAGTCTTCGAATAAGACCCGAACCCAAAACCTTCCATATGGTGGGAAACCTTCCCTCCCACTAGAGGTGGGAATTCCACCTTCCATAGGGGGGGTGGCCGGCCCCCTAAGGGGAGTCCACTTGGGACTCCTCCCCACTAGGGTTGGCCGGCCATGGAGGTGGAGTCCCATGTGGACTCCACCTTCCTTGGTGGTTTCTTCCGGACTTTTCTAGAACCTTCTAGAACCTTCCATAGAACCTTCCGCATCATTTTATTCACATAAAATGACATCCTATATATGAATCTTATTCTCCGGACCATTCCGGAACTCCTCGTGATGTCCGGGATCACATCCGGGACTCCGAACAAATATTCCAACTTCATTCCATATTCAAGTACTACCATTTCAACATCCAACTTTAAGTGTGTCACCCTACGGTTCGCGAACTATGCGGACATGGTTGAGTACTCACTCCGACCAATAACCAATAGCGGGATCTGGAGATCCATAATGGCTCCCACATATTCAACGATGACTTTAGTGATCGAATGAACCATTCACATACGATACCAATTCCCTTTGTCACGCGATATTTTACTTGTCCGAGGTTTGATCATCGGTATCACACTATACCTTGTTCAACCTCGTCTCCTGACAAGTACTCTTTACTCGTACCGTGGTATGTGGTCTCTTATGAACTTATTCATATGCTTGCAAGACATTAGACGACATTCCACCGAGAGGGCCCAGAGTATATCTATCCGTCATCGGGATGGACAAATCCCACTATTGATCCATATGCCTCAACTCATACTTTCCGGATACTTAATCCCACCTTTATAACCACCCATTTACGCAGTGGCGTTTGATGTAATCAAAGTACCTTTCCGATATAAGTGATTTACATGATCTCATGGTCATAAGGACTAGGTAACTATGTATCGAAAGCTTATAGCAAATAACTTAATGACGTGATCTTATGCTACGCTTAATTGGGTGTGTCCATTACATCATTCATACAATGATATAACCTTGTTATTAATAACATCCAATGTTCATGATTATGAAACTAATCATCTATTAATCAACAAGCTAGTTAAGAGGCTTACTAGGGACTCTTTGTTGTTTACATATCACACATGTATCAATGTTTCAGTTAATACAATTATAGCATGGTATATAAACATTTATCATAAACATAAAGATATATAATAACCACTTTTATTATTGCCTCTTGGGCATATCTCCAACAGTCTCCCACTTGCACTAGAGTCAATAATCTAGATTACATTGTAAGGTACCTAACACCCATGGCATTCTGGTGTTGGTCATGCTTTGCCCTAGGGAGAGCTTTAGTCAACGGATCTGCTACATTCAGATCAGTGTGTACTTTGCAAATCTTTACTTCTCCATCTTCGATGTACTCGCGAATCGAGTGGTAACGCAGCTTGATATGCTTCAGCCTCTTGTGTGACCTTGGTTCTTGTGCATTGGCGATGGCACCCATGTTGTCACAGTAGATGACTAATGGGTCCAATGCACTAGGAACCACACCGAGCTCTACAATGAACCTCTTCATCCATACCGCTTCTGATGAAGCCTCTGAAGCCGCTATGTACTCCGATTCTGTTGAGGATTTCGCCACCGTGCACTGCTTCGAGCTTGCCCAGCTTACTGCAGCACCATTCAATATAAACACGTACCCAGATTGTGACTTAGAGTCATCAGGATCAGTGTTCCAACTTGCATCGGTGTAACTTGTTACAACGAGCTCTTGGTCACCTCCATAACAAAGAAACATATCCTTAGTTCTTTTCAAGTACTTCAGGATATTCTTGACCGCTGTCCAGTGTTTCTATCCCTGGATCACTTTGATATCTGCTAGTCAAACTAACAGCATGTGCTATATCCGGTCTTGTACATAGCATGGCATACATGATAGAGCCTACTGCCGAGGCATAGGGGATCTGACTCATCCTTTCTCTTTCTTCTGCCGTAGCCGGTCCTTGAGTCTTACTCAAGACCTTGCCTGGTAACATAGGTAAGAATCCTTTCTTACTTTCGTCCATTCTAAACTTCTTTAGAATCTTGTCCAGGTATGTACTCTGTGATAGCCCTATTAGACGTCTTGATCTATCTCTATAAATCTTGATGCCTAATATGTATGATGCTTCACCAAGGTCTTTCATTGAAAAACTATTATTCAAATAACCCTTTACACTGCTTAATAGTTCTATATCATTCCCAATCAATAATATGTCATCTACATATAATATCAGGAATGCTACAGAGCTCCCACTCACTTTCTTGTAAATACAGGCCTCTCCATGACACTGTATAAACCCGAAGTCTTTGATCACCTTATCAAAGCGTCGGTTCCAACTTCTCGATGCTTGCTTCAGTCCATAGATTGAACGCTGAAGTTTGCATACTTTGTCAGCATTTTTAGGATCGACAAAACCTTTGGGTTGTACCATATACAACTCTTCCTCAATGTCACCATTAAGGAACGCCGTTTTGACATCCATCTGCCAAATCTCATAATCGAAAAATGCAGCTATTGCTAACAAAATCCTCACAGATTTTAGCTTCGCTACAGGTGAGAAAGTCTCATCGTAGTCAACACCTTGAATTTGTCGGAAACCCTTTGCGACAAGTCGAGCTTTATAGACAGTAATATTACCATCAGCATCTGTTTTTCTTTTGAAGATCCATTTATTCTCGACAGCCTTGCGGCTATCAGGTAAGTCTACCAAAGTCCATACTTTGTTATCATACATGGATCCCATTTCGGATTTCATGGCTTCTTGCCATTTGTTGGAATCTGGGCTCATCATCGCTTCTTCATACGTCGCAGGGTCCTCATCATTGTTATCCACAATCATGACATTTAGACAAGGATCATACCAATCTGGAGTGGCACGATCCCTTGTCGATCTGCGAGGTTCAGTAGCTGTCTCATTTGAAGTTTCATGATCATTATCATTAGCTTCCTCTGTTGCCGGTGTAGGTGGTACAGGAACATTTTCCGGTACTGCGCTACTCTGATCAACGAGTAGAGATTCTTCAATCTCATCGAGTTCTACTTTTCTTCCAGTCACTTCTTTAGTGAGAAATTCTTTCTCAAGAAAGGTTCCGTTCTTAGCAACAAAGATCTTGCCTTCGGATCTGTGATAGAAAGTGTACCCTATAGTTTCCTTAGGGTATCCTATGAAGACGCATTTCTCCGCTTTGGGTTCTAGCTTGTCCGGTTGTAACTTTTTTACATAGGCTTCGCAACCCCAAACTTTTAGGAACGACAGCTTAGGTTTCTTATTAAACCATAATTCATACGGCGTCGTTTCAACGGATTTTGATGGTGCTCTATTTAAAGTGAATGCGGCTGTCTCTAATGCATAACTCCAAAATGATAACGGCAAATCAGTAAGAGACATCATAGAACGAACCATATCTAAGAGAGTTCGATTACGACGTTCGGACACACCGTTTCGTTGTGGTGTTCCCGGCGGTGTCAATTGTGAAAGTATTCCGCATTTCTTTAAATGCATGCTAAACTCATAACTCAGATATTCACCTCCGCGATCAG
The DNA here is from genome assembly GCA_030979885.1 of Lolium multiflorum. Lineage (NCBI taxonomy): Eukaryota > Viridiplantae > Streptophyta > Magnoliopsida > Poales > Poaceae > Lolium > Lolium multiflorum. Next base: position 47,119,558 of record CM061753.1, on the reverse strand, counting down.
ATCGTAGAAATTTAATCTTCTTGTTACGTTGATTTTCTACTTCACTTTGGAATTCCTTAAACTTCTCGAAAGTTTCGGATTTATGTTTCATTAAATAGATATACCCATATCTACTTAAATCATCTGTGAAGGTTAGAACATAACGATAACCACCGCGCGATGCTACACTCATTGGTCCACACACATCTGTATGTATGATTTCCAATAAGTCAGTAGCTCGCTCCATCATACCCGAGAATGGAGTCTTAGTCATTTTTCCCATCAGACATGCTTCGCATCTATCAAGTGACTCAAAGTCAAGTGATTCAAGTAATCCATCGGTATGGAGTTTCTTCATGCGTTTCACTCCAATATGACCAAGACGACAGTGCCACATATAAGTAGAATTATCATTCAATTTAATTCGCTTAGCATCAATGTTATGTATATGCGTATTACTACTATCGAGATCTAACAGAAATAAGCCATTCTTTTGTGGTGCTCGACCATAAAAGATATTATTCATAAAAATAGAACAACCATTATTCTCAGACTTGAATGAATAACCGTCTTGCATTAAACAAGATCCTGATATAATGTTCATGCTCAACGCGGGTACATAATAACAATTATTTAGGCTTAAAACTAATCCCGAAGGTAGATGTAGAGGAAGTGTCCCGACTGCGATCACATTGACCTTGGATCCGTTTCCAACGCGCATCGTCACTTCATCTTTCAGCAGTTGTCGTTTATTCTTTAGTTCCTGTTTCGAGTTACAAATATGAGCAACCGAACCAGTATCAAATACCCAGGTACTAGAACGAGAACTAGTGAGATAAACATCTATAACATGTATATCAGATATACCTTCTTTCTTCTTCTTGATAAGGCCGCTCTTCAGATCCGCCAAATACTTGGAGCAATTACGCTTCCAGTGTCCCTTCTCCTTGCAGTAATAGCACTCAGCATCAGGCTTAGGGCCAGACTTAGGTTTCACAGGAGGCGTGGCAGCTTTCTTGCCACTCTTCTTGTTCTTGCCTTTAGACTTGCCCTGTTTCTTGAAGCTGGTGGTCTTGTTGACCATCAACACTTGGTGCTCTTTCTTGATCTCAATCTCAGCAGCTTTTAGCATGCCAAAGAGTTCAGGAAACTCCTTGTTCATGTTCTGCATATTGTAGTTCATCACAAAGTTCTTATAACTTGGTGGCAGTGATTGAAGGACACGATTAATCCCCAGTCTGTTAGGAATCACTATTCCCAAGTCACTGAGTTTCTTCGCATGCCCGGTCATAACGAGCATGTGCTCACTAATGGAGCTGCCTTCTTCCATCATACAGCTGAAAAAATGTTTCGATGCTTCATAGCATTCCACGGCCGCATGAGTCTCAAAAATAGTCTTCAACTCTTTTATCAACTCATGAGGATCGTGGTGCTCAAAACGTTTTTGAAGATCGGATTCCAGACTGCATAAGATGGCACACTGAACTTGAGAGTACCGAGTTTTCCGAGTCATGTAAACATTCTTTACTTCATCGGTTTCAGTTTCTGCAGGAGGGTCACCTAGCGGTGCATCAAGCACATATTGCAGATTTCCGCCATTGAGGAAGATCCTCACATGACGGAACCAGTCGGTGAAGTTGCTACCGTTGCTCTTAAGCTTTTCTTTCTCTAGGAACTGGTTAAAATTGATTGAGGACGCCATATCTACAACATATTTGCAATAGTTTAGACTAAGTTTATGACAAATTGAGTTCAAATTTTAATTCTACATAATTAAAATCTAGGTGAACTCCCACTCAAAACAATATCCCTCGCATTGTCTTAGTGATCACACGAACCAAATCCATCACACCTATGCCCGATCATCACGAGACAAGATGTAATTTCAATGGCGAACACTCAAAGTGTTCATCATATCAATCATATGATTCATGCTCTACCTTTCGGTATCACGTGTTCCGAGACCATGTCTTTACATGCTAGGCTCGTCAAGGCCACCTTAGTATCCGCATGTGCAAAACTGTCTTGCACCCGTTATATGTACTTATCGAATCTATCACACCCGATCATCACGAGATGCTTCGAAACGATAAGACTTGATAACGGTGCTACTAAGGATGAACACTTTATTATCTTGAGATTTTAGTGAGGGATCATCTTATAATGCTACCGTCGCGATCTAAGCAAAATAAGATGCATAAAAGGATTAACATCACATGCAGTTCATATGTGATATGATATGGCCCTTTTGTCTTTGCGCCTTTGATCTTCATCTCCAAAGCACGGACATGATCTCCATCATCAACGGGCATGATCTCCATCATCGTCGGCGAAGCACCAAGGTCAATGGCGCCGTCTTCATGATCGTCCTCCATGTAGCAACTATTACAACTACTTTGAAATACTACTCAACATGAAATTTAAAGACAACCATAAGGCTCCTGCCGGTTGCCACAATACAATAATGATCATCTCATACATATTCATCATCACATTATGGCCATATCACATCACCAAACCCTGCAAAAACAAGTTAGACGTTCTCTAATTTGGTTTGCATATTTTACGTGGTTTAGGGTTTTCGAGCAAGATCCAATCTACCTACGAACATGAACCACAACGGTGATACTAGTGTTGTCAATAGAAGAGTAAATTGAATCTTCACTATAGTAGGAGAGACAGACACCCGCAAAGCCACTTATGCAATACAAGTTGCATGTCAAGCGTGGAGCAAATCTCATGAACGCGGTCATGTAAAGTTAGCCCGAGCCGCTTCATCCCACTATGCCATAAAGATGCAAAGTACTCAACTAAAGATAACAAAAGCATCAACGCCCACAAACCATTGTGTTCTACTCGTGCAACCATCTATGCATAGACACGGCTCTGATACCACTGTAGGATAACGTAGCATAGAAAACAAAAATTTTCCTACGGCGAACACGCAATCCAAGCCAAGATGCAATCTAGAAGACGGTAGCAACGAGGGGATTGTCGAGACTCACCCTTGAAGAGATTCCAAAGCCTACAAGAGGAGGCTCTTGTTGCTGCGGTAGACGTTCACTTGCCGCTTGCAAAAGCGCGTAGAAGATCTTGATCACGATCGGTTCCGGCGCCACGAACGGGCAGCACCTCCGTACTCGGTCACACGTTCGGTTGTTGATGAAGACGACGTCCACCTCCCCGTTCCAGCGGGCAGCGGAAGTAGTAGCTCCTCTTGAATCCGACAGCACGACGGCGTGGTGTCGGTGGCGGTGTAGAGTCCGGCGGAGCTTCGCTAAGCTATGCGGGCAATATGAAGTGGAGGAGCAAAGCTAGGGTTTGGGAGGGGGGCCCGGCCACTCTATGGGGGCGGCCAGCTTGTGGTCTTGGGGTGGCCGGCCCCCTCCCCTTGGCCCTCTATATATAGGTGGAAGCCCCAAGTGTTGGACTACAAGTCTTCGAATAAGACCCGAACCCAAAACCTTCCATATGGTGGAAAACCTTCCCTCCCACTAGAGGTGGGAATTCCACCTTCCATAGGGGGGGTGGCCGGCCCCCTAAGGGGGAGTCCACTTGGGACTCCTCCCCCACTAGGGTTGGCCGGCCATGGAGGTGGAGTCCCATGTGGACTCCACCTTCCTTGGTGGTTTCTTCCGGACTTTTCTAGAACCTTCTAGAACCTTCCATAGAACCTTCCGCATCATTTTATTCACATAAAATGACATCCTATATATGAATCTTATTCTCCGGACCATTCCGGAACTCCTCGTGATGTCCGGGATCACATCCGGGACTCCGAACAAATATTCCAACTTCATTCCATATTCAAGTACTACCATTTCAACATCCAACTTTAAGTGTGTCACCCTACGGTTCGCGAACTATGCGGACATGGTTGAGTACTCACTCCGACCAATAACCAATAGCGGGATCTGGAGATCCATAATGGCTCCCACATATTCAACGATGACTTTAGTGATCGAATGAACCATTCACATACGATACCAATTCCCTTTGTCACGCGATATTTTACTTGTCCGAGGTTTGATCATCGGTATCACACTATACCTTGTTCAACCTCGTCTCCTGACAAGTACTCTTTACTCGTACCGTGGTATGTGGTCTCTTATGAACTTATTCATATGCTTGCAAGACATTAGACGACATTCCACCGAGAGGGCCCAGAGTATATCTATCCGTCATCGGGATGGACAAATCCCACTATTGATCCATATGCCTCAACTCATACTTTCCGGATACTTAATCCCACCTTTATAACCACCCATTTACGCAGTGGCGTTTGATGTAATCAAAGTACCTTTCCGATATAAGTGATTTACATGATCTCATGGTCATAAGGACTAGGTAACTATGTATCGAAAGCTTATAGCAAATAACTTAATGACGTGATCTTATGCTACGCTTAATTGGGTGTGTCCATTACATCATTCATACAATGATATAACCTTGTTATTAATAACATCCAATGTTCATGATTATGAAACTAATCATCTATTAATCAACAAGCTAGTTAAGAGGCTTACTAGGGACTCTTTGTTGTTTACATATCACACATGTATCAATGTTTCAGTTAATACAATTATAGCATGGTATATAAACATTTATCATAAACATAAAGATATATAATAACCACTTTTATTATTGCCTCTTGGGCATATCTCCAACATTGCTTACTTATTGGTTTGCTTTGGCACTGCTATTTCTTGCAACATGAAATCATCTATTTTGATTTTAGACTTGTTGTAGTTCTCCTCCCATAGAATGGACAGAGTAGTGCGGATCTTCTTGTAAGTTTCCCTTAGAGCTTTGTCATTGAATGTCCTCCATGAATCGAGCACTTGATACCTCTTGTCCCTCATGTTCACAGTTAACAACCAATAGTGGTTAACGTGAGGTTCATTTTTTGTCTTCTTGTTTAGTGGTTCGCAGACAGGTATCAAGACCTGGTAGTTTGACATATATAATTACTGTTTGGTCAGAGCTTAAAATAAAACAGAGCAAAAATTTAGTAAAAAAAAGTTATTCATGAGAAGACATGTTCTTTGTTGCCTGTATTAGTTGTGAAGTTGCATGAATAGGAGTTGTAGTTGCCTATATTTGCCTTGGAGTTGCATGAAATTTAGTACAAAGTTCTATTCATTCTATCTTAACACCAGAAGTACAAACATGTTTAAAAATAAATTATTAGTTGCACATATTGATTATGAGTTTGCATGAAAATAGCTATTGTATTTGCCTTGAATTGGTTCTAAATTACACATAGTAGTAATAAGGATGTTGGATGGGTATGGTTTGAAATTACTTATTGTTTGGAAGTATTTGCTATACAAAAGAAAGAATGTTGCCTGTAAATGTTTTTGTTGGTGATACATAATACTGGAGTCACTAAAGTAGTTGCTTCCTAAACAGTATAGTGTTGCCTGGAATGGGATTGAAATTACTTTGTATGTAAAGAAAGTTGCTTCTGAAGTACAGAATGGCATGTTTTTAGCATGAATTGCATGGTTAGCACCAACCATGAAAAAATGCAAACAATAATTTTAAAAAAACAGAGAAAAGAAAGGAAGTTATACCATGTCTTTCTTATCTAAACGTCTTTCATAACTGAACAGCTCCTTCATTTCATGGCGGTTAAAGTCGAGGTTCTGCAACCAAGTCTTTGCAAACGTAACAAAAAAAACAAAAATAGTAATCAGCATTTTCATGTCCAACACAAAGAAAGTTTCTCATACTGTACATGACTTGTACTTACTCCTATCCTCAGTGGCATGATGACCTTGTTAGATGATGGTTTCATGTTCTTTGTGATTGCCTGAATTCCCACTTCCATAACTGCACTATGTAGCCAACCACCTGGCTTCATTGAGTTTGCGAGTTCCTTGGCCGTAATATGGTATCCACCAAAGTCCACGATATGAAGGCTGTAAGAAATTGAAGGGAGAAAGACAACCCCGAATTAGATAAGCGGATGAAGCCTGGTGATCAGGGGGGTACGTGAGCACCCCTTCTCTGCTTGACACGTGTCAAACGGTGTTAGTTGGCTGTGAGAAGATCACACTCTCCTCCCTTCGTTGACCGGTCCTCCTTCGTCAAAGCATCCAGCGACCAGCGCCGCATCTTCCCACGGATCAAGGTGCTCCAGACGCTGCCATTATTCTAGATGTAAAAAAGAGAACAAAAAGTACATCTCAACTGCAAAAATTACCAGCAGACATCATCAGGAATTGGAGGAGCCAGGAAGGTGCGGGAGTTGAGGGGAAAATTAGCATCGACGGTAATCACGCCGGCCACTGGGTTCGTCGGACCTCAGGTTTGAGATGGTGAACGACGGGGCGCGGTACAGTGGCCAGGTAAAGGGACTCTGGGGCTATGGGAGGCTCAGGGTTGCCATCCTCTAGCTCTTCGGCATTGTCGGCGCGCTCCGCTCCTCCTCTAGCTCCTTCCACAACAGCATGCAGCACCAGCTTAGGCCATCGCCGTCGTGCGGGCACGATGAAGCGGGGACGCAGCCGCTGCCGAGCTTGAAGTAGCAGGCGAGGCCGCTGAGAACGGAGCAGCGGGGAGTCCACCGCCCCCGTGCCGGCATGAAGAAGCGGCGGAGGCAGCCGCCCGTCGTCGAGCTCGAAGTAGAAGCGGAGGCCGCCGAGAACGGAGCAGCGGGGAGTCTGCCGCCGCCGAGCAGCGCAGAGCAGCAGCGCCTATCAACATCGCCGCCAACGACGCGAGAGGTCACCACCGACGAGCATGTAGCATGAAAGCACCATCAAGCTTGCAGCTGGGAGTCCGCCAAGAAGGCTGCCGAGTCGAGCACGACGATGCTCTCGCCGTGTGCACAGGGAGGCTGCCCGCGTCGCGTGCGATGAGGATTCCGGTTTCTTGTAATTACTACTACTAAACTGGCAATTATGCCTAATCAATACTGCAATTAGCAACTTTCATATTTTAGAGGAAGTACTTTTCAGATCGTTCCATTTTTTTTGTAGCCATGCAACGGACATGCAAAGTTAAGGATGGCATGTACTACTATACTATAGTACCAAATAGTGACCATCAGCACATATTTTATCCCCAAGTGATGTGGTTGCCAGTGCATGTGTTCGTCCAGACGTGATTAGGAGACAGAAACGTTTCGCGGACTTTTTAAAGCGCGCCGTGTAGTCCCATCCGAGAGAAATCGCATCATTAGACAAGGCTACTTTTTGAGGTGGGCCACACACGCACATGGTGCTGTCGCTAGGCAAAAAAATGAAGGACAAACGTAAAGTTAATCGAACCGTGTGGTGGTCGTTAATTGACAATTTTGGGATGGCAGTATCCAACGGTGTATCACTAGATCCAACGGTGATAGACGCATGCACACGTACCCACCTGATCACCAAATCCACTCTCATAAGTTGATTTCTGTTGCAATAAAAAAGTGTTTGCAATAAAAAAGTTGCAATAAAAAAGTGTTTGCAACTAAGCATGCATCATTGATTCATGGAAGAAAACTAGTGCATGTTGTAGGTAGGAGAAACCTTTTGTCATCTGAATTCTGTTGCCTAGTGCTTCTTCCTGCATACTGGATTATCATAGCATACAGTTTGTTCACTTCAGCTGAGCACTGGAACTGTTTGGTGCTATCAACATTGACAAATGGAGATTTTTTGCACGGTGGAAGCTTGATTATCCTCCTCTGGAATTGATGAGGAACTGTTGAGCTTCCTGTACCACCCGATATTGATTCAGTTGCAACATTCTCTGCTTCTTTCATAGGTGTTTGAAAGCTGTTTGGAGATATTGAATTCTGTTCAGTTCTTTGTTGCTCGTGCACAGGTCTGCGTGCTTGCTCGGCAGCAATACAAACCCTCTCAATCTCTGCGGGATCAATTCCTTCCAAAGCATCATACTCTTCATCTGCGGATGCACATGTTGCAGCATTTTGATTTTCAGTCAAATCGAATTCCGGGCCAAGATTGAATGTTGGCGCGTTGCAATACCCTTCCAGAAGCTCACTTCCAGACCTGGTCCTCGGGAGTTTCATCTTATAATTGCTTTGTTCTTTCCACTTTGTTTCAGCAGATTTGCTGCGCTGCATATGCTGGGGCATGTCCGGTGACGCGATGCTCTTGTTGATCAAACTGTATACCTCATCCTGCGACAAAGACCCTCGAGGAGCTGTGTGTGGAGATGGCGGTGGGCATGTTTGACGTGTAGGAGGACTAAACTGCACCCTATTGCTGGGCACAACTGGCACCTGTGGGGCTGGAGTTGCATGTTCCAAAGGGCTTGTTGCTGCAAGTGAACTGGTAGTTGCCTTGTTTGCAACACTTGTTGCATGATCAGTTGGTGAGGTACAAACAGGTCCAGGTGTTGTTGCCTCCCTGGCAGCATGAGTTGCGCGGCATCTCAGTGTATTCCCCTGCATGGTGGTAGGAGTTGCCTGCTGTGGTGGATGATGCAGCTGGACTGACGAAGATCTTTGAAAGGCTCTTGGATTTGCAGTTGTCTCTGGCCTAGCTATAGTTGCCTCAATTCCAGCATTAGTTGCATGTATGCTACTGGAAGTTGCAACAACTGTGATTGATGTTGCCTTCAGTCCGGCATTTGAATGTTTTCCCTGCAAACTTGCATGAACAGCTTCAGTAGCTGACTGTTTGTTGATGTTTTTCATGGCACTTGCATGTTTACCCAATGTGGGCTCATCATGTTGCACATCTTCTGTCCTGTGACTAGGAGTTCGACCATGAAACTCTATGTATGCCCCCGGGCTACCTTGCATAGCATTGATGAAAGCCAATCCATCCTCATGTGCAGCATTGGGGGTTGAATGTTCTTTGGACACATTTTCTTTGATATTATGTGACCTTTCCTCAAGAACAACATGTTTTTCCGTTGGAGGGATGTCTGCAAGCTTACTCTTTTTCTCAAATCTGCACAAGTCAGGCACTGATGCATCCTCCATTGTTGCTGTTGGCAAAACATCGGCATCATCCTTCTTTTTCCTCTTGTCACCCGTACCTGTACTGCCCCTTTTACTCCTGGTATTAAGATAGTACTGCGCAGTGGTCAAAGAATCGTCACTAGCTTCGTCATCATGCATATCGTCGTTTTGTCCCCCCTGACCGCCAGTTGCAGCATTGTTGCCTCCATCACCATCACTGTCATCATCTCCGTCATCACCTCCTTTACCATCAAATTCATCATCATCTCCCTGTTCCTCTTCCTCTTCCTCTTCATTTTCCTCTTCCTCTTCGTCATCGTCCCCATTCCCTTCAACCTCCTCCTCATCAGCGTCATCACGTTGTTCCCCATCATCCTCAGCGTCAGCTCGGTTGTCATCGTTGTTATCATTCTCACTGTCATCCTCGGTATCTTCTTCCCTGTTAACACGAAAAAGGGGAATCAAAAAACTATGCATAGATTATTTATTTTGGTAAAAGTTGCAGTTTGAACAGTTGTAGTTGCATGTAATGGCTATTAAAAAAATAGCTGGAAAATGGTCATGAAGTTGCCTGTGTTTATTAGTTTACTTGCAGACAATATAATTGCAGTGGAAAATAAATTTGGGAAAGTTGCAGATAAATGCAGTTCTAGTTGCATGTACTGGTAAATTAATTGCTACAGATGGTAATGAAGTTGCCTGCTTTATACTTTTAGTTGCCTGTAATAGTAATTAAAATTGCATCTAAATGATTATGAAGTTGCCTGTTATAATGTTTCATGTTTTGCAGTTGATTTTTGATAATTACTTGCCTTCTGTCATCGTCGCTATCATCATCATTCAATACCAGGTTGTCAGCTTCATCGTCATCAGAATTTGCGGAGTCATCAGTATCATCTTGAAGTGCTGCCTCTTCTTCGTGACTCATACGCTGCCTCTTCCTTGGCCTCTGTGGTTTTTCCTTCGGTACTACATTGGCACGGGTAGTGCTTCCAGCAGCAGTACGTTGCTCAAGATTGCCAATCCCCTGGACAAACTTTGCCATCGACTCTTCAAATTCAGAGCACAGACCATAAAGCAACGCAGAAATTTTCCTTTTCTTCTGTAACAATTGAAATCAGGAAACAAATTCTTAACAATTATAAGCTGTGGAAAAAAATGATATAAAAACTATGCTATAACTAAGAAATAAGTATTGTTTTAGGTGCTCACACTTTGGTCGTAGTCTCGTGGCAGATTAGACGCAGTAAACTGTTCAGCCTTTAGCAATCCTCCAAAAAGACCACCCTGTTGAGTGTCCCTGTATTTCTCCTTCAGCTGGTTTTTAAATTCATAAAAGAAAATTGGAAAAAATGTATCAGTGTAAGGGCAATAAAAAAGAAGACTGTGAACTTTCTAAGAAATGAAAAAGTTATCTTAATAAAATTAAAAAGAAGTTTATGGTCTATTGCATACTTGTAATTTGCCGAAAACTCCAGGGCTAATCCTATCCTTCTTCTTCACCTTGCTAATTAATGAGCTGTCCCAGGCATCAACACGAGGATTGCAGTCACTTATAACCTCATCAACTTCTAGTGAATCAAGGTACAGCATCTGCTCATTAAAAAAGGGATGTGTGAGGGGGCAAAGGAAGCATTGGAGAAACAAGAAACAGTAGCTATTTTCATGAGGTTATAAAGTGACTGCAAAATTCAAGGCAAATACAGTAGCTATTTTCATGCAAAATTCATAATCAATATCTGAAATGAATAGCAACTTTGTAACCAATATAGGCAAGTACAGCTCCTATTCATGCAACTTCACAACTTATATAGGCAACAAAACACATATATGAAATCTGAAAAATCTTGTTTTGGCTCACAAAACAGAATTGAAATACCTGAAAATATTGTTGGCTCACAAAAACATCATAGATAGAAAAAGAAAAAAACTACATGTGAGGCAACTTAAAAAACTGTATTTCTAAGCAAGTAAATATGGATTGAAGGCAACAAATTCATTGATAAAAACCAAAAAGAGCTCTTGGTGGATTATGCAATACATAGTGTTGGAGATATGCCCAAGAGGCAATAATAAAATGGTTATTATAATATATCTTTGTGTTTATGATAATGTTTACATATCATGCTATAATTGTATTAACCGAAACATTGATACATGTGTGTTGTGTAAACAACAAGGAGTCCCTAGTAAGCCTCTTGAGTAACTAGCTTGTTGATTAATAGATGATCAAGGTTTCATGATCATGAACATTGGATGTTATTAATAACAAGGTTATGTCATTACGTGAATGATGTAATGGACACACCCAATTAAGCGTAGCATAAGATCACGTCATTAAGTTCATTTGCTATAAGCTTTCGATACATAGTTACCAAGTCTTTTCGACCATGAGATCATATAAATCACTTATGCCGGAAGGGTACTTTGATTACATAAAATGCCACTGCGTAAATGGGTGGTTATAAAGATGGGATTAGGTATCCGGAAAGTATGAGCTTGAGGCATATGGATCAACAGTGGGATTTGTCCATCCCAATGACGGATAGATATACTCTGGGCCCTCTCGGTGGAATGTCGTCTAAATGGCTTGCAAGCATATGAATGGTTCATAAGAGACCACATACCACGGTACGAGAAAAGAGTACTTGTCAGGAGACGAGGTTGAACAAGGTATCGGGATACCGATGATCAAACCTCGGACAAGTAATATATCGCGAGACAAAGGGAATCGGTATCGTATGTAAATGGTTCATTCGATCACTAAAGTCATCGTTGAATATGTGGGAGCCATTATGGATCTCCAGATCCTGCTATTGGTTATTGGTCGGAGAGAAGTCTCAACCATGTCCGCATAGTTCGCGAACCGTAGGGTGACACACTTAAGGTTTGATGTCGTTTGAGTAGATATGGAATATGGAATAGAGTTCGAAGTTTTGTTCGGAGTCTCAGATGGGATCCAGGACATCACGAGGAGGTCCGGAATGGTCCGAAGAATAAGATTCATATATGGGAAGTCATTTTCCGGGGTTCGGAAAAAGTCCGGTGTTTTGACCGGAGCTTCTAGAAGGTTTTGGAAGGACCGGAATAGTCCGGAATATTATGGAAGGTTCCGGAAGTGTCCGGGACGACCCGGGATGTCTAAGGAAGTCCGGAGGGTTCCATAATAGGTGCAACCACGTTGCCTTAAGGGAAAAGGAGTCTTTCCTTAATGCAATTTCGGAATTGGCAAAAGAGTCCGAGTAGGACTAGGTTTTCGGAACCGGAAACCTATCGGAACTCAGTCAAACTTGGGGGCAGGTTTTTGGACGACCCAAGGGGCTTGGCCACCTATTTAAAGAGGCCAAGGGGCACCCCAAGGGCACCACAAGTCGCAGCCCTAGCTCCCCAAGTCGCAGCACCACCCTGCGCCCAAACCCTAGCTATTCCCTCTCCTTCTTCTCCCGCAGCTTTGCGGCGAAGCCCTGCCGGAGATCTCCACCACCACCGTCACCACGCCATCGTGCTGCCGGGATTCCGAGGAGGATCTACTACTTCCGCTGCCCGCTGGAACGGGGAGGAGGACGTCATCTTCATCAACACCGTACGTGTGACCGAGTACGGAGGTGCTGCCCGATTGTGGCACCGTCAAGTTCTTCTACGCGCTTTTGCAAGCGGTCAAGATCTTCTACGCGCTTTTGCAAGCGGCAAGTGATCGACTACATCCACCACGAGATCTAATCTCGTTAGGCTTTGGAAATCTTCGAGGGTTAGTCTCATGATCTTCTCGTTGCTACCATCTACTAGATTAGATCTTGGCTTGTGTTTTCGTTCTTGCGGTAGGAAATTTTTTGTTTTCTATGCTACGAATCCCATCAGTGGTATCAGAGCCGTGTCTATGCATAGATTGGTTGCACGAGTAGAACACAATGGTTTTGTGGGCGTTGATGCTTTTGTTGTCTTTAGTTCGTGTACTTTGCATCTTGCGGCATAGTGGGATGAAGCGGCTCCGGGCTAACTTTACATAACCGCGTTCATGAGACTTGCTCCACGTTTGACATGCAACTTGTATTGCATAAGTGGCTTTGCGGGTGTCTGTCTCTCCCACTATAGTGAAGATCCAATTTACTCTTTCTATTGACAACAATAGTATCACCGTTGTGGTTCATGTTCGTAGGTAGATTAGATCTTACTCGAAAACCCTAAACCACGTAAAATATGCAAACCAAATTAGAGGCGTCTAACTTGTTTTTGCAGGGTTTGGTGATGTGATATGGCCATGATGTGATGATAAATATGTATGAGATGATCATTATTGTATTGTGGCAACCGGCAGGAGCCTTATGGTTGTCTTTATATTTCATGTTGTAGTATTATTTCAAAGTAGTTGTAATAGTTGCTACACACGGTGAACAACCATGAAGACGGCGCCATGGACCTTGACGCTACGCCGATGATGATGGAGATCATGCCCGTTGATGATGGAGATCATGTCCGTGCTTTGGAGATGAAGATCAAAGGCGCAAAGACTAAAGGGCCATATCATATCACATATGAATTGCATGTGATGTTAATCCTTTATGCATCTTATTTTGCTTAGATCGCGACGGTAGCATTATAAGATGATCCCTCACATTAATATCAAGATAATAAAGTGTTCTCCCCTCGTATGCACCGTTGCTACAGTTCGTCGTTTCGAAGCATCTCGTGATGATCGGATGTGATAGACTCAACGTTCACATACAACGGGTGTAAGCCATGTTTGCACACGCGGAATACTTGGGTTTGCTTGACGAGCCTAGCATGTACAGACATGGCCTCGGGACAACGGAAACCGAAAGGTTGAACATGAGTCATATGGATGATATGATCAACATGTTGATGTTCACCATTGAAGCTACATCATCTCACGTGATGATCGGTTTTGGTGTAGTGGATGTGGATCGTGTACCACTTAACAACTATGAGGGATGTTGTATTAAGTGGGAGTTCATTAGTAATTAGATTAAAACTTGAACTAATTATCATAAACATAGTCTGAGTAGTATTTTGAATTAATTTGTAGAATTGGCATCCGTTTTTCTACCATGCGTTAGTCTTGTAATTGAAATTGAAATTCTGTTAAGTCTGACTAATAACTTTACGGACTGGTACCGTATTGTTAAAGAATCAAGATATGATTAAGTCCTATTGCAAACTTTTAGTAAACCTCACATTGTTGATTCAAAGAACAATGGTTTCAATTAGTACCTAAAATCATCTTGTCTCCATGAAACTTGAAGTTCAAATCCGTTTGAAATTAAAGTAAGGAGCTGGAAATTTTGTTTTCAGAAATAAGAGAGGTATAAGATATATGTGATATCTAAGACCTTATTTCAAGATGATAGAATATAATTTGGTGAGAGTACATAAACTCATAAGTTTTATGGGAATGTACGAAGGTTGAAGACGCCAGGCGTCCCAATCCTCCAACTATTGGGGCACTAACGATATTCGCATATCCATGAAGTGATCGTCCTTAGTATGCACTGTTGCTAAGACTCGTCGTTTCGAAGCATCTCGTGATGATCGGGTGTCATAGATTCCACGAGTGCATACAACGGGTGCAAGCCAGATTTGCACATGCGAATACTAAGGTTAAACTTTACAAGCCTAGCATGTACAGACATGGTCTCGGAAAGTCGTCATGATATGATGGATAAAATTATGAGTGAAATTGTTCATCATATTACAAAGTTACTAATAGTGAAATCAGGAACACTTGTCATATGATGATCAACTTCAAAGTAAGAACCTCAAGGTTATTGGTATTTGACCAACAAATCTAGAAGTCTATGATGTTGAAGTGTTTTTCTGAATAATGAGGAAAGCTAAAAGAGAAACTATAAAAGATATTTTGGCAGAAAGAAAAGAAAAGACTAGAAAGTCTAGCTCAGGTGTATATAAATGATATACATGTTATGGTTGTATTCCTAGTTTGGTCACACAATGAAATTCTTGGGTATTTGTACCATATTGGTTGGTATGAAGTGTCATGCAAAACAACGCAATACAAGAATACAATGGCCTAAGTGACTGACAAGGAATATGATAGGAATACACGTCTGGAACAAAAATAAAGTGTTATTATGTTCGTCGTTGGTATTCTATCTAGCCCTTAGAATTTATAATAAAGAACTTAATAATTGTTATTTTGCTCTGGTCAAATGAAAACAATGAGTTGTTCAAATTATGACATTACTCCATGTACGATGGATAAAGTTATTATAAATATTAATGGTGAAACACACATACATAACACTGACGCTAAAATGCCATAAGGCAAATGATTTGAATTCCACTTATTTGTGGAACCGCCATTTAGGTCATGTTAGAAAGGAACGCATGAAGAAACTCCATGCAAATGGATTTTTGGAGTCATTTGATTTTTGAATCGTTTGGCACTTGCAAATCTTTTCTAAAGAAAATGACTGAAATACCGTTCATAGGCCAAGAGTTGAACGGGCAACTAACTTAGTGGAAACATACATGATGATGTATGTGGTTCACTGGGCATAGTTGTGTGCGGGAGATTCTTCTACTTCATGAAAACTTCCAACAATGAATTGAGTATATATATGTGGATATATTCGATAAGAAAGAAGTTTGAAACATTTGAATGGATTCAAATAAATTTCAGCATGAAGTGGAAATCATCGTAATAGAAAAGTCAAATATCTATGATTGGATCATAGTGGAAATATTTGAATTACGAGTTTTAGCGAACATCTAAGAGAGTTATGAAATTGTTCTACAACTCACGTTTCTTGGAGTATCATAGTGATGATGGAGTATCCGAGAGATGTATCCAAACCTTGTTGGATCAATGATGAGATAAAATATTGATGCCATTATATTTTTGTGGATTATGCTTTAGAGACTACCGCTTTTACACTAAATAGAGCATCATCATGATCCGTTGAAATGACACCATACAAGTTATGGCATGGGTATGAACCCTAATAGTCTTTTTCTTAAATTTTGGTATGCATAGCATAAGTAAGTGAGTTTACAACCAAAATCGGATGAATGTCTTTGTTGGTTATCCCAGAGAATTGATTGGGAATTCTTTCCACTATGAAGTAAAAGACAAAAGTGTTTGTTAATGTTACTTGCTTATTTCCAAGAAATTGTTTTCTAGCGAAGTATTTGAGTGGGAGGACAATAGAACTTGATAAGGTTTATGAACCTGAGCATAATGATCAGAGTAGCGCAGCATCGGAATTGGTTCCGAAGCGGCCACGACGATCATGGCTCCCATGACTACAAAGTGTTTTAAGCCATGGAGATCGAAGTACATATTGAACCTTGTAGGTATGGTTTACTTTGTGATCAAATAAATGATTTGTGAACAAAGGATTGATTTTGAACAATGATAAACCAACTACAAACAAAGAAGTTATGATGGGCCCTGACTCCGTTAAAATGGCTATACGCCATGAAATCCAAGATAGATGAATACTTTTTGAAAGTAAATGGATCTATAAAATTGATGGACTTGGATGTAATATCCTTAAAGAAGCTCGACTTGTCGAAAAGTTGTTTACGACAAAGTTCAAAGAGTTGAGTACGATAAGATTAGATCTTCCGTAGCAATGCTTATAGTCCATGTGGATTATTCTAGTAATCGCTACATATTTCTTTTATGAGATATGCTAGTAGGATGGCAAAATATATTACTTAACAGAAGTGGGCCGTAAGTGAAGATGGGCTTGAAGGACGTACACGTGGAGCATCTTCGAAGCGGCCTTGCGCTGAGAGTTTGGGCTAAGTTGCCCATGTATCTGTAATATATTAGATCGCGTTGTAATTTAGAATTAAGAGATAGAGTCTGGCCCGTGCACGGTTAGGTGCACGCCTCAATTAGAAAGTCCCTTGGACTATAAATATGTATCTAGGGTTATCGGAAAAAGAGGACAATCATCGTTCAACCAACACAAATCAGGCGCATCGCCACCCCTTCTCTTCGAGGGTTTCTCCCGGGTAAGCACCATGCTGCCTAGATCGCATCTAGCGATCTAGGCAGTACACGTCAACCTTGTACTGCTCGTGCTGAAGCCTTGTTGATGGCGAGCAGTACTATTTATCCTTAGGTGTTTAGGGGCTTGCATTGATGCTTTCACGTGCATATCTGCGTGGCAATGCCGTCCCTAGACACCTAGCTGCCCTTACGTCGATCTAGACGTAAGGGCAGCATCTTGCTTGTTCTTACTTAGTAGATCCGATCCGTTATAGTTGCTCCTTGCTCCGCAAGGATTAGTTTAATATCTGCATAGTTAGGCCTTATGCTGGGGTCGGATGATCCGGTGGTGCGTTAGGTGTTGTTTACCGTCCCTGCGAGGGATGTTCCGGGGATCAACGTTATGTTGGTTTTTAGGCCTCTCGCAGGGGTAGTTTGCATCGTCTCTCGTAGCTGCTAGGCCCGATCGCACTTAGGACGTTCCGATTATGCGGTGAAAACCCTAAACTGTCGTGGATCGCTTTAGCTTTGTCCTGATCAAGCAGGATCCCCATGCCATTGTAAATCCAACGAGAAACATGGGGCGATCGGCTCCTTGAGCCGATCCACAGGGAAACCTGAGAGCCGATAGGGCTCGTATTTAATGTTTACGTGTCTACCATGCAGGAACAATCGAAGCACTAACACCTTCCTGATCGGGTCTAGGTCAGGTGGCACGCCCTAGCAACCGCCAGGACGTTTGGCCAGAAGATTTGCGGGACGACGCGAGGTGCCAGGGATCCACTAAGCGGCCCTGGGAGCTTCCCGGCTCTTCGTGTTGCTTAACCAACGCCCGTCGGGGGGTTTTGGAGGGTAACACATTCTGGCACGCCCGGTGGGACCTCCACGTCGACATCCACGTCGACATCTTCTGCGACACCCACGTCAACATCCATGTCAACATCGGCATCTGAGGTGGCGGAGGAACCGATTACGTACAAGGATCTCCCCACGGAACACAAGAAGAAGTACGATGACCTGAAGGCCATCCTGGACGCCGAACTCATCGGCTCCTTTGAGAAGACCCGATCGCACGGCGTCAGGTTCAAAGGATTCGCACCACAAGGCATCCTCGATGGGTTGGATCTGTCCCTCCCTTCAGAGGAACGTACCAGAGCCCTGCGACAGGAAATCAACTACATGGTGGCCCATTCACTGCATCGGCACTCTGAGAGCCTGGTGAACACTTTGGAGCGCGTTGCGCTCCGTGTGGTGCAAGAGATCATGGAGCGTCGATACTCCCCTTCAGGACCTGTTCTAGGGACTCACCAGGGAGAGATGCAACTCCACACCAGGCCACCTCTGCCGTACGCAACGGCGGCTCCACAGCAACAAGGCTCACCGGCATACGTCGTCTACAAAGTTGGGGGTGACCCGGGCGACTATCAGTTCTTGCATGACCCGCCCAAGGAAATCCCACACGGATACGTGTGCGCGTATGTGCCGGATTGCAACAGCTGGACGCAAGCGATCCAGGCTCCACCAGGAGGGATTGCCGGAGCAGGAGCGATTGTTCCGGCAGGAAGAACGACTGCAGCAGCGGGGAGTCTAGGAGCGGAAGCTGAGAAACAAGCGTGGCTAGCCAAGTACACCACTGCACCAGTCCAGGAAAGCTCAGCCGCCAGTACCTCCACCGCAGATCAAATCAGCGCAGTCCTGAGAGATCAGTTCGGCATCTTGCCGAAGAAGAAGATAATCGGCTATTCCAAGCCGTACCCCAATGAGTTCGACCTGATCCCACTACCGCCTAAGTACCGGCTTCCGGACTTCAACAAATTCAGTGGGTCAGAAGGGTCAAGCTCCATCGAGCACGTGAGCCGATACCTGGCCCAGCTGGGCATGGTTTCAGTATCGGATCAGCTACGGGTGAGGTTCTTCTCGCAGTCCCTCACCGGTCCAGCGTTTGGATGGTACACCTCGTTGCCGCCAAATTCAGTGCAATCATGGAAGCAGCTGGAGGAACTGTTCCACACCCAGTACCATTCAGAAGGTACTGTTGTGGGTATACTTCATGGGTGTACCATCGACAGTGCCTAGATCCGGCAAGCCCGGGTGGCCCACAGATGGTGATGAGGCATGTGGCCCATCGGGCGGCCCAGTTGCTGTTGATCATGAAGGAAGAAGTCCAGCCCAGGATCAGCAGGCCGGATCCGTACCGACCTTAGGAGTAACCCGGATCCATGGAGGCCCATGAGGAATCCGGATCCAGTACGACATGTATGGAAGGCGGATCCGTGACGTGCACGACAAGATGTTGTACCGTAGTTAGGCTATCTGTAATCCGGCTAGGACTCTCCATGTAAACCCTAGATCCGTGCGCCTTTATAAGCCGGATCCCGGGAGCCCTAGAGGCACAACCACAACTCATTGTAACAACGCGAAAGCGCCCAGATAATTCCAGACAAGCAGCAGTAGGCCCTGTCATCGTGCAGGTGTTCCGAAGCTGGGTAACTCGCGTACCACCGTCCCGTGTGCACTCCGCCCTATGGCCCCTACTTCTTCTCCCCCTCGTGAGGATCCCTCCTCCGAGGTACCGTCGATTAGGCAACGACAGTTGGCGCCCACCGTCAGGTTCGTGATGACCCACAAGTATAGGGGGTGTATCGTAGTATCTTCGATAAGTAAGAATGTCGATCCCAACGAGGAGCAGAAGGTGTTGGCAGCAGTTTCGATGAAGGATTCACTGTAAATGCTCACAGACAAGTATTCAGGGGGTTTTGATATTGCAGATAAATAAAGTACAAGTAAATAAAATGCGAGAGAAATAATTGCAGCGAGTGGCCCAATCCTTTTTAGCACAAAGGACAAGCCGGTTTGTTTACTTATAATGACCAAACGTTCCTGAGGACACATGGGGATTTTAGTCTAGTACTTTCGCTTCATGTGGTTTAATAATCTTCATTGTTTTGATAAGTGTTGTGTGGGTGAACCTATGCTAATGCACCGCCCTTCCTAGGACTAATACATACTTGTGATTATACCCCTTGCAAGCATCCGCAACTACAAGAAAGTAATTAAGATAAATCTAACCACAGCCTTAAACTCTGAGATCCTGCGATCCCTCCTGCATCGATATACTAACGGGGGCTTAGGTTTCTGTCACTCCGGCAACCCCGCAATTAGCAACCAAATACAAGATGCACTCCCCTAGGCCCATAAATGGTGAAGTGTCGTGTAGTCGACGTTCACACGACACCACTAGAAGAATGACACCACAACTTAAATATCATAACATTGAATATTACTCAACCATAATTCACTACTAGCATTTAGACTTCACCCATGTCCTCAAGAACTAAACGAACTACTCACGAGACATCATATGGAATACAATCAGAGGTGATATGATGATGAATAACAATCTGAACATAAACCTTGGTTCAATGGTTTCACTCAATAGCATCTACAACAAGTATAGAATAACACCGGGAGAGTTTCCCCTATCAAACAATCAAGATTTAACCCGAATTGCTACAGCGGTGACGAGGTGCAGCGGTGGTGATGGCGGTGTAGATGGTGGAGATGATGATGATGATGATGGAGATGATGTCCCGCTCGATGACGATGGCGATGGCGTCGATTTCCCCCTCCGGGAGGGAATTTCCCCGGCGGATTCCTGCCCGCCGGAGAGCTCTTTTCTCTCTGGTGTTCTCCGCCCCGCAGAGGCGGCTGTAACCCTTCGTGAGGTCCTCTCTATGGCTTAGGTTTTCGGGACGAAGGAGTACGCGAAGAAAAGGAGGCGAAAGAGGCTGTGGGGCCCCCAGAGCATAGGGTGGCGCGGCCAGGCCATGGGCCGCGCCGCCCTATGGTCTGGGCCCACGTGGCTCTCTCTCTTCCCCTTCTGGCTCCCTCCGTCATCTGGAAAAATAGGAATTTACGTGAAATTCCCTTCCATAGTTGATCTTCCGAAATATTGCGTTCTGACGGTGCTTTTTCCAGCAGAATCCTGGCTCCGGTGCTTGATCCTCCAATGATGATGAAACATGCAAAATAGATGAAATAACATAAGTATTGTGTCCCAATATGAAATATATCAATGAATAACAGCAAATTATGATACAAAATAGTGATGCAAATTGGACGTATCAACTCCCCCAAGCTTAGACCTCGCTTGTCCCCAAGCGAAACTGAGCTCGATAAACAAGACCACATGTTTATGGAGTGAAAAGTCGATAAATAAAATACGGACAAGAAGCATCATATTCATTCACACAAGACATTCTAGTAAACAACTTCCTCATATAACTCATCTCGAAATAAGTAAAGAGAAATCACAAGTAAAGGTGCATAAGAAATCATAGTTGGTGATGGCAAACTTTGTTCTTGGTCAGAGAACTACTAACGGATTGTACTTCTAAGCAAAGCTTTCATATTAGATTTTATAGCTGAGCCTTCATATTCAAGCATAACAATCTCTTCATAATCATTGATAACTTCGAAGTCATATTCATTCAGATAAAATTGGTACTAAACAAGAAAGTATAGAAGACATGATTAACTGAATCATAGCATAAATGATTGGTTCACAACAACTCAATTGCTTGCTTAAGATAGAGGGAAATAGGTTTACTGACTCAACATAAAAGTAAAAGACAGGCCCTTCGCAGAGGGAAGCAGGGATTAAATCATGTGCTAGAGCTTTTCAAGTTTTGAAATCATATAAAGAGCATAAAAGTAAAATTTTGAGCGGTGTTTGTTGTTGTCAACGAATGGTAGCGGGCACTCTAACCCCCTTGCCAAACGAACCTTCAAAGAGCGGCTCCCATGAGGGACGGCATCTCTACCAGCAAGGTAGATCATCCCCCTTCTCTTTTGTTTACACATGTATTTTAGTTTTATTAAGGATGACACTCCCCCAACCTTGGCTTTCTCAATCCATGGCTAACCGAATCCTCGGGTGCCTTCCAACATTCACATACCATGGAGGAGTGTCTATTGCAAAATTAAGTTGCTTACTGATAAATCAGAGCAAAACATGTGAAGAGAATTATTAATGAAGGTTATTAATTGGGGCTGGGAACCCCGTTGCCAGCTCTTATTGCAAAATTATTGGATAAGCGGATGTGCCGCTAGTCCATTGGTGAAAGTCCGCCCAACAAGATTGAAAGAATAAACACCACATACTTCCTCATGAGCTATAAAACATTGACACAAATAAAGAGTAGTAGTTTGAATTATTTAAGGGATTTCTATTTTCGTGCCCTCAGTTCCTTAGTTGTACTCAGTTTTCCCCAGCTCCTTAGTTTTTCCTCAGTTTTACCCCCAAACGTTTGTCTGAAACCCGCAGAAGCAACTCAGACGGCAGGATTCCCGTTTAGTTGACCGTTCTGTCACGTGTGGGGCCGCGTCGTGTGGGGCCGCGTCGTGTGGGCCCGCGTCGCGTGGGGCTGGTAGAAAGGGACCGCGTGGGACAGGACGAGAAGCGTTTGGTTGCACGTGAGCAGGAGCTGGGTTCTGTCTCTCTCGGCCCCAAATTGGCATTATTTAGTGCACCTTTTTCCCCTCTTTCTCTCTGTCCTTTTCACCAAATTAGTATAAAATCTAGAGAAGCTTGCATTTCTGACTTTCTTCAATTATTTGTGCCTTTTGGCCCTCGTTGTTTGCCCAATATGGCAGCAAATCTAGTACTCCCTCTGGTCCATATGTATGTAGTTAAATCTAGAAGCAAATCTCCAGGATAATGTACGATAAATTCACAGTCATAGTAAATCAAGAAAACTAAGTACGGCCAACAAAATATAGTAGACTAGGGATAGATAATCCCTAGATAATATGGATAGATAATAGGCTGCATACACAGCAGCCAACATAGTAACAGGTTCTTCACAGCACCATCATATTAACATAACAACAAGGGATCCCTAGCTAACAACAAAGGGATCCCAACAACAAACTAGGAGGCAGCAGCAGCAGCAGCACACGTCCAGGGACTCCGCCTACCCCATCTGGCTCTGCCTCCACTTGTTGCTCTTGCTCCCCTTGGGAGCCTTGGGCTTGAGCGGAGGCATGCGGCCGGCGGAGATCTCCACCCGCTGCAAGCTGCGGAGGTGCATGCCGAGCGCCCTGTGCTTGGCGCGGAAGGAGTGGACGTTCACCGTCGTGCCGACGTTGGGGAAGGTGTTGCTGATGTTCTCAGCATGCGTGACGAGGCAGTTGAAGTCCGTGGCGCCGAGTCTCCTGGTGCAGAAGGGGCACCTGTACACCTCCTTGGCGAAGTAGGAGATGTACTGGCCGACCTGCAGCCTCCGCAGGACCTGGCGAGTCTTGACGTCCTCCTCCTCTTCGTCGCTGCCGACGTCGCTGCCAGACATCTGATCCATATCAAACAGAAACTAGTGAATGAGTTGCAACGATGACTAACGTACATGATAACAAAGTTAAGAAAAACAGAGTCAGCCTCAGTTAGAGTGGACATGATTATATATCTACAGGGAAGGTGTTAGCGAACTAAAGCTCATGCACAACAGATTTGTACACAGCAATGGTTCGCTGAACCCTCCCTGTAAAAATTTGTGCCCAACCATTCATCATAGGCAAAGAAACAGATTCTAGATCTGAACTAGATCTAAACTTGAACACATTCGAGATTATTTGCAAAATTAAACGGTTGATATCTTTTGATTAGTGCATAAAATAACTGATTGAGATCCCATGATTACTTGCATAAATTAACTGATTGAGATCCAATATTACTTGCATAAATTAACCGAACAGCCGAACCCCAAATCTTAAACGAAATCAAGAAGTGATCAAAACAAAATGGAATAAAATCGGCGCAAATATTAGCCCAATACTCATCCATCTACAGATCCATCTACACCAGCAAAAATAGGGTTCAAAAAGGAATGGGGAACAAAAAAGGAAGCAAACCGTAGTTACCTCGTTCCATGGGTCCTCCAGGGAGGTGTCGTAGGGGTTCGGGGGCGGGACGTACGGCACGGGGTCGTAGGGGTCGACCCATCCCGCCGGGATCTGACTGCCACCGGCGGCAGCAGCGTCCGATGCACCGGCGGCGGCGGCGGCGGCGGAGGCGTCGTCGTCCGTATAGGGGACGGCGCCGAAGATGGAGGCGTCGCGCTTTGCGCCCACCTCGACGATGGGATTGGCATTCTCCTTGTCCATCTCTACGGCGGAGGAAGAGGAAGAGGGAGAGGGAGAGGGTTTTTTGCTTTGGAGAAGATGATGGGACGTGAGAGAGTTGGCGATGCGTGAGCGAGTGAGAGTGACAGAGAGAGTGCGAGGAGGCGTCTATAAAGGCGAGGGGTGGTTAATGCGACCCGCGTCCTACGCGTGCACCGGTGCACGTCTGCACGTCTTGGACTTCTGCAACGCGACACGCGTCCACGATTGCACGTCTCGACTTCTCCACCGCGACCCGCGTCTACGCGTCAACAATTGCACGTGTCCTCGAGTCTAACCCTGGAAATTTAGATATACTCAGGTATACCCTCGAGTCTTATACTAGCATTTTTTGTGTGCTCAATTTTCCCCTCGAGTGCTAATACTGGCTAGTGCAATATACTCAGTTTTACCCTCAAGTGGCTGGTCAACAGAGAGTCAACAAATGGGATTAACTAGTTAAATGAGTCATTTAATGTGCAAAAAAATCCTAAAAAGAGTGGCACTTACTCATGGAGTCTTTACCACAAATTGCCACTTCTCAAATCATAGATAAATCATAGATAAATCAAGTTTTACCACAAATTGCCACTTCTCAAATCACCTAGTAGCTATGAAGGTGCATGGTTTTCCACAACAAGCCCTTCCCAAAACAGCTTCCCCCAAATCATACTTTGTCTAAATGAGGCCACAATTCTCACACTGATGTATATTGGTATTGCAAATAGTTTGAGGTAGGCCAAGATGGGTTTCATTGTACAAAACACACATTTTCCATTTTTCAAATCTCAAATTTGAATCCCTTAGTCTGTTTACTACTCAGGTGCCCTTGGTTTCTTGATAGTACTCAGTTTTGCCCTCTCTCTTCACAAATTCTCGCAGACGTGCATCATCGCCCTGATTGGTCTAGCCCATGTCACGCGGATCGTGCCCGCCGACCGTTGATCGTATGATATAGGGAACGGGCAGGATAACCCCTCTCTCTCTCTGTTGGCGGTTAATTAGCTTCCACCCTCTAAGTATGCTGAAGGGCGGTTTTCTGTATTATTTTTCACGCGCTAAAAATTATAAACTATTTTAGGCGTTACTTTTCACGCAAAAAAATGATAAACCATCAACAATTTGTTGTAGCCATTACTTTTCACGCAAAAAAATGATAAACCATCACCGATTTGTTGTTGCCATTACTTTTCACGCAAAAAAATGATAAACCATCAACAATTTGTTGTAGCCATTACTTTTCACGCAAAAAAATGATAAACCATCACCGATTTGTTGTTGCCATTACTTTTCACGCAAAAAAATGATAAACCATCACCGATTTGTTGTTGCCATTACTTTTCACGCAAAAAAATGATAAACCATCAACAATTTGTTGTAGCCATTACTTTTCACGCAAAAAAATGATAAACCATCACCGATTTGTTGTTGCCATTACTTTTCACGCAAAAAAATGATAAACCATCAACAATTTGTTGTAGCCATTACTTTTCACGCAAAAAAATGATAAACCATCACCGATTTGTTGTTGCCATTACTTTTCACGCAAAAAAAATGATAAACCATCACCTAATTTGTTACAAAAGCTGGTTTCAGTGAGACCTAACCAAGTTTGGCATACATGATGGCATACCTATAACAACAAGGAATATCTAAAAGGGAAAGTTTCAGAAAATTTGAAATTTAGGGTGAAATGATGCCATACATGATGCTGTTTTTCGAGGTTTTGACCTGAAAATCAATTGGGTATTATAAAGGGAAATAAAAAGTTCGAAAAATGTAAAAACGAAACAATCTATCTATCTATGTATAGAAGATCAGCTGTATGAAATTTGAGGTTATTTAGAGAAGGTAGAAAAAATCACCTTGTTAGAAAAGCTGGTTTCAGCGAGACGAAACGGCATGCGCTTAAGCAAAGTGATTTTTTCGAACATCTCCAAATGACCACAAATTTTCCATACATGATGCCATACGTGTAACAACAAGGAACCCTATCTAAAAAGTGTCAAAAAAGTTTGCCCAACCGTATAGCTCTATCAAAAAGAACCTCACCATGGCGCTAGTATAATTTTGGGATAGTTACAAACTTTCGTTACCTAACCTTCAACATGAAACTTGTTTCAAATTCATTTTGGCCTACGAGAAACAAATCCCAACTTGATTCGAGCACCACAGACTCCAAACGATGCCGATGCCGATATCGGCATGGTCAGAACGGCTATGCTCGCCGCCACTGCTAGGTCAACGTCGGGATGCACCCTCAATCCCGTCCCCTCATTCGATCACTGACACACCAGAGATACCGCCGAGGCCAATGCCGAACGTACATGCTGATGCCAATGCCGAACATGCATGCACGCCGCTGTGGGCACGGCCACGCCGACCCGCTATGCTGGACGCCACAGACCGCCGCGAGGTCTTTCCCTTCGCCACCACACTCTCCTAGCACCCACCTATACACGCCAGAAAGGAGAGACACTAGTTTTCTCTACATTGCTCGTGTTCGTGTCCGACACGGTCAGTCAAAGTTTTGACGTAGTCTTCGATGTCGTCGACCATTTCTTCTCTTCTTTGCATGGTTAAACGCGTCTAGTTCATATCTATCTAATGCGTCTGGTCTCGCCTCATGCAGTTCATTGTGGACGTCGATCTCATCTCGGCACCCCGCATGCCACCTCCTCCGTGCCATCGCTGTAGAGCTCCATTTAAAAATCTAATCCTACCCGTGTATTGCCCCTTGTATCAGCGTCATGGCCCCACTTGTCATTCGATATACCGAAGCCCCACTCGTTCGCGTTTTGGTCAGGGATACAGCGATGCTTACGGTCAAACAAAGATGGATGGTCTGACGTGTCTTTGCGGGCTCTACGTGGCCCCACTAGTCAGAAGATAACGGTCAACCGTCGGGCAACCGGCCGTTACATCACGTGTGATGGTTTCAGACAAAAGTTTGGGTAAAACTGAGGAAAAACTAAGGAGCTGGGGAAAACTGAGTACAACTAAGGAACCGAGGGCACGAAAATAGAAATCCCATTATTTAAAGGTAGCACATGAAGTATTTACTTGGAATGGCAGAAAATACCATGTAGTAGGTAGGTATGGTGGACACAAATGGCATAGGTTTGGTCTAAGGTGATGGATGTATGAGAAGCATTCCCTCTCAATACAGGTCTTTGGCTAGCAAGGTTTGATAGCAAGCATAAAGGTTGAGGGAAACAAACAAATATACATATGATAGAAACAATCATGCATCTTTCTCATAAGCACAAGCAATTTTAACTTCAGAATACTAAGCATAGAGATAATAGAGTAGTATATCTAAGTGTATTTCTCTCTTCTATTAAACATCAGGGTGTTGTTGCTATTGACCAATGCTAAGTTTGCCAAAACCAAATAGATTTACTTGATGCTCCCAAAGTGATATCAATACTCATGTCAAGAGTAATCATATAATGGAGATTGCAAACTAAAATAAGGTGTGCAAAAAGTAAATGATAAGACTTCTCATTAATATTCCATAACGATAACTCACACCAACGGATACATAGATAACTAACTAAGAGAGATACTTCCACATTGCATACTATTCCATATGATAACTTCCCTACTCATGATATGACACTACTTGATAGTAAAAGATAAAGGTAGTGATGATGTGATACCGCGGCACTCCCCCAAGCTTGGAACAAACCAAGGGGATGCCAATACCGATGATGAATTACTCCTTCGGTGATGATGGTGATGGATTCTTCTCGACAAGCTTCCTGACAAGCTCCTGTAAACCTTCAATCTCATAGGTGAGGTTGCGAATCATCTCCGAGTTGTGCTCAACGCGGCTCATAATCATGTCCGGTGGTGAATCCCAACTCTTAGAATTGTTTCCCCATCCTTCAGCTTCAGATTTCATCTCTCCTGCATTGTCAGAACGATTTATATCCCAATTACTTGGCAACACTACCTTGGGGGTCCTTTCAGTTTGACGATCGTAGATTAGATTGCGGTAAGGGTTGTAATTGCTCGGAGAAGATGTCCTTGGAGCCAAGTAATGACGTGGAACCGCTCCTCCGGTAGCGATTCGTGCACTCCTCTTGATGTTGGATGGATTTGATATCACGCCAATACTTGCGACGGTGGCTTGTTGGTGTTCCTGCGGAGCTTCCTCCACTTCTTCCTCATCCTCTCTTGCATCTTCTTTCTTCAGCTCCGGGTCTTGAATATTTTCCTTCAAAGGTTCCTTGTCCTTGTTGTTGGAGACCATGGTGCTTCTAGATCAAAACAAATCTGGCAGAAAACAGCTCGAAACAAAACACGACGAGAAAACGATATTACGGACCTCCAGGGGTCCGGGGGATTATATAGCAAAAAATTTACGACAAAAGGAAGGTTCCAGGCCGAAAACGAGTGGAAACGGGACGCCGAGGGGCTGTCACCATAGGTCGGCGCGGCCAGGGTGGGGCCCGCGCCGGCCTGTGGTGACGGGCCCTCGCGCGTCTTTTCCACTCCGTTTCGATTCCGTAATTTTTCATATTTTCTAAAAACAGCAGAAATAATGTTCGGAAAGGTAAACGCGGACTTTTTATTACCTGTACTGTTACCTATTCAAAGTCCAGTTCTGGCGGACTGTCAATTTGTCCTTTGATGAAAGCCTCCGGTGTTTCCACTTGAATAATATCAATATCAACATTATAAGAATCACCCGAGATATAATGCTTGAGTCTTTGTCCATTCACCACTTGTGTGGCATTGCCTTGGAGAGAGCTAATTTTAATTGCTCCTGAACGATACACCTCCTCAACAACATATGGTCCTTCCCACTTCGAGAGTAATTTCCCTGCAAAGAATCTGAGACGAGACCGATACAATAGAACTTGATCTCCAACATTAAATTCTCTTTTAATGATCCTTCTATCATGCCACTTCTTAACTTTTTCTTTAAAGAGTTTAGCATTTTCATAAGCTTCACTTCTCCATTCATCTAGAGAACTTAATTGCAACAACCTCTTATTACCGGCTAATTTAGGATCTTTATTTAGTTCTCTAACAGCCCAATAAGCTTTGTGCTCTAGTTCTAGAGGTAAATGACAAGCTTTTCCATAAACCATTTTATAAGGTGACATCCCCATAGGATTTTTATAAGCAGTTCTATAAGCCCATAATGCTTCTTTCAATTTGCTAGCCCAATTCTTTCTAGATTTATTAACAGTCTTACCCAAGATAGCTTTAATCTCTCTATTTGATAATTCTACTTGACCACTAGTTTGAGGGTGATAAGCAGAAGCAATTCTATGATTAATACCATACTTAGCAAGAGTTTTTCTAAAACCTCCATGAATAAAATGAGAACCTCCATCAGTCATAATATATCTAGGTACTCCAAATCTAGGAAATATAACATCTACAAGCATTTTTATAGAGGTCTCACCATCAGCACTTTTTGTAGGTATAGCTTCTACCCATTTAGTAACATAATCAACAGCGACAAGTATATGAGTGTTACCGTCTGAAGAAGGGAAAGGACCCATGAAGTCAAATCCCCAACAATCGAATGGTTCAATAACAAGAGTATAATTCATAGGCATTTCATTGCGTCTGGAGATATTACCAACTCTTTGACATTCATCACAAGATAAAATAAATTTCCTTGCATCTTTGAAGAGTGTTGGCCAATAAAAACCTGATTGTAGAACCTTTTGCGCGGTTCTATCTCCAGCGTGATGTCCTCCATAAACACTACCATGACATTTACTCAATATCTCCTGTTGTTCATATTCAGGAACACATCTTCGCATAATACCATCTACTCCTTCTTTATATAAGTGTGGGTCATCCCAAAAATAATGCCTCAAGTCATAAAAGAATTTCCTCCGTTGCTGAGCTGAAAAGGTTGGAGGCAAATACTTCGAAACAATAAAGTTAGCATAATCTGCATACCAAGGGCTCTCTCGCGAGCTCACCTTTATTACAGCCAATTGTTCATTTGGAAAACTATCATTAACAGGAACAGGATCATAAGCAATATTTTCCAATCTAGACAAATTATCAGCAACAGGATTATCAGCACCTTTCCTATCTACAATATGTAAATCAAATTCTTGCAACAGAAGTACCCATCTAATAAGCCTTGGCTTAGCATCTTTCTTTGTCATAAGGTATCTAATTGCAGCATGATCAGTATGAATTGTAACTTTCGAATCAACAATATAGGGTCTAAACTTGTCACAAGCAAAGACTACAGCTAACAATTCTTTTTCAGTTGTAGCATAATTTCTTTGAGCAGCATCAAGAGTCTTACTAGCATAATGAATAACATTTAATTTTTTATCTACCCGCTGTCCAAGAACAGCGCCTACAGCAAAATCACTAGCATCACACATAATTTCAAAAGGCAAATTCCAATCAGGAGGTTCGACTACAGGAGCAGTTGTTAAGGCTTTCTTTAGAGTTTCAAAAGCTTCCTTACAATCATCATCAAAAACAAAAGGTACATCTTTTTGAAGAAGATTAGTAAGAGGCTTTGAAATTTTAGAGAAATCTTTAATAAATCTCCTATAAAACCCAGCATGACCAAGAACACTACGAATACCTTTAACATCCCTCGGATAGGGCATCTTCTCAATTGCTTCAACTTTAGCTCTATCAACTTCAATACCTCTCTCGGAAATTTTATGTCCCAATACAATTCCTTCATTAACCATAAAGTGGCATTTCTCCCAATTAAGAACAAGGTTAGTTTCCTCACATCTCTGCAAAACTTTATCGAGGTTTCGCAAACAATTATCAAAAGAATTCCCATAGACAGAAAAATCATCCATGAACACCTCTACAATACTTTCGCAAAAACCATGAAAAATAGCAGACATGCATCTTTGAAAAGTAGCAGGAGCATTACATAAACCAAAAGGCATACGCCTATAAGCATAAGTTCCATAAGGACAAGTAAACGTGGTTTTCTCTTGATCTTTAGCTTTAACAGCAATTTGTGAAAACCCAGAATAACCATCAAGAAAGCAAAAATGAGTATTTTTAGATAACCTTTCTAGCATTTGATCAATAAAGGGTAAAGGGTAATGATCTTTCTTAGTAACTTTATTAACTTTACGAAAATCAATGCACATTCTATACCCTACAACTATTCTTTGAGGAATAAGCTCATCATTATCATTAGGCACAACAGTCATTCCTCCTTTCTTAGGAACGCAATGCACAGGACTAACCCATCTACTATCAGCAATATGATATATAATACCAGCTTCAAGAAGTTTTAATACCTCATTCCTTACCACCTCTTTCATCTTTGGAATTAGACGACGTTGATGTTCAACAATAGGCTTTGCATCTTCTTCCATATTAATAGCATGTTGGCAAATAGAAGGAGAAATCCCTTTCAAATCATCAAGAGTATAGCCAATAGCTCCTCGGTGTTTCTTCAATATTTCCAATAACCTTTCTTCCTCAATCTCTGAAAGCTTAGAACTAATAATAACAGGATATATTTTCTTATCATCAATATGAGCATATTTAAGATTATCAGGTAAAGGCTTTAAATCAAAAACAGGATCTTCCTTTGGTGGCGGTGTTGTACCCAAATCTTCCACCGGTAAATCATGCTTGAGAATAGGTTGGCGAAGAAAAATTTCCTCAAGCTCATCTCTTTCTTTCCTAAAAGCTTCACTTTCACTATTCTCCAAATGTTGCTGCAAAGGATTATTAGGAACAAGAACAATAGATGCACACTGCTCCATTTTAAAATCATTACTAGGCAAGTCAGTTTTATAAGGAGTTTTGGTAAATTTAGAAAAGTTAAATTCATAAGGTTCACCAGCAAATCTAGTCAAAATTTTCTCTTTCTTACAATCTATAATAGCTCCACAAGTATTTAGAAAAGGTCTACCAAAAATGATAGGACAATGATCACTAGCAGCAGAACCAAGTACCAAAAAGTCAGCAGGATATTTAATCTTACCACATAGAACTTCCACATCTCGAACAATACCAATTGGAGAATAGTTTCTCTATTAGCCAGATGAATAACCACATCAATATCTTCAAGTTCACAAGAACCAATTTCGTGCATAATCTCCGTGTAAAGCTCATAAGGAATAGCACTAACACTTGCACCAATATCACATAAACCATAATAGCAATGATCACCAATTCTAACAGATAGCATAGGAACACTAACTTGTTTGGATTTATTAGGATGTGAAACAATATTAGAAGCATCTTCACAGAAAATAATATGACCATCCTCCACATTTTCAGTCACAAGATCTTTAACTATTGCAACAGCAGGTTCAATTTTAATTTGTTCTTCAGGTTCTTTAGGTTTCTTTTCACTTTTATTAACCGCACTAGATATGACAGAGTACTCCTTCATTTTAGCAGGGAAAGGAGTTTTTTCAATGTAAGCTTCAGGAATAACATTATCAACAGTTTCAACCACTACACATTTGTTTACAGATGAATCAACTTTATCTTTATACGGTTCATGATACTTATCAAAATTCTTCTTAGGCAGTTCATAATGAGAGGCAAAAGCTTTATAAAGATTTGCAACAACTTGGGAATCAAGACCATATGTAGCACTCATATTACGAAATTTATCAGTATCCATAAAAGCTTCAATGCATTTATAATCATAAATTATACCTGATTCTCTATCTTTGTCGTTCTCCCATCCTTCAGTATTTTCTTGGATCCGATCAAGAAGGTCTCTTTTAAACTCTTCATTCTTGCGTGTAAATGATCCAGAACAAGAAGTATCCAGCAAGGTCTTGTCTTGAAAAGAAAGTCTTGCATAGAAATTATCAATAATAACATTACCAGGAAGCTCATGAATGGGACATTTGAGCATTAAAGACTTCAATCTCCCCCAAGCTTGGGCAATACTCTCTCCATCATGAGGCCAGAAATTATATATGCGGTTCCGATCTTTATGAATTTCACTTGGAGGATAAAATTTGGAATAAAATAAAGGTACAATGTCCTCCCAATCAATAGAATCACCATTCTTCAGCAATTTATACCAGTGCGCCGCTTTACCAGACAGCGATATAGTGAATAGTTTCTTCCTAACTTCATTCATAGAAATACCTGCACATTTGAATAACCCGCATAATTCATGCAAAAACAATAAATGATCACCAGGATGGACAGTTCCATCCCCTTCATAGCGGTTATCCATAACACGTTCAATAATTTTCATAGGTATTTTATATGGTACTACTTCCTCACCTGGCGCTTCATCCACTACCGTTGCAGTAGTAGTAGATTTCCCAAATAGAAATTGAAGAGAAGATCTCTCCATAATGATTTATAGCAGCAGGCAGAAATAAAATCAGCACAAACAGTAAAGGTTTTCCTTACCAATTCCACTTACCAATAGCGCTTCACTCCCCGGCAACGGCGCCAGAAAATAGTCTTGATGACCCACAAGTATAGGGGGTGTATCGTAGTATCTTCGATAAGTAAGAATGTCGATCCCAACGAGGAGCAGAAGGTGTTGGCAGCAGTTTCGATGAAGGATTCACTGTAAATGCTCACAGACAAGTATTCAGGGGGTTTTGATATTGCAGATAAATAAAGTACAAGTAAATAAAATGCGAGAGAAATAATTGCAGCGAGTGGCCCAATCCTTTTTAGCACAAAGGACAAGCCGGTTTGTTTACTTATAATGACCAAACGTTCCTGAGGACACATGGGGATTTTAGTCTAGTACTTTCGCTTCATGTGGTTTAATAATTCATTGTTTTGATAAGTGTTGTGTGGGTGAACCTATGCTAATGCACCGCCCTTCCTAGGACTAATACATACTTGTGATTATACCCCTTGCAAGCATCCGCAACTACAAGAAAGTAATTAAGATAAATCTAACCACAGCCTTAAACTCTGAGATCCTGCGATCCCTCCTGCATCGATATACTAACGGGGGCTTAGGTTTCTGTCACTCCGGCAACCCCGCAATTAGCAACCAAATACAAGATGCACTCCCCTAGGCCCATAAATGGTGAAGTGTCGTGTAGTCGACGTTCACACGACACCACTAGAAGAATGACACCACAACTTAAATATCATAACATTGAATATTACTCAACCATAATTCACTACTAGCATTTAGACTTCACCCATGTCCTCAAGAACTAAACGAACTACTCACGAGACATCATATGGAATACAATCAGAGGTGATATGATGATGAATAACAATCTGAACATAAACCTTGGTTCAATGGTTTCACTCAATAGCATCTACAACAAGTATAGAATAACACCGGGAGAGTTTCCCCTATCAAACAATCAAGATTTAACCCGAATTGCTACAGCGGTGACGAGGTGCAGCGGTGGTGATGGCGGTGTAGATGGTGGAGATGATGATGATGATGATGGAGATGATGTCCCGCTCGATGACGATGGCGATGGCGTCGATTTCCCCCTCCGGGAGGGAATTTCCCCGGCGGATTCCTGCCCGCCGGAGAGCTCTTTTCTCTCTGGTGTTCTCCGCCCCGCAGAGGCGGCTGTAACCCTTCGTGAGGTCCTCTCTATGGCTTAGGTTTTCGGGACGAAGGAGTACGCGAAGAAAAGGAGGCGAAAGAGGCTGTGGGGCCCCCAGAGCATGGGTGGCGCGGCCATGGGCCGCGCCGCCCTATCCCTGGACCACCTCTCTTCTTTCCTTCCCTCCGTCATAAAAAAATTACGTGAAATTCCCTTCCACAGTTGATCTTCTGAAATATTGCGTTCTGACGGTGCTTTTTCCAGCAGAATCCTGGCTCCGGTGCTTGATCCTCCAATGATGATGAAACATGCAAAATAGATGAAATAACATAAGTATTGTGTCCCAATATGAAATATATCAATGAATAACAGCAAATTATGATACAAAATAGTGATGCAAATTGACGTATCAATGAGAGAAACAGTCTCGAATACATCCAACGTTTCGAACTGTCAAGAACCGATTCTATTCGGCTCACCTAACTGAGAAAGAGGCAGTCGAGCTGGCCGTGGCAGGCCTTGCAGCGTCGTTCAAGGACCTGACGTTCCAGGTTGAGTACAACTCGTTGACGCACCTGGTCAATAGACTGACCTTATATGAACAGCGCCATCCAGAACTGTACCAGGACAAGTTCAAGCGCGCGATAACCCTGGTCAATGCTGATGAGGATGAAGATTCTGCGGAAGATCAGGAAGTTGCGGTAGCCGAGTGGACTCGGACGCCAGTACCTGTGTCCTGCAAATGGGTGAACCCGCCAGGGCCTCCAAGAGGGTTGGACTTTGACGTGACCAAGACTGAACAGATCTTCGATCTGCTTCTGAAAGAGAAACAGTTGAAGCTACCCGAAGGACACAAGATCCCTACGGCACAGGAGATGAACAAGAGGCCATACTGCAAATGGCATCATACGTTCACGCACGCCACCAACGACTGCAAAGTGTTGCGCGCACAAATTCAGATGGCGATAGAATCAGGCCGATTAACTTTCGGACAGTTTGCCATGAAGGTAGACATGCGTCCGTTCCCGGACGTCAACATGGTGGACCTAAGCCACTCCATAAGAGAGCCAGGGTTCTCTTTCGATGTCAATATGGCAGGGTTTGTGATCCGCCATGGCGTGGACAAAGCAGAGAGCAGCCACTCCCGTGGCAAGGATAAAGAAGAGGCCGTTCCATGCGACCGGCCCCAAGATGATGACAGACGGTACCTAACCGAGGAGGAGGTGAGAAGCATACGGTATCAGCGCCCATTATCCGTACATCTCCTCAACAAATATGAGCAGCAGTACGACCGACGTCGGCGCTACGACGAAGACGATGAAAGATATCGTCGGTCTGATGCGGAGAACAGGAGGTATCGTCAGAACAGCGGCAACAACGACGGGTACGAACGTCGCGCCAGTGGGAGGTCAAGGGAGCAAGACAACGTGGATAAGCACTGGAACTGTCCCTTCTTCAAACATTGCTGGGACTCAGGAATGAGCCGATTGCCAACAATCGAGAACTGCCCAGAATGCACACAGCAAAGGAGAAGGACGAACGAAGTTTCAGTGTTCGAGCGTCTAGGACCTCTCCCACATCAGAGTAAACGAGCTGAGTCATCTCAAGAAGAAGACTTTGAGGAGTCGGATGGAGAAGAAGATAGGTATCACCGA
This sequence comes from Lolium multiflorum, assembly GCA_030979885.1. Taxonomy (NCBI): domain Eukaryota; kingdom Viridiplantae; phylum Streptophyta; class Magnoliopsida; order Poales; family Poaceae; genus Lolium; species Lolium multiflorum. The sequence continues at coordinate 47,083,372 of CM061753.1, read as the reverse complement.
CCAAGGTGGTGCCCTGATGGACTCAGCCATTCTCAGAAGCGTAGGGTGCAGCGGCTGCGAAACTTGGAAGAAGCCGAGGCACAGTACCTGTACACATTGAGAAGAGCACGGCCCGATCTGGCCGCGAAAATCCAGCAAACGTTGGAGACAAAGGCGCGCCCGCCAAAGAAAGTATGGCGCCCAAAACAGGCGAAAGCCGATGCACAGGCATCGGCTGATGCCGATGCAGAGGCATCGGCTGATACGAACATGATATCCATGACCCGGACGGAGTAGCAAGTCCAAGACATTGGACATACGTGGCAAGGCCGATCCCTGAGATCGGCCCTCAAAAAATGAAAAGCAAAGGATCTTATCTCCAGCATGCCACGTAGCTACAATGAAAATCCAAGAAGTTGCAAATCATCGCCAAAGCCTTGCAACAAAAAGGAGGCCGATTCCCGCAATCGGCCAAAATTATCCTCAAAATACCTTGTCTGTGTTCAGCACTGATCCAACAGATGCCTGAAGAGCCGATGCCATCAATCACTTGACAGAATCGGCTCGGGGGGCACATATGGATGAGATACGAGGATACGGAGCTGGGAACGGATGTCAAACGTCCAGCAGAGCAGCTCAAGTATGGGGGCCGATATATAAACAAATCGGCCACAAAAAATCGAAAATATAGAAATTTTTGAGCAAAGCCGATGCGTAGACATCGACTTAAGAACGAAAAGCCGGTGCACGGTCATCGACTCAAGGGGTGCAAACTGTTCTAAGAAGAAGCCTGATGAGGTAGTCTTCGAGTCACATGACGAGGCTCTACTCTGCGAGGACCTCCAACTGATTGGTGGCTCAGGTCTTCTCTGCGAGGACCTCCAACTTCGTTTGCAAGCCTTCAAGTATAGCGGTGCTAGCAGAAGCGTCAGTTTGGGCGCCCGAAACTGCCCATAGGTTTGACCAAGGTGACGATCTCAATATTTTCACCAGAAGCTGCATCGTTGAATTGAAGGAGCTCGGGGGGCATATACAGAGAAGGTACAAGACCGCGAAAATGTACCCAGGTGAGCCGATTCAAGGATCAATCGGCTGATAAAAACTTTCAGCACAGCCGATGCTTGGACATCGACTCTAGTACAATTGCATGAGATCTACCAGCTGCATGTTCAAAATGCGAAGTCGGCAGCACTGTCAGAGGCATCAGTAAAGCTGTTGGTGATTCATCTACCACATCGGCTTTCAGTGGAGGGAAGGTAGTCGATGGGGGCAAGTTTGGCTGGTTCTGCATAGTGATTGCCTCGAGTTACCGGCAAAGCCCTTTCTTCGATCTGCGTATCCTCACCGTTAGCTTCGCCTTGACTGAGGCTCGGGGGGCAGCTGGTTTGATGAGTGCTCTATTTTCAAGGCCGATTGGGGTATCATCGGCTGATCCTTCGTCGCAACTTCCTTCAGCAAATGATGAGTTCTTGAAGAGTATCAGGCCTCAAAGTCATCAGCTGAGGAGTGGAGGGATGGATTACGTAGGACCGATGCGTTAACATCGGCTTATTAAGCGTTGGTTGAGGAAAATCGGCTAAGTCAATTGAGGAAAAATCGACAAAGTCTGATTAAGAGGAAATTCTTCATTAATAAAAGGAATTTCTTACAATGGAGAGCTGATTACTCAAACAAAAGGGGAACAGATTACTACTGCTGGTCCTATGCTAGCGAATCCCTACTCTAAGGGCTGTTGCCGTCTTCGTCATCGCTGGGGTAGCCGCCCTCATCGCTACTGTTGACGAATTCCTCGTCGCTGCTACTGTGACCTTCAGCGGGGGCCTCCTCCTCGTCATCATCATCATCCTCATCGGACCAGGCCCAGCCACGGATGCGCTTTGGCGGCGGTTCCTCGGAGGAGGTATCATCCTCTGGTTCCTTCTTCGTGTCGGGAGATATCTTCGTCTTCGTCGTCCTCTTCTTCTTCTTCTTCTTCCTCTTTGGTGGAGGAAGTGAATTTGCCCCGGAAGAGAGGGTCGTTGCTGTCGCTCTCCGCCTCTAGTTCTCCATCGATCAAGAACCGAAGATCATCTTCCCCGTCAGTCAGGGGCATGTCACCATCCGACCAGACGAGGTCTTCGGGTCGGCCTTCGGGCACGAAGTCGAAGTCAAATTCTTGCTCATCCCAATGCTCGGGAGCGCGCCGGTTGTATGCTTCCGTCTGATTGACCTCCGGCTCTCCCTCGCTTGCGGAAGAGGATTGGGAAGAGGAAGAAGAAGACATGGCTATGAAGGAAGAGGGTTTTTTGGCTAACGGCTGGAGATGAGAAAGAGAACTACAGGAAGTGGCCGAATAAAAGGGGGAATATATGGTTTAATGCCTAAGCAGTTCCCGAGGACGTGGTGCCAGAACCGTCAAGTCGTGCAGAGAAGGCGAGGAGGCAAGACGTCATCATGAGGAAAACTGCGACGGTTCTGCCACGACATGACCCTTCGAAGGAAACAGATGGTTTTGCAATTACCATTATCAAAACCAGGGGGGCATGTGTTACCACCCGATTTTGGCCAAATCAGGAGGTGGGCCGTAAGTGAAGATGGGCTTGAAGGACGTACACGTGGAGCATCTTCGAAGCGGCCTTGCGCTGAGAGTTTGGGCTAAGTTGCCCATGTATCTGTAATATATTAGATCGCGTTGTAATTTAGAATTAAGAGATAGAGTCTGGCCCGTGCACGGTTAGGTGCACGCCTCAATTAGAAAGTCCCTTGGACTATAAATATGTATCTAGGGTTATCGGAAAAAGAGGACAATCATCGTTCAACCAACACAAATCAGGCGCATCGCCACCCCTTCTCTTCGAGGGTTTCTCCCGGGTAAGCACCATGCTGCCTAGATCGCATCTAGCGATCTAGGCAGCACGTTTATTCGTTAACCTTGTACTGCTCGTGCTGAAGCCTTGTTGATGGCGAGCAGTACTATTTATCCTTAGGTGTTTAGGGGCTTGCATTGATGCTTTCACGTGCATATCTGCGTGGCAATGCCGTCCCTAGACACCTAGCTGCCCTTACGTCGATCTAGACGTAAGGGCAGCATCTTGCTTGTTCTTACTTAGTAGATCCGATCCGTTATAGTTGCTCCTTGCTCCGCAAGGATTAGTTTAATATCTGCATAGTTAGGCCTTATGCTGGGGTCGGATGATCCGGTGGTGCGTTAGGTGTTGTTTACCGTCCCTGCGAGGGATGTTCCGGGGATCAACGTTATGTTGGTTTTTAGGCCTCTCGTAGGGGTAGTTTGCATCGTCTCTCGTAGCTGCTAGGCCCGATCGCACTTAGGACGTTCCGATTATGCGGTGAAAACCCTAAACTGTCGTGGATCGCTTTAGCTTTGTCCTGATCAAGCAGGATCCCCATGCCATTGTAAATCCAACGAGAAACATGGGGCGATCGGCTCCTTGAGCCGATCCACAGGGAAACCTGAGAGCCGATAGGGCTCGTATTTAATGTTTACGTGTCTACCATGCAGGAACAATCGAAGCACTAACACCTTCCTGATCGGGTCTAGGTCAGGTGGCACGCCCTAGCAACCGCCAGGACGTGGCCGGAAGATTTGCGGGACGACGCGAGGTGCCAGGGATCCACTAAGCGGCCCTGGGAGCTTCCCGGCTCTTCGTGTTGCTTAACCAACGCCCGTCGGGGGGTTTTGGAGGGTAACATAGGATGGCAAAATATATTACTTAACAGAAGTGTGTATTAAAGGTGTATACAAGATACAACCAAGAGTTTTGCTAGTCCGTAGAATACTAGATAGGAATACAAACTTCAATTGGATGAAGTGAGTATTGCGGAGTTGGAATCTTCACCGATGAAATAGTCAAAGAGTTTTTGATTTCATCAGAAACGATGAAGATGCTTGCATTTGCAAGAAATTAAGTGGGAGCGCTGAGACATATTTGTAATACTTTATGTAGCTGACATATCATTGATTATAAATAGTGTAATTATATAATTGATTAAAAAGGTTTCATTGAGAATTAACTTCATTGAAAGGATATGGACTAAAACATATTTAGTGTCAAGATCTATGAAGATAGATTAAAACACATAATAAGTTTAAGTCAAAGTACATAGAATGGATATTGAAGTAGTTCAATATAGAAATATTAAGAAGGTGTTCTTTGCATACAAAGGTTTAACAAGACTTGAGTGTATTTGACACTCGATGAGTAAAAACACATGAGTGATTTTGGATCACAAATAATATGTACAAAATCAGATGTCCTGTGCTCTAAAAAGTTAGGAGCATATACCAGAATGATTCATGTGATGATCATTGGACAAACAGTAAGAATATCCCTGTGTGCTTCAGAAGAACCAAGGATATATATATAATTTTATATGGAGTAATGACAAACAAATCGCTGTAAGGTGTTGCACCGATATTAGTTTGGTCACATATAAGAATTAATTTCAAATCTCAATTAGGCTAAGTGTTGTTTAATAGGTAGCACAATGCTAGATTTAGAAGAGTTCTAAATGTTGTGACGGATTCTACAAACGAAGGTAGAATATGTCATTGTTTTGACAATGACTAAAGATGTTAAGTCAAAAAGTTCTTTGAGAACTTGGTGTAGTTCCGATAGTGTCAGAACTTTGAAGCTATATTGTGTGTGACAATATTAGTGACATATTTCAGACCGCGGAATTAAGGTTCCACCAGAGGACTAAGCATATATGCCGACTCATTTGGAAAATGAGTGATGCGTTGAGACGCAAATGAATTGCAAAATACATACGTTTCTGAGCGTGTCAGATCCGTTGACTAAAACCTCTCCCGTGAGCATAACATGATAAAACACCAGAAGGCCAAGGTGTTATATCTTTACAAATGTAAACTAGATTATTGACTCTAGTGCAAGTGGGAGACTGTTGGAGATATGCCCAAGAGGCAATAATAAAATGGTTATTATAATATATCTTTGTGTTTATGATAATGTTTACATATCATGCTATAATTGTATTAACCGAAACATTGATACATGTGTGTTGTGTAAACAACAAGGAGTCCCTAGTAAGCCTCTTGAGTAACTAGCTTGTTGATTAATAGATGATCAAGGTTTCATGATCATGAACATTGGATGTTATTAATAACAAGGTTATGTCATTACGTGAATGATGTAATGGACACACCCAATTAAGCGTAGCATAAGATCACGTCATTAAGTTCATTTGCTATAAGCTTTCGATACATAGTTACCAAGTCCTTTCGACCATGAGATCATATAAATCACTTATGCCGGAAGGGTACTTTGATTACATCAAACGCCATTGCGTAAATGGGTGGTTATAAAGATGGGATTAGGTATCCGGAAAGTATGAGCTTGAGGCATATGGATCAACAGTGGGATTTGTCCATCCCGATGACGGATAGATATACTCTGGCCCTCTCGGTGGAATGTCGTCTAAATGGCTTGCAAGCATATGAATGGTTCATAAGAGACCACATACCATGTGTTACCACCCGATTTTGGCCAAATCAGGAGTTGGGCCGTAAGTGAAGATGGGCTTGAAGGACGTACACGTGGAGCATCTTCGAAGCGGCCTTGAAAGTTTGGGCTAAGTTGCCCATGTATCTGTAACATAGTAGATCGCGTTGTAATTTAGAATTAAGAGATAGAGTCTGGCCCGTGCACGTTAGGTGCACGCCTCAATTAGAAAGTCCCTTGGACTATAAATATGTATCTAGGGTTATCGGAAAAGGAGGACAATCATCGTTCAACCAACACAAATCAGGCGCATCGCCACCTTCTCTTGAGGGTTTCTCCGGGTAAGCACCATGCTGCCTAGATCGCATCTAGCGATCTAGGCAGCACACGTTTATTCGTTAACCTTGTACTGCTCGTGCTGAAGCCTTGTTGATGGCGAGCAGTACTATTTATCCTTAGGTGTTTAGGGGCTTGCATTGATGCTTTCACGTGCATATCTGCGTGGCAATGCCGTCCCTAGACACCTAGCTGCCCTTACGTCGATCTAGACGTAAGGGCAGCATCTTGCTTGTTCTTACTTAGTAGATCCGATCCGTTATAGTTGCTCCTTGCTCCGCAAGGATTAGTTTAATATCTGCATAGTTAGGCCTTATGCTGGGGTCGGATGATCCGGTGGTGCGTTAGGTGTTGTTTACCGTCCCTGCGAGGGATGTTCCGGGGATCAACGTTATGTTGGTTTTTAGGCCTCTCGCAGGGGTAGTTTGCATCGTCTCTCGTAGCTGCTAGGCCCGATCGCACTTAGGACGTTCCGATTATGCGGTGAAAACCCTAAACTGTCGTGGATCGCTTTAGCTTTGTCCTGATCAAGCAGGATCCCCATGCCATTGTAAATCCAACGAGAAACATGGGGCGATCGGCTCCTTGAGCCGATCCACAGGGAAACCTAGAGCCGATAGGGCTCGTATTTAATGTTTACGTGTCTACCATGCAGGAACAATCGAAGCACTAACACCTTCCCGATCGGGTCTAGGTCAGGTGGCACGCCTAGCAACCGCCAGGACGTTTGTGAAGATTTGCGGAGACGACGCGAGGTGCCAGGGATCCACTAAGCGGCCAGCTTCCCGGCTCTTCGTGTTGCTTAACCAACGCCCGTCGGGGGGTTTTGGAGGGTAACACATTCGGCACGCCGGTGGGACAATCTTACAACATCCACGTCAACACCGACATCCGAGATGGCGGAAGAACAAATCACCGCAAGGATCTCCCTGCGGAGCACAAGAAGAAATACGATGAGCTGAAGGCCATCCGTGAAGCCGAACTCATCGGCTCCTTTGAGACAAACCGTTCTCACAACATCAAGCTCAAAGGAAACACGTGTCCGTCGCATGGCGTCAACACGGTAGATCTCAGCCACTCCATAAGGGAGCCAGGGTTCTCCTTTAATGTCAACATGGCCAGGCTGGTGAACTGCCACAGCGCGGACAAAGCAGAGAGTAGCCACTCTCGTGGCAAAGATAAAGAAGAGGCCGTTCCATGCGACCGGCCCCAAGATGATGACAGACGGTACCTAACCGAGGAGGAGGTGAGAAGCACACGGTATCAGCGCCCACTCTCCGTGCATCTCCTCGACCAATATGAACAGCAGTACGACCGACGTCGCCGCTACGACGACGACGATGGAGGATATCGTCGGTCTGATGCAAACAGAAGGTATCGTCAGCATGACGGCAACAACGACGGGTACGAACGTCGCGCCAGGGGGAGGTCAAGGGAACAAGACAACATGGATAAGCACTGGGACTGTCCGTTCTTCAAACATTGCTGGGACTCAGGAATGAGCCGATTGCCAACAATCGAGAACTGCCCAATGCAAACAACAAAGGAAAGGACAAGTGAAATTCCAGTGTTCAAGCGTCTAGGACCCTCCCACCACATAACAAACGAGCTGAGTCCTCTCAAGAAGAAGACTTCGAGGAGTCAGATGAAGAAGAAGATAGGTATCACCGACCAAGGTGGTGCCCTGATGGACTCAGCCATTCTCAGAAGCGTCGGGTGCAACGGCTGCGAAACCTAGAAGAAGCCGAGGCACAGTACCTGTACACGTTGAGAAGAGCACGGCCCGATCTGGCCGTGACAATTCAGCAAACGTTGGAGACCAAGGCGCGCCCGCCAAAGAAAGTATGGCGCCCAAAACAGGCGAAAGCCGATGCACAGGCATCGGCCGATGCCGATGCAGAGACGTCGGCTGGTACAAATACAGTGTTCAGGATCTCGTCAGAGATTTATGATCCAAGACATGGTGAGCATGCCTCCGTCGAGCCACGTCACCATAATAAGAGACCAAGAAGTTGTAAACCCTCATTAAGCATGACAATGGAAAAGGAGGCCGATTTCAGCGATCGGCCAGCATTATCCTCAACATACGCTTTGCCTGTGTTCAACATTGACTTGGCAGGCGATGGGAAGCTGGGTTATGGGTTTACGACAGCTGACAAGCTAGAAAAGATTGAGGAAGTCAAGAAGGATATCAAACAGATGTTGGACGCCGGGTGCCTCAGGCCGTACAGGGGCACTGAATGGACTTCTAATGTTGTACTTACAAAGAAGAAGGATGGCCGATGGCGCGTCGCTATAGATATCCGGAACCTCAACGGCGCTACTCTATCGGATGAATAGTCGGATCGACAACTGCAAGGGGAGCCGATTCCAGCGATCGGCTAAAATTATTCCCACTATCCACTGTTGTGCTGTTTATCATGGTGAATCGTGAGATAGTCTTGAACTGGCTGAAAAGCCGACATCCTCAATCATTTGAAGGATTCGGCTTGGGGGGGCATATACACAGAGAAGGGTTAAGGCCACGGATGGCTAGTTATAAAAAAAAACATTCGAATTTCGACGCAAGAAGCACAAGCTGTTATCCGCAATCAAAGGCGCGAGTTCAGTACAACATTCAGTAGCTTACACAGGAGGGTTCTTCTGAAGAAATTCATCAAGAGCGCGAAGGGCGTCGGCACGGATACGATCCACTTCGGCAATCTCAGCCTCGTCGTCTTCGTCTTTGCCTGTCACCAATTGGCCGCTCAGTTCGCGAATCTCCGCCAAATCAGTTTTCAGATCGGCTGTGAGGCCTTGCGCTTCCTCTCGAGAGCGGGCAATGAAGGCCTCCTTCTCTTGGATAAGCTGCTTGGTCATCCTCACCTTCTCTTCAAGGCTCTCCAGTTCCTTGCGCAGGGTTTCGAGTTCTGTTATTGGCAGAAGTATCAGTCTTGGCGTCCAGAGCAGTCTTTTTCTCGTTAAGCCGTTGACATTTCTCTGCAATATCGGCTCTCAACGGGAGCTGAGCGCGACGAAGGGTAATTCTTTGGCGAGCCGATTGCACTCCTGACTTGAAAGCCGACAGAGTCGCAGCTGGCCAAAGCTTCACCCGCAGTGTCATGGGGAGATGAGGCTGGATCTCGTCAAGGATACCTTTGATTGCCTCGGGATTTTCGACCAAGATCTCAATTGAGGAGGAGAGCAAAGCCTTGAGGCGCTGAAGGGGACCGTGGACCATCTCAAGGCTTGGCCCTTCATTTGCTTTGGGTGCAGCTGGCTCGATGGATTCCGGATCGAACGTCAGTAAGCTCGAAGGATCACATCCCTGACAGGCAGACAAGAGCGACGTGAACATGCAACACATGAAAGCGTAGAGCCAAGGGAATGGAGTATACCTCTCCCAAAGAAGGGGGAGCGGCCGATGTAGGAACGATCGGCTGAGCCGTGGGTTGGGCCAGATTAGCAACTGGACCAACCGCACTTGTCGAGGCGGCCAGACCTAGTGTGGCCGAGGGCATTGGGACCTCCTCGTCGTCCCCGCTAGATATCTCATTAATCTGCAAGAGGAATGGTGAGCCGATCCAAGTAACATCGAGACAACAGGGGATATGAATGGATGAAGTGGTTACATTCGAAACCTCTTGACTTGAGGAGGGAGCTTGCGAGTCTCTGCGAACCCTTTTGACGCACCGACGCTTCACACGGGACCTTGCTTGGATTGGAGCTTGAGGGGCAACAGGCTCGGGAGTCGATTTCTTCCCAGAAACTGACGCAGGTGAGTCCGTATGGCTCTGCGTGGTGGATCTCTCAGAATTACCTGGGCTCGAGTCCCTCTGGCTAGAATGTGCCTCCTCGCTGGAGTTTTCTTCAGTGGAAGTCTGCAAAAGGAGGTAGATACATGTCGGAAAAGGACTGGGAGGACAGATGGCAATCAGGGCTTGGGTTAACTTACGTGCAAGTGTTCTTGGATAGGAGCTTTGCGCTTCAGGGTCTTCCTGGCAGCTACTTTCCTCACCGCCTTCCTCGCTTGGGTAGAAGCTCGGGGGGCAACAGGCCCCGAAGATGCTTTGCTCGGGAGCCGATTTTGGTGAAATCGGCTGGCCTTGCATTATGACCTTCTTCAAGGCCGGCGAGTTCTGACAGAAGAGAACTACCGGAGCTGGCGGAAAGAATGTGAAGGGAGAGCCGTCGATCTGCGTGGGCTCTGGGCCATCTTGTTCCTGCCAAGAAGTAAAGTCAGGTTTTTAGACAATCCTCATGGGCAATTGCAAGAAATTTCAATGCAGTGGTACCTGATGTGCGGGAATGCTATATTCAGCATCGAGTTGCCTCAGCAACGGTCCTAGAGCTCTTCTGAAGGCATGGGTCTTCCACATGGACCACCAGGTATCAAATCCATCGGTAGTGGTGGTGAAACGGAGGTTGTGGGGAATTGGGATGGCCAGAGCGTCAAAGAAGGTGTAGCATCTTTGGCCAGTAAGGATGTCAGGCAGTTCAGCTCTGCTTGCTGTCAGGTGATGAAGAAAGAAGTGTGGAGGCACTTGCCCAAGACCGAGCTGACGAGCTACCACCACTGGTTGGTAAGACTCGTAACCAGGCTTGATGATCCGGTTAGAGGTACTCATGCCAACTGGGAGGAAGCAAGGACGGATCATGATGGAGTACAAGTGCCGGGTGCCGCGTCATCGGCAAAGCTGTCTAATCGGAAGGAGACTGGGTTCTCGAAGTTCTCCGATTCAGTGTAGGGAAGAACAGGGGGTCCTTGAGCCTTGGAAGAAGATCTGGAACCACCCTGCTGCTTCTTTAGGAATTAGCCTGCTGCCTGGGAGGCCATACAGGGCTTGACCATAACTGGTGCATCGGATCTCCCTCCCGTCGGTATCTGGGAAGGTGCAGGTGGTCAAAGGTGGAAAGTCTGGGATTTGGTTCTGAAAGTATAGCTGAGCCCATAGTTGAATAAACCACCAGGACCCCCTGTCTTTACTGTTCTTTGAGAAAACAGTTTGACCGACATCAGCTGGAGATCGATAAACCTCCCCAAGGAACAGTTTGCCAAGGCCAAGGCGAGTGCCTTTGGCAAGTTCGTAGGCCAGGGAATGGTAATTCTTAGTTGGAGCGAGAGAAGGACCGCAGAATATGAAGTGCTCCAGCCAGAAGTTTAAGAAGGCTGTGTGTTCTCTCTCGGTTACAGGGCCTTTGGTTTTCATGTAACGCTTCAGATAGGCGCCCCAGCTTGTGCACTCTTTTTTAGAAGAGAGGGTGAACGGGACTTTTGGCAATTTGAAAGCAGAGGGGCTGGGAGATGCAATATCAAGGCCTGTGATCATGGTTACATCCAGCAGAGTTGGCGTCATGGGGCCATGGCCGAACATAAAACAGTTTAGTGCGTCGGACCAAAAGTAGCCGATGGTTTTCAGAATGTTCTCATTCTTTTCAAGAGGAGACAGTGATAATGACAATGCATCGGCTATCCCTATTGTTTCCCAGGTGGCGTAATGGGTCTTAGACACTCTATTGTACCATGCTACCCAACCTTCAGGGGGATTAGGCCAGGCTCGCAGGCAGTCGGCCCAGGAAGTCAGATCTAAGTTCTGGTTCGCGAAGGGGATCCTGTTGGCCTCACAAGAGATTAAATGGGCAGGGCTCTCGGAAGAACGGGGGCCAAGACACATGGAGTTTGGGAGAGAAGGATGCGGCAACAGGATATCGGAGACCTAAAATTAACAACGGGACAGAAACATTAATTCAGGTGTTCCTCCGTTCAATCCTGAGTTTAATCCTAATGGCGAAGAAGCAGTGGAGTATTACCTTCAGACCCGAGACCATGGCGTTGGCGTTGGACGATTCCGCCATTGGATGCGTTGCGGAGGTAGGGCGGCGCTGTTGAGATCTGAAGCTTGTGGAGCTGCTCGGGTCGCGGATTTTGGGGATCTGAGATGGAGACTACAAGTTACCGTTTGAGAGGGACGAAATAAGGTCTGCCTATGCTCGTTTTATGGTAGAGGCCGATGCGACACCATCGGCTCTTTTTTGGGGTTGTTTGACTTCGGCCGTCGACCAAGTTAAGTAGAAGCCGATAGTTTAAAAGGGAAAGGACGAAAAGAAGAGCCGATTACTCGGGAGTTGCCAGAGCTGTCAGATCATGCAGAGGAGTTGAGAAGGCAAGATGTCATCATGAAGAATACTGCGACGGTTCTGCTCTGCCACGACATGACCCTTCGAAGGAGACAGATGGTTTTGCAATTACCATTATCAAAACCAGGGGGCATGTGTTACCACCCGATTTTGGCCAAATCAGGACCGTAAGTGAAGATGGGCTTGAAGGACGTACACGTGGAGCATCTTCGAAGCGGCCTTGCGCTGAAAGTTTGGGCTAAGTTGCCCATGTATCTGTAACATAGTAGATCGCATTGTAATTTAGAATTAAGAGATAGAGTCTGGCCCGTGCACGGTTAGGTGCACGCCTCAATTAGAAAATCCCTTGGACTATAAATATGTATCTAGGGTTATCGGAAAAGGAGGACAATCATCGTTCAACCAACACAAATCAGGCGCATCGCCACCCCTTCTCTTCGAGGGTTTCTCCCGGGTAAGCACCATGCTGCCTAGATAGCATCTAGCGATCTAGGCAGCACACGTTTATTCGTTAACCTTGTACTGCTCATGCTGAAGCCTTGTTGATGGCGAGCAGTACTATTTATCCTTAGGTGTTTAGGGGCTTGCATTGATGCTTTCACGTGCATATCTGCGTGGCAATGCCGTCCCTAGACACCTAGCTGCCCTTACGTCGATCTAGACGTAAGGGCAGCATCTTGCTTGTTCTTACTTAGTAGATCCGATCCGTTATAGTTGCTCCTTGCTCCGCAAGGATTAGTTTAATATCTGCATAGTTAGGCCTTATGCTGGGGTCGGATGATCCGGTGGTGCGTTAGGTGTTGTTTACCGTCCCCTGGGGATGTTCCGGGGATCAACGTTATGTTGGTTTTTAGGCCTCTCGCAGGGGTAGTTTGCATCGTCTCTCGTAGCTGCTAGGCCCGATCGCACTTAGGACGTTCCGATTATGCGGTGAAAACCTAAACTGTCGTGGATCGCTTTAGCTTTGTCCTGATCAAGCAGGATCCCCATGCCATTGTAAATCCAACGAGAAACATGGGGCGATCGGCTCCTTGAGCCGATCCACAGGGAAACCTGAGAGCTGATAGGGCTCGTATTTAATGTTTACGTGTCTACCATGCAGGAACAATCGAAGCACTAACACCTTCCTGATCGGGTCTAGGTCAGGTGGCACGCCCTAGCAACCGCCGGGACGTTTGCGAAGATTTGCGGGACGCGAGGTGCCAGGGATCCACTAAGCGGCCCTGGGAGCTTCCCGGCTCTTCGTTTTGCTTAACCAACGCCCGTCGGGGGGTTTTGGAGGGTAACAGGTACGAGAAAAGAGTACTTGTCAGGAGACGAGGTTGAACAAGGTATCGGGATACCGATGATCAAACCTCGGACAAGTAATATCGCGAGACAAAGGGAATCGGTATCGTATGTAAATGGTTCATTCGATCACTAAAGTCATCGTTGAATATGTGGGAGCCATTATGGATCTCCAGATCCCGCTATTGGTTATTGGTTGGAGAGAAGTCTCAACCATGTCGCATAGTTCGCGAACCGTAGGGTGACACACTTAAGGTTTGATGTCGTTTGAGTAGATATGGAATATGGAATGGAGTTCGAAGTTTTGTTGGTCTCGGATGGGATCCAGGACATCACGAGGAGGTCCGGAATGGTCCGAAGAATAAGATTCATATATGGGAAGTCATTTTCCGGGGTTCGGAAAAAGTCCGGTGTTTTGACCGGAGCTTCTAGAAGGTTTTGGAAGGACCGGAATAGTCCGGAATATTATGGAAGGTTCCGGAAGTGTCCGGGACGACCCGGGATGTCTAAGGAAGTCCGGAGGGTTCCATAATAGGTGCAACCACGTTGCCTTAAGGGAAAAGGAGTCTTTCCTTAATGCAATTTCGGAATTGGCAAAAGAGTCCGAGTAGGACTAGGTTTTCGGAACCGGAAACCTATCGGAACTCAGTCAAACTTGGGGGCAGGTTTTGGACGACCCAAGGGGCTTGGCCACCTATTTAAAGAGGCCAAGGGGCACCCCAAGGGCAACACAAGTCGCAGCCCTAGCTCCCCAAGTCGCAGCACCACCCTGCGCCCAAACCCTAGCTATTCCCTCTTCCTTCTTCTCCCGCAGCGCTTGCGGCGAAGCCCTGCCGGAGATCTCCACCACCACCGCCACCACGCCGTCGTGCTGCCGGGATTCCGAGGAGGATCTACTACTTCCGCTGCCCGCTGGAACGGGAGGAGGACGTCGTCTTCATCAACACCGTACGTGTGACCGAGTACGGAGGTGCTGCCCGATTGTGGCACCGTCAAGTTCTTCTACGCGCTTTTGCAAGCGGTCAAGATCTTCTACGCGCTTTTGCAAGCGGCAAGTGATCGACTACATCCACCACGAGATCTAATCTCGTTAGGCTTTGAAATCTTCGAGGGTTAGTCTCATGATCTTCTCGTTGCTACCATCTACTAGATTAGATCTTGGCTTGTGTTTTCGTTCTTGCGGTAGGAAATTTTTTGTTTTCTATGCTACGAATCCCATCACATAGTTGGGAGGCAATTTATGACTTGAACAAGGCAACTAACAGCAGTACATGTGCAAAAAGTATGTACCAAAAAGCAACTGCAGAGATTAATACAGTGGAAACATGAATTAACACACAGGCTGGTCATATCTCAAAAACTAGCAACTAAAATGTTTGAATGTAAACAATAATTCTCCGCATATATGCTATTCTCTGTATTGTGTTCATCATAGGAAAAAAATACACTTACCACCAAATGAAATACGCAGCAACAGACAGACTTCTTATTTCCCAAGGCGCTGAAAGCAACCCTAATCTGATCAGCAACAAACTGGCATATATTTGTCCGAGGAAGAAGCTTGATATCATTTACAGCAGGGTAGCAACGTGGGCTAACTTTAAGGCCGGTAGTAGGCGCAAGGAAGCAATCAAAAGCAACAATAGCCCAAGCTCGGAGAAATCGGTCGTCAGCAGCACCTTCCATATCTTTTATCATCTTACACCATGCAGTCTTTTCAGGAGCATTCGTTCCAGGAAAACCGTACTCCTCATTGATTGCTTTGATGATGTCCGTCTTCATCTCGTAACAAACTTTCAGCCCAGAATTCGGTAGCCCCCAAACTCTTGAAACACTTTCAGCGTCAACTGGTATCTTCCCCCTGTTTGGTATCACTAACTCTGATTTCTCATGATTGTAACACTTCATGACCCATTGGCTGAGATCAATGGGCATAGTGCATGCACCGATGTTGAGAAGACCACCTAAGTCCATCTTTAGTATGGCAATCCTTTGATCAGCATTAAGATCACCATTTAGAGCAAAGAAACGAGATGGTGATGCCATGTTTCTTATTTCCTGCATAGCCAAGTTGCACAAAAAATAGAAAAAGAAAAAAGTTACTCCTAAAAGTCCCATCAACTCTTAAATTTACTGCATGTTACAAAAGAACCTACCAAGAACAGACAATTATACAAAAATGCTCTGTGTAAGAAATGATGCATCGTGAGTACAGTAAACTTACATCTGCGCTATCCTTTTTTTCTTAACTTCCTTTTCTTTCTGTTTCGTTGCTGTCTTCTTCTGAACTCCAGCATCCCCAGTCTTTTGTGGTACCACCTTGTTCTTCTTCCTTTTTGGAGGATGCCCTCGACCGGCTGCAGCCTTCTGTTTCATTGCAATATGACTGGTAGGCTGCATTGGGGAGTCAACACACATATAAACACATATAAAAGTTTGTAGGAGAAAAAAGGACCCAACCATTTAAGTGAATACAAATTGCAGAAAAGCAAAAAAACAAGAGATTAAAAAAGGAAACTAACCTGAACTTGCTGGTGACCTGAAGAAGACCCAGCTACTTCAGACGGATCAGTTCCTACCATTTTAGCACACCTATTTGCTAAAAAACAAATGATAAGTAGGTAACCTTATCAACATGAAATTTACAAAGAGGAAGAACTGAATCTACATAGCAACTTTACTAGCACTACAGGCAACAAACATAGCAAAGTTGAGCAATAACAACCCAAATAAAAGCAAACTATGCAAAACAAAAAAGATTCATTCTGCATATCAACTTTAATAGCACTAGAGGCAACAAAACATAGCACTAGAGCAACAAACATTTCACTACAGGCAACAAAAAAAACATAGCAGTACATGCAACAAAAACATTTCTAGTTGAGCAACAAACAAAAGTACAAAATTATCAAAATCAAATACAACTCTTCATTCGGTCTATAAGAAAACTCAAGTATAGGTTCTAGCCTTTATTTTCAATACACAACTGAATCAAAACTAATAAAATTCATAAGGTGTGATTGGTTTTAGACTTGAACCTAGGAAGACATAGCCTCATGTTTTCAATATGCATAAACAACCTAGATGGTGGTCTTCAACCCAGAGCAACAGAAAATAAAGATAAGTATGAAAATCAAAATGCTGGCTCAAAAAAGTTAAATCCACCTAATCATCTCAAACTATGAACCTGCGTAGGTGTGACAAGCAACTATTGTATCAACATAGTCAACCAAAACAACAATATGAACCTGTAGATAACCATCTCAAACTATTGTAGCAAGTTTTCTACCACTACAGCCAACAAACAGATCTGGATTAGCAACAAACAAAAATGGAACAAAAAAACAAGTACATAAGCAATTTTTCTACCACTGCAAAACTGCATAACTGCATAAGCATGTTTTCTACCAGTGCATAAGCAAGTTTCCTACCACTACAGGCAACAAACACACCTGGATTAGCAATAACAGGAATACCAAAAGCAACTACAACATCAACTTATCCAGAAAAAAACCTCAAAACTCCCTCGACCCCTCTCGCCTGACCCAAACCCAACCTGCAATCACTTCGCAAGCTGAGCGGTTCAGAGTTCACACGCGCCGGCCGAAGCAGCCATGAGGAAATCTCGCCGCCCGGCGACATGAAGCTCCCGCTGTCGGCGGCCTCGCCGGACTCCGCGCCGGAGCTGGCCAAGCCGTCGCTGCCCACCACATGGCTCATCCTGCACACGCTCTTCTGCGCCACATCCATGACCGTGGGCTTCCGCTTCTCCCGCCTCGTCGTCTTCCTCCTCTTCCTCCCCACCCCGCCACTCAACCCCGCCGCACACCTCGTCTCGCTCGTCACCCCCGCCGCTCACGCTCGCCAGCTCCAACGCCACCGCCACCATCACCACCACCACAACCACATCCACCACCATCACCACCAACACCACAGTCACCGAGACCGAAAGCCTTCGCGCACCACCAGGTCCACCACGGCGCCGTCTTCGTCGGCCGCCACGCCATCGGCGTCCGCAAGTGGCCCCACCCCGACCCCAGCGAGCTCCTCAAGGCCCACCACATCCTCGCCGCCGTCCAGACCGCGCAGCGCAGCAGCAGCCGCCGCGGAAACGGCCCGCCCAGGCCCGTCATCGCAATCACGCCCACCGTCATCGCAAAAATCAACGGGGAGGCGAGCACCCCCACCCTCTCCGCGCCACCTCGCCGCGCCACCTCGCAGCGGTCGACCTCACCTCGGCGCGGTCGACCTCAATCTACAGTTCCGCGCCACCTCGCCGCGGGTAGACACCAACTACTACCAAAAATGCGGTTAGAGTGCTGCAGGGGAGGAGGAGGTGATTACCGCGACACGGAAATGCACGGCGGCGCGGCGGCGGAACACGTCCTCGGCGCTGATTGACTCGCCGCTGAGATCCAGTCGCCCCCGTTGCGGAGCGCCACCCGCCTCCTCGCCGCGGCAGTAGCTCCCGAGGTCGGCGTCTCCGATCCAGTCGCCCCCGTTGCGGAGCGCCACCCCGCCGACCCCTACAGCCTCCGGCAACCACCAAAACGCCGCGCAATCGCCGGCGAGGTCCGCCGCTGCCGAGAGAGGAGATAGGGGAAACTGCGGGATGCGGAGTGGAGAAGTGGGCACGATCCCCCAAATTCGAACAGCGGTGTAGTTATTTTTCTCACGACGAAACCAACCAACCCAGTCACCGACATGTGGGACCCATGACGAGAGCAACGGTTAGTAAAAAAACTCACCCACGTGCACCCACCGGACACTAAGACACCTGAAAAGGATCAGGTGGCCATGACACCGCCCGCTCGGCGCGTCGTTTGGGCGGCCGCACGCCAACAAGATTTTAGGTACTTCTTTTTGTGCTTTCTATTTATAATAATGATTTTTTCTTCTAAATTAGGGGATTCATTTGGGTCCGCTGTGAACTGCAACTCCTTGCAAGTGTTGAAATATGCCCAACCTGTGAGAAATAAGCTTGACACGACATTCAATCCACCTTACCAAGTTAGGTTCTGATATCCCCTTTCTTAAATACATAATTAAGGTTCCTTTCAGAAATCTATAAAGTTAGCTCCCTTGATTTTGTTGATCTTCTATTTTGAATTCTACCTGTTGAGATCTGGAGCCTGGTTATTTGTGATTTGAAGTAGTTTTAGGTTCAACTAAGATGATTGGCATTTCTTAAATTTCTCAAAGTGGCTATTAATGATTTTTGTCAGACTGAATGAGTTTTCCGCCTAATAACATTTAATTGGATTGCTTCTGTCTCATGTCCATAACTTGTATTTTCTTTCAGAAGATCATCCCTTTAAGTGAAATGGTAAGGCAAGACTTTAATAGGAAGAATGAACTCTGGTTATATATATACCTGGGTCTGACTCAAATCTCACGTTCCTCTATTTCATTAGTCTTGTCTTCTTGCATCTTTGTTAGAAGAGATGGATGGTATAAAGGATATATCTTAGGAGATGGACCTGAACAAATATGTAGGTTCAATTAATTTTGATGACCTAAAGATTGGTATAAATACTAATGGATGTTGTGAGTAATCATTATTTTCTTTATTATGGGAAACTTTTGCAGCTCCATATCATTAGACTAGCTTCACTGGAACCTTCTGTTTTTATATAGAATCATGCTCGCCGTGGTGTTATTTTTTTATCTAAACTGTTTTTTCTTTTGAAGTTATTTCACCATGTGTTAAAGTGCTAATAGTTAGCACTAAAGCAAAGGCGGATTAAGAGAATGGAAGTGCCGTGGAATGAGGACGGGAAGAAAGACGTCGCAGACTTATGCGTGTGAATTATGTCCTTTATTCAGGTATTTCATATCGTGGTTTGTCTGTCTATCAATATGTGCGTGCACGTGCAAACTTACTAGCCTAAAACAGAATAGTTGTACCATGTTGGGTTAGCTATTACCCCAAAATATAACAAAGTGGAATACACTGTCCAGTAAGAAGAAAATGGAAAGCATCTAATGTGACAAAAAAAACTTCATTGAAAATTAGCATTACAAGAAACTGGATTGGACCGGTTTCTGAAACATCTAATGATCCATACATGTATTATGTATCTGCAATTATGCTCAGCTGGTTAAATACCTATGTGTTCATATCTTTTTCCTGACCAAACAAAGTACGTATGTGATTTCTCTTAATGGAAAAATGAGCTCAGTTATTTGCTTCGCTGTTGTTTTATAAATGATGAAACTTTAAAATTGTGCTACCCATTTTTTCTGTCTTGCTGTCATTGTTACTTAACACTCAGGAGCTTTGTTTATATCTATTTTGATTGAAATTAGTATTCCCCTCAGGTCATTTGTGCAGTTGGTGGAGATCATTGTGTTGCTTGGATAGTTGCATATCAACGACATCTACAGTGAAGAGCTCCCGATTCGCATTTTAAAAGCTAAATAAAACCCGGCATCTACGACAAGATCATCAACTTTGAATGCAACATACACAACCTTTATACTTCCAGCAGCAGCAACAATAATTCATAGCATCCTTTTCAGAAGTACTGAGCTTACATTTTTTTAGGCATGTGTTGTTATTATGGAACTGTTGATAAGTGTATATATTTTTACAATGACACCATTGTTCTGCCATAAGAAAAGACCTCCATTGAGAAAATTAATTATTTTGTTTTTATGTATTACTTTTCAGAACCTTGAAGCTACAATACAGTTCGGTCTATTTTACCCGCAAACAAAAAAATACAGT
This sequence comes from Lolium multiflorum, assembly GCA_030979885.1. Lineage (NCBI taxonomy): Eukaryota > Viridiplantae > Streptophyta > Magnoliopsida > Poales > Poaceae > Lolium > Lolium multiflorum. Next base: position 47,063,464 of record CM061753.1, on the reverse strand, counting down.
TCAAAGTGAGAAGAAACATTCCAATCATGGAGAGCTACACAGGAGATACAGGCTATATAGGTAGGTGCTTCTGGAAAGTGCAAATATTGAACCACTTTTCATGCTTTCAACAGTTTGTGTTGATGTTCCCTACAGTTTGTATTTTCAGATCTCACTCACTTCATGGTAAGGCTTAATTAAGTTTCTTTGTGTTATCTCTGTCGAGAAAAGTTCTACTTATATATCTCTGCCACTTTCCTTCCCGATGCTATTGCTCATGTTATAAAATTGTTTGCACAAATTATTTCCACTGACCGGCATAGAACATCTGGTATTTTTTTTCTTAATGAAAATAGGTGTTTTTTTTTCTTTTCATTTTTAATGGAAACATGGGAAACATATCTCCTAGATTCATGATACAAAATTCCATGTTGCAATGAGCAAGTTCTCTACAAGAATACAACTTGACTTATTGTGTTTCCCTCATTGTGTTCTTCATTTTCAGGAAAATGAGTTGAGACAGCTTTATTATTTATATTAATAACACTTTCAGAAAATTTTAAATAGACCAAATTTAATAATCGGTTTGGCTTTGCATCCATTTTCCGAGTGGCTGGTTGTGTGTTGTCCAACCTAATTTGTTCTCCTTAGTGTGCAAACAATGTCCGAGCGTGATATCAAACAACTAATGAGGGTGAAAGTCTATTGGATTCATGGTGATGTCCTGATCCTTTTTACATGTCCTAATAAATTAGGGCTTGTTTGATTCAAAAGAATGGTGTAGGGTTTTCTGTAGGAATTGGAACCATAGGATTTTGTCCTACAAAGGTTGTTTGATCCATAGGATTGCAATTCTATGGAATTCCTACAAGGATTCATTTGCACTGTGTTTCACAAGAATGTGTATTAGTCGACACGTGCAGTGCACGTGCTCCATTACTAGTAAATGTAAATATAGTGAATACTTATTTGGAACACCGTGAACAATTAGTTTTTAGACATGAACAATTATTTTGTACCTAACAGTATTTCCTTATTGTGCGAACAATTATCTGTACTCTGTGACATTATTTTCGTGCATAGTGAACAGTTTTTTATCTCATAATTTTTTTGTACCACATGAACTATTTTGTATTGCGTACACATCCACACAGTTTGGATAGAAGAAAATCTCCGACCGTTCTTCAATTAGTTCCCATAATAATTGAAGTGAAATATAAATAATATGCACATATGATGAAAATAATATCCATGTCTAATAGTATAATTGCCCATATAGGTTCGCAATCATATTAGAGTACATGTTCATATAGCTGTAAAATTGTTCATAAGCTTTAAAATGCGTGTTCATATTGAAAAAACTTGGTCATGCATATATGAGAAAAAAAACCTAAAATGAAATAAAATGAAGAAAAATGTAATATAGTAAAAAATAAAAATAGTGGAAATTTTAGAAAATATAAATAAAAAGAAAAGAGAACGAGAAATAGGAAAGGAAAGCGAAGACAAAAGATAAACAGAAAAAAGAAAGCATAAGGAAATGTAAAGGAAAAGTGAAAAGCTTTATTTGGTGGGCCCGCTACAAGCCCGCCTAAAATAGGAATTGCAAATACCAACCAACCATTGTCTCAAAGGGGTTCCAACGTAGGCTACACCTAGGGGGGCCTATTAACATGTAATAGTTTTTCATATAAATCTCAAAATCTATAGGCAAAAAACTTTTATGTTACCAAATACATTATAAGGTTGACAAAGTATTCATAGAAATAAAAAAATAATGTTTCAAAAAATGTTCTTTAAGAAACTAATGTTTATACGGTTGAAAGTAATTGTTCACCACTCTAAAATGCTCATATGAAAGAAAAATATTCACACGGCTCATAATAATTATTCACGAGGTTCAAAAAATATTCAGTTCCCACACAAAACAATAATTCATATGATTTTACAAGAACAAAATGTAAACAACAAAAGGAAAAAATAAAGGAAATAAGAAATAAAACAAAATATAAGGAATGGAAAAATGAAAGAAAAAAATCACAAGGAAGGAAAAAATGAAACAAAACTAAATTGAAAGACTTTGACTTGGAACCTGATTAGAATCACTTTCTGTAGGCCTGTCGAATCGCGTGTCTGATCTTCTCGATAACCTGCTGATCCACATCTTTTGGGGCCGCCTCCACCAACACCCTCTCTTGCAAATGACGCCTCCAACTTTTGCTCCACATAGTTTTTTGACAACCTGTACTATGGCTCCTACATCAACAAGGATGAAAACAATCCTCTTTGGCGTCCACCACTCCATGGCCGTGTCCTAAATAAGATCAAGATCCTCATGCTTGATAAAACCACGCATACTTTCGGTTTTCCTTCTTCTCATGACTACCTCATTCTCTTACTTTTACGACCGAAAGACATGACTCATTATAGTATGAAGTCAACTTTTGTTTTTTAGCTAGTTGGAGATTTAGATGATCTTAAATTGTTCGTATACTATAACGGTGGATAAGTTTCTTTAAAATAAAGGATAACACAATGGAGTAAATTCAAAACTATAATTTACTCTACTCTTGATTAAATATCTGCAATTTTTTGATTTAGTCAAATGCCTAGAGGGGTGGAAGAAATAATTATCCAGGTTTTTAAAGTTCCGTTTCATTTTATTTCGTTTTGGTAAGGTTGTAGGTTTTATATTAAATAAAGAAACCTTTATTTTTGGTTGGGCTCAAAACTACAGAACCTAGTCAACCCTCTGGCTATTTCTCTTGTCTTTCTCTTTCATCATCACAAAATGGGCCGAGCCCCATTAACCATCCGCTTACCCTTTTCATTTTCTTTTAGATTGGGACTTGTCCCAGTAGCCCAAACCGCTCATATCTCCCTCCTTTCCTTTGTCTCTTTTGTTGGTTTCTCTTTCTCTGCCTGATTACATAAGGCCCATATTGCCTAGCCCTTTAAAAGATTTTTTTTACATGACCCCTTCAATCTTTAAGTGATCTAATCTTAGATTTTGGACATGACCCATTCTATCTTAAAGTGTTTTTTTTTTTGCACTCCGATCCAGTGGCACCGAGTGATGAGAAAAGTGAGGCGTGCCACCCAATACCAGCAACAATTTTTTATATTCAACATACATCTATGGTTTTTGGTTATACTCATAAACTTTAGTGCATTTAGCATCTTATTATCTACAAAATGTTATCAGAATGTATGCCACATTGAAATGGATTATTGTTTATAACCAGAATGTGATCGAAGTTTTAATATAAAGAGAGAAAAAAACCCCGCCCATTACCACTAAGCATATGATCGAAAGCATAGACACTGGACCGAGCCCATGCATACGGTCCAACAGGACTAAATAATAGCCCATAGAAACAAACCACCATGTCATCCAATTTATTCAGAGAAAATTCAGAAGATCATCTCTCGAAAGGAGCAAAAGGAAAAGAAACTTTATTGCTGTGATTGATAAAGAAATGCATTCCACTCAAAAAAAAAGAGAAAGAAATTCATAAGGTAGCAGCTCTTATCCAGAAGCCAACCACGGAGCAGTAATCATCCTGATGATCGATACCGGGGACATGACCATACGGCCTCACATTCGACGCAAATATTTTAGGGCAATCATGTCGCATATATCAACATTCATGTGACCGGCCTCTCATTGGCTAACAGCACCGCTGGATCGTGAATACCTGACCAAGCAGTCAACCTGTAGGAGTTCAGCAGATAATGCCGGAACAGTGAGCATTAGAGCGTCTCCACCGGCATGAGGCGCATTTTGGATCTAAAGTTTATTCGTTTTACTTCGTTTATGTTGGGCCGTGGACACTAAATTAGTTGTGGTGCACGTGTTATCCCGTTTTGGTCAGAACCTGCCCAGCAGTTCGACGCCATTTTTTTTGGTTTATTTTCATCTATAGGAAACATAATTTACATAGATTTAAAAAGGAAAATAACATTGAAAATAACGGGGCCGGGACCTAAGGCTATTTTACCGGTCATCTTCGTCATCCTGCGTGAGGTCCACGATCTTCGGCATCACCCATGACTAGTTGGGTGCGGCGCTAGCAAATGGTGGATTGGCAGTGAATGAGGAGGGACTGGCGCTGGTGGCTACTACTCTTAGGGCCAGTTGGCGCCCAAGAAGGCAGCGGATACACTGTTGGAGGAGGTGGAGGATAGGCAGGGGCTAGCTCAGGCACTGCTCCCCACTGCGATGGTGATGCTAGAGGTGGGGGCCCGCGTGGCCTCCATGGTCATCCTAAGGGCCTCCTCCACCTCCACCATGGGCAAACCCGCAGACATGACCGCCGCGGCGTCAACCTTTTCTTTGTATTGCTTTTCAACGAAAAGAAAATCAGGAAAGCAGATGTTCTTTGTGTGTCATGTGTTGACTTTGTTTTGACCCCTTGCTGGGGGTGTTCAGCGGCTACGTAGTGTGTCTGTTTTCGAAAAAAATATCCACATCAATTTCATCAAAAGTTTCGGTACTTATTATGGATCAAAGGAAGTATAATATATAGGCCAATGTTTACCACTATATCTCCAACCATTCTGTGTAGGCCGGCGATCATGTCAGAACCGCCGGTACTCAGACGCCGCGATCCATAACCGCTCCACGGAAAAGAGATCTAAGCGGCGACCATCTGCTCCTGATTACGCCGGCCAAGTCGCCGGTCCCTGCCTCCTCCGTCGGCCGCTCTAGCGACGGGAGGGATTGGGGACCCCGGAGTGACAGCTCGGCCTGTAGTCTGGGTTGCCTAGTGTTTCCTTGAGGCGCCTCTTCTATGGCAGAGACTAGGTTGCGTCGGAATAATTTTCCTATGCCTTCCCCCATCCTGACATCGCTCCAACCGGTGGCATCGGGGGGGGAGCGGGGGGGGGGGGGGGGATGGCCTGGTCGTCTCGCTGGTCTCCGGATCCGGTGAGATTTGTGTTGAGTGGTTGGCTTCGACACTCTCGTGGGTGAAAGTCGCGCCAACTACTGCAATTGTGTTTGGTGTTTGGCGTCTTGCTGTTAAAGGCACGTGGATGACGGCATGCGGCTGCGTTTCTCTTCTTCGACTATGTGAGGTGAAGATAACGTCTTTGGGATTTGGTGACGACGGGGGAAGATCCCCGGCTGACGTGCAACAAAGTCTCGGGTTTGTCGCTTGCAACGGCCTAGTTCATCGTCTCGAAATCATCTTTGAATGCGATGATGCTCTCCCAGATCTAGGTATGGCGGCTATTCGCATCTTTTTTCGACGCTGCCATGGTGGCGACGGAGGATGATGGACAATGTTTCCGCGAGGCACAGGTTTCTCCAAGGGTGGAATTGTAATTTTTATTTTTGTGGGGTTTCACGTGCAAAGTTGCTTGACACACATATTTGTCTCGTGAGGTGATCATATGTACAATCTCTGTAAAAGAGTTGTCTAATGAGATATATGGTTATTTCAAAATAAAAACCGCCGCTACTCCCGTTCAAGCCTACTTTTGTGAAATTTGATATTTTTTCGAGTACGCGCAGGAGATCTGCGTGTTTTGTATTAAGCTCGAAGAAGAAAGGACATCGTCCATTACAGTGGATAGACTCTTGCGCCATGCAACCACAGACGGAGCCGGCCACACCACCCACGAAAACAACGACTACTCCTCGCCCCGGGGTCTACCTAAACCACGACTAGAAGTCCAGAGCTACCACTCATTGCTGATTCAGCGAACAAGCTTTTGGGGGTTGGTTTCGACCTTGTCAAAGACGCGGGCGTTGCGCTCTAGCCAGAGGCTCCGAATGACAAGGGAGATCAGGGAGTTCGCCGTCTTCCGCTGGGCCACGGGTCGCCCCTCGACAGCCGCTGGCCGCCAAACCGAGAGCGGCGCAGCTGGGGTGGGGAGCAGGGCGCGCAGCCCCGAGTTGATGCCATCCCACACGATGGCGGCGAAGGGGCAATCCAAAAGGAGCGGTGGTCGAGCATCTCGTCGTGGAATTTGCACCCCAAGGTCGATGGCGCGGTGGAGGTGAAGGACTTTAGGCCTATAAGCCTCTTCCACAGCTTCGGCAAACACGTCGCCAAGCTGCTCGCCACGAGGTTGGCCCCTAGGATGTCTGAGCTCGTCCACGCCAACCAGAGCGCCTTCATCAAGGGGCGCTACATCCAGGATAACTTCGTCCTTGTGCAGCAGGACGCGAGGACGCTCCACCAGCGGAAGGTGCTGGCCCTCCTCCTAAAGCTGGACGTCGCCAAGGCCTTCGACTGTGTCTCATGGGCTTTTCTCCTTAGCGTCCCGAGGCAGCGCGGTTTTGGCCCGCGTTGGATCAGGTGGGTCCTGCTGCTCCTCCGATCCTCGTCCACCAGGGTGCTCATCAATGGACGCGCCGGGGAAGCTTTCATCCACGGCCGTGGGCTTAGGCAGGGGGACCCCTTGTACCCGCTCCTCTTCGTGATCGTCATGGATGTCCTGGCTGCCATGTTTCGGAACGCGGAATGCGTGGGCGTCCTCGTCGATCTTGCCACCCTCGGAGTCAAGCACCGTGTGTCTCTGTATGCTGACGAAGTCGTTTTCTTCTCGAGGCCGGAGGACGGCGAGCTCTCGGCCATTCGTCGGATCCTTCACACTTTCGGTGCGGCATCCGGGTTGCGTGTCAACTATGCCAAGAGCGCGGCGGCGCCGATCCGTTGCTCTCCGGTCGCGGTAGAGGCGGTGTCCACGGCGTTTATGTGCCCCCTCATGCAGTTCCCCTGCTCCTACTTAGGCCTCCCTCTCTCCCTTGGGAGGCTTCACAAGCGGGATCTCCAATCGGTGCTTGATACGTCTCAAACATATCTATAATTTCTTATGTTCCATGCTACTTTTATTACAATACTTGAATGTTTTGTACATACTTTACAGCATTATTATACATTTTCCGGCACTAACCTATTAACAAGATGCCATGCCGTTGCTATTTTCTGCTGTTTTTGGTTTCAGAAATCCTAGTAAGGAAATATTCTCGAATTGGACGAAATCAACGCCCAGGGGCCTATTTTTACACGAAGCTTCCAGAAGACCGAAAGGGAGGCAGTGGGGCCACGAGGTGGGGACACACCAGGCGGCGCGGCCCAAGCCCCGGCCGCGCCGGCTTGTTGTGTGGCCCCACGTGACGCCCTTGACCTACCCTTCCGCCTACTTAAAGCCTCCGTCGCGAAACCCCCGTACCGAGAGTCACGATACGGAAAACCTTCCAGACGCCGCCGCGAATCCCATCTCGGGAGATTCAGAGATCGCCTCCGGCACCTGCCGAGAGGGGAATCATCACCGGAGGGGCTCTACATCATCATGCCCGCCTCCGGATTGATGCGTGAGTAGTTCATCCTTGGACTATGGGTCCATAGCAGTAGCTAGATGGTTGTCTTCTCCGCTTGTGCTTTCATTGTTATAGATCTTGTGAGCTGCCTAACATGATCAAGATCATCTATTTGTAATGCTACATGTTGTGTTTGGTGAGATCCGATGAATAGAGAATATTATGTTAAGTTGATTACCAATCTATCATATATGTGTTGTTAATGTTCTTGCATGCTCTCCGTTTCTAGTAGAAGCTCTGTCCAAGTTGATACTTGTAACTCCAAGAGGGAGTAATTATGCTCGATAGTGGGTTCATGCCTCCATTTAATGGGAGTGACAGAAAGTTCTAAGGTTGTGGATGTGTTGTTGCTACTAGGGATAAAACATTGATGCTTTGTCTAAGGATATTTGTGTTGATTACATTACGCACCATACTTAATGCAATTATCTGTTGTTTACAACTTAATACCGGAAGGGGTTCGGATGATAACTGAAGGTGGATTATTTAGGCATAGATGCATGCTGGATAGCGGTCTATGTACTTTGTCGTAATGCCCTGATTAAATCACATAGTAATCATCATTGATATGTATTGAATCTTTATTTGTCAATTGCTCGCCTGTAATTTGTTCACCCAGCATGTTAGTTATCTTATTGGAGAGACACCTCTAGTGAACTGTGGACCCCGGTCCATTCTTTTACATCTGAATACATTCTACTGTTTTACTGTTCTTTGCAAACAAACACCATCTGACATAGGCATCCCAAATGGGCCTGCCGAAGATAGTACCCGGGGATTATTGAAGGCCCATTACCCGAAGAATAAGAAGATTCGGAAGCCCAAGATATATTAAGGAAAGTTAGAGTTGTAATAGGAAGTGTTATTTGTAATCTGGCGGGATGAGTTAGAAACCGTCCCGGACTCTGTAACTTGTACAAAACGAAACCCTCGGCTCCACCTCATATATAAGGGGGAGTCGAGGGACAAAGAAAGGATCGAATCTACTGTCAACATAACCCTAGTTTTCGTAATCGTCGAGTACTTTTCGCCTAAACCTTCGAGATCTACTTGCCCTCTACTTCTAGCAAAACCCTAGTCTACAATCTGTAGGCATTGACAAGTTAATCCTTTGTCAATTGGCGCCGTCTGTGGGAATTAGAGGTTGCAAGGAGCTGATCTCGATGGCACGTTCAAGATCTTCGACTTCGTCGACAGCAAGCAACGCGATGGATCGAGGTAACAAGGAAAAACTGATCTATTCAATTTTATTCCTCACCCGCCCTCCCGTATGGATGCATGTGCCTATCTGGAGGAGCCCATCATCATGACGTTCGGAGAATTCCGATTTGGCGTCAACAAGGAAGGATCCTATCGTCTCGAAGTTCCGATCTCGTCGGAATTTTCAGCGTCGATTCTAACTTTTCGTCGAGTGACGAGGAGTTTTCGTCGTCACGCTTCGTCGATAGCAAGGCAAGCGGAAAGCTCGCCAAGATCTTCAGCAACACATCCTTCGAGTCGTCTGCGGACTCCTTTATAAGCAGCGACTCAGAAGGCGTCGACAGCTTCAACTTCATCGACAAATCTGTCGCCATCGGGAAGGTCTTCACCACTATGTATGATGGTGTCACCAACCTTGACAAAAATCAAAACACAAAGTACCACCAGATCTGTGCAATAGAAGAAGCGGAACATCAGAACCACAAACGTCAGAGGCTTTCGACGATTTGGGAAATCCATACGTCGATCCCGCTGATCTCAGAACAGGCCTAGGCACTAAATATGCCGGATCTTCAACTCGCGCAAAAGTCCAACTCCCGCAAGCTGCGTGGGATAGGGCTGCGAGAGCCATGGATGGATCAGAACCAATGAATACTACTGCTACCGTACAAGAGTTACAAGCATATCAATATAGACTTGCTCGGGTAAGCAGAGAGTTGGAAAAACAGACAGCATCCCTGAATAGGAGGAAAGAAGCAGCTTCTGCATCAAGCAGACGCCGAGCGAGTTAAGTCAGGAACTTCGGGAGATAGTCAAAGAGAGGCTCGAAGGAGAGCAAGATCTCGGCTGCAAAATATACCCGAAGGAGAGAGGGGAAACCTAATTCAAAATCTCGACATGTCCTTCATGACGATCGATGAAAGGGGAAATATCATCCCAAAAACACCAGAAGCAGGTTACATGGCAACACAAGCTTACATCCTCGCGTCCAGACCACCTCCTGGGGACCCGAGAGAACCATTGTTCAATATGGCGATGGCTGGAGTAGGAGTCATGGGAACAGCGTTTGCAACAACGCCTCCCGAAGAAAATCCTAGGCAAAATAGTCCACGACCCACCGCAGCAGTTCAAGACCCCCCAAGAACAAGTGGAGCAAGAGACACAGCGGTCCAAGTAAGGGTAGATAGAGCGCGACAAGAAAGAAGGGAGCGTCAGCACTCACCAGAGCTTGCCGACGAAGATATGTGTGGGCTCCCGTGCTTTACGAGAAGAGTTCGAAAAACTCGAGTACCGAAAGGGTTCAAGTTACCCGAGAATTTCAAGAAGTTCGACGGCCTGCAAGATCCCGAGGATTGGCTCGTGGATTATCTCGAGATGGTAAAGCTGGTAGGAGGAACCAGAGCAACAGCTATGCAAAGTATCCAAGTTCACCTGAGCGGTGCCGCGAGATCTTGGATAAAGAAACTCCCCCTAAATTCCATCGACAGCTGGGATAACTTTGAGGACATCTTCGTGAAAAACTTCCGATCCACCTGCAAGAAACCTGCGTCGTTGGAAGAGCTGAGGGCGTGTCGACAAAAACACGACGAGTCGATGAGAAAGTATATACAGCGGTGGAACATCATAAAGAACTCGGCGGAAGATATATCTGACGAGAGGGCAATAGATGCGTTCGTGGCAGGAATTCGCCGAGGTGATTTTGTCGAGGACTTAGGAAGAACTAACCCTAAGACCATATCAGCACTCATGGAGATAGCCAATAAATGGGCGGATGGAGAAGACGCAATATACAACAAGCGACACAGGTCGCCAGAGGAGGATCGTGGTCGAAATTATCAAAATAGAAGGCGATTTTCTCGCCAGTTCTACAACAACGATGCTCCCGGCCATATATCGGCTGGTTTTCGGGGAAATCCTGGAGGAAATAGTCGAGATGATTATCAAAGGAGTAATGAGCAACAAGGCGACAATAGAGGTGATTTCCGTGGCAACAGGCAAAATAGTGGACCAAGGATTCAAAGACCTTATGTGTCTCCCGAGGAGATGATGAACGGCCCGTGTCAAATGCACTTTTACCTCGACAACAATGGAAAGAGGCAGTCAGGACATCTCCAGAAAGACTGCCGAAATTTTCAGGCAATGTTGCGAGCCGCAGGAATTGCAAATGCCCAAGCAAATAACAGAAACCCTCGGGAGCCAAGGAGCGAGATCCACCTTCCACCTCCTCCCGCAATTACCGACGAAAATCGACACCAGCTCAGAATAGCAGCAGCACCACATCCACCTCCATATGTTGACCCCAACTCTAACGGTGCGGTCTCGATGATTCAGAAGGCTAGGCCATCAAACAGGGCGCAGAAGGTAATCTCGCGACAAGTGTTCATGGCAGAGAAGATGCCTCCACCAACAGTCGAGTACTTAAATTGGTCGGGGCAAGACATCGGCTTCACAATCGCAGACCATCCGCAGCAAGTTCCTCGACCAGGACAATCAACACTCATCTTACCCGCAGTAATCGCTGGTTTTGACGTGTCGAGAGTTTTCATAGATGGCGGCAGCAAAACCTCATGTATGCAGATACATTGAGGAAGATGAACATATCCCTGGCAAACTTGAAACCAACTGACACACGTTTCCACGGGATCACACCAGAGAAGCCAAGTTACCCATTGGGCAAAATCAACCTCGACGTTCAGTTTGGAACCCGAGAAAACTACAGGATAGAGAATTTGGAGTTCGAAGTTGTCGATTTCCCGTCGCAATATCACGCTTTGTTGGGACGACCAGCGTATGCTAGGTTCATGGCAGTGCCGCATTATACATATCTGTTGTGGAGGTTGCCTGGGCCCAAGGGACCTATCACAATCAAAGGAAGTTTCGCGTTATCCGATAAATGCGACAAGGATTTTCATCGACTATCAGAAACTTTCGGGATGCAAGCAGAGTATGCGGCGCCAAGGTTCACTGATTATGATGTGCTACCAGAGGTAGGGAGATCTTCTAAGGAGCCAACTTTCAATACAACCAAGGATTCAAAAGAGGTACAGATCCACCCGACAGATCCAAAGAAAACGACGTCCATTGCCGCAAACATGGATGTCGCATAGGAAAGCACGCTCGTCGAGTTCCTCCGTGAGCAGGAAATCTTCGCATGGTGTCCAGCTGACATGCCAGGAGTACCCAGGGAACTTGCCGAGCACCACCTCAATTTGGATCCTCTCGCAAGACCAGTAAAGCAACCTTTGCGGCGTTTCTCGGAGCCTAGCCGCAAAGCCATGTTATCTGAAATAGATCGACTCAAAGATGCTGGTTTCATCAGGGAAATATCTACAGAAGCCACGTGGGTAGCTAACCCAGTGATGGTGCCGAAAAAACACACAATAGTCCTTCGCATGTGCGTCGACTTTACGTGTCTCAATAAACATTGTCCTAAGGATCACTTTCCCCTCCCAAGGATCGATCAAATCATCGACTCCACGGCAGGATGCGAACGTCTTTCCTTCTTGGACGCATACTCTGGTTATAACCAGATCAGGTTAAAAGAAGAAGATGAAGCCAAGACAGCGTTCATTACACCTTACGGTGTGTTTTGCTACAAAACAATGCCCTTTGGTCTGAAAAACGCGGGAGCAACATACCAGCGGATGATGCAGAAGTGCTTAGCAACACAGATTGGAAAAAATGTACAAGTCTACATCGACGATGTCGTAATAACATCAAAGAAAGGGTCGACTTTGATCGAAGATTTGAAGGAAACCTTCGACAACCTTGACAAGTTCTGCCTCAAGCTGAACCCGACAAAGTGCTCTTTTGGAGTTCCTGCAGGAGAACTTCTCGGGTTCCTAGTATCAGCAAGGGGGATTGAAGCTAATCCCGAAAAAATACAGGCCATCGTTACTATGAGAAAGCCAATAAAGTTGAAAGAAATACAACAGTTAACGGGGCGAGTCGCAGCTTTAAGCAGATTCGTCGCCAGGCTAGGAGAAAAGGCGCTGCCATTCTATGCACTGATCAAACAAGGGGAAAAATTTCAATGGAACGAGGAAGCAGATAGAGCCTTCGAGAACCTCAAGCGAGCAATCTCGACACCACCGATATTGGTGGCACCAAAAGAGAAAGAACCTCTCCTCCTGTACATTGCAGCCACACCGCAGGTGGTCAGCACGGCCCTAGTAGTCGAGAGAGAAGAAGAAGGCAAGCTTCATGGAGTTCAGCGGCCAGTATATTTCATCAGCGAAGTACTGTCGCCATCAAAACAGCGGTACCCGCAATATCAGAAACTTGCATATGGAGTATTCACGACAGCAAGAAAATTGCGACATTATTTTTCGGCGCACCCGATAATAGTGGTCAACGAGGCTCCCTTGTCAAATATACTGAACAACCCAGAAGCTACGGGTCGTGTCTCCCTTTGGGGAATAGAACTTTCCCCTCGGGACATCACGTATGAAAAAAGAAAAGCAATAAAATCGCAGGTCTTACCAGATTTCATTGCAGAGTGGATGGAGCTACAAAATACGGGACCCCCAGATTTATCGAGAACTTGGACCATGAACTTCGACGGGTCCAAAAGACTGGAAGGTGCTGGAGCAGGCGTGATATTGGTATCACCTGAAGGCGACAAGCTGAAGTACGTTTTGCGGATGACGTTCCCAAACGCGTCTAATAATGAAGCAGAATATGAAGCTCTCATACACGGGATGAAGATGGCGAAAGCTTGCGGTGCAACCCGACTGAAAATTTTCGGCGACTCACAATTGGTGGCACAGCAAGTCATGAACCAATGCGATGCAGTCAACGAAAGTATGATAGCATACAAAGAGGTGTACAATAAGCTGGAGAAGTTATTCGACGGTTGTGAGGTAAACCACATCAGCAGGATGAGCAACGATGAAGCCGACGTTCTCGCAAACATCGGGTCGCAATGTCTCGCAATACCTCCAGGCGTGTTTTGGGAAGAGATAAGCGAGAGATCAACAAAGCCAGCAAAAACAAAGAAGGAGAAGAAAGAGAAAACCTCGAGTATCACCAAAGACACAGCAGAAGAAGAAGAGGAGGAGGAGCTAGTCATGATGATACAAATTCCATGGATGCAGGCTTACATATCATATATCCTAAGGAAAACGATACCCGACGACCCAGTCGAAGCAAGGCGAATAATCAGGAGGTCAAAAGCTTTCACTGTGGTAAAAGGGGAGCTGTACAAACGAAGCATTTCGGGCGTGCTACAACGATGCGTTACACCCGAAGAAGGAAGAATCATCCTGAAAGATGTGCACGAAGGAATATGCGGGCACCACGCGAGCAGCCGGGCTATCGCGGCTAAGGTTTTCAGAGCAGGATTCTATTGGTTAACAGCAATCGAGGACGCAAAGGAAATAGTGAGAACTTGCGACGCGTGCCAAAGATTCGCCGCCAAACCTCATTCTCCTGCAGCAGAACTTATGCCAATCCCATTGTCTTGGCCCTTTGCTCAATGGGGTCTCGACATGGTGGGAAAGCTACACAAAGCCTCGCCAGGAGGTTATGAGTATATGCTGGTCGCTGTCGACAAATTTACAAAGTGGATAGAAGCAAAGCCGATAAATTCACCGGACGGTGCGTCGGCGATTAAGTTCGTGAAAAGCATTGTCTTCAGATTTGGAGTTCCTCATAGCATTGTCACAGACAACGGCAGCAACTTTACGTCCAAAGAGTTCAAAGCATACTGCGCAGAAGTGGGCATTAAGTTGAGTTTTGCGTCTGTCGCACATCCACAGACCAATGGACAAGTCGAGAAAGCCAATGGCATTATCTGCAATGGCATCAAGAAACGCCTGCTAGGACCACTGGAAAAAGCACGGCATACTTGGCCGGAGGAGCTGCCAAGTGTATTGTGGAGCATCCGAACAACACCAAATACGGCGACACAGGAAACGCCGTTTTTTCTGGTCCATGGCGCCGAAGCAGTCCTGCCGATAGAAATAGAGCACGATTCTCCAAGAGTCACAGAATATAATGAAGAAACCTCGAGAGAAGCCTTGGAGGACGATGTCGATGCACTTGACGAAGCTCGAGATGAAGTCCTGTCACGAGTCGCCAAATATCAACAGGACCTGAAGAATTACCACAGTCGACGATTGCGCCCAAGGTCTTTTCAAGTTGGTGACTTAGTTCTGCGGCTCAACCAAAAAAGTCACGAAAAACTCGAGTCACCATGGCTTGGACCCTACATCGTCACAGAGGTAATCGAAGGAGGAGCATACAGAATCAAAGACAAGAAGACAGGGATTGCCGAGCCAAATCCCTGGAATGTGGCACAGCTCAGGCGTTTTTACGCTTAGATGCCGAAATATAGTCTCCTTTGTAAACATACAATGTACTGAAACGCCCGCGAGTTTTCAGACGCACTCTTTTCCTTTTTCGGGGCACCGAGTGGGGCCGGAGAAGGTTTTTAATGAGGCGGGCTCGCGGTGCTGCAATATAATAAAGATAGTGTCAATATAACTTTTCTTTATCGACATGCTCAAAGTCTTGACCCGACGAATGCCAATATAGTTGCTCGAAAAAAGAAAAGCCTCGCCTTAGTATTAACATACTTCGCGAATCAATAAAAACACAAAAACAGTACTCAACAAAGCAGCTCGGGGGCTGATATTAGCCAAAACTACATATTGAATAAATGCTTTGGTTTAAAACCTCGCATTATACAAATACAGCGAATAGCCACCGAAAATACTCGGGGGCTAGACAAATATAGAAATATGATATTCGCTTCACAACATAATCATAATCATGATTTACAAGGAAAAATTATCTACTAAAGAAAAATAACTAGTCTTGATTCAATATATCATCAAGGGTAACTCTGTTTTCTTCAGGAGCAGCGCCAAGAAAATCAGCATAATGACCGTCTGCAAAAAAGTCGGCATCCATCCGAAGAAGGTCTTCAATCATTTCTTCGGCTATAGGTGAAACCTTCGTGTTAATACGATCGACACCAACTCTTCGGCGCCGTACCTTCTCGTGAACTTTCTCAACAACTTGGGTCAGATCAAGCTTCGAGTGGCAGATCTGAAGCATGATAAGGGCAAATCTGGCGCCAGCCACCAGTTGAGCTCTGACAAAATTATGGATCCTATGGGCATCTTTAAACTTCTCCATTAACTCGGGAAGAGTTTTTGGTTGAATGTTCCGAGGAAACATAGAGTTATAAACCATAGACAGGGTCTTGGTACAGAAGACAAGATAGTCGCGCACTTGGCAAGCACGATCTTGGAACCTGACAATTTGCTGGGTTCGTTCAGGAGTGGCCCAAAATAAAGAGCCATGGTTAAGGGAAAGATTGACAAGAAGATTTGTCCTCTCATTCACTCTTTGATCCTCGGCGGCAGCATCAAGAACCGAGCCTATTAGACAACAAAGCAAGAAATTTGGAGGCAGCACAGAAAAATAAAGAAAAAGTACCATAAGGTCGGAGGCACATACCTAACATATCAGTGCTAGCTTCCATCATCAGCTCGAGCATGTTATTTTCTCGGGTAGCAGCTCCCTTTGCTTCCAATACAGCAGCATCTTTGGCAGCTACAGCCTCTTTGGCTTGACGAAGAGCAAGTTCTTCTTGTTCAGATGCTTTCCGAGTTTTTTCCATCATCGCCAAAGTTTGCTTCTTCACGGATTGAAGTTGTCCTCGAAGTTCTTTCAATTCTTCTGCCAGCCCCTTATTCGCAGAATCATCAACAAAATTAACAGGGACAGAGAACTTCTTCGGAAGGGACGAAGGAAAAACTTCGGAAGAATCAGGGATGGACGTATAGTTGTCAAAAATCAACTGAAAAAATAGAAAAACGTCGACATCAATCATTGAGATAGATAGATTTCCATTGATTTTCATAATATACACATGTCTGTTACAAAAGAAGGATCCCTAGAAGACCTAATCACCGCCAGGAGGACTAAGGCGCTAGCATCAAAAGATAGAAGTAAAAAAAAGACAAGGTGGTCTACTTGACCTCCGGCTTGGATGCACTTGGAGCAGGCGCTGGTTTAACACCAAGGAAGGAGAGGATGGGTCTTGCAGAAGGTTTGGCAGCTCTAATTAGAGATTGCCATTTCTTTGTTTCCATCTCCCCTATGTTGCCAACCTTGGACCAGTCGACGTCTTGTTGGCTATTAGCAGTCAGCGCAATGGTGCCTTCAACGCCAATTTTCAGGCCTTCTTGGCGAAGTTTCAGCCCAAGATCTTCGGGTCCATTGAAGGTTTTTGCGAGCTCTACAAAGGTAGCGGGAGTCTCTTTCTTCGGAAAGAAATAAGGGAAAAGCTTCAGCAAGCCAGCTTCAGCATTTTCAAGCCCGTCACGTGCCTCATCCCCATGAATTTCGGAAAGGGTCAGCGCGTCGAGAAGCTCGTCACCCACAGGACCGTCAACCTCATATTCTTGATGCGTCCGCCCTACAAACAATCAGACAGATGTATAAAAATAAAGACTACAGGTGAAACGCAAGATAATCCAAGGCAAATCAAAGACTCGAGAACTTACTCACAAAACGCCGACACTGCGATTCCAAGCGGGAAAGGATCTCCGCCTCTCGAGCTGATTGCTGAGTTATGTTATCACTCAACGCAGTTTCAGCTTTGTGAAGCCTCTCTCGAAGATCTTGAACGGTGGCAGCATCCTTTTCAGCTTTTTGGCGGTTTTCTTCGCTCTGCTTCAACTTAACAGCAAGAGCGTCCGCACGTTTGTTGCTTTCCGCCAGATCTCCTGGAAAAATTGCGGCAGATAAATACTATGATAAAATCATGGTATACATGCAGCAACAGAACAAGACAATAATACCTTCGAGCTTCTTGGTGTAGTCACGATACCCGACAAATTGGGTACCAAGGCGAATAAATTCTTTCATCAAAGGCTGGAAAAACGATCAAGGAGGAAAACGAAGTCAATATAACCAATATATATACGGTGAACATTCAGTATGATTGAAATATTGAAAGATTTAAGGTTTACATCATCCAATGAAGGTGTCGAAGATCCACCAGGGAATTGGATAGAATCTCTCGATGGTTCCATTCTCGCTCCCTTTAATGGAGAGGCTCGGGGGCTCTCCACTGGCGATGGTTGCACGATGTCTTGTTGGGGAGGAGAAGATTCATCCCCATCATGATGAGCTTCCGACACAATCAAAGTACGCGACGTACTCGTTCGTGCAGTAGCATCAACAGCTTGTTCTTCCTCCTCATCACTACAATAAAATGGCGGCAGTATAAGAAGCAAGAGACAAGAAACATCAAAACAGGAATAGTAAAAAGCAAGGAGTAACTCACGAGCTGACGAGGGCATCAGTATATGGGTTAAAAGCTGCCTTTTTATGAGAAGGCTCAGCTTCTTCGGCTTTGGAAGTGCCGGAATCTTTTACGTCGTCTCTCTTCCTCTTTGAAGTATGAGGAAGAGAGTGTGTCGAGGCAGTGGCCTCTGATTCAGCAGAAGCCGCGGATTTGTGAGAACCCGCGATTTCAGTGGCAGGGCGAGTGGTGCTTTGGTTGTCATCGTCGACAACGGCACGTTCCTCCACGTCTCCACCTTCAGGAAGAGGAGGAAGAGAAGAAAGAACAGGGTGGCCCTGAGAAAAGAAAAAGTGTCGAGAAAAAGGTGTTAACAAAATAGTAATCGACAAAATAACAAAGCTCGAGGAAACAAATATGGCTACAAAAAAGAAATTACCTCGGGGAGAGGATTGGTGCTACTAAATGGCGCGACACGGCAAGAAGTAGGAATTGAATCCTTCTTGTTCAGCGAGGAGATTTTGCGGATAAGTTTCTCAAAGTCCTTCAAGGGAAGATCCTTCGAGAGCCTGTCAGCATCTTCTTCACCAGTGTATTTCCAGAAGGGGTTTTTGCGAGCCTGGAGAGGCTGCACTCTAGTCCTAAGGAAATAGGCGGTAATCTCAATACCCGAAAGTTCTTTCCCGCGGGTGTTCTGTAGCTCGTGAATGCGAGTCATCAGCGCCTCTGTCGCCAATTTCTCCGCTTCAGTAGCTTCAGCATCCCAAGAACGGCGACGAAAGATTTTAGCTTCTCCGTCAAAAGGAGCGATGTTCTCTTCCGCCGGGTTGGAGCTTTCCTCATGAATGTACAGCCACTTTTTCCGCCAGCCTTGAACGGAGTCGGGAAATTTGACATCAAAATAGTCGACTTCCGACCGAACGCAGATAACAACGCCGCCAATATTGTAGGCGACGTTGTGGTGGCTATTGCGGCGAATGCAAAAGATGCGTTTCCACAGGGCCCAATTGGGTTGGACCCCGAGAAAGCACTCACAGAGTGTGATGAAAATCGAAATGTGGAGGAGAGAGTTGGGCGTCAGATGATGCAACTGCAGACCGTAGACAAATAGGAGACCACGCAGAAATTCGTGGATTGGGGGAGAAAGTCCTCGGATGAGGTGGTCAACAAAACTGACCCGATAGTTGATTGGAGGCTTTGGGTAGCTCTCCTCCTTGGGGAACTGGAGCGCGTTCTCCTTCTTGCTGAATCCCATCCTCTTCAGCATGTTGATGTCTTGGTTTGAGATCTTAGATCTCTCCCACTCAGCACTGCCCAGATCTGTGGATGTCATCTTCGATTCTGGTGTGCTATGTCTAGTCAAGCGAGCGCGCGGCGGCATCAACGGAGCTAGCAGAGAAAGGAGAAAGGTGCTTGCGCGCGAGAGCTAATGGGAGCAAGGGGCAGTTGCAGCGGAGAAGCAGAGGTGCGGCGTGAGCGAAAGTGCTCAAGGAGGAAGACGATGGCTTTATATAGCAGTGTGCCAGATCGTCACAACCGTTCGATTGACAAAAGAAAGGATGCAGATGACAACCACGTGTACAAGGGGTAAAAGGGTATTTTTACCGAGAAGTGAACAGGCAGGAGTTACAGTAATGGTGCCAGAAAAAGCGGAGGACGTGTGTCCCCCACTTGCACGACGTGTCAACTGGATAGGAAAAAGGGACACATAGCGGTTTTCGCGTGTTTCCAACACAGAAATCGTGGATATCATCAGCAACTACGTCATCAAGGTAAAAGAAAAGTTCGACTATGAAGCTCGAAAAAATTTATCGACTATGCAAGATTATTTCGGGAGCATTTGATCAAACACAAGTTTTTGCCCAAATGCTCGGGGGCTACTTTGGAAAAATAGAAAATTCCGAGTATGACAAGATAGAAATGGCGAGAGCCTATGATCAAATACAAGCATTTGTTCATAGCCTCGGGGGCTACTCCCATCGGGAGCGCTGGTCGCGCACCCGATAAATATAAAACTGTCGAGAAAGATTATAAATATAGTGGCAACGGATACTAATCTGTGGAGCCTACACCCAAGCACAAGTCCTTGGCTGTAGCCTCGGGGGCTACTCCCATCGGGAACGCTGTTCGCGTGCCCGATGAATTTTATCAAAATAAAGAAATAGAAGTGAGTATATTTCGAGTTACACAGATAACTCTACATATACTCCCATCGGGAAGACAAAATAAGTCATCAAATATGACTCGATAAAATGTGTTATTCCAAAGGCGAAAAGCACTCGACAATATATTCTCAGAACGCCAAAGTTGCGATCAATTTCTGAATGCCGCAAATTTGCGAAGGTAAGACCCCAGATCCGTTCTGTTGGGCGTGGCATCGCCAAAGACTGCGCTCTGCTACTTTTATCCGTATCAACAGATACGAAGAAAAATCCTAACGGACGCGTTAGGTACTCGATAAATTTGACTGGGACTCGACAGAATGGTAAGACCTTAAGCGGCACCTGTCGAAGTTTGCACCAGTATCCCGAGATCATGTCCAGGGACGTGATCTTGAAGTAGGTTTTTGCGGATTGCCACTAGAGCAGTTAACTAGTACCTGATCCGTCAGATGAACTAGCCCCAACTACCATTATCCCTGTACAATATAGAATTTTATGTGAAGAAATATAGATAAAAGCTCTCGAACAAAAATAAACAGTCGAGATTTCTCTTGACTCTACGATTCAAGCAAAATCTCGGGGGCTACTGACATAGGCATCCCAAATGGGCCTGCCGAAGATAGTACCCGGGGATTATTGAAGGCCCATTACCCGAAGAATAAGAAGATTCGGAAGCCCAAGATATATTAAGGAAAGTTAGAGTTGTAATAGGAAGTGTTATTTGTAATCTGGCGGGATGAGTTAGAAACCGTCCCGGACTCTGTAACTTGTACAAAACGAAACCCTCGGCTCCACCTCATATATAAGGGGGAGTCGAGGGACAAAGAGGATCGAATCTACTGTCAACATAACCCTAGTTTTCGTAATCGTCGAGTACTTTTCGCCTAAACCTTCGAGATCTACTTGCCCTCTACTTCTAGCAAAACCCTAGTCTACAATCTGTAGGCATTGACAAGTTAATCCTTTGTCACCATCTTCCACTCGATACACTTAATCCTTTGTTTTCAGCAAGCCGGTGAGATTGACAACCTCACTGTTACGTTGGGGCAAAGTACTTTGATTGTGTTGTGCAGGTTCCACGTTGGCGCCGGTTTCACTTACTACATTCCTCCACCAACAACCTTCACGTGCTTCTTGGCTCCTACTGGTTCGATAACCTTGGTTTCTTTCTGAGGGAAAACTTGCTGCTGTGCGCATCACACCTTTCTCTTGGGGTTCCCAACGGACGTGTACATCTACGCGCATCAAGCTATTTTTTGGCGCCGTTGCCGGGGAACTGAAGAAAAGTTACACCACAGAGATTTCTAACTCCCACTTCAACTACACGGCGGTATTTTTTCGGCGCCGTTGTTGGGAGATCAAGACACGCCGCAAGGGAGTCTCCACTTCCAATCTCTTTATTTTGTTTTTGTCTTGCTTTATTTTATTTACTACTTTGTTTGCTGCACTTAAACAAAACACACAAAAATTAGTTGCTAGCTTTACTTTATTTACTGTCTTGTTCTCTATATCAAAAACACAAAAAAATTAGTTACTTGTCTTTACTTTACTTGTTTAGTTTACTTTTTGTTTACTTCATCATGTTTCCTCCTAAGTACGCTCTAAAAGACATACCGGTAGGCCGAGGGTCTATAATTGGAAGAGATAATATAGAAGATTTTTTCACTCATGTTAGTATAGCTGAAGATTTTGAAGATAGACACTTGGTAGAACTTGCTCCTACTTATGAAATTGCTGTTGCTTCTCTAGTACACATGTTGGAAATTAAATTTGTTAATCTTAATCCTATAATTCAGCATATGTTTCTTACACTCTCTGATATGGAGGAAGGAGAAAAGAAAGATTTTGTCTTAGAAACTCTTCTAAAAGAATTTGGTGGTGTAGCAAGAGAGGCTAGAAAAGTCTTTACTAAATATAAAATGCTTGGTTCTTACACCAACTTTGCTAGTACCCTTAAAAAGATGGATATGGATAGAATTAAGTATACTAATAATGTTAATGATGGTAGAGAAATTAAGGCGCCAATACCTAGTAAGCTCCTAGGGATGTATGAAGCTTTGGAAAATAACTATGCTTGGCTTGTTCCTGAAAATTTGTTTGATGAGAATAGCAAGCCTAAGAGTAATGAAAAGGGGGCCTCTGAAACTTACATAGATAAGATAACATGCATTGTGGAAGAAACTTCCCACGCCCCTGGAGATAATGTTGATGCTCCATCTCTTGAAAATACTTGATTTGCACTTTCTGCGCCTAGCTGAAAGGCGTTAAAGAAAAGCACTTCTTGGGAGATAACCCATGTTTTATTTTATTTACTGTATTGTTGAGTCTTGGAAGTTGTTTACTACTGTAGAAACCTCTCCTTATCATGTTTTTGTGCCAAGTAAAGTTTTTATGCTAAAGTTGATGCTATATTTGGGATCGCTGCGCAGAAACAGCATTGCTGTCTGTCACGAATTCTCGCAGAAGTCTCTGTAAAAAAATCGAAAAAATCTGCAAATTTACGAGCATGATCCTCAGATATGTACGCAACTTTCATTAGTTTTGAGTTTTTCCATTTGAGCAAGTTAAGTGCCCCTTCCAGATGCATCTTTACGGACTGTTCTGTTTTTGACAGATTCTGTCTTTTATTTCGCATTGCCGCTTTTGCTATGTTGAATGAGTTTCTTTGTTTCATTAACTTTCAGAAGCTTTGTGCAATGTCCAGAAGTGTTAAGAATGATTGTGTCACCTCTGAATATGTGAATTTTTGGTTATGCACTAACCCTCTAATGAGTTTGCTTGGAGTTTGTGTGAAGGAAGTTTTCAAGGGTCAAGAGAAGAGGATGATATACTATGATCAAGAAGAGTGAAAGGTCTAAGCTTGGGGATGCCCCGGTGGTTCATCCCTGCATATTTTAAGAAGACTCAAGCATCTAAGCTTGGGGATGCCCAAGGCATCCCCTTCTTCATCGACAACATTATCAGGTCACTTCTAGTGAAACTATATTTTTATTCCGTCACATTCTTATGTTCTTTACTTGGAGCGTCGGTTTGTTTTTATTTTTGTTTTGTTTGAATAAAGTTGGATCCCGCCATTCTTATATTGGAGATATTACGCTCCGCTTTTTCATATGGAACACTTGTGTTCTTAATTGTGCTTTAATGTTCATGGCGAAAGCTTATTGCTTCGTTAAATTGCTATTTGGTTGGAATTGGAAAATGCTGCATATGGTTTGGTAACTTGGCAATTGTTTGAGCTCTCATAGATCATGTTTAAGCTCTTGCATCATGTAGTTTAATCTATTAATGAAGAACTACCGTAGAGCTTGTTTAATTTGATTTGCATGATTGTTCTCTCTAAGTCTAGATATTTTCGGGTAAAGTGTTTGAACAACAAGGAAGACAGTGTAGAGCCTTATAATGCTTGCAATATGTTCTTGTGTGAGTTTTGCTGTACCGTTCATACTTGTGTTTGCTTCAAACAACCTTGCTAGCCCAAACCTTGTACTGAGAGGAAATGCTTCTCGTGCATCCAAACACCTTGAGCCAAACTCCATGCCATTTGTGTCCACCATATCTACCTACTATGTGGTATTTTTCGCCATTCCAAAGTAAATTACTTGAGTGCTACCTTTAAAATTTCATTCCTCTACCTTTACAATATATAGCTCATGGGACAAATAGCTTAAAAACTATTGTGGTGATGAATATGTAGTTATGTGTCTTAATTCTTATAAGTTGCTTGTTGAGCGGTAACCATGTTTTCTGGGGACGCCATCAACTTTATCTTTGTTGGATATCATGTGAGATGCTATGCATGTTCGTCTTGTCTGAAGTAAGTGGACTTCACGATCAAATGGTTTGAGTATGCATATGTTAGAGAAGAACATTGGGCCGCTAACTAAAGCCATGTATCATGGTGGAAGTTTCAGTTTGGACATACAACCTCAATCTCTTATGAGAATATTAACTATTGTTGAATGCTTAAGCATTAAAAAGAGGAGTCCATTATCTGTTGTCTATGTTGTCCCGGTATGGATGTCTAAGTTGAGAATAATCAAAAGCGAGAAATCCAATGCGTGCTTTCTCCTTAGACACTTGTACATGCGGCATAGAGGTACCCCTTTGTGACACTTGGTTGAAACATATGTTATGCGATGAGAATCCGTGTTTCCGAGCTAAGTAGGACAAGGTGCGAGCACTATTAGTACTCTATGCATGAGACATGCAACTTGTAGGAAGTATTATGCATAGCACATATGAATTATTACTACCGTTGACAAAATTGTTTCTATGTTTTCAAAATAAAAGCTCTAGCACAAAAATAGTAATCCATGCTTCCCTCTGCGAAGGGCCATTCTTTTACTTTATTGTTGAGTCAGTTTACCCACTTCTTTCTATCTTAGAAGCAAACACTTGTGTTAACTGTGTGCATTGATTCTTACATGTTTACTTATTGCACCTGTTATATTACTCTATGTTGACAAATATCCATGAGATATACATGTTACAAGTTGAAAGCATTTGCTGAAACTTAATCATCCTTTGTGTTGCTTCAATGCATTCTACTTTGAATTTATTGCTTATGAGTTAGCTCTTATGCAAGTCTTGTTGATACTTGTCTTGAAAGTACTATTCATGAAAAGTTTTGCTATATGATTCATTTGCTTAGTCATTATCTTTGTTAGCAATCTTTTGTTCAGATCACTCCATTCATCTCATATGCTTTACAATAATGTTGATCAAGATTATGTTGGTAGCATGTCAGAAATTATTTGTGTTATCGTTTACCTACTCGAGGACGAGTAGGAACTAAGCTTGGGGATGCTTGATACGTCTCAAACGTATCTATAATTTCTTATGTTCCATGCTACTTTTATGACAATACTTGAATGTTTTATACATACTTTACAACATTATTATACATTTTCCGGCACTAACCTATTAACAAGATGCCGAAGTGCCAGTTGCTGTTTTCTGCTGTTTTTGTTTTTAGAAACCAAAAACAGCAGGCATCTTGTTCTTGGTTAGTGCCGGAAAATGTATAATAATGCTGTAAAGTATGTATAAAACATTCAAGTATTGTAATAAAAGTAGCATGGAACATAAGAAATTATAGATACGTTTGAGACGTATCAATCCCCAAGTTCCTACTCGTCTCGAGTAGATACTAACAAATAATTTCTGAAGTGACATGCTACCAACATAATCTTGATCAACATTATTGTAAAGCATATGAGATGAATGGAGTGATCTGAACAAAAGATTGCTAACAAAGATAATGACTAAACAAATGAATCATATAGCAAAACTTTTCATGAATAGTACTTTCAAGACAACAAGACTTGCATAAGAGCTAACTCATAAGCAATAAATTCAAAGTAGAATGCATTGAAGCAACACAAAGGATGATTAAGTTTCATAAATTGCTTTCAACTTGTAACATGTATATCTCATGGATATTTGTCAACATAGAGTAATATAACAGGTGCAATAAGTAAACATGTAAGAATCAATGCACACAGTTAACACAAGTGTTTGCTTCTAAGATAGAAAGTGGGTAAACTGACTCAACAATAAAGTAAAAGAATGGCCCTTCGCGAGAGAAGCATGGATTACTATTTTGTGCTAGAGCTTTTATTTTGAAAACATAGAAACAATTTTGTCAACGGTAGTAATAATTCATATGTGCTATTGATGACCCACAAGTATAGGGGGTGTATCGTAGTACTTTCGATAAATAAGAGTGTCGAACCCAATGAGGAGCAGAAGGTGTTGACAAGCAGTTTCGATGAGGGATTCACTGTAAATGCTCACAGACAAGTATTCAGGGGGTTTTGATATTGCAGATAAATAAAGTACAAGTAAATAAAATGCGAGAGAAATAATTGCAGCGAGTGGCCCAATCCTTTTTAGCACAAAGGACAAGCCGGTTTGTTTACTTATAATGACCAAACGTTCTTGAGGACACACGGGGATTTTAGTCTAGTGCTTTCGCTTCATGTGGCTAAATAATCTTCATTGTTTTGATAAGTGTTGTGTGGGTGAACCTATGCTAATGCACCGCCCTTCCTAGGACTAATACATACTTGTGATTATACCCCTTGCAAGCATCCGCAACTACAAGAAAGTAATTAAGATAAATCTAACCACAGCCTTAAACTCTGAGATCCTGCGATCCCTCTTGCGGTATACTAACGGGGGCTTAGGTTTCTGTCACTCCGGCAACCCCGCAATTAGCAACCGAATACAAGATGCACTCCCCTAGGCCCATAAATGGTGAAGTATCGTGTAGTCGACGTTCACACGACACCACTAGAAGAATGACACCACAACTTAAATATCATAACATTGAATATTACTCAACCATAGTTCACTACTAACATTTAGACTTCACCCATGTCCTCAAGAACTAAACGAACTACTCACGAGACATCATATGGAATACAATCAGAGGTGATATGATGATGAATAACAATCTGAACATAAACCTTGGCTCAATGGTTTCACTCAATAGCATCAATAACAAGTAGAGATTAACACCGGGAGAGTTTCCCCTATCAAACAATCAAGATCCAACCCAAATTGTTACAGCGGTGACGAGGTGCAGCGGTGGTGATGGCGGTGTAGATGGTGGAGATGATGATGATGATGATGGAGATGATGTCCAGCTCGATGACGATGGCGATGGCGTCGATTTCCCCCTCCGGGAGGGAATTTCCCCGGCGGATTCCTGCCCGCCGGAGAGCTCTTTTCTCTCTGGTGTTCTCCGCCCCGCAGAGGCGGCTGTAACTCTTCGTGAGGTACCCTCTGTGGCTTAGGTTTTCGGGACGAAGGAGTACGCGAAGAAAAGGAGGCGAAAGGGGCTGTGGGGCCCCCACACCACAGGGTGGCGCGGCCAGGCCATGGGCCGCGCCGGCCTGTGGTCTGGGCCCACCTTGGGTCCCCTCTTCTCCCCCTTCTGGCTCCCTCCGTCATCTGGAAAAATAGGATTTTTGGTATAATTTTCTTCCACAGTTGATCTTCCGAAATATTGCGTTCTGACGGTGCTTTTTCCAGCAGATCCTGGCTCCGGTGCTTGATCCTCCAATAATGACGAAACATGCAAAATAGATGAAATAACATAAGTATTGTGTCCCAATATGAAATATATCAATGAATAACAGCAAATTATGATACAAAATAGTGATGCAAATTGGACGTATCAACTCCCCCAAGCTTAGACCTCGCTTGTCCCCAAGCGAAACTGAGCTCGATAAACAAGACCACATGTTTATGGAGTGAAGAGTCGATAAATAAAATACGGACAAGAAGCATCATATTCATTCACACAAGACATTCTAGTAAACAACTTCCTCATATAACTCATCTTGAAATAAGTAAAGAGAAATCACAAGTAAAGGTGCATAAGAAATCATAGTTGGTGATGGCAAACTTTGTTCTTGGTCAGAGAACTACTAACGGATTGTACTTCTAAGCAAAGCTTTCATATTAGAATTTATAGCTGGGCTTTCATATTCAATCATAACAATCTCCTCATAATCATTGATAACTTCAAAGTCATATTCATTCAGATAAAATTTGTACTAAACAAGAAAGTATAAAAGACATGATTAACTGAATCATAGCATAAATGGTTGGTTCACAACAACTCAATTGCTTGCTTGAGATAGAGGGAAATAGGTTTACTGACTCAACATAAAAGTAAAAGATAGGCCCTTCGCAGAGGGAAGCAGGGATTAAATCATGTGCTAGAGCTTTTCAAGTTTTGAAATCATATAAAGAGCATAAAAGTAAGATTTTGAGCGGTGTTTGTTGTTGTCAACGAATGGTAGCGGGCACTCTAACCCCCTTGCCAAACGAACCTTCCAAGAGCGGCTCCCATGAGGGACGGCATCTCTACCAGCAAGGTAGATCATCCCCCTTCTCTTTTGTTTACACATGTATTTTAGTTTTATTAAGGATGATGTCTACGGGTGCTTCTATTCTTGTAGACAGTGTTGGGCCTCCAAGAGCAGAGGTTTGTAGAACAGCAGCAAGTTTCCCTTAAGTGGATTACCCAAGGTTTATCGAACTCGGGGAGGAAGAGGTCAAAGATATCCCTCTCATGCAACCCTGCAACCACAAAGCAAGAAGTCTCTTGTGTCCCCAACACACCTAATAGGTGTACTAGTTCGGCGAAGAGATAGTGAAATACAAGTGGTATGAATGAATATGAGCAGTAGTACGGCGCCAGAAAATAGCTTGCTGGCGTGCAGTTGATGGTAGTAATATTGCGGAAGTAAACATGCAGTAGTAACGCAGCAGTAGTAATTCAGTAAAACAGTAACAAGCAGCGATAGCAGTATTTAGGAACAAGGCCTAGGGATTAGACTTTCACTAGTGGACACTCTCAACATTGATCACATAACATAATAGATAAATGCATACTCTACACTCTTGTTGGATGATGAACACATTGCGTAGGATTACACGAACCCTCAATGCCGGAGTTAACAAGCTCCACAATTCAATGTTCATATTTAAGTAACCTTAGAGTGTAAGATAGATCAATACGACTAAACCAAGTACTAGCATAGCATGCACACTGTCACCTTCATGCTTATGTAGGAGGAATAATACACATCAATACTATCATAGCAATAGTTAACTTCGCAATCTACAAGAGATCATGATCATAGCATAAACCAAGTACTAACACGGATGCACACACTGTCACCATTACATCGTGCAGGAGGAATAAAACTACTTTAATAACATTGCTAGAGTAGCACATAGATAAATTGTGATACAAAACATATTGCAATCATAAAGAGATATAAATAAGCACTTCACTATGCCATTCATAACAGTGAATAAGTATTCTGTGAAATATAGCCTAAGAGACCCACACGGTGCACACACTGTCACCTTTACACACGTGGGACAAGGAGTCTCCGGAGATCACATAAGTAAAACTCACTTGACTAGCATAATGACATCTAGATTACAAGCATCATCATATGAATCTCAATCATGTAAGGCAGCTCATGAGATTATTGTATTGAAGTACATAGGAGAGAGATGAACCACATAGCTACCGGTACAGCCCCGAGCCTCGATGGAGAACTACTCCCTCCTCATGGGAGCAGCGGCGGTGATGAAGATGGCGGTGGAGATGGCAGCGGTGTCGATGGAGAA
Source organism: Lolium multiflorum (assembly GCA_030979885.1). NCBI lineage: Eukaryota > Viridiplantae > Streptophyta > Magnoliopsida > Poales > Poaceae > Lolium > Lolium multiflorum. The sequence continues at coordinate 47,034,369 of CM061753.1, read as the reverse complement.
GCCTTCCGGGGGCACTTCCCCGTCCGGCAGGGTGCCGGAACAGAGACTTCTGTCCCCCGAATCTTGATTTCGCGATGGCGGCGGCTCTGGAAGGTTTTCTCGGGTCTCGTCTTCTCTGTCGGTGTTTTTAGGTCAGGGACGATTAAATAGGCGAAGAGATGGAGTCGGAGGGGCCACGGGGTGCCCACACCACAGGGGGGCGCCCCCTGGGCCGCGCCGGGGTGTGGTGTGGGGCCCCCTGGCTCCCCTCTCGTCCTTCTCCGGTGCTCTGGAAGCTTCCGGGAATTATAAGGTCCTCGGTCTTGATTTCGTCCGATTCCGAAAATATTTCTTTACTAGGATTTCTGAAACCAAAAACATCAGAAAACAGCAACTGGCCTTTCGGCATCTCGTCAATAGGTTAGTTCCGGAAAACGCATAATAATGACATATAATGTGTATAAAACATGTAGGTATCATCAATAAAGTAGCATGGAACATAAGAAATTATAGATACGTTTGGGACGTATCAGCATCCCCAAGCTTAGTTCCTACTCGTCCTCGAGTAGGTAAAACGATAACAAAGATAATTTCTGAAGTGACATGCCATCATAACCTTGATCATACTATTGTAAAGCACATGAGATGAATGCAGAGATTCGAAGCAATGATGAAGATAATGAGTAAACAAATGAATCATATAACAAAGACTTTTCATGAATAATACTTTCAAGACAAGCATCAATAAGTCTTGCATAAGAGTTAACTCATAAAGCAATAAATCAAAGTAAAGGTATTGAAGCAACACAAAGGAAGATTAAGTTTCAGCGGTTGCTTTCAACTTATAACATGTATATCTCATGGATAATTGTCAACATAGAGTAATATAACAAATGCAATAAGCAAGTATGTAAGAATCAATGCACAGTTCACACAAGTGTTTGCTTCTTGGGATGGAGAGAAATAGGTGAACTGACTCAACATAAAGGTAAAAGAATGGTCCTTCAAAGAGGAAAGCATCGATTGCTATATTTGTGCTAGAGCTTTGGTTTTGAAAACATAAAGAGAGCATAAAAGTAAAATTTTGAGAGGTGTTTGTTGTTGTCAACGAATGGTAGTGGGCACTCTAACTACCTCATCAACCAGACTTTCAAGAGCGGCTCCCATGAAGGACGTTATCTCTACCAGCAAGGTAGATCATCCCTCTTCTCTTTTGTTTACACATGTACTTTAGTTTAGTTTTTCTTTATTTATGGATGACACTCCTCCCAACCTTTTGCTTACACAAGCCATGGCTAACCGAATCCTCGGGTGCCTTCCAACATTCACATACCATGGAGGAGTGTCTATTTGCAAAATTAAGTTGCTTACTGATGAATCAGAGCAAAACATGTGAAGAGAATTATTAATGAAAGTTAATTAATTGGGGCTGGGAACCCCATTGCCAGCTCTTTTTGCAAAATTATTGGATAAGCGGATGTGCCACTAGTCCATTGTGAAAGTCTGTCAAAAGTAAATGACAAGATCGAAAGATAAAACACCACATACTTCCTCATGAGCTATAAAACATTGACACAAATAAGAGGTAATAACTTTTGAATTGTTTAAAGGTAGCACTCAAGCAATTTACTTTGGAATGGCGGAGAAATACCATGTAGTAGGTAGGTATAGTGGACACAAATGGCATAGTGGTTGGCTCAAGGATTTTGGATGCATGAGAAGTATTCCCTCTCGATACAAGGTTTAGGCTAGCAAGGTTATTTGAAACAAACACAAGGATGAACCGGTGCAGCAAAACTCACATAAAAGACATATTGTAAACATTATAAGACTTTACACCGTCTCCTTGTTGTTCAAACACCTCAACCAGAAAATATCTAGACTTAGAGAGACCAATCATGCAAACCAAATTTTAACAAGCTCTATGTAATTATTCATTAATGGGTACAAGGTACATGATGCAAGAGCTTAAACAAGATCTATATGAGCACAACAATTGCCAAGTATCACATTATTCAAGACATTACACCAATTACTACATGTAGCATTTCCCGTTTCCAATCATATAACAATTAACGAAGCAGTTTCAACCTTCGCCATGAAAATTAAAAGCTAAGAACACATGTGTTCATACGAACCAGCGGAGCGTGTCTCTCTCCCAAACAATCATTTATTCAAACAAAAACAAAAACAAAAACATACAGACGCTCCAAGTAAAGTACATAAGATGTGACCGAATAAAAATATAGTTTCAAGAGAAGGAACCTGATACTTTGTCGATGAAGAAGGGGATGCCTTGGGCATCCCCAAGCTTAGATGCTTGAGTCTTCTTGAAATATGCAGGGGTGAACCACGGGGGCATCCCCAAGCTTAGAGCTTTCACTCCTCTTGATCATAGTATATCATACTCCTCTCTTGACCCTTGAAAACTTCCTTCACACCAAACTTCAAGCAAACTCATTAGAGGGTTAGTGCATAATCAAAAATTCACATGTTCAGAGGTGACACAATCATTCTTTTCACTTCTGGATATTGCATAAAGCTACTGGACATTAATGGATCAAAGAAATTCATCCAACATAGCAAAAGAGGCAATGCGAAATAAAAGGCAGAATCTGTCAAAAACAGAACAGTCCGTAAAGACGAATTTTAAGATGGCACCAGACTTGCTCAAATGGAAAAACTCAAAACTAATGAAAGTTGCGTCATATCTGAGGATCACGCTCGTAAATTGGCAGATTTTTTCGAATTTTCTACAGAGACTTGTGCCCAGATTCGTGACAGACAGCAATGCTGTTTCTGCGCAGCGATCCCAAATATAACATCAACTTTAACATAGAAACTTTACTTGGCACAAAAACATGATAAGGAGAGGTTGCTACAGTAGTAAACAACTTCCAAGACTTAACAAAACAAAAATTGCTGTAGTAAAATAAACACATGGGTTATCTCCCAAGAAGTTCTTTCTTTATAGCCATTAAGATGGGCTCAGCAGTTTTAATGATGCACTCGCAAGAAATAGTAGTTGAAGCAAAAGAGAGCATCAAGAGGAAAATTCAAAACACATTTAAGTCTAACATGCTTCCTATGCATAGGAATCTTGTAAATAAACAAGTTCATGAAGAGCAAAGTAACAAGCATAGGAAGATAAAACAAGTGTAGCTTCAAAAATTTCAGCACATAGAGAGGTGTTTTAGTAACATGAAAATTTTTACAACCATATTTTCCTCTCTCATAATAATTTTCAGTAGCATCATGAGCAAACTCAACAATATAACTATCACATAAAGCATTCTTATCATGAGTCTCATGCATAAAATAATTACTACTCCCAACATAAGCATAGTCATTCTTATTAATTGTAGTGGGAGCAAATTCAACAAAGTAGCTATCAAATATAGGAGGTATATTGTAATCATAATCAAATTTATCCTCCATAACAGGTGGTAACAAAAGACTACTATCATTATAATCATCATAAATGGGAGGCAAAGTATCATCAAAGTAAATTTTCTCCTCAATGCTTGGGGGACTAAAAATATCATGCTCATCAAAACCAGCTTCCCCAAGCTTAGAATTTTCCATAGCATTAGCAACAATAGTGTTCAAAGCATTCATATTAATATGTTCCATGGGTTTTTTAATTTTCGCATCAAACCATCCATGTCTTAAATCAGGAAATAGAATAAAAAGGTCATTGTTGTCCATTATGCCTAACTAGTGTAAACAAGAAACCAAATGTCGCAATTGCAGAGTCTAAAGGAAATAGCTTCGAGTACACACACAATGGCGCCAGAAAAGTACTGTTACCTGGAACCGAAGTATGAGTGCCTTTTACCTTTCCTCCCCGGCAACGGCGCCAGAAAAGTGCTTGATGTCTACGGGTGCTTCTATTCTTGTAGACAGTGTTGGGCCTCCAAGAGCAGAGGTTTGTAGAACAGCAGCAAGTTTCCCTTAAGTGGATTACCCAAGGTTTATCGAACTCAGGGAGGAAGAGGTCAAAGATATCCCTCTCATGCAACCCTGCAACCACAAAGCAAGAAGTCTCTTGTGTCCCCAACACACCTAATAGGTGTACTAGTTCGGCGAAGAGATAGTGAAATACAAGTGGTATGAATGAATATGAGCAGTAGTACGGCGCCAGAAAATAGCGCTGGCGTGCAGTTGATGGTAGTAATATTGCGGGAAGTAAACATGCAGTAGTAACGCAGCAGTAGTAATTCAGTAAAACAGTAACAAGCAGCGATAGCAGTATTTAGGAACAAGGCCTAGGGATTAGACTTTCACTAGTGGACACTCTCAACATTGATCACATAACAGAATAGATAAATGCATACTCTACACTCTTGTTGGATGATGAACACATTGCGTAGGATTACACGAACCCTCAATGCCGGAGTTAACAAGCTCCACAATTCAATGTTCATATTTAAGTAACCTTAGAGTGTAAGATAGATCAATACGACTAAACCAAGTACTAGCATAGCATGCACACTGTCACCTTCATGCTTATGTAGGAGGAATAATACACATCAATACTATCATAGCAATAGTTAACTTCGCAATCTACAAGAGATCATGATCATAGCATAAACCAAGTACTAACACGGATGCACACACTGTCACCATTACATCGTGCAGGAGGAATAAAACTACTTTAATAACATTGCTAGAGTAGCACATAGATAAATTGTGATACAAAACATATTGCAATCATAAAGAGATATAAATAAGCACTTCACTATGCCATTCATAACAGTGAATAAGTATTCTGTGAAATATAGCCTAAGAGACCCACACGGTGCACACACTGTCACCTTTACACACGTGGGACAAGGAGTCTCCGGAGATCACATAAGTAAAACTCACTTGACTAGCATAATGACATCTAGATTACAAGCATCATCATATGAATCTCAATCATGTAAGGCAGCTCATGAGATTATTGTATTGAAGTACATAGGAGAGAGATGAACCACATAGCTACCGGTACAGCCCCGAGCCTCGATGGAGAACTACTCCCTCCTCATGGGAGCAGCAGCGGTGATGAAGATGGCGGTGGAGATGGCAGCGGTGTCGATGGAGAAGCCTTCCGGGGCACTTCCCCGTCCGGCAGGGTGCCGGAACAGAGACTCCTGTCCCCCAGATCTTGGCTTCGCGATGGCGGCGGCTCTGGAAGGTTTCGCGTACCGTGGCTTCCTGTCGGTGTTTTTAGGTCAGGGACGATTAAATAGGCGAAGAGATGGAGTCGGAGGGGCCACGGGGTGCCCAGACCACGGGCGCGCCCCCTGGCCGCGCCGGGTGTGGTGTGGGGCAACTGGCTCCCCTCTCGTCCTTCTCCGGTGCTCTGGAAGCTTCCGGGAATTATAAGGTCCTCGGTCTTGATTTCGTCCGATTCCGAAAATATTTCTTTACTAGGATTTCTGAAACCAAAAACAGCAGAAAACAGCAACTGGCCTTTCGGCATCTCGTCAATAGGTTAGTTCCGGAAAACGCATAATAATGACATATAATGTGTATAAAACATGTAGGTATCATCAATAAAGTAGCATGGAACATAAGAAATTATAGATACGTTTGGGACGTATCAACTCCCCCCAACCTTGGCTTTCTCAATCCATGGCTAACCGAATCCTCGGGTGCCTTCCAACATTCACATACCATGGAGGAGTGTCTATTGCAAAATTAAGTTGCTTACTGATAAATCAGGGCAAAACATGTGAAGAGAATTATTAATGAAAGTTATTAATTGGGGCTGGGAACCCCGTTGCCAGCTCTTATTGCAAAATTATTGGATAAGCGGATGTGCCACTAGTCCATTGGTGAAAGTCCGCCCAACAAGATTGAAAGATAAAACACCACATACTTCCTCATGAGCTATAAAACATTGACACAAATAAGGAGTAATAGTTTGAATAATTTAAAGGTAGCACATGAAGTATTTACTTGGAATGGCAGAAAATACCATGTAGTAGGTAGGTATGGTGGACACAAATGGCATAGGTTTGGTCTAAGGTTATGGATGTATGAGAAGCATTCCCTCTCGATACAGGTCTTTGGCTAGCAAGGTTTGATAGCAAGCATAAAGGTTGAGGGAAACAAACAAATATACATATGATAGAACAATCATGCATCTTTCTCATAAGCACAAGCAATTTTACTTCAGAATACTAAACTCATTAGCATAGAGATAATAGAGTAATATATCTAAGTGTATTTCTCTCTTCTATTTAAACATCAGGGTGTTGTTGCTATTGACCAATGCTAAGTTTGCCAAAACCAAATAGATTTACTTGATGCTCCCAAAGTGATATCAATACTCATGTCAAGAGTAATCATATAATGGAGATTGCAAACTAAAATAAGGTGTGCAAAAAGTAAATGATAAGACTTCTCATTAATATTCCATAACGATAACTCACACCAACGGATACATAGATAACCAACTAAGAGAGATACTTCCACATTGCATACTATTCCATATGATAACTTCCCTACTCATGATATGACACTACTTGATAGTAAAAGATAAAGGTAGTGATAATGTGATACCGCGGCACTCCCCCAAGCTTGGAACAAACCAAGGGGATGCCAATACCGATGATGAATTACTCCTTCGGTGATGATGGTGATGGATTCTTCTCGCGCTTCATAAGGATCTCCTTCAGCTTCAGCTTTTCAATTTTGCAATTCTGCACCAAAATTTGAAGAGACTTATTGTTATCCGAGGTGGCGGTGACGGCCTTGTGCTGGGAATTGAGTAATATTCCAGCATTCTGCGAAGTCGCTGGTTCTCCTCCTGAAGTATCTCCACTTCCCTTTTGAGAGCACGATATTGATCACAAAACTCATCAGCAACCCGTATTGCTTCCTCCACACAAGGGAAAGAGTCGAGGTCCAGAGCAGGCGGAAGAACTCCCTGCAAGTTATGAGAAAAAGAACGCCCAGTGTTAACCGATCCCACCAAGATTGGCTTACTCTTCGTAGTTTCCCACTCTCCTTTTGCTGATGCTATCTTCTTCTTCTCCTTATTGATCCTTTCATCCATCTCTTCCTTCCAAGGCCCCTTGTCCTTGTTGTTGGAGACCATGGTGCCTCTAGATCAAAACAAATCTGGCAGAAAACAGCTCGAAACAAAACACGACGAGAAAACGATATACGGACCTCCAGGGGTCCGGGGGATTATATAGCAAATATTTTTACGATAAAAGGAAGGTTCCAGGCCGAAAACGAGTGGAAAAGGGACGACGAGGGGCTGTCCCCATAGGTCGGCGCGGCCAGGGTGGGGCCCGCGCCGGCCTATGGTGACGGGCCCTCGCGCGTCTCTTCCACTCCGTTTCGATCCCGTAATTTTTCATATTTTCCAAAAACAGCAGAAATATTGTTCGGAAAGCTAAACGCGGACTTTTATTACCTGTACTGTTACCTATTCAAAGTCGAGTTCTGGCGGACTGTCAATTTGTCCTTTGATGAAAGCCTCCGGTGTTTCCACTTGAATAATATCAACATCAACATTATAAGAATCACCCGAGATATAATGCTTGAGTCTTTGTCCATTCACCACTTGTGTGGCATTGCCTTGGAGAGAGCTAATTTTAATTGCTCCTGAACGATACACCTCCTCAACAACATATGGTCCTTCCCACTTCGAGAGTAATTTCCCTGCAAAGAATCTGAGACGAGACCGATACAATAGGACTTTATCCCCAATATTAAACTCTCTTTTGATAATCCTTCTATCATGCCATTTCTTAACTTTTTCTTTAAAGAGTTTAGCATTTTCATAAGCTTCACTTCTCCATTCATCTAGAGAACTTAATTGCAGCAACCTCTTATTACCGGCTAGTTTCGGATCTTTATTTAGTTCTCTAACAGCCCAATAAGCTTTGTGCTCTAGTTCTAAAGGTAAATGACAAGCTTTTCCATAAACCATTTTATAAGGTGACATTCCCATAGGATTTTTATAAGCAGTTCTATAAGCCCATAGTGCTTCCTTCAATTTGCTAGCCCAATTCTTTCTAGATTTATTAACAGTCTTTCCCAAAATAGATTTAATCTCTCTATTTGATAATTCTACTTGACCACTAGTTTGAGGGTGATAAGCAGAAGCAATTCTATGATTAATACCATACTTAGCAAGAGTTTTTCTAAAACCTCCATGAATAAAATGAGAACCTCCATCAGTCATAATATATCTAGGTACTCCAAATCTAGGAAAAATAATATCTAAAAGCATTTTTAAAGAGGTCTCACCATCAGCACTTTTTGTAGGTATAGCTTCTACCCATTTAGTAACATAATCAACATCGACAAGTATATGAGTGTTACCTTCTGAAGAAGGGAAAGGACCCATGAAGTCGAATCCCCAACAATCGAATGGTTCAATAACAAGAGTATAATTCATAGGCATTTCATTGCGTCTAGAGATATTACCAACTCTTTGACATTCATCACAAGATAAGATAAACTTCCTTGCATCTTTGAAAAGTGTTGGCCAATAAAAACCTGATTGTAGAACCTTTTGCGCGGTTCTATCTCCAGCATGATGTCCTCTGATGACCCACAAGTATTAGGGGGTGTATCGTAGTATCTTCGATAAGTAAGAATGTCGATCCCAACGAGGAGCAGAAGGTGTTGGCAGCAGTTTCGATGAAGGATTCACTGTAAATGCTCACAGACAAGTATTCAGGGGGTTTTGATATTGCAGATAAATAAAGTACAAGTAAATAAAATGCGAGAGAAATAATTGCAGCGAGTGGCCCAATCCTTTTTAGCACAAAGGACAAGCCGGTTTGATTACTTATAATGACCAAACGTTCCTGAGGACACACGGGGATTTTAGTCTAGTGCTTTCGCTACATACAGCTGATTAATCTTCATTGTTTTGATAAGTGTTGTGTGGGTGAACCTATGCTAATGCACCGCCCTTCCTAGGACTAATACATACTTGTGATTATACCCCTTGCAAGCATCCGCAACTACAAGAAAGTAATTAAGATAAATCTAACCACAGCCTTAAACTCTGAGATCCTGCGATCCCTCCTGCATCGATATACTAACGGGGGCTTAGGTTTCTGTCACTCCGGCAACCCCGCAATTAGCAACCGAATACAAGATGCACTCCCCTAGGCCCATAAATGGTGAAGTGTCGTGTAGTCGACGTTCACACGACACCACTAGAAGAATGACACCACAACTTAAATATCATAACATTGAATATTACTCAACCATAATTCACTACTAGCATTTAGACTTCACCCATGTCCTCAAGAACTAAACGAACTACTCACGAGACATCATATGGAATACAATCAGAGGTGATATGATGATGAATAACAATCTGAACATAAACCTTGGTTCAATGGTTTCACTCAATAGCATCTACAACAAGTATAGAATAACACCGGGAGAGTTTCCCCTATCAAACAATCAAGATTTAACCCGAATTGCTACAGCGGTGACGAGGTGCAGCGGTGGTGATGGCGGTGTAGATGGTGGAGATGATGATGATGATGATGGAGATGATGTCCCGCTCGATGACGATGGCGATGGCGTCGATTTCCCCCTCCGGGAGGGAATTTCCCCGGCGGATTCCTGCCCGCCGGAGAGCTCTTTTCTCTCTGGTGTTCTCCGCCCCGCAGAGGCGGCTGTAACCCTTCGTGAGGTCCTCTCTGTGGCTTAGGTTTTCGGGACGAAGGAGTACGCGAAGAAAAGGAGGCGAAAGGGGCTGTGGGGCCCCCAGAGCACAGGGTGGCGCGGCCAGGCCTTGGGCCGCGCCGCCCTGTGGTCTGGGCCCACAGTGGCTCTTCTCTTCTCCCCCTTCTGGCTCCCTCCGTCATCTGGAAAAATAGGAATTTACGTGAAATTCCCTTCCACAGTTGATCTTCCGAAATATTGCGTTCTGACGGTGCTTTTTCCAGCAGAATCCTGGCTCCGGTGCTTGATCCTCCAATAATGATGAAACATGCAAAATAGATGAAATAACATAAGTATTGTGTCCCAATATGAAATATATCAATGAATAACAGCAAATTATGATACAAAATAGTGATGCAAATTGGACGTATCAACTCCCCCAAGCTTAGACCTCGCTTGTCCCCAAGCGAAACTGAGCTCGATAAACAAGACCACATGTTTATGGAGTGAAGAGTCGATAAATAAAATACGGACAAGAAGCATCATATTCATTTACACAAGACATTCTAGTAAACAACTTCCTCATATAACTCATCTTGAAATAGGTAAAGAGAAATCACAAGTAAAGGTGCATAAGAAATCATAGTTGGTGATGGCAAACTTTGTTCTTGGTCAGAGAACTACTAACGGATTGTACTTCTAAGCAAAGCTTTCATATTAGAATTTATAGCTGAGCCTTCCTATTTAAGCATGACAATCTCTTCATAATCATTGATAACTTCAAAGTCATATTCATTCAGATAAAATTGGTACTAAACAAGAAAGCATAAAAGACATGATTAACTGAATCATAGCATAAATGATTGGTTCACAACAACTCAATTGCTTGCTTGAGATAGAGGGAAATAGGTTTACTGACTCAACATAAAAGTAAAAGACAGGCCCTTCGCAGAGGGAAGCAGGGATTAAATCATGTGCTAGAGCTTTTCAAGTTTTGAAATCATATAAAGAGAATAAAAGTAAAATTTTGAGAGGTGTTTGTTGTTGTCAACGAATGGTAGCGGGCACTCTAACCCCCTTGCCAAACGAACCTTCAAAGAGCGGCTCCCATGAGGGACGGCATTTCTACCAGCAAGGTAGATCATCCCCCTTCTCTTTTGTTTACACATGTATTTTAGTTTTATTAAGGATGACACTCCCCCCAACCTTGGCTTTCTCAATCCATGGCTAACCGAATCCTCGGGTGCCTTCCAACATTCTCATACCATGGAGGAGTGTCTATTGCAAAATTAAGTTGCTTACTGATAACTCAGAGCAAAACATGTGAAGAGAATTATTAATGAAAGTTATTAATTGGGGCTGGGAACCCCGTTGCCAGCTCTTATTGCAAAATTATTGGATAAGCGGATGTGCCGCTAGTCCATTGTGAAAGTCCGCCCAACAAGATTGAAAGATGAAACACCACATACTTCCTCATGAGCTATAAAACATTGACACAAATAAGGAGTAGTAGTTTGAATTATTTAAAGGTAGCACATGAAGTATTTACTTGGAATGGCAGAAAATACCATGTAGTAGGTAGGTATGGTGGACACAAATGGCATAGGTTTGGTCTAAGGTTATGGATGTATGAGAAGCATTCCCTCTCGATACAGGTCTTTGGCTAGCAAGGTTTGATAGCAAGCATAAAGGTTGAGGGAAACAAACAAATATACATATGATAGAAACAATCATGCATCTTTCTCATAAGCACAAGCAATTTTAACTCTAGAATACTAAGCATAGAGATAATAGTAATATATCTAAGTGTATTTCTCTCTTTTATTTAAACATCAAGATGTTGTTGCTATTGACCAATGCTAAGTTTGCCAAAACCAAATAGATTTACTTGATGCTCCCAAAGTGATATCAATACTCATGTCAAGAGTAATCATATAATGGAGATTGCAAACTAAAATAAGATGTGCAAAAAGTAAATGATAAGACTTCTCATTAATATTCCATAACGATAACTCACACCAACGGATACATAGATAACTAACTAAGAGAGATACTTCCACATTGCATACTATTCCATATGATAACTTCCCTACTCATGATATGACACTACTTGATAGTAAAAGATAAAGGTGGTGGTGATGTGATACCGCGGCACTCCCCCAAGCTTGGAACAAACCAAGGGGATGCCAATACCGATGATGAATTACTCCTTCGGTGATGATGGTGATGAATTCCTGACAAGCTTCTCAATAAGCTCCTGGAGCTCGTCAATCCTGTATATGAGATTGCGAATCATCTCTGAATTGTGCTCGACGCGGTTAAGGAGTCTGTCCGACGGTGAGTCCCAACTCTTGGAGTTATTTCCCCACTCTTCAGCCTCAGGCTCCTTCTCTCCTGCAGTGTCAGAACGATTTATATCCCAATTACTTGGCAACACTACCTTGGGGGTCCTTTCAGTTTGACGATCGTAGATTAGATTGCGGTAAGGGTTGTAATGGCTCGGAGAAGATGTCCTTGGAGCCAAGTAATGACGTGGAACCGCTCCTCCGGTAGCGATTCGTGCACTCCTCTTGATGTTGGATGGACTTGATATCACGCCAATACTTGCGACGGTGGCTTGTTGGCGTTCCTGCGGAGCTTCCTCCACTTCTTCCTCATCCTCTCTTGCATCTTCTTTCTTCAGCTCCGGGTCTTGAATATTTTCCTTCAAAGGTTCCTTGTCCTTGTTGTTGGAGACCATGGTGCTTCTAGATCAAAACAAATCTGGCAGAAAACAGCTCGAAACAAAACACGACGAGAAAACGATATTACGGACCTCCAGGGGTCCGGGGGATTATATAGCAAATATTTTTACGACAAAAGGAAGGTTCCAGGCCGAAAACGAGTGGAAACGGGACGCCGAGGTGCCGTCACCATAGGTCGGCGCGGCCAGGGTGGGGCCCGCGCCGGCCTGTGGTGACGGGCCCTCGCGCGTCTTTTCCACTCCGTTTCGATTCCGTAATTTTTCATATTTTCTAAAAACAGCAGAAATAATGTTCGGAAAGGTAAACGCGGACTTTTTATTACCTATACTGTTACCTATTCAAAGTCGAGTTCTGGCGGACTGTCAATTTGTCCTTTGATGAAAGCCTCCGGTGTTTCCACTTGAATAATATCAACATCAACATTATAGGAATCACCCGAGATATAATGCTTGAGTCTTTGTCCATTCACCACTTGTGTGGCATTGCCTTGGAGAGAGCTAATTTTAATTGCTCCTGAACGATACACCTCCTCAACAACATATGGTCCTTCCCACTTCGAGAGTAATTTCCCTGCAAAGAATCTGAGACGAGACCGATACAATAGAACTTGATCTCCAACATTAAATTCTCTTTTGATGATCCTTCTATCATGCCATTTCTTAACTTTTTCTTTAAAGAGTTTAGCATTTTCATAAGCTTCACTTCTCCATTCATCTAGAGAACTTAATTGCAACAACCTCTTATTACCGGCTAATTTAGGATCTTTATTTAGTTCTCTAACAGCCCAATAAGCTTTGTGCTCTAGTTCTAGAGGTAAATGACAAGCTTTTCCATAAACCATTTTATAAGGTGACATTCCCATAGGATTTTTATAAGCAGTTCTATAAGCCCATAATGCTTCTTTCAATTTGCTAGGCCAATTCTTTCTAGATTTATTAACAGTCTTACCTAAGATAGCTTTAATCTCTCTATTTGATAATTCTACTTGACCACTAGTTTGAGGGTGATAAGCAGAAGCAATTCTATGATTAATACCATACTTAGCAAGAGTTTTTCTAAAACCTCCATGAATGAAATGAGAACCTCCATCAGTCATAATATATCTAGGTACTCCAAATCTAGGAAATATAATATCTACAAGCATTTTTATAGAGGTCTCACCATCAGCACTTTTTGTAGGTATAGCTTCTACCCATTTAGTAACATAATCAACAGCGACAAGTATATGAGTGTTACCGTCTGAAGAAGGGAAAGGACCCATGAAGTCGAATCCCCAACAATCGAATGGTTCAATAACAAGAGTATAATTCATAGGCATTTCATTGCGTCTGGAGATATTACCAACTCTTTGACATTCATCACAGGATAAAATAAATTTCCTTGCATCTTTGAAGAGTGTTGGCCAATAAAAACCTGATTGTAGAACCTTTTGCGCGGTTCTATCTCCAGCGTGATGTCCTCCATAAACACTACCATGACATTTATTCAATATCTCCTGTTGTTCATATTCAGGAACACATCTTCGCATAATACCATCCACTCCTTCTTTATATAAGTGTGGGTCATCCCAAAAATAATGCCTCAAGTCATAAAAGAATTTCCTCCTTTGCTGAGCTGAAAAGGTTGGAGGCAAATACTTCGAAACAATAAAGTTAGCATAATCTGCATACCAAGGGCTCTCTCGCGAGCTCACCTTTATTACAGCCAATTGTTCATTTGGAAAACTATCATTAACAGGAACAAGATCATAAGCAATATTTTCCAATCTAGACAAATTATCAGCAACAGGATTATCAGCACCTTTCCTATCTATAATATGTAAATCAAATTCTTGCAACAGAAGTACCCATCTAATAAGCCTTGGCTTAGCATCTTTCTTTGTCATAAGGTATCTAATTGCAGCATGATCAGTATGAATTGTAACTTTTGAATCAACAATATAAGGTCTAAACTTATCACAAGCAAAGACTACAGCTAACAATTCCTTTTCAGTTGTAGCATAATTTCTTTGAGCAGCATCAAGAGTCTTACTAGCATAATGAATAACATTTAATTTTTTATCTACCCGCTGTCCAAGAACAGCGCCTACGGCAAAATCACTAGCATCACACATAATTTCAAAAGGCAAATTCCAATCAGGAGGTTCGACTACAGGAGCAGTTGTTAAGGCTTTCTTTAGAGTTTCAAAAGCTTCCTTACAATCATCATCAAAAACAAAAGGTACATCTTTTTGAAGAAGATTAGTAAGAGGCTTTGAAATTTTAGAGAAATCTTTAATAAATCTCCTATAAAACCCAGCATGACCAAGAACACTACGAATACCTTTAACATCCCTCGGATAGGGCATCTTCTCAATTGCTTCAACTTTAGCTCTATCAACTTCAATACCTCTCTCAGAAATTTTATGTCCCAATACAATTCCTTCATTAACCATAAAGTGGCATTTCTCCCAATTAAGAACAAGGTTAGTTTCTTCACATCTCTGCAAAACTTTATCGAGGTTTCGCAAGCAATTATCAAAAGAATTCCCATAGACAGAAAAATCATCCATGAACACCTCTACAATACTTTCGCAAAAACCATGAAAAATAGCAGACATGCATCTTTGAAAAGTAGCAGGAGCATTACATAAACCAAAAGGCATACGCCTATAAGCATAAGTTCCATAAGGACAAGTAAAAGTGGTTTTCTCTTGATCTTTAGCTTTAACAGCAATTTGTGAAAACCCAGAATAACCATCAAGAAAACAAAAATGAGTATTTTTAGACAACCTCTCTAACATTTGATCAATAAAGGGTAAAGGGTAATGATCTTTCTTAGTAACTTTATTAACTTTTCGAAAATCAATGCACATTCTATAACCTACAACTATTCTTTGAGGAATAAGCTCATCATTATCATTAGGCACAACAGTCATTCCTCCTTTCTTAGGAACACAATGAACAGGACTAACCCATCTACTATCAGCAATAGGATATATAATACCAGCTTCAAGGAGTTTTAATACCTCGTTTCTTACCACTTCCTTCATCTTCGGAATTAGACGACGTTGATGTTCAACAACAGGCTTTGCATCATCTTCCATATTAATAGCATGTTGGCAAATAGAAGGAGAAATCCCTTTCAAATCATCAAGAGTATAGCCAATAGCTCCTCGGTGTTTCTTCAATATTTCCAATAACCTTTCTTCCTCAATCTCTGAAAGCTTAGAACTAATAATAACAGGATATATTTTCTTATCATCAATATGAGCATATTTAAGATTATCAGGTAAAGGCTTTAAATCAAAAACAGGATCTTCCTTTGGTGGCGGTGTTGTACCCAAATCTTCCACCGGTAAATCATGCTTGAGAATAGGTTGGCGAAGAAAAATTTCCTCAAGCTCATCTCTTTCTTTCCTAAAAGCTTCACTTTCACTATTCTCCAAATGTTGCTGCAAAGGATTATTAGGAACAAGAACAATAGATGCACACTGCTCCATTTTAAAATCATTACTAGGCAAGTCAACTTTATAAGGAGTTTTGGTAAATTTAGAAAAGTTAAATTCATAAGGTTCACCAGCAAATCTAGTCAAAATTTTCTCTTTCTTACAATCTATAATAGCTCCACAAGTATTTAGAAAAGGTCTACCAAAAATGATAGGACAATGATCACTAGCAGCAGAACCAAGTACCAAAAAGTCAGCAGGATATTTAATCTTACCACATAGAACTTCCACATCTCGAACAATACCAATTGGAGAAATAGTTTCTCTATTAGCCAGATGAATAACCACATCAATATCTTCAAGTTCACAAGAACCAATTTCGTGCATAATCTCCGTATAAAGCTCATAAGGAATAGCACTAACACTTGCACCAATATCACATAAACCATAATAGCAATGATCACCAATTCTAACAGATAGCATAGGAACACTAACTTGTTTGGGTTTATTAGGATGTGAAACAATATTAGAAGCACTAGATATGACAGAGTACTCCTTCATTTTAGCAGGGAAAGGAGTTTTTTCAATATAAGCTTCAGGAATAACATTATCAACAGTTTCAACCACTACACATTTGTTTACAGATGAATCAATTTTATCTTTATACGGTTCATGATACTTATCAAAATTCTTCTTAGGCAGTTCATAATGAGAGGCAAAAGCTCTATAAAGATTTGCAACAACTTGGGAATCAAGACCATATGTAGCACTCATATTACGAAATTTATCAGTATCCATAAAAGCTTCAATGCATTTATAATCATAAATTATACCTGATTCTCTATCTTTGTCGTTCTCCCATCCTTCAGTATTTTCTTGGATCCGATCAAGAAGGTCCCTTTTAAACTCTTCATTCTTGCGTGTAAATGATCCAGAACAAGAAGTATCCAGCAAGGTCTTGTCTTGAAAAGAAAGTCTTGCATAGAAATTATCAATAATAACATTACCAGGAAGCTCATGAATGGGGCATTTGAGCATTAAAGACTTCAATCTCCCCCAAGCTTGGGCAATACTCTCTCCATCATGAGGCCAGAAATTATATATGCGGTTCCGATCTTTGTGAATTTCACTTGGAGGATAAAATTTGGAATAAAATAAAGGCACAATGTCCTCCCAATCAATAGAATCACCATTCTTCAGCAATTTATACCAGTGCGCCGCTTTACCAGACAGCGATATAGTGAATAGTTTCTTCCTAACTTCATTCATAGAAATACCTGCACATTTGAATAACCCGCATAATTCATGCAAAAACAGTAAATGATCACCAGGATGGACAGTTCCATCCCCTTCATAGCGGTTATCCATAACACGTTCAATAATTTTCATAGGTATTTTATATGGTACTACTTCCTCACCTGGCGCTTCATCCACTACCGTTGCAGTAGTAGTAGATTTCCCAAATAGAAATTGAAGAGAGGATCTCTCCATAATGATTTATAGCAGCAGGCAGAAATAAAATCAGCACAAACAGTAAATTTCCTTACCAATTCCGCTTACCAATAGCGCTTCACTCCCCGGCAACGGCGCCAGAAAATAGTCTTGATGACCCACAAGTATAGGGGGTGTATCGTAGTATCTTCGATAAGTAAGAATGTCGATCCCAACGAGGAGCAGAAGGTGTTGGCAGCAGTTTCGATGAAGGATTCACTGTAAATGCTCACAGACAAGTATTCAGGGGGTTTTGATATTGCAGATAAATAAAGTACAAGTAAATAAAATGCGAGAGAAATAATTGCAGCGAGTGGCCCAATCCTTTTTAGCACAAAGGACAAGCCGGTTTGATTACTTATAATGACCAAACGTTCCTGAGGACACACGGGGATTTTAGTCTAGTGCTTTCGCTACATACAGCTGATTAATCTTCATTGTTTTGATAAGTGTTGTGTGGGTGAACCTATGCTAATGCACCGCCCTTCCTAGGACTAATACATACTTGTGATTATACCCCTTGCAAGCATCCGCAACTACAAGAAAGTAATTAAGATAAATCTAACCACAGCCTTAAACTCTGAGATCCTGCGATCCCTCCTGCATCGATATACTAACGGGGGCTTAGGTTTCTGTCACTCCGGCAACCCCGCAATTAGCAACCGAATACAAGATGCACTCCCCTAGGCCCATAAATGGTGAAGTGTCGTGTAGTCGACGTTCACACGACACCACTAGAAGAATGACACCACAACTTAAATATCATAACATTGAATATTACTCAACCATAATTCACTACTAGCATTTAGACTTCACCCATGTCCTCAAGAACTAAACGAACTACTCACGAGACATCATATGGAATACAATCAGAGGTGATATGATGATGAATAACAATCTGAACATAAACCTTGGTTCAATGGTTTCACTCAATAGCATCTACAACAAGTATAGAATAACACCGGGAGAGTTTCCCCTATCAAACAATCAAGATTTAACCCGAATTGCTACAGCGGTGACGAGGTGCAGCGGTGGTGATGGCGGTGTAGATGGTGGAGATGATGATGATGATGATGATGGAGATGATGTCCCGCTCGATGACGATGGCGATGGCGTCGATTTCCCCCTCCGGGAGGGAATTTCCCCGGCGGATTCCTGCCCGCCGGAGAGCTCTTTTCTCTCTGGTGTTCTCCGCCCCGCAGAGGCGGCTGTAACCCTTCGTGAGGTCCTCTCTGTGGCTTAGGTTTTCGGGACGAAGGAGTACGCGAAGAAAAGGAGGCGAAAGGGGCTGTGGGGCCCCCAGAGCACAGGGTGGCGCGGCCAGGCCTTGGGCCGCGCCGCCCTGTGGTCTGGGCCCACAGTGGCTCTTCTCTTCTCCCCCTTCTGGCTCCCTCCGTCATCTGGAAAAATAGGAATTTACGTGAAATTCCCTTCCACAGTTGATCTTCCGAAATATTGCGTTCTGACGGTGCTTTTTCCAGCAGAATCCTGGCTCCGGTGCTTGATCCTCCAATAATGATGAAACATGCAAAATAGATGAAATAACATAAGTATTGTGTCCCAATATGAAATATATCAATGAATAACAGCAAATTATGATACAAAATAGTGATGCAAATTGGACGTATCATCCTCCATAAACACTACCATGACATTTACTCAATATCTCCTGTTGTTCATATTCAGGAACACATCTTCGCATAATACCGTCTACTCCTTCTTTATATAAGTGTGGGTCATCCCAAAAATAATGCCTCAAGTCATAAAAGAATTTTCTCCTTTGCTGAGCTGAAAAGGTTGGAGGCAAATACTTCGAAACAATAAAGTTAGCATAATCTGCATACCAAGGGCTCTCTCGTGAGCTCACCTTTATTACAGCCAATTGTTCATTTGGAAAACTATCATTAACAGGAACAGGATCATAAGCAATATTTTCCAATCTAGACAAATTATCAGCAACAGGATTATCAGCACCTTTCCTATCTATAATATGTAAATCAAATTCTTGCAAAAGAAGTACCCATCTAATAAGCCTTGGCTTAGCATCTTTCTTTGTCATAAGGTATCTAATTGCAGCATGATCAGTATGAATTGTAACTTTTGAATCAACAATATAGGGTCTAAACTTGTCACAAGCAAAGACTACAGCTAACAATTCCTTTTCAGTTGTAGCATAATTTCTTTGAGCAGCATCAAGAGTCTTACTAGCATAATGAATAACATTTAATTTTTTATCTACCCGCTGTCCAAGAACAGCGCCTACAGCAAAATCACTAGCATCACACATAATTTCAAAAGGCAAATTCCAATCAGGAGGTTCAACTACAGGAGCAGTTGTTAAGGCTTTCTTTAGAGTTTCAAAAGCTTCCTTACAATCATCATCAAAAACAAAAGGTACATCTTTTTGAAGAAGATTAGTAAGAGGCTTTGAAATTTTAGAGAAATCTTTAATAAATCTCCTATAAAACCCAGCATGACCAAGAACACTACGAATACCTTTAACATCCCTCGGATAGGGCATCTTCTCAATTGCTTCAACTTTAGCTCTATCAACTTCAATACCTCTCTCGGAAATTTTATGTCCCAATACAATTCCTTCATTAACCATAAAGTGGCATTTCTCCCAATTAAGAACAAGGTTAGTTTCTTCACATCTCTGCAAAACTTTATCGAGGTTTCGCAAGCAATTATCAAAAGAATTCCCATAGACAGAAAAATCATCCATGAACACCTCTACAATACTTTCGCAAAAACCATGAAAAATAGCAGACATGCATCTTTGAAAAGTAGCAGGAGCATTACATAAACCAAAAGGCATACGCCTATAAGCATAAGTTCCATAAGGACAAGTAAACGTGGTTTTCTCTTGATCTTTAGCTTTAACAGCAATTTGTGAAAACCCAGAATAACCATCAAGAAAGCAAAAATGAGTATTTTTAGATAACCTTTCTAACATTTGATCAATAAAGGGTAAAGGGTAATGATCTTTCTTAGTAACTTTATTAACTTTTCGAAAATCAATGCACATTCTATACCCTACAACTATTCTTTGAGGAATAAGCTCATCATTATCATTAGGCACAACAGTCATTCCTCCTTTCTTAGGAACACAATGCACAGGACTAACCCATCTACTATCAGCAATAGGATATATAATACCAGCTTCAAGAAGTTTTAATACCTCGTTCCTTACCACCTCTTTCATCTTCGGAATTAGACGACGTTGATGTTCAACAACAGGCTTTGCATCATCTTCCATATTGATAGCATGTTGGCAAATAGAAGGAGAAATCCCCTTCAAATCATCAAGAGTATAGCCAATAGCTCCTCGGTGTTTCTTCAATATTTCCAATAACCTTTCTTCCTCAATCTCTGAAAGCTTAGAACTAATAATAACAGGATATATTTTCTTATCATCAATATGAGCATATTTAAGATTATCAGGTAAAGGCTTTAAATCAAAAACAGGATCTTCCTTTGGTGGCGGTGTTGTACCCAAATCTTCCACCGGTAAATCATGCTTGAGAATAGGTTGGCGAAGAAAAATTTCCTCAAGCTCATCTCTTTCTTTCCTAAAAGCTTCACTTTCACTATTCTCCAAATGTTGCTGCAAAGGATTATTAGGAACAAGAACAATAGATGCACACTGCTCCATTTTAAAATCATTACTAGGCAAGTCAACTTTATAAGGAGTTTTGGTAAATTTAGAAAAGTTAAATTCATAAGGTTCACCAGCAAATCTAGTCAAAATTTTCTCTTTCTTACAATCTATAATAGCTCCACAAGTATTTAGAAAAGGTCTACCAAAAATGATAGGACAATGATCACTAGCAGCAGAACCAAGTACCAAAAAGTCAGCAGGATATTTAATCTTACCACATAGAACTTCCACATCTCGAACAATACCAATTGGAGAAATAGTTTCTCTATTAGCCAGCTGAATAACCACATCAATATCTTCAAGTTCACAAGAATCAATTTCGTGCATAATCTCCGTATAAAGCTCATAAGGAATAGCACTAACGCTTGCACCAATATCACATAAACCATAATAGCAATGATCACCAATTCTAACAGATAGCATAGGAACACTAACTTGTTTGGGTTTATTAGGATGTGAAACAATATTAGAAGCATCTTCACAGAAAATAATATGACCATCCTCCACATTTTCAGTCACAAGATCTTTAACTATTGCAACAGCAGGTTCAATTTTAATTTGTTCTTCAGGTTCTTTAGGTTTCTTTTCACTTTTATGAACCGCACTAGATATAACAGAGTACTCTTTCATTTTAGCAGGGAAAGGAGTTTTTTCAATATAAGCTTCAGGAATAACATGATCAACAGTTTCAATCACTACACATTTGTTTACAGATGAATCTACGTTATCTTTATACGGTTCATGATACTTATCAAAATTCTTCTTAGGCAATTCATAATGAGAGGCAAAAGCTTTATAAAGATTTGCAACAACTTGGGAATCAAGACCATATGTAGCACTCATATTACGAAATTTATCAGTATCCATAAAAGCTTCAATGCATTTATAATCATAAATTATACCTGATTCTCTATCTTTGTCGTTCTCCCATCCTTCAGTATTTTCTTGGATCCGATCAAGAAGGTCCCTTTTAAACTCTTCTTTGTTGCGTGTAAATGATCCAGAACAAGAAGTATCCAGCAAGGTCTTGTCTTGAAAAGAAAGTCTTGCATAGAAATTATCAATAATAACATTACCAGGAAGCTCATGAATGGGGCATTTGAGCATTAAAGACTTCAATCTCCCCCAAGCTTGGGCAATACTTTCTCCATCATGAGGCCAGAAATTATATATGCGGTTCCGATCTTTGTGAATTTCACTTGGAGGATAAAATTTGGAATAAAATAAAGGCACAATGTCCTCCCAATCAATAGAATCACCATTCTTCAGCAATTTATACCAATGCGCCGCTTTACCAGACAGCGATATAGTGAATAGTTTCTTTCTAACTTCATTCATAGCAATACCTGCACATTTGAATAACCCGCATAATTCATGCAAAAACAGTAAATGATCACCAGGATGGACAGTTCCATCCCCTTCATAGCGGTTATCCATAACACGTTCAATAATTTTCATAGGTATTTTATATGGTACTACTTCCTCACCTGGCGCTTCATCCACTACCGTTGCAGTAGTAGTAGATTTCCCAAATAGAAATTGAAGAGAAGATCTCTCCATAATGACTTATAGCAGCAGGCAGAAATAAAATCAGCACAAACAGTAAAGGTTTTCCTTACCAATTCCACTTACCAATAGCGCTTCACTCCCCGGCAACGGCGCCAGAAAATAGTCTTGATGACCCACAAGTATAGGGGGTGTATCGTAGTACTTTCGATAAATAAGAGTGTCGAACCCAACGAGGAGCAGAAGGTGTTGACAAGCAGTTTCGATGAAGGATTCACTGTAAATGCTCACAGACAAGTATTCAGGGGGTTTTGATATTGCAGATAAATAAAGTACAAGTAAATAAAATGCGAGAGAAATAATTGCAGCGAGTGGCCCAATCCTTTTTAGCACAAAGGACAAGCCGGTTTGTTTACTTATAATGACCAAACGTTCTTGAGGACACACGGGATTTTAGTCTAGTGCTTTCGCTTCATGTGGCTAAATAATCTTCATTGTTTTGATAAGTGTTGTGTGGGTGAACCTATGCTAATGCACCGCCCTTCCTAGGACTAATACATACTTGTGATTATACCCCTTGCAAGCATCCGCAACTACAAGAAAGTAATTAAGATAAATCTAACCACAGCCTTAAACTCTGAGATCCTGCGATCCCTCTTGCATCGGTATACTAACGGGGGCTTAGGTTTCTGTCACTCCGGCAACCCCGCAATTAGCAACCGAATACAAGATGCACTCCCCTAGGCCCATAAATGGTGAAGTATCGTGTAGTCGACGTTCACACGACACCACTAGAAGAATGACACCACAACTTAAATATCATAACATTGAATATTACTCAACCATAGTTCACTACTAACATTTAGACTTCACCCATGTCCTCAAGAACTAAACGAACTACTCACGAGACATCATATGGAATACAATCAGAGGTGATATGATGATGAATAACAATCTGAACATAAACCTTGGCTCAATGGTTTCACTCAATAGCATCAATAACAAGTAGAGATTAACACCGGGAGAGTTTCCCCTATCAAACAATCAAGATCCAACCCAAATTGTTACAGCGGTGACGAGGTGCAGCGGTGGTGATGGCGGTGTAGATGGTGGAGATGATGATGATGATGATGGAGATGATGTCCAGCTCGATGACGATGGCGTCGATTTCCCCCTCCGGGAGGGAATTTCCCCGGCGGATTCCTGCCCGCCGGAGAGCTCTTTTCTCTCTGGTGTCTCCGCCCCGCAGAGGCGGCTGTAACTCTTCGTGAGGTACCCTCTGTGGCTTAGGTTTTCGGGACGAAGGAGTACGCGAAGAAAAGGAGGCGAAAGGGGCTGTGGGGCCCCCACACCACAGGGTGGCGCGGCCAGGCCATGGGCCGCGCCGGCCTGTGGTCTGGGCCCACCTTGGGTCCCCTCTTCTCCCCCTTCTGGCTCCCTCCGTCATCTGGAAAAATAGGATTTTTGGTATAATTTTCTTCCACAGTTGATCTTCCGAAATATTGCGTTCTGACGGTGCTTTTTCCAGCAGAATCCTGGCTCCGGTGCTTGATCCTCCAATAATGATGAAACATGCAAAATAGATGAAATAACATAAGTATTGTGTCCCAATATGAAATATATCAATGAATAACAGCAAATTATGATACAAAATAGTGATGCAAATTGGACGTATCAACTATGCATAATACTTCCTAAAAGTTGCATGTCTCATGCATAGAGTACTAATAGTGCTCGCACCTTGTCCTACTTAGCTCGGAAGACACGGATTTGTAGGATAACGTAGCATAGAAAACAAAAAATTTCCTACCGCGAACACGCAATCCAAGCCAAGATGCAATCTAGAAGACGGTAGCAACGAGGGGATTATCGAGTCTCACCCTTGAAGAGATTCCAAAGCCTACAAGATGAGGCTCTTGTTGCTGCGGTAGACGATCACTTGCCGCTTGCAAAAGCGCGTAGAAGATCTTGATCACGGCGCCACGAACGGGCAGCACCTCCGTACTCGGTCACACGTTCGGTTGTTGATGAAGACGACGTCCACCTCCCCGTTCCAGCGGGCAGCGGAAGTAGTAGCTCCTCTTGAATCCGACAGCACGACGGCGTGGTGTCGGTGGCGGTGGAGAAATCCGGCGGAGCTTCGCTAAGCGTGCGGGATATGGTGGAGGAGCGGGGCGCTAGGGTTTGGGGAGAGGGGGTGGCCGGCCACTAAAGGGGGCGGCCAGGTTGTGGTCTTGGTGTGGCCGGCCCCCTCCCCTTGGCCCCTCATTATATAGGTGGAAGCCCCAAGTGTTGGACTACAAGTCTCCGAATAAGACCCGAACCCAAAACCTTCCATATGGTGGGAAACCTTCCCAAGCTAGGACTCCCACTAGAGGTGGGAGTTCCACCTTCCATATGGGGGGGTGGCCGGCCCCCTAAGGGGGAGTCCACTTGGGACTCCACCCCACCTAGGGTTGGCCGGCCATGGAGGTGGAGTCCCATGTGGACTCCACCTTCCTTGGTGGTTTCTTCCGGACTTTTCTAGAACCTTCTAGAACCTTCCATAGAACCTTCCGAATCATTTTAATTCACATAAAATGACATCCTATATATGAATCTTATTCTCCGGACCATTCCGGAACTCCTCGTGATGTCCGGGATCTCATCCGGGACTCCGAACAAATATTCGAACTCCATTCCATATTCAAGTTCTACCATTTCAACATCCAACTTTAAGTGTGTCACCCTACGGTTCGCGAACTATGCGGACATGGTTGAGTACTCACTCCGACCAATAACCAATAGCGGGATCTGGAGATCCATAATGGCTCCCACATATTCAACGATGACTTTAGTGATCGAATGAACCATTCACATACGATACCAATTCCCTTTGTCACGCGATATTTTACTTGTCCGAGGTTTGATCATCGGTATCACACTATACCTTGTTCAACCTCGTCTCCTGACAAGTACTCTTTACTCGTACCGTGGTATGTGGTCTCTTATGAACTTATTCATATGCTTGCAAGACATTAGACGACATTCCACCGAGAGGGCCCAGAGTATATCTATCCGTCATCGGGATGGACAAATCCCACTGTTGATCCATATGCCTCAACTCATACTTTCCGGATACTTAATCCCACCTTTATAACCACCCATTTACGCAGTGGCGTTTGATGTAATCAAAGTACCTTTCCGGTATAAGTGATTTACATGATCTCATGGTCATAAGGACTAGGTAACTATGTAACGAAAGCTTATAGCAAATAACTTAATGACGTGATCTTATG
This sequence comes from Lolium multiflorum, assembly GCA_030979885.1. Lineage (NCBI taxonomy): Eukaryota > Viridiplantae > Streptophyta > Magnoliopsida > Poales > Poaceae > Lolium > Lolium multiflorum. The sequence continues at coordinate 47,008,647 of CM061753.1, read as the reverse complement.
CTACGCTTAATTGGGTGTGTCCATTACATCATTCATATAATGATATAATCTTGTTATTAATAACATCCAATGTTCATGATTATGAAACTAATCATCTATTAATCAACAAGCTAGTTAAGAGGCTTACTAGGGACTCTTTGTTGTTTACATAACACACATGTATCAATGTTTCGGTTAATACAATTATAGCATGGTATATAAACATTTATCATAAACATAAAGATATATAATAACCACTTTTATTATTGCCTCTTGGGCATATCTCCAATAGTCTCCCACTTGCACTAGAGTCAATAATCTAGATTACATTGTAAGGTACCTAACACCCATGGCATTCTGGTGTTGGTCATGCTTTGCCCTAGGGAGAGCTTTAGTCAACGGATCTGCTACATTCAGATCAGTGTGTACTTTGCAAATCTTTACTTCTCCATCTTCGATGTACTCGCGAATCGAATGATAACGCAGCTTGATATGCTTCAGCCTCTTGTGTGACCTTGGTTCATGTGCATTGGCGATGGCACCCATGTTGTCACAGTAGATGACTAGTGGGTCCAATGCACTAGGAACCACACCGAGCTCTACAATGAACCTCTCACTACAAGAGATGGGGGATTTGTTGACGAAAACCCTGGTGACAAAAATGCATACCGTCAAGGATGTGTCCTTATAGGTGACGAATTCATCTTTCGTCAAGCATTTAAGGTAATGCTTGACGGTATGATTTTTCGTCAACAAAAAATCGTCACCCATTACCCAAGCGGGAAGGGCTTCCATCGTGTCTGTTAATAGGTGACGAAATCAAAGATCGTGGTGACGAAATAATACTAAGTTACTTTATTAAATGTTATTAGTTTTATATATCATGCGTGACCCACTTGTCAGGAACATATTTAATTAAGTAAAAATTGTGGTTTGGAAGAATCGAACCAGGGCTTTGGCGTGACCGACGCGGAGTCTTACCGCTAAGGTAGATATGGAATTTTGATCTGGATCCGTAACTTGTCTATTCTACATATTTATTTCAATGGTGTGATCTAGATGTTACGACATAATAATTCCCTTATTAATATTTATGTCGGCCGAGGGTGCCTCGTTTAAGTCACGCTGATGGCAGACACGTTCGTTGGGAACCCCAAGAGGAAGGTATGATGCGCGTGCTAAGTTTTCCCTCAGAAAGAAACCAAGGTTTAATCGAACCAGGAGGAGCCAAGAAGCACGTTGAAGGTTGATGGGCGCGAAATGTGATGCGGCGCAACACCAGGGATTCCGGCGCCAACGCGAACCTGCACAACACAACCCAAGTACTTTGTCCCAACGAAACAGTGAGGTTGTCAATCTCACCGGCTTGCTGTAACAAAGGATTAAACGTATCGAGTGGAAGATGTTTGCAAAGAAAACAGTAAAACAAGTAGATTGTATGCTATGTAAAGAATAGGACCGGGGTCCACAGTTCACTAGAGGTGTCTCTCCCATAAGATAAAAGCATGTTGGGTGAACAAATTACAGTCGGGCAATTGACAAATAGAGAAAGGCATAACAATGCATATACATGACATGGTAAATATAGTGAGATTTAATTGGGCATTACGACAAAGTACATAGACCGCCATCCAACTGCATCTATGCCTAAAAAGTCCACCTTCAGGTTATCATCCGAACCCCCTCCAGTATTAAGTTGCAAAGCAACAGACAATTGCATTAAGTATGGTGCGTAATGTAATCAACAACTACATCCTTAGACATAGCATCAATGTTTTATCCCTAGTGGCAACAGCACATCCACAACCTTAGAACTTTCTGTCACTGTCCCAGATTCAATGGAGGCATGAACCCACTATCGAGCATAAATACTCCCTCTTGGAGTTAAGAGTAAAAACTTGGCCAGAGCCTCTACTAATAACGGAGAGCATGCAAGATCATAAACAACACATGAACAATAGATTGATAATCACCATAATCATAGTACTCTCTATCCATCGGATCCCGACAAACACAACATATAGAATTACATATAGATGATCTTGATCATGTTAGGCAGCTCACAAGATCTAACAATGAAGCACAACAAGGAGAAGACGACCATCTAGCTACTGCTATGGACCCATGGTCCAGGGGTGAACTACTCACTCATCACTCCGGAGGCGACCATGGCGGTGTAGAGTCCTCCGGAGATGAATCCCCTCTCCGGCAGGGCCGGAGGCGATCTCCGAATCCCCCGAGATGGGATTCGCGGCGGCGTCTCTGGAAGGTTTTCCGTATCGTGGCTCTCGGTCCTGGGGGTTTCGCGACGGAAGCTTTAAGTAGGCGGAGGGTCAACGCGAGGGGCCACACGAGGGGGGATAGGTCGGCGCGGCCAGGGCCTGGGCCGCGCCGGCCACCCTCTGGCTGCCTCGTGGCCCCACTTCGTTAGGTCTTCGGTCTTGGAAGCTTCGTGCAAAAATAGGACCCTGGGCGAAAGTTTCGTCCAATTCCGAGAATATTTCTTTACTAGGATTTCTGAAACCAAAAACAAAACAGCAACTCGCTCTTCGGCATCTTGTTAATAGGTTAGTTCCAAAATGCATAAATATGACATATAATGTGCATAAAACATGTAGGTATCATCAATAAAGTAGCATGTAACATAAGAAATTATCGATACGTTGGAGACGTATCAGCATCCCCAAGCTTAGTTCTGCTCGTCCCGAGCAGGTAAAACGATAACAAAGATAATTTCTGAAGTGACATGCCATCATAATCTTGATCATACTATTTGTAAACATATGTAATGAATGCAGCGATCAAAGCAAAGGTAATGACATGAGTAAACAACTGAATCATAAAGCAAAGACTTTTCATGAATAGTACTTCAAGACAAGCATCAATAAGTCTTGCATAAGAGTTAACTCATAAAGCAATAAATCAAAGTAAAGGTGTTGAAGCAACACATAGGAAGATTAAGTTTCAGCGGTTGCTTTCAACTTATAACATGTATATCTCATGGATATTGTCAACATAAAGTAATATAACAAGTGCAATATGCAAGTATGTAGGAATCAATGCACAGTTCACACAAGTGTTTGCTTCTTAAGGTGGAAGGAGATAGGTAAACTGACTCAACAATAAAAGTAAAAGAATGGTCCTTCAAAAGGAAAGCATCGATTGCTGTATTTGTGCTAGAGCTTTTATTTTGAAAACATGAAACAATTTTGTCAACGGTAGTAATAAAGCATATGAGTTATGAAAATTATATCTTACAAGTTGCAAGCCTCACGCATAGTATACTAATAGTGCCCGCACCTCGTCCTACTTAACTTGGACTACCGGATCTTTGCATGCCATGTTTCAACCAAGTGTCACAAAGGGGTACCTCCATGCCGCCTGTACAAAGGTCTAAGGAGAATGCTCGCATTTTGGATTTCTCGCTTTTGATTATTCTCAACTTAGACATCCATACCGGGACAACATGGACAACAGATAATGGACTCCTCTTAAATGCATAAGCATGTAGCAAAGTTATTATTCTCATATGAGATTGAGGATATATGTCCAAAACTGAAACTTCCACCATGGTTCATGGCTTTAGTTAGCGGCCCAATGTTCTTCTCTAACAATTTTGCATGCTCCAACCACTAAAATGATAGACCTTCAGACAAGACGGACATGCATAGCAACTCACATGATATTCAACAATAGTTGATGGCGTTCCCCAGAAGCATGGTTATCGCACAACAAGCAACTTAATAAAATATAAAGTGCATAAGTACATATTCAATATTACGATAGTTTTTAAGGCTATTTTGTCCCATGAGCTATATATTGCAAAGGTAAATGATGGAATTTTAAAGGTAGCACTCAAGCAATTTACTTTGGAATGGCGGAGAAATACCATGTAGTAGGTAGGTATGGTGGACACAAATGGCATAGTAGTTGGCTCAAGGATTTTGGATGCATGAGAAGTATTCCCTCTCGATACAAGGTTTAGGCTAGCAAGGTTATTTGAAGCAAACTCAAGGATGAACAAGTGCAGCAAAACTCACATAAAAGACATATTGTAAACATTATAAGACTCTACACCGTCTTCCTTGTTGTTCAAAACTCAATACTAGATATTATCTAGACCTTAGAGAAACCAAATATGCAAATCAGATTTTAGCAAGCTCTATGTATTTCTTCATTAATGGGTGCAAAGCATATGATGCAAGAGCTTAAACATGAGCACAACAATTGCCAAGTATCACATTATCCAAGATATTTTAGAATTACTACATGTAGCATTTTCCAATTCCAACCATATAACAATTTAACGAAGAAGAAACTTCGCCTTGAACATTATGAGTAAAGCCTAAGGACACATGTGTCCATATGCAACAGCGGAGCGTGTCTCTCTCCCACAAAGTGAATGCTAGGATCCATCTTATTCAAACAAAAACAAAAACGAAAACAAACCGACGCTCCAAGCAAAGAATACAAGATGTGATTGAATAAAAATATAGTTTCAGGGGAGGAACCTGATGATGTTGTCGATGAAGAAGGGGATGCCTTGGGCATCCCCAAGCTTAGATGCTTGAGTCTTCTTAAAATATGCAGGGGTGAACCACGGGGGCATCCCCAAGCTTAGAGCTTTCACTCCTCTTGATCATAGTATATCATTCTCCTCTCTTGACCCTTGAAAACTTCCTTCACACCAAACTTCAAGCAAACTCATTAGAGGGTTAGTGCACAATTAATAATTCACACATTCAGAGGTGACACAATCATTATTTTCACTTCTGGACATTGCATAATGCTACTGGACATTAGTGGATCAAAGAAATAAATCCAACATAGCAAAAGAGGCAATGCGAAATAAAAGGCAGAATCTGTCAAAAACAGAACAGTCCGTAAAGACGAATTTAGAGATGGCACCAGACTTGCTCAAATGGAAAAACTCAAAACTAATGAAAGTTGCGTACATATCTGAGGATCACGCTCGTAAATTGGCAGATTTTTTCGAATTTTCTACAGAGAATTGTGCCCAGATTCGTGACAGACAGCAATGCTGTTTCTGCGCAGCGATCCCAAATATAACATCAACTTTGACATAGAAACTTTACTTGGCACATAAACATGATAAGGAGAGGTTGCTACAGTAGTAAACAACTTCCAAGACTCAACAAAACAAAAAATTGCTGTAGGTAAAAACATGGGTTGTCTCCCATAAGCGCTTTTCTTTAACGCCTTTCAGCTAGGCGCAGAAAGTGCAAATCAAGTATTGTCTAGAGATGAAGCATCAACATTATTATCAGGGGTGTTGGGAGTTTTCTCAACAATGCATTGTATCTGGTCTATATAAGTAACTCCTCTCTCATTGCTCCTAGGCTTACTATTCTCATCAAACAAATTTTCAGGAACAAGCCAAGCATAGTTATTTTCCAAAGCTTCATGCATCCCTAGTAGTTTACTAGGTATTGGCGCTTTAATTTCCCTACCATCATTAACATTATTAGTATACTTAATTCTATCCATATCCATCTTTTCAAGTATTTGTTTAAAATTAGGAAAGAAACCAAGCCTCTTATGCTTAATAAAAACTTTTCTAGCTTCTTTAACTATATCCTCAAATTCTCTAACAAGGATTTTTAAAACAAAATTTCTCTTTTCCCCCATCTCCATATCCGAAAGTGTAAGAAACATATGTTGTATTATGGGATTGAGATTAACAAATCTAGTTTCTAACATGTGTATCAAACAGGCAGAAGCACTTTCATAAGTAGGAGCAGTTTTTAATAATGGTATATCTTCAAAATCTTCATCCATACTAACATGGGTGAAAAATTCTTCTATATTATCTCTTCCAATGATACACCCTCGTCCTACCGGTATCTCTTCCAAAGTAAACTTAGGATTAAGCATGATGAAATAAGCAAAAAGTAAACTAGGCAAAATAAAATAAAGACAAGTAACTAATTTTTTTGTGTTTTTGATATAGAGAGCAAGACAGTAAATAAAGTAAAACTAGCAACTAATTTTTTTGTGTTTTGATTTAGTGCAGCAAACAAAGTAGTAAATAAAATAAAGCAAGACAAAAACAAAGTAAAGAGATTGAGAAGTGGAGACTCCCCTTGAAGCGTGTCTTGATCTCCCCGGCAACGGCGCCAGAAAAAGAGCTTGATGGCGTGTAACTCACACGTTCGTTGGGAACCCCAAGAGGAAGGTATGATGCGCACAGTAGCAAGTTTTCCCTCAGAAAGAAACCAAGGTTTAATCGAACCAGTAGGAGCCAAGAAGCACGTTGAAGGTTGATGGTCGCGAAATGTGATGCGGCGCAACACCAGGGATTTCGGCGCCAACGCGGAACCTGCACAACACAACCCAAGTACTTTGTCCCAACGAAACAGTGAGGTTGTCAATCTCACCGGCTTGCTGTAACAAAGGATTAAACGTATCGAGTGGAAGATGTTTGCAAAGAAAACAGTAAAACAAGTAGATTGTATGCTATGTAAAGAATAGGACCGGGGTCCACAGTTCACTAGAGGTGTCTCTCCCATAAGATAAAAGCATGTTGGGTGAACAAATTACAGTCGGGCAATTGACAAATAGAGAAAGGCATAACAATGCATATACATGACATGGTAAATATAGTGAGATTTAATTGGGCATTACGACAAAGTACATAGACCGCCATCCAACTGCATCTATGCCTAAAAAGTCCACCTTCAGGTTATCATCCGAACCCCTCCAGTATTAAGTTGCAAAGCAACAGACAATTGCATTAAGTATGGTGCGTAATGTAATCAACAACTACATCCTTAGACATAGCATCAATGTTTTATCCCTAGTGGCAACAGCACATCCACAACCTTAGAACTTTCTGTCACTGTCCCAGATTCAATGGAGGCATGAACCCACTATCGAGCATAAATACTCCCTCTTGGAGTTAAGAGTAAAAACTTGGCCAGAGCCTCTACTAATAACGGAGAGCATGCAAGATCATAAACAACACATGAACAATAGATTGATAATCACCATAATCATAGTACTCTCTATCCATCGGATCCCGACAAACACAACATATAGAATTACATATAGATGATCTTGATCATGTTAGGCAGCTCACAAGATCTAACAATGAAGCACAACAAGGAGAAGACGACCATCTAGCTACTGCTATGGACCCATGGTCCAGGGGTGAACTACTCACTCATCACTCCGGAGGCGACCATGGCGGTGTAGAGTCCTCCGGAGATGAATCCCCTCTCCGGCAGGGGAGGCGATCTCCGAATCCCCCGAGATGGGATTCGCGGCGGCGGCGTCTGGAAGGTTTTCCGTATCGTGGCTCTCGGTCCCGGGGTTTCGCGACGGAAGCTTTAAGTAGGCGGAGGGTCAACGCGAGGGGCCACACGAGGGGCCCAGGGGATAGGTCGGCGCGGCCGGGGCCTGGCCGCGCCGGCACCCCCCGCTGCCTCGTGGCCCCACTTCGTTAGGTCTTCGGTCTTCGGAAGCTTCGTGCAAAAATAGGACCCTGGGCGAAAGTTTCGTCCAATTCCGAGAATATTTCTTTACTAGGATTTCTGAAACCAAAGCAGAAAACAGCAACTGGCTCTTCGGCATCTTGTTAATAGGTTAGTTCCGAAAATGCATAAATATGACATATAATGTGCATAAAACATGTAGGTATCATCAATAAAGTAGCATGGAACATAAGAAATTATCGATACGTTGGAGACGTATCACACGCCACTAGCAGACACGGCCTATATAGGTGATCTTGCTAACAGTCGAATCGACTAGGGTTCTCGTCGAGGTGAGAAGAATTCCGTGAAGGCTCCATTGTGGTGGCGGCGAGACGCATCATCGGTGAGTTCTCCTGATTGTTCGTTAGGTCTAGATTTTTTAATCAGTTGTCAAGATCTGTTCTGAAGAACGTTGGCATGTTCTTAACTGAATTGTAGGCAATGGATCGAAGTTGGATAACTGATGGCACCAAGAAGTTCACAACAAAGTACGTGGCAGGTGTTAGGGATTTCATCAAGTTTGCGCAAGAACACTTGGACAATACAGATGAACCAATCTTGTGCCCTTGCAAGGACTGCCTAAATCTGATACGTCAGGATATAAAAACAGTCGAGGATCACTGCAATTGTTCAGGTATGTCCATGACGTATACAAGATGGACTAGACATGGGGAAGATTTTAGTGATGACGAAGGGCGGGATAGAGACGACGATGGTGCGTATGATAGTGACAACGATGAAGAGGAAGACAATGGTGATTGTTATGTTGATGATTCGTCTAGTATGATCGATGAACTGCAGAAGTCTGGAAATAAAGGTCCTGACCTGCCAAATATGTATGCTAATCTAATTGAGTCAGCGAAAAAAGAACTTCATAAGGGATGCACCACTTTCACTAGGTTGTCGTTCATTATTAAGCTCCTTCATGTCAAATCATACAGCCGGATAACAAACAGAGGATTTGATCTCTTACTTCAGCTTTTACGTACAGCTTTGCCAGATGTGGACTTTCCCAAATCATATGCTGATGCTAAGAGTGTTCTTTCTGATGTTGGGCTTAGTTATGAGACAATTCATGCATGCAAGTTTGATTGTTCTTTATTTTGGGGAGATCACAAGGACGATACGCACTGCCATGTTTGTGGAGTATCAAGATATAGAGACCCTACTGGAAAAAAGAAAATCCCTCACAAGGTGTTAAGGTACTTTCCTATAATTAAAAGGTTGCAGAGACTATTTGTTAAAAAGGAAATGTCGACACATACTAGATGGCACAAAGAGAAGAGGGTTGTTGAGCCCAATGTACTGAGGCACCCTGCTGATGGTGAGGCATGGAAGCACTTTGATGGCAAGTTTGATTGGTTTGCTAAAGATCCTCGTAACATAAGACTAGGTTTTGCCACAGACGGCTTCAGTCCCTTTGGAAGTATGAGTAATCCTTACAGTATGTGGCCTGTTTTTGTGATTCCTTACAACTTCCCACCATGGATGTGCATGGATCAATCGAATTACATGATGGCATTGCTAATTCCCGGAAAGTATTCCCCAGGGAAAGATTTTCATGTATTTATGCAGCCACTGATAAAAGATATGATGCAGCTATGGAGTGGTGTGCAGACATTTGATGCATGCACAGAAGAATATTTCCCATTGCATGCTGCGTTTCTTTGGTCTATTCATGATTATCCTGGATATGCCACTATGTCAGGCCGAAGCACAAGAGGATTTCATGCGTGTGTGCATTGCGATGAGAATCCTTGCGCTGAATCTTTGAAAAACAAAATTGGATATATTGGGCATCGGCGATTTCTTGATAAAAGTCACCCATACAGGAGAAGCAGACTTTTCAATGGTAAAGCTGAGACTAGAGATCCACCAAGGAAGTACACACCCAAAGAGGTAGCTGCGAAGGTAGAAAGGGTTAAGGATTTTGAACATGGGAAAAATCCAATAAGTAGAAAGCGGAAGCGTGCAACTGTACCCGGTGAACCAACATGGCACCTGAAAGTCAGCTTACATCATCTACCGTACTGGCCAGAACTTAAGATAGCTCACAACTTAGATGTGATGCATATTGAGAAGAACATATGTGACAATATTGTTGGTACACTACTTGAACTTGAGGGCAGGAATAAGGACACTGTTAGTGCTAGAATTGATTTGAAGAAATTCAAAATGTGGGAGAAGTATTGGTTGAAGAAAATTGTGAAGGATGATGGTGATGCAGCAGTAACTTATGCGAAGCCCCCTGCACCGTGGACGCTTTCGAAGGAACAGAAGAGACATTTGTGTAGGTATTTGGCAAACACTAGGTTCCCAGATGGTTATTGCGCAAACTGGGGAAGATGTGTGAATATTGATGGTTGTAAGGTTACCGGTATGAAGACGCATGATTGCCACATACTTCTGCAGCGAGTGTTGCCGGCTGGGCTCAAGGGAATTGCATCCAAGGAAATGTATGTGGCTATTGCAGAGCTAGGAAGATTTTTTAGGGAGCTGTGTGCCAAAACACTGAAAGTTGATGTGCTGAATCGATTGAAGGTTGAAATTGTTGTGATCCTATGCAAACTTGAGAAGCTCTTCCCCCCAGCTTTTTTTGATGTAATGGTGCACTTAGCTATTCATCTTCCTGAGGAGGCTCTTTTGAGGGGTCCTGTTCATTATGGTTGGATGTATCCAGTTGAGAGAAGATTAGGTTATCTAAAGTCTACGGTCCGTAACAAAGCAAGGCCAGAAGGTTCTATCGCAGAGGGGTACATTGTTGATGAGTGTTTGATTTTTTGCTCTAGATTTTTCAAGGATGGCACAGAAACAAGATTTAACAGAGATGATAGGAACCAAGACATACGGCGAAAACCTGATCGTGACGAGATGGAAGTATTTTCAGTTGGAGCTAAAGGTCTTGGGAAATCCATTTTGAATCATTTTGACAAGGAATTTGACAAAATGGTTTGGTATGTGCTGAACAACTGTGACGATGTAGAACGTTATATCAAGTAAGTAGTTAGCTTCACTTTAATAACTACTTCTCAATGTTGCAGACATAATTGTCCTGTATTTCATATGTGTTTTTTCTATGTTTCAGTGAATTCCGACAAGAATTGGGAGGTAGGGGTGTGCGTGACACCGAGGAGACGGTTCAGAGAGAGTTTGCAGGTTGGTTTGCAAACCATGTGAGACAGTTGGACAATGCATCAGAAGATTTGAAGTCTCTGGCTGCTGGGCCAGACCGGCGTGTAGTAGTATACGCTGGTTGCAACGTAAAGGGTGCGAGGTTTCGCACGCTTACTCGGGATAAAGACCTGAAGACTCAAAATTCGGGCGTAGCGACTAAGGGATCTTTTGGTGATGCAGATGAGACCGAGTACTATGGTGTTCTGCAAGAAGTTCTTGAACTGCAGTACGGGAGTAACAAGCACGGTGACAGGTCCGTGTACTTGTTTCGTTGCGACTGGTTCGACCTTGCGAGCAGGGGTTCCAAGATAAAAGATGATGGTTATTTTAAAAGCGTTAACACTTCTGTCCTATGGTTCAAGAATTCACCATTCATATTGGCCAGTCAAGCTGAAACATGCTTCTATTTGGAGGATACAAAGTTTGGTGATCCGTGGAAAGTGGTGCAGAAGTTCAGCCATAGACACGTGTACGACGTTCCAGAATTAGAAGATGGTAACGATGATGCATTTGTACGGAATGAAGACGCATACCAGGAGGATGAAGGTTCAGTCGACCATACATTTCATGATGTTGTCGACCTAGACGAGGAAGCAGAGGTGGAAGCAGAGGAGGATGATCATCGTGCTGATGAAGTTGTACGTATTCATGATGCTCGTACAATTCGTGAACTAGAGAATGGGGAAGATAGTCCCAATGTTGACATGGATATGAGCGAAGATGAACTACAGAATGAGGAAGAGAGTCTCATAATGGAAGAGAACATACATGATGACGAGGGAAAAAATTCAGAAGAAGATAGTGATGTTGATTGATAGAAACATGTAATGCATACATACAACTATATGTTTTGTTCCAAACATTTGACGACCGCACTCGCCTCCGGCTCGTCTCCGCGAACACGCTTCATCTTCGGGATCTTCGGTGGAAGGGGAGGTCGGTGGTGCGCTGGTGGAGGTGCAAGCAGGGTTTTTTGCCAGATTGGGGAATAGAAGTTGCGGGTGGGAGAGACGATGGGGCCGATGGATATACAGTAGATGCTGCCGTTTGGGTTCCTCTGTGTGACGCGTGCGTGTGAAAACGTGGATTCCTGCATGTAGTCCACTTTCCCATTACTTTGACATGGGTCCCACGCATGACGGATGGGCAGGCACAGAATTTTCAAGATGGGTATTAAAAACTATAAAATATTTTAAATACGAATTAGTGATCACACATAGAAAGAAATAAATAAAAAATGAATCGAGTATGTAAATTCTTTCAAATTTCTAAGAATTTCATAACATGATTAGGGCTGGAATTTTGAGTGTTTGGTCAAACCTAGGTTCACCCCATTGTACTAAGAGGTTGTCAAACCTTTTCAAAGTGAAACTTCTGTTCTAGGGTAATGTGGTGATGCCAAATCAGACCAACACGTGTTCCCAATTTTCCCAATACCCTAAGATGTACATGCTTGACAAGTGATGCCTCTTCTTGAGTTTAGGGGATGAATTTTTGAAAATTTTCAAACCAAACTGCCAAGATAGCATGCAAGCGTCATTACCCACATGTTGATGCACCCTTGTGCCAAATTTCAGTCCATTTCAAGTTAGGTACCTCAAAAAATGGTGTCCCCATGGTGTAGATGTGTCGAAAGAGGGGTTTTCTCGGACGAAAAGAGGGGGGAATGGCCAAAAACTGACCAAACCACCATGGATTGGGGCATGATTTGGCACCCTTGTGCACATTGTGATATGACACCTTGGTTGCTATGGGTTTTGATTTTTTGGAGTTGGTGGCATGGTGTCCCCATGGTGTAGATGTGTCGAAAGAGGGGTTTTCGGACGAAAAGAGGGGGAATGGCCAAAAACTGACCAAACCACCATGGATTGGGGCATGATTTGGCACCCTTGTGCACATTGTGATATGAAACCTTGGTTGCTATGGGTTTTGATTTTTTGGAGTTGGTGGCATGGTGTCCCCATGGTGGAGATGTGTCGAAAGAGGGGTTTTCGGACGAAAAGAGGGGGAATGGCCAAAAACTGACCAAACCACCATGGATTGGGGCAAGATTTGGCACCCTTGTTCACATTGTGATATGAAACCTTGGTTTCTATGGGTTTTGATTTTTTGGAGTTGGTGTCATGGTGTCCCCATGGTGTAGATGTGTCGAAAGAGGGGTTTTCGGACGAAAAGAGGGGGAATGGCCAAAAACTGACCAAACCACCATGGATTGGGGCAAGATTTGGCACCCTTGTTCACATTGTGATATGAAACCTTGGTTTCTATGGGTTTTGATTTTTTGGAGTTGGTGGCATGGTGTCCCCATGGTGGAGATGTGTCGAAAGAGGGGTTTTCGGACGAAAAGAGGGGGGAATGGCCAAAAACTGACCAAACCACCATGGATTGGGGCAAGATTTGGCACCCTTGTTCACATTGTGATATGAAACCTTGGTTGCTATGGGTTTTGATTTTTTGGAGTTGGTGTCATGGTGTCCCCATGGTGTAGATGTGTCGAAAGAGGGGTTTTCGGACGAAAAGAGGGGGAATGGCCAAAAACTGACCAAACCACCATGGATTGGGGCATGATTTGGCACCCTTGTGCACATTGTGATATGAAACCTTGGTTGCTATGGGTTTTGATTTTTTGGAGTTGGTGGCATGGTGTCCCCATGGTGGAGATGTGTCGAAAGAGGGGTTTTCGGACGAAAAGAGGGGGAATGGCCAAAAACTGACCAAACCACCATGGATTGGGGCATGATTTGGCACCCTTGTGCACATTGTGATATGAAACCTTGGTTGATATGGGTTTTGATTTTTTGGAGTTGGTGGCATGGTGTCCCCATGGTGTAGATGTGTCGAAAGAGGGGTTTTCGGACGAAAAGAGGGGGAATGGCCAAAAACTGACCAAACCACCATGGATTGGGGCATGATTTGGCACCCTTGTGCACATTGTGATATGACACCTTGGTTGCTATGGGTTTTGATTTTTTGGAGTTGGTGGCATGGTGTCCCCATGGTGGAGATGTGTCGAAAGAGGGGTTTTCGGACGAAAAGAGGGGGGAATGGCCAAAAACTGACCAAACCACCATGGATTGGGGCATGATTTGGCACCCTTGTGCACATTGTGATATGAAACCTTGGTTGCTATGGGTTTTGATTTTTTGGAGTTGGTGGCATGGTGTCCCCATGGTGGAGATGTGTCGAAAGAGGGGTTTTCGGACGAAAAGAGGGGGAATGGCCAAAAACTGACCAAACCACCATGGATTGGGGCACGATTTGGCACCCTTGTGCACATTGTGATATGAAACCTTGGTTTCTATGGGTTTTGATTTTTTGGAGTTGGTGTCATGGTGTCCCCATGGTGTAGATGTGTCGAAAGAGGGGTTTTCGGACGAAAAGAGGGGGAATGGCCAAAAACTGACCAAACCACCATGGATTGGGGCATGATTTGGCACCCTTGTGCACATTGTGATATGAAACCTTGGTTGCTATGGGTTTTGATTTTTTGGAGTTGGTGGCATGGTGTCCCCATGGTGTAGATGTGTCGAAAGAGGGGTTTTCGGACGAAAAGAGGGGGGAATGGCCCATTCATGTTCCATTCATGTGTCCAAAGAGGGGTTTTCGAACGAAAGGAGGGTCCCAAATTTAGATTTTTTTCATGCATCCCATTCATGTTCTGGTATTTTTTAAATATACATGTACAGTTCCATTTTCAGAGTAATATTTTTTCTTCCACGGCAAAACCTTGTTCCCTCCAAATTTTAGTACGACGGCTGCCAAAACACACAAATTTTTCGTTCCCTCCACTCCTCCCGCGCACCCCACCTATCAAATATTTCGCCCTCCCTTATATACGTCGTGCCTCTCCCCCATGATTTACGAGCATCTTAACTCCCCACCCCCCCGACCTCATCCTCTCGTGCTCACCCCGATCCGGTGTCTTCGCCGGACGTTCTTCCATCTCGCAACTATCTCCCCGGCCGGTGGTCGCCATGGCCGGCAGTCGTCGAAACGTCGGGGGGAAGGAAAATCGCGCACACACGCCGAAGAAGGCGCCCAGCTCGAAGAAACGCCAAGGTAAATCTGTCGGTGATCGGCTTGTTGTTGTGTTTTTCGGATGGTTAGATCGAGAGATCGGTTTTACATGTCTACCACGCCCGTTTGACCTATATCTAGATCTTGCATATTTGATAGATCCAATCCCGACATCATACGTATAGGGTTTATCGTTTTTATTCCAGAGACAATCATGCCGTGCTATACAATCTTTGCCATCCCGCTGCTGTACAATCTTTTGCATAGACAATTGTTTGCCGAAACACTTAACTGAACTAATTCCAGCCGTTGCCGAAAACAGCCTGACGAGCTACAGTGAACAACGACATTGCTTCAGACTTTTATTCCTCAGTTTCAGAGGGAAGCAGAGTTTGATCTAGAACAATTGTTTGCTGTTTTCTATGGAACTAGTTAGTTTGCACGTGCAATGCACGTCTTAACAATGTAATGAAGTTTTTTTAATCATGTACTTTGTTTCATCAGTCTATTTATTTCCACAATTTTTGTTTATCTATGTCTTTCAAAAGTCAAAAATCAAATTTCAGCACATATCTGAACTTCTATCAGCAGAAATCTGAACTTCTATCAGCACATATCTGAACTTCTATCAGCACATATCTGAACTTCTATCGGTATAGGACTGAACTACCCATACCTCATTACGTGCATACCAAGCCCGCCAAGCTATCAACAGACATGCATAATTCAGTGTGCGAGGGGAGTCTCTTGTGTCAATTATTTGTTACGAGTAGATATCTAAAAGCACATGATGTCCCTTAGCCTGGCATATGCCCCCTCTTATGTTTTGTTCGCCGACATCATACGTAGACTCTTATGTTTTCAATCATTTGCTGCTGTACAATATTTTGCAAAGACAATTATTTGCTGTTTTCTATGGAATTGGCCCCCTCTTATGTTTTGTTCACGCTCCGCTCTTCCGATTATTTCAGCGGAGACACAAAAACCCGTCAAGCCGGCATATGAGCTTGCCAAGGAGAAACAAATGCAAGAAAATGTAGTACGCATGGAAAAAAATTTCGCTGACAGATATGGACCTGGCCACAAATTTCAGAAAGATTTCACTGGTTTTGCACGTACATTAGTGTATGGTGGGGTACAAATAGGAACTAGTAACAATCTAAAGGACACAGACTGCGAAGAGATGGAGGTCGAAGAGGACCCTTCGTATGAACCGAATCCAGAAGAGATAGCTACTGCTGATGATGATCTTCATTCAGATGAGGATCAGCGCACTGTCGGCAAAACTTCAGCTCAGGTCTGTGGAACTATGTCTGAACTATGATAGGAAATACGTACATGCTAAATGTTTCCTACTAATGTAGCCTCTACTGTGCTTGCAGATAGTTGCTTCTTCTGCAATAGTTGCACAGAAGAAGCGATCCAGACCTGAAGTTGCACCATCCAACATTGCAACAAGATCAATGGCAACAACTGAACCTCAAGCTGGGTCATCTGATGAGCCGACGGCCACTGCTGGTCTGAACACTGAAGGAGCACCCTCACCTAACCAGATCATGACATCTGGAGGCAGCACCTCATCTCCTGAGGACAATCAAATTGTAAACTTTGAGCGGCAAGGTATGAAAATTTGTAAAAACTAAACACTGTACCGCATATTTTCATATAAAAGAGAATCATTTCATATCTCTTATTTCAGAGACATTGACAACATCTGACGGTAGTAAGAGAAAGAGAGGTGGACGCAGACGTACCATGGGCCATGGACTACATGAGTACACAAGAAGACATGGTGGCAATAAGATGCCAATTGAATTCACTCCTGGTGTCAGGAGACCCAAGGATTATGTCCAGTCAGCAAAGCTGAGCAATGAGGTTGGTATTCACATCCGTGAAAAAATGCCGCTTGCAACACACTGGACACAGTACAGGAAAGATGCAACTCTCAAACATGTCATTCCTCATGCTATAAGTACAGTAGCGGTGAGTCCTGTACAATCTTGGTTTAACCTAATTAGTATGCTACATGATCAACTATCTAAGAATCTACTGATTAATGCTTCACTATTTTGCAGGGAAAGTTTAATATGGACAAAAATGATGAGGTGGCTCAAGATGTGTGCACTGATATGCTGCAAGTTAGTATTCGGCAGTTCCGATATAGGCTTAAAAAGGAGTATTGGCCCAAAATTAAAAATCTCACACTGGAGCAAGCATATCTCGAGAAGCCAGGTCACGTAGAAGAGAAAAGCTGGAAAGAACTGGTGAAAAGATGGTTTGATGAGAAGTACCAGGTACATAAACGTTATTCCTTTCAATAACAGCTACTGAATTCTTACATTTCTCTGATCTGGATAAATAAAATGCATGTACTGAACATAGGGACTGTGTGTAATAAATGGAAAGAACAGAGAAGCTGTGAAACAGTTCCATACCACTGGATCTCGAAGCTATGTTGCTCACTGGGAACATCTAGTAAGTGTTCTGAATTTCCCAATACAGTTCATACTTCTGTCATACACAGTGTACAATGGTAATGTGCATTCTACATTTTTTCAAGCAGAAGGCTAAGCAGCAGGAACAAGAAACCTCTCCAATTGAATTTTTTAGAATCACACACACTACCAAGGATAACATTATGAGTGCTGAAGCAAAAAGTGCATATGTAAGAAATATTTCTTATTAGCACAATATAATATAATCCAGTTTTGTATGTTGTCCATGCAATGATTGTAATCTTTATGCAGGATCAAATGGTGGCAAAAAAAGCGGCGCCACGCAATGAAGATGAACCTGATTTGACTGATTTGCAAATT
This sequence comes from Lolium multiflorum, assembly GCA_030979885.1. Taxonomy (NCBI): domain Eukaryota; kingdom Viridiplantae; phylum Streptophyta; class Magnoliopsida; order Poales; family Poaceae; genus Lolium; species Lolium multiflorum. The sequence continues at coordinate 46,991,165 of CM061753.1, read as the reverse complement.
GTTCAGCTAGTTCTGAGCGAGAAAAGCCCATCCACCACCTGCAACAGCACATTCCTACCAAGATTGGGCGTCGCAACAAGTTCCAGGAAGTCTTCTGTCTCAGCTACACGCATCCGAGAGCTACAACAAAGACTGGCAGATCAAGAGCAGAACTCCATACAGGCAGCTGAAACGTACCACAGTGAGATGCAGGCAAGACTGCAAGAACAAGATGAAAAATTTGAAGACATCAGGAAGAAGCAGGAGGAAGAACTTGAAGCTGTGAAGAAAGCCCAAGAAGAAAAGACTCTGGCTTATGAAAAGAGGCTGACAGAAATGGATGCCGTGCTTAATTTGCTCTTGAGGACATCCCAGCCACCATCCATGTCTCAATCCCAGGGCAACTAATCTATTGCACCACCGTCCTACAACATTATTAATCATAGGTCTTTTAATTTCTTTGTGTTCCAATTGTAATTTTCTTATGAATCTTTCGGTCTGTGAGAGACATATATACTTCTTGTGCCACCATTTAAGTATGATATTTATTGTCTACTTTTTGATATTTCGCCAGTTTTTTTGTTCCCCAAATTTCGCAAATAATTCAAATGCTCTCAAATTTTGTCAAATTCAAAAGGTGACGGAAAATGTCACAACGTCACTATTAAATGAAACCACGTGGCACCAATTTGTGGTCCCACTTGTCAGAATTTGTGGGTCCCACCAGTCAGCATTATTGGGACCCATATGTCGGCAACAACCTGGTCCCACTTGTCTGAATTTTGTGGATCCCACCGGTCAGAATATTGTGGGTCCAGCTTGTCATAATATTTTGTCGGTCCCACCAGTCAGCACCATGCCGGTCCCACATGACAGATATCCATGTCAGCGCCGTCGGACCCATGTTGTCAGAAGCCAAATGGGACCCACATGTAAGGCCACGTATGCTTTTTTTGGACCAATCAGAAACTTCCCAAGATTTAGATATTGACGAAAGTTGCAATTTTTCGTGACAAACCTGTCTGTCAACAATGAACCTTTGATGTTGACGAATTTGCAGGTCGTCACCATCAAACATTTGACGTTGACGAAAAAATGCATACCGTCACCCCCGATATTTTATGACGGAGCTTCCTTGACGAACCCCATGACGATCAAATTTTGTCACCGCGAAGTAATCCTTGACGAAAATTGGCCTTAATATGACGAAAGTGATTTGTCAAAAAAATTGTTTTCCTTTGTAGTGTCTTCATCCATACCGCTTCTGATGAAGCCTCCGAAGCCGCTATGTATTCCGATTCTGTTGAGGATTTCGCCACCGTGCACTGCTTCGAGCTTGCCCAGCTTACTGCAGCACCATTCAATATAAACACGTACCCAGACTGAGACTTAGAGTCATCAGGATCAGTGTTCCAACTTGCATCGGTGTAACTTGTTACAACGAGCTCTTGGTCACCTCCATAACAAAGAAACATATCCTTAGTTCTTTTCAAGTACTTCAGGATATTCTTGACCGCTGTCCAGTGTTCCATTCCTGGATCACTTTGATATCTGCTAGTTAAACTAACAACATGTGCTATATCCGGTCTAGTACATAGCATGGCATACATGATAGAGCCTACTGCCGAGGCATAGGGGATCTGACTCATCCTTTCTCTTTCTTCTGCCGTAGCCGGTCCTTGAGTCTTACTCAAGACCTTGCCTGGTAACATAGGTAAGAATCCTTTCTTACTTTCGTCCATTCTAAACTTCTTTAGAATCTTGTCCAGATATGTACTCTGTGATAGCCCTATTAGACGTCTTGATCTATCTCTATAAATCTTGATGCCTAATATATACGATGCTTCACCAAGGTCTTTCATTGAAAAACTATTATTCAAATAACCTTTTACACTGCTTAATAGTTCTATATCATTCTCAATCAATAATATGTCATCTACATATAATATCAGGAACGCTACAGAGCTCCCACTCACTTTCTTGTAAATACATGCCTCTCCATGACACTGTATAAACCCGAAGTCTTTGATCACCTTATCAAAGCGTCGGTTCCAACTTCTTGATGCTTGCTTCAGTCCATAGATTGAACGCTGAAGTTTGCATACTTTGTCAGCATTTTTAGGATCGACAAAACCTTTGGGTTGTACCATATACAACTCTTCCTCAATGTCTCCATTAAGGAACGCCGTTTTGACATCCATCTACCAAATCTCATAATCGAAAAATGCAGCTATTGCTAACAAAATCCTCACAGATTTTAGCTTCGCTACAGGTGAGAAAGTCTCATCGTAGTCAACACCTTGAATTTGTCGGAAACCCTTTGCGACAAGTCGAGCTTTATAGACAGTAATATTACCATCAGCATCTGTTTTTCTCTTGAAGATCCATTTATTCTCGACAGCCTTTCGGCTATCAGGTAAGTCTACCAAAGTCCATACTTTGTTATCATACATGGATCCCATTTCGGATTTCATGGCTTCTTGCCATTTGTTGGAATCTGGGCTCATCATCGCTTCTTCATACGTCGCAGGGTCTTCATCATTGTTATCCACAATCATGACATTTAGACAAGGATCATACCAATCAGGAGTGGCACGTTCCCTTGTCGATCTGCGAGGTTCAGTAGCTATCTCATTTGAAGTTTCATGATCATTATCATTAGCTTCCTCTGTTGCCGGTGTAGGCGGTACAGGAACATCTTCCGGCACTGCGCTACTCTGATCAACGAGTAGAGATTCTTCAATCTCATCGAGTTCTACTTTTCTTCCAGTCACTTCTTTAGTGAGAAATTCTTTCTCAAGAAAGGTTCCGTTCTTAGCAACAAAGATCTTGCCTTCGGATCTGTGATAGAAAGTGTACCCTATAGTTTCCTTAGGGTATCCTATGAAGACGCATTTCTCCGCTTTGGGTTCTAGCTTGTCCGGTTGTAACTTTTTTACATAGGCTTCGCAACCCCAAACTTTAAGGAACGACAGCTTAGGTTTCTTATTAAACCATAATTCATACGGTGTCGTTTCAACGGATTTTGATGGTGCTCTATTTAAAGTGAATGCGGCTGTCTCTAATGCATAACTCCAAAATGATAACGGTAAATCAGTAAGAGACATCATAGAACGAACCATATCTAAGAGAGTTCGATTACGACGTTCGGACACACCGTTTCGTTGTGGTGTTCCCGGCGGTGTCAATTGTGAAAGTATTCCGCATTTCTTTAAATGCATGCCAAACTCATAACTCAGATATTCACCTCCACGATCAGATCGTAGAAATTTAATCTTCTTGTTACGTTGATTTTCTACTTCACTTTGAAATTCCTTAAACTTCTCGAAAGTTTCGGATTTATGTTTCATTAAATAGATATACCCATATCTACTCAAATCATCTGTGAAGGTTAGAACATAACGATAACCACCACGCGATGCTACACTCATTGGTCCGCACACATCTGTATGTATGATTTCCAATAAGTCAGTAGCTCGCTCCATCATACCCGAGAATGGAGTCTTAGTCATTTTTCCCATCAGACATGCTTCGCATCTATCAAGTGACTCAAAGTCAAGTGATTCAAGTAATCCATCGGTATGGAGTTTCTTCATGCGTTTCACTCCAATATGACCAAGATGACAGTGCCACATATAAGTAGAATTATCACTTAATTTAATTCGCTTAGCATCAATGTTATGTATATGTGTATCACTACTATCGAGATCTAACAGAAATAAGCCATTCTTTTCAGGTGCTCGACCATAAAAGATATTATTCATAAAAATAGAACAACCATTATTCTCAGACTTGAATGAATAACCGTCTTGCATTAAACAAGATCCAGATATAATGTTCATGCTCAACGCGGGTACAAAATAGCAATTATTTAGGCTTAAAACTAATCCCGAAGGTAGATGTAGAGGAAGTGTGCCGACAGCGATCACATCGACTTTGGATCCATTTCCAACGCGCATCGTCACTTCATCCTTCAGTAGTCTTCGTTTATTCTTTAGTTCCTGTTTCGAGTTACAAATATGAGCAACCGAACCAGTATCAAATACCCAGGTACTAGTACGAGAACCAGTGAGATAAACATCTATAACATGTATATCAGATATACCTTCTTTCTTCTTCTTGACAAGGCCGCTCTTCAGATCCGCCAAATACTTGGAGCAATTACGCTTCCAGTGTCCCTTCTCCTTGCAGTAATAGCACTCAGCATCAGGCTTAGGGCCAGCCTTAGGTTTCACAGGAGGCGTGGCAGCTTTCTTGCCACTCTTCTTGTTCTTGCCTTTAGACTTGCCCTGTTTCTTGAAGCTGGTGGTCTTGTTGACCATCAACACTTGGTGCTCTTTCTTAATTTCAATCTCAGCAGATTTTAGCATGGCGAAGAGTTCAGGTAACTCTTTGTTCATGTTCTGCATATTGTAATTCATCACAAAGTTCTTATAACTAGGTGGCAGTGATTGAAGGACACGATTAATCCCCAGTCTGTTAGGAATCACTATTCCCAAGTCACTGAGTTTCTTCGCATGCCCGGTCATGGCGAGCATGTGCTCACTAACGGAGCTGCCTTCTTCCATCATGCAGCTGAAGAAGTGTTTCGATGCTTCATAGCATTCCACGGCCGCATGAGTCTCAAAGATAGTTTTCAACTCATTGATTAACTCATGTGGATCGTGGTGCTCAAAACGTTTTTGAAGATCGGCTTCCAGACTGCACAGGATGGCACACTGAACTTGAGAGTACCGAGTTTTCCGAGTCGCGTAAACATTCTTTACTTCATCGGTTTCAGTTTCTGCAGGAGGGTCACCTAGCGGTGCATCAAGCACATATTGCAGGTTTCCGCCATTGAGGAAGATCCTCACATGACGGAACCAGTCGGTGAAGTTGCTACCGTTGCTCTTAAGCTTTTCTTTCTCTAGGAACTGGTTAAAATTGATTGGGGACGCCATATCTACAACATATTTGCAATAGTTTAGACTAATGTTTATGACAAATTGAGTTCAAATTTTAATTTAACAAAATTAAAAACTAGGTGAACTCCCACTCAAAACAATATCCCTCGCATTGTCTTAGTGATCACACGAACCAAATCCATCACACCTATGCCCGATCATCACGAGACAAGATGTAATTTCAATGGCGAACACTCAAAGTGTTCATCATATCAATCATATGATTCATGCTCTACCTTTCGGTATCACGTGTTCCGAGACCATGTCTGTACATGCTAGGCTCGTCAAGGCCACCTTAGTATCCGCATGTGCAAAACTGACTTGCACCCGTTGTATGCACTTGTTGATTCTATCACACCCGATCATCACGAGATGCTTCGAAACGACAAGTCTTGGCAACGGTGCTACTAAGGATGAACACTTTATTATCTTGAAATTTTAGTGAGAGGGATCATCTTATAATGCTACCGTCGCGATCTAAGCAAAATAAGATGCATAAAAGGATTAACATCACATGCAGTTCATATGTGATATGATATGGCCCTTTTGTCTTTGCGCCTTTGATCTTCATCTTCAAAGCACGGACATGATCTCCATCATCAACGGGCATGATCTCCATCATCGTCGGCGTAGCGTCAAGGTCAATGGCGCCGTCTTCATGATTGTTCTCCATGTAGCAACTATTACAACTACTTTGAAATACTACTCAACATGAAATTTAAAGACAACCATAAGGCTCCTGCCGGTTGCCACAATACAATAATGATCATCTCATACATAGTCATCATCACATTATGGCCATATCACATCACCAAACCCTGCAAAAACAAGTTAGACGTTCTCTAATTTGGTTTGCATATTTTACGTGGTTTAGGGTTTTCGAGTGAGATCTAATCTACCTACGAACATGAACCACAACGGTGATACTAGTGTTGTCAATAGAAGAGTAAATTGAATCTTCACTATAGTAGGAGAGACAGACACCCGCAAAGCCACTTATGCAATACAAGTTGCATGTCAAGCGTGGAGCAAATCTCATGAACGCGGTCATGTAAAGTTAGCCCGAGCCGCTTCATCCCACTATGCCACAAAGATGCAAAGTACTCAAGCTAAAGATAACATAAGCATCAACGCCCACAAAACCATTGTGTTCTACTCATGCAACCATCTATGCATAGACACGGCTCTGATACCACTGTAGGATAACGTAGCATAGAAAACAAAAAAATTCCTACCGCGAACACGCAATCCAAGCCAAGATGCAATCTAGAAGACGGTAGCAACGAGGAGATTATCGAGTCTCACCCTTGAAGAGATTCCAAAGCCTACAAGATGAGGCTCTTGTTGCTGCGGTAGACGATCACTTGCCGCTTGCAAAAGCGCGTAGAAGATCTTGATCACGGCGCCACGAACGGGCAGCACCTCCGTACTCGGTCACACGTTCGGTTGTTGATGAAGACGACGTCCACCTCCCCGTTCCAGCGGGCAGCGGAAGTAGTAGCTCCTCTTGAATCCGACAGCACGACGGCGTGGTGTCGGTGGCGGTGGAGAAATCCGGCGGAGCTTCGCTAAGCGTGCGGGATATGGTGGAGGAGCGGGGCGGCTAGGGTTTGGGGAGAGGGGGTGGCCGGCCACTAAAGGGGGCGGCCAGGTTGTGGTCTTGGTGTGGCCGGCCCCCTCCCCTTGGCCCCTCATTATATAGGTGGAAGCCCCAAGTGTTGGACTACAAGTCTCCGAATAAGACCCGAACCCAAAACCTTCCATATGGTGGGAAACCTTCCCAAGCTAGGACTCCCACTAGAGGTGGGAGTTCCACCTTCCATATGGGGGGGTGGCCGGCCCCCTAAGGGGGAGTCCACTTGGGACTCCACCCCACTAGGGTTGGCCGGCCATGGAGGTGGAGTCCCATGTGGACTCCACCTTCCTTGGTGGTTTCTTCCGGACTTTTCTAGAACCTTCTAGAACCTTCCATAGAACCTTCCGAATCATTTTAATTCACATAAAATGACATCCTATATATGAATCTTATTCTCCGGACCATTCCGGAACTCCTCGTGATGTCCGGGATCTCATCCGGGACTCCGAACAAATATTCGAACTCCATTCCATATTCAAGTTCTACCATTTCAACATCCAACTTTAAGTGTGTCACCCTACGGTTCGCGAACTATGCGGACATGGTTGAGTACTCACTCCGACCAATAACCAATAGCGGGACCTGGAGATCCATAATGGCTCCCACATATTCAACGATGACTTTAGTGATCGAATGAACCATTCACATACGATACCAATTCCCTTTGTCACGCGATATTTTACTTGTCCGAGGTTTGATCATCGGTATCACACTATACCTTGTTCAACCTCGTCTCCTGACAAGTACTCTTTACTCGTACCGTGGTATGTGGTCTCTTATGAACTTATTCATATGCTTGCAAGACATTAGACGACATTCCACCGAGAGGGCCCAGAGTATATCTATCCGTCATCGGGATGGACAAATCCCACTGTTGATCCATATGCCTCAACTCATACTTTCCGGATACTTAATCCCACCTTTATAACCACCCATTTACGCAGTGGCGTTTGATGTAATCAAAGTACCTTTCCGGTATAAGTGATTTACATGATCTCATGGTCATAAGGACTAGGTAACTATGTAACGAAAGCTTATAGCAAATAACTTAATGACGTGATCTTATGCTACGCTTAATTGGGTGTGTCCATTACATCATTCATATAATGATATAATCTTGTTATTAATAACATCCAATGTTCATGATTATGAAACTAATCATCTATTAATCAACAAGCTAGTTAAGAGGCTTACTAGGGACTCTTTGTTGTTTACATAACACACATGTATCAATGTTTCGGTTAATACAATTATAGCATGGTATATAAATATTTATCATAAACATAAAGATATATAATAACCACTTTTATTATTGCCTCTTGGGCATATCTCCAACAGGATTCTCATCGCATAACATATGTTTCAACCAAGTGTCACAAAGGGGTACCTCTATGCCGCCTGTACAAGTGTCTAAGGAGAAAGAACGCATTGGATTTCTCGCTTTTGATTATTCTCAACTTAGACATCCATACCGGGACAACATAGACAACAGATAATGGACTCCTCTTTTAATGCTTAAGCATTCAACAACAGTTAATATTCTCATAAGAGATTGAGGTTGTATGTCCAAACTGAAACTTCCACCATGATACATGGCTTTAGTTAGCGGCCCAATGTTCTTCTCTAACATATGCATACTCAAACCATTTGATCATGAAATCGCACTTACTTCAGACAAGACGAACATGCATAGCATCTCACATGATATCCAACAAAGATAAAGTTGATGGCGTCCCCAGAAACATGGTTACCGCTCAACAAGCAACTTATAAGAATTAAGACACATAACTACATATTCATCACCACAATAGTTTTTAAGCTATTTGTCCCATGAGCTATATATTGTAGAGGTAAAGGAATGAAATTTTAAAGGTAGCACTCAAGTAATTTACTTTGGAATGGCAGAAAAATACCACATAGTAGGTAGATATGGTGGACACAAATGGCATGGGTTTTTGGCTCAAGGTGTTTGGATGCACGAGAAGCATTTCCTCTCAGTACAAGGTTTGGGCTAGCAAGGTTGTTTGAAGCAAACACAAGTATGAACAGGTACAGCAAAACTCACACAAGAACATATTGCAAGCATTATAAGGCTCTACACTGTCTTCCTTGTTGTTCAAACACTTTACCCGAAAATATCTAGACTTAGAGAGAACAATCATGCAAACCAAATTAAACAAGCTCTACGGTAGTTCTTCATTAATAGATTAAACTACATGATGCAAGAGCTTAAACATGATCTATGAGAGCTCAAACAATTGCCAAATTTCCAAACCATATGCAGCATTTTCCGATTCCAACCAAATAGCAATTTAACGAAGCAATTTAGCCTTCGCCATGAACATTAAAGCACAATTAAGAACACAAGTGTTCCATATGAAAAAGCGGAGCGTAATATCTCCAATATAAGGATGGTGGGATCCAACTTTATTCAAAACAAAAATAAAAGCAAACCGACGCTCCAAGTAAAGAACATAGGATGTGATGGAATAAAAATATAGTTTCACTAGAAGTGACCTGATAATGTTGTCGATGAAGAAGGGGATGCCTTGGGCATCCCCAAGCTTAGATGCTTGAGTCTTCTTAAAATATGCAGGGATGAACCACCGGGGCATCCCCAAGCTTAGACCTTTCACTCTTCTTGATCATAGTATATCATCATCTTCTCTTGACCCTTGAAAACTTCCTTCACACAAACTTCAAGCAAACTCATTAGAGGGTTAGTGCATAACCAAAATTCACACATTCAGAGGTGACACAATCATTCTAAACACTTCTGGACATTGCACAAAGCTTCTGAAAGTTAATGGAACAAATAAACTCATTCAACATAGCAAAAGCGGCAATGCGAAATAAAAGACAGAATCTGTCAAAAACAGAACAGTCCGTAAAGATGAATCTGGCAGGGGCACTTAACTTGCTCAAATGGAAAAACTCAAAACTAATGAAAGTTGCGTACATATATGAGGATCATGCTCGTAAATTTGCAGATTTTTTCGATTTTTTTACAGAGACTTCTGCGAGAATTCGTGACAGACAGCAATGCTGTTTCTGCGCAGCGATCCAAATCTATCATCAACTTTAACATAAAAACTTTACTTGGCACAAAAACATGATAAGGAGAGGTTGCTACAGTAGTAAACAACTTCCAAGACTCAACAATACAGTAAATAAAATGAAACTTGGGTTATCTCCCAAGAAGAGCTTTCAGCTAGGCGCAGAAAGTGCAAATCAAGTAACATCAAGAGATGAAGCATCAACATCATAGCTTGTTCTAATAATAGAATCAAAAGGCAACTTCATTCTCTTTCTAGGGAAGTGTTCCATACCTTTCTTGAGAGGAAATTGATATTTAATATTACCTTCTCTCATATCAATAACAACACCAACGGTTCGAAGAAAAGGTCTTCCCAACACAATAGGACAAGATGCATTGCATTCGATATCCAAGACAACAAAATCAACGGGGACAAGGTTATTGTTAACCGTAATGCGAACATTATCAATTCTCCCCAAAGGTTTCTTTTTAACATTATCAGCGAGATTAACATCTAAATAACAATTCTTCAATGTTGGCAAGTCAAGCATATCATAAATCTTCTTAGGCATAACAAAAATACTTGCACCAAGATCACATAAAGCATTACATTCAAAATCATTGAATTTCATCTTAATGATGGGCTCCCAACCATCTTCTAACTTCCTAGGGATAGAAGCTTCAAGTTTTAATTTCTCTTCCCTAGCTTTAATGAGAGCATTTGTAATATGTTTTGTAAAGGCTAAATTTATAGCACTAGCATTGGGACTTCTAGCAAGTTTTTGTAAGAACTTTATAACTTCAGTAATATGACAATCATCAAAATCTAAACCATTATGTTCTACAGCAATGGAATCATTGTCACCAATATTTTGAAAAATTTCAGCAGTTTTATCACAAGCAGTTTCAGCAGTTTCAGACAATTTTGTACGCTTTGCACTAGGAGTAGAAACATTGCCAACACCAATTATTTTACCATTGATAGTAGGAGGTGTAGCAACATGTGAAGAATCAACATTACTAGTGGTGGTAATAGTCCATACTTTAGCTACATTATTTTCTTTAGCAAGTTTTTCTTTTTCTTCTCTATCCCACCTAGCATGCAATTCAGCCAACAATCTAATATTATCATTAATTCTAACTTGGATGGCATTTGTTTTAGCAAACCTAGCATCTTCAACTTTCTCAGGCATAACTTTCAATTTTAAAAGATCAACATCAAGAGCAAGACTATCAACCTTAGAAGCAAGAACATCAATTTTACCAAGCTTTTCTTCAACAGTTTTATTAAAAGCAGTTTGTGTACTAATAAATTATTTAAGCATCACTTCAAGACCAGAGGGTACACTCTTATTATTGTTGTAAGAATTACCATAAGAATTACCATAACCATTACCATTATTAGAAGGATATGGCCTATAGTTGTTGTTACCATAATTATTCCTATAAGCATTGTTGTTGAAATTATTGTTCTTAATGAAATTCACATCAACATTTTCTTCTTGAGCAACCAATGAAGCTAAAGGAACATTATTAGGATCAATATGAGATCTACCATTTGCAAGCATAGACATAATAGCATCAATCTTATCACCCAAAGAAGAGGTTTCTTCAACAGAATTTACCTTCTTACCTTGAGGAGTTCTTTCAGTGTGCCATTCAGAGTAATTGATCATCATATCATCAAGTAATTTAGTTGCGGCGCCCAAGGTGATGGACATAAAAGTACCTCCAGCAGCTGAATCCAATAGGTTCCTTGAGGAAAAATTCAATCCTGCATAAAAGGTTTGGATGATCATCCAAGTAGTCAGTCCATGGGTTGGGCAATTCTTTACCAAAGATTTCATTCTCTCCCATGCTTGAGCAACATGTTCATTATCAAATTGTTTAAAATTCATTATGCTACTTCTCAAAGATATAATCTTAGCAGGAGGATAATATTTACTAATAAAAGCATCTTTACATTTAGTCCATGAATCAATACTATTCTTAGGCAAAGAAAGCAACCAATCTTTAGCTCTTCCTCTTAATGAGAAAGGAAACAATTTCAGTTTTATAATATCACCATGTATATCTTTATACTTTTGCATTTCACAAAGTTCAACAAAATTATTGAGATGGGCAGCAGCATCATCAGTACTAACACCAGAAAATTGCTCTCTCATAACAAGATTCAGTAAAGCAGGTTTAATTTCATAGAATTCTGCTGTAGTAGCAGGTGGAGCAATAGGAGTACATATAAAATCATTATTATTTGTGCTAGTGAAATCACACAACTTAGTATTTTCAGGAGTACCCATTATAACAGTAATAAAAGTAAACTAGGCAAATAAAGTAAAGACAAGTAACTAATTTTTTTGTGTTTTGATATAGAACAAGTAAACAAGACAATAAGTAAAGTAACTAATTTTTTTGTGTTTTTAATATGAAGCAAACAAGACAGTAAATAAAATAAAGTAAAGCAAGACAAAAACAAAGTAAAGAGATTGGAAGTGGAGACTCCCCTTGCAGCGTGTCTTGATCTCCCCGGCAACGGCCAGAAAAAGAGCTTGATGCGCGTAGATGTACACGTCCGTTGGGAACCCCAAGAGGAAGGTGTGATGCGCACAGCAAGTTTTCCCTCAGAAAGAAACCAAGGTTATCGAACCAGTAGGAGCCAAGAAGCACGTGAAGGTTGTTGGTGGAGGAATGTAGTGCGGCGCAACACCAGTGAAACCGGCGCTAACGTGGAACCTGCACAACACAATCAAAGTACTTTGCCCCAACGTAACAGTGAGGTTGTCAATCTCACCGGCTTGCTGAAAACAAAGGATTAAACATATCGAGTGGAAGATGGTGTTTGTTTGCAAAGAACAGTAAAACAGTAGAATGTATTCAGATGTAAAAGAATGGACCGGGGTCCACAGTTCACTAGAGGTGTCTCTCCAATAAGATAACTAACATGCTGGGTGAACAAATTACAGGCGGGCAATTGACAAATAAAGATTCAATACATATCAACGATGATTACTATGTGATTTAATCATGGCATTACGACAAAGTACATAGACCGCTATCCAGCATGCATCTATGCCTAAATAATCCACCTTCAGGTTATCATCCGAACCCCTTCCAGTATTAAGTTGTAAACAACAGATAATTGCATTAAGTATGGTGCGTAATGTAATCAACACAAATATCCTTAGACAAAGCATCAATGTTTTATCCCTAGTAGCAACAGCACATCCACAACCTTAGAACTTTCTGTCACTGTCCCAGATTCAATGGAGGCATGAACCCACTATCGGGCATAAATACTCCCTCTTGGAGTTACAAGTATCAACTTGGCCAGAGCCTCTACTAGCAACGGAGAGCATGCAAGAACATAACCAACATATATGATAGATTGATAATCAACTTAACATAATATTCTATATTCATCGGATCCCGCCAAACACAACATGTAGCATTACAAATAGATGATCTTGATCATGTTAGGCAGCTCACAAGATCTATAACAATGATAGCACAAGCGGAGAAGACAACCATCTAGCTACTGCTATGGACCCATAGTCCAAGGATGAACTACTCACGCATCAATCCGGAGGCGGGCATGATGATGTAGAGCCCCTCGGGTGATGATTCCCCTCTCCGGCAGGGGGCGATCTCCTGAATCCCCCGAGATGGGATTCACGCGGCGTCTGGAAGGTTTTCCTTATCGTGGCTCTCGGTACGGGGGTTTCGCGACGAAGGCTATTTGTAGGCGGAAGGGTAGGTCAGCGGGCCACGAGGGCCCCACACCGGTCGGCGCGGCCAAGGCCCGGCCGCCGCCCTAGTGTGGCGTCTCCTCGTGGCCCCACTTCCTTTCCCCCTCGGTCTTGGAAGCTTCGTGCAAAAATAGGACCCTGGGCGTTGATTTCGTCCAATTCCGAGAATATTTTCTTACTAGGATTTCTGAAACCAAAAACAGCAGAAAACAACAACTAGCACTTTGGCATCTTGTTAATAGGTTAGTGCTGGAAAATGTATAATAATGATGTAAAGTATGTATAAAACATTCAAGTATTGTAATAAAAGTAGCATGGAACATAAGAAATTATAGATACGTTTGAGACGTATCAGGAACATCAGAAATTATAGATACGTTGGAGACGTATCAAGCATCCCCAAGCTTAGTTCCTACTCGCCCTCGAGTAGGTAAACGATAACACAAATAATTTCTGAGGTGACATGCTACCATCATAATCTTGATCAACATTATTGTAAAGCATATGACATGAATGGAGTGATTCAAAGCAATGATCTATAGTTTGCTAACAAATAGATAACATATAGCAAAAACTTTTCATGAATAGTACTTTCAAGACAAGCATCAAAAAGTCTTGCATAAGAGTTAACTCATAAAGCAATAAATTCAAAGTAAAGGCATCGAAGCAACACAAAGGAAGATATAAGTTTCAGCGGTTGCTTTCAACTTTCAACATGCATATCTCATGGATAATTGTCAACATAGAGTAATATGATGAATGCAAATAAGCAAGTATGTAAGAATCAATGCACAGTTGACACAAGTGTTTGCTTCTAAGATGGAAGGAAATGGGTAAACTGACTCAACAATAAAGTAAAAGATAGGCCCTTCGCAGAGGGAAGCAGGGATTAAATCATGTGCTAGAGCTTTTCAAGTTTTGAAATCATATAGAGAGCATAAAAGTAAAATTTTGAGAGGTGTTTGTTGTTGTCAACGAATGGTAATGGGTACTCTAACTACCTTATCAACCAGACTTTCAAGAGCGGCTCCCATGAAGGACGTTATCTCTACCAGCAAGGTAGATCATCCCTCTTCTCTTTTGTTTACACATGTACTTTAGTTTTATTTATTAGATGACACTCCCCCAACCTTTTGCTTACACAAGCCATGGCTAACCGAATCCTCGGGTGCCTTCCAACATTCACATACCATGGAGGAGTGTCTATTTGCAAATTTAAGTTGCTTACTGATAGATCAGAGCAAAACATGTGAAGAGAATTATTAATGCAAGTTAATTAATTGGGGCTGGGAACCCCATTGCCAGCTCTTTTTGCAAAATTATTGGATAAGCGGATGAGCCACTAGTCCATTGTGAAAGTCTGTCAGAGTAAATGACAAGATTGAAAGATAAAACACCACATACTTCCTCATGAGCTATAAAACATTGACACAAATAAGAGATAATAGCTTTTGAATTGTTTAAAGGTAGCACATGAAGTATTTACTTGGAATGGTAGGAAATACCACATAGTAGGTAGATATGGTGGACACAAATGGCATAGGTTTTGGCTCAAGGTTTTGGATGCACGAGAAGTATTCCCTCTCAGTACAAGGCTTTGGCTAGCAAGGTTGTTTGAAGCAAACACAAGTATAAACCGGTACAGCAAAACTTACATAAGAACATATTGCAAGCATTATAAGACTCTACACTGTCTTCCTTGTTGCTCAAACACTCTTACCAGAAAATATCTAGACCTTAGAGAGACCAATCATGCAAACCAAATTTCAACAAGCTCTACGGTAGTTCTCCACT
This sequence comes from Lolium multiflorum, assembly GCA_030979885.1. Classification (NCBI taxonomy): domain Eukaryota; kingdom Viridiplantae; phylum Streptophyta; class Magnoliopsida; order Poales; family Poaceae; genus Lolium; species Lolium multiflorum. The sequence continues at coordinate 46,976,030 of CM061753.1, read as the reverse complement.
ACTAGATTTAACTACATGATGCAAGAGCTTAAACATGATTTATAAGAGCTCAAAACAATTGCCAAGTATCAAATTATTCAAGACCATATGAAGCATTTTCTGATTCCAACCAAATAGCAACAAGTGAAGCGATCAACTTTCGCCCTTGAACATTAAAAGCATAAACGAAGAACACTAGTGTTCATATGAAAAAGCGGAGCATGTCTCTCTCCCACACAAGGATGAACTTATTCAGAGAATGAAAATAACAAAATGAAAATAAAAGCACACAGACGCTCCAAGTAAAGTACATAAGATGTGACGGAATAAAAATATAGTTTCACTAGAAGTGACCTGATAAGTTGTCGATGAAGAAGGGGATGCCTTGGGCATCCCCAAGCTTAGATGCTTGAGTCTTCTTAAAATATGCAGGGATGAACCACCGGGGCATCCCCAAGCTTAGACCTTTCACTCTTCTTGATCATAGTATATCATCCTCTTCTATTGACCCTTGAAAACTTCCTCCACAACAAACTTCAAGCAAACTCATTAGAGGGTTAGTGCATAATAAAAATTCATATGTTCAGAGGTGACACAATCATTCTTAACACTTCTGGACATTGCACAAAGCTTCTGAAAGTTAATGTAACAAAGAAACTCATTTAACATAGCAAAAGCGGCAATGCGAAATAAAAGGCAGAATCTGTCAAAAACAGAACAGTCCGTAAAGACGAATTTGGCAGGGGCACTTAACTTGCTCAAATGGAAAAACTCAAAACTAATGAAAGTTGCGTACATATATGAGGATCACGCTCGTAAATTTGCAGATTTTTTTGATTTTTCTACAGGGAAATCTGTACGAATTCGTGACAGACAGCAATGCTGTTTCTGCGCAGCGATCCAAATCTAGCATCAACTTTAGCATAAAAACTTTACTTGGCACAAAAACATGATAAGGAGAGGTTGCTACAGTAGTAAACAACTTCCAAGACTCAACAAAACAGTAGCAAAATAAACACATGGGTTATCTCCCAAGAAGTTCTTTCTTTATAGCCATTAAGATGGGCTCAGTAATTTCAATGATGATGCTTTCATAAGGATGAGAGTCGCAGCAAAGAGAGCATCAAGAAGCAAATTCAAAGCACATTTAAGCCTAACCCACTTCCTATGAAAAGGAATCTTGTACACAAATAAATTCATGAAGAACAAAGTGGCAAGCATAGAAAAGCAACACAAGCGCAATTTCAAGATTCTCAACATAAAGAGGGGAAACTTAATATTATTAAGATGCATATAACCATATTTCCCTCTCTCATAATAACTTTCAGTAGCATCATGAACAAACTCAACAATATAACTATCACATGAAACATTCTTGTCATGAGCCACATGCATAAAATTATTACTCTCCACATAAGCATAATCAATTTTATTAGTTGTAGTGGGAGAAAATTCAACAAAGTAGCTATCATTATTATTCTCATCAAGTGTAGGAGGCATAGTATAATCATAATAAAATTTACTCTCCATAGTAGGCGGTACCAAAAGACCACTATCATTGTAATCATCATAAATAGGAGGCAAAGTATCATCAAAGAAAATTTTCTCCTCAATGCTTGGGGGACTAAAAATATCATGCTCATTGATGTCTACGGGTGCTTCTATTCTTGTAGACAGTGTTGGGCCTCCAAGAGCAGAGGTTTGTAGAACAGCAGCAAGTTTTCCCTTAAGTGGATCACCCAAGGTTTATCGAACTCAGGGAGGAAGAGGTCAAAGATATCCCTCTCATGCAACCCTGCAACCACAAAGCAAGAAGTCTCTTGTGTCCCCAACACACCTAATAGGTGCACTAGTTCGGCGAAGAGATAGTGAAATACAAGTGGTATGAATGAATATGAGCAGTAGTACGGCGCCAGAAAATAGCTTGCTGGCGTGCAGTTGATGGTAGTAATATTGTAGGAAGTAAACAAGCAGTAGTAACGCAGCAGTAGTAATTCAGTAAAACAGTAACAAGCAGCGATAGCAGTATTTAGGAACAAGGCCTAGGGATTAGACTTTCACTAGTGGACACTCTCAACTTTGATCACATAACAGAATAGATAAATGCATACTCTACACTCTCTTGTTGGATGATGAACACATTGCGTAGGATTACACGAACCCTCAATGCCGGAGTTAACAAGCTCCACAATTCAATGTTCATATTTAAATAACCTTAGAGTGCATGAAAGATCGACACGACTAAACCAAGTACTAACATAGTGATGGCGTGTAACTCACACGTTCGTTGGGAACCCCAAGAGGAAGGTATGATGCGCACAGTAGCAAGTTTTCCCTCAGAAAGAAACCAAGGTTTAATCGAACCAGGAGGAGCCAAGAAGCACGTTGAAGGTTGATGGTCGCGAAATGTGATGCGGCGCAACACCAGGGATTCCGGCGCCAACGCGGAACCTGCACAACACAACCCAAGTACTTTGTCCCAACGAAACAGTGAGGTTGTCAATCTCACCGACTTGCTGTAACAAAGGATTAAACGTATCGAGTGGAAGATGTTTGCAAAGAAAACAGTAAAACAAGTAGATTGTATGCTATGTAAAGAATAGGACCGGGGTCCACAGTTCACTAGAGGTGTCTCTCCCATAAGATAAAGCATGTTGGGTGAACAAATTACAGTCGGGCAATTGACAAATAGAGAAAGGCATAACAATGCATATACATGACATGATAAATATAGTGAGATTTAATTGGGCATTACGACAAAGTACATAGACCGCCATCCAACTGCATCTATGCCTAAAAAGTCCACCTTCAGGTTATCGTCCGAACCCCCTCCAGTATTAAGTTGCAAAGCAACAGACAATTGCATTAAGTATGGTGCGTAATGTAATCAACAACTACATCCTTAGACATAGCATCAATGTTTTATCCCTAGTGGCAACAGCACATCCACAACCTTAGAACTTTCTGTCACTGTCCCAGATTCAATGGAGGCATGAACCCACTATCGAGCATAAATACTCCCTCTTGGAGTTAAGAGTAAAAACTTGGCCAGAGCCTCTACTAATAACGGAGAGCATGCAAGATCATAAACAACACATGAACAATAGATTGATAATCACCATAATCATAGTACTCTCTATCCATCGGATCCCGACAAACACAACATATGGTATTACATATAGATGATCTTGATCATGTTAGGCAGCTCACAAGATCTAACAATGAAGCACAACAAGGAGAAGACGACCATCTAGCTACTGCTATGGACCCATGGTCCAGGGGTGAACTACTCACTCATCACTCCGGAGGCGACCATGGCGGTGAAGAGTCCTCGGGAGATGAATCCCCTCTCCGGCAGAGTGCGGATCTCTCGAATCCCCGAGATGGGATTCGCGGCGGCGCGTCTGTGGGTTTTCCGTATCGTGGCTCTCGTGCTGGGGGTTTCGCGACGGAAGCTTTAAGTAGGCGGAGGGTCACCGGGGGCCACAGGGGGATAGTCGGCGCGGCCAGGGCTTGGGCCGCGCCGGCCTGGCCTCCTCGTGGCCCCACTTCGTTAGGTCTTCGGTCTTCTGGAAGCTTCGTGCAAAAATAGGACCCTGGGCGAAAGTTTCGTCCAATTCGAGAATATTTCTTTACTAGGATTTCTGAAACCAAAAACAGCAGAAAACAGCAACTGGCTCTTCGGCATCTTGTTAATAGGTTAGTTCCAGAAAATGCATAAATATGACATATAATGTGCATAAAACATGTAGGTATCATCAATAAAGTAGCATGGAACATAAGAAATTATCGATACGTTGGAGACGTATCAGCATCCCCAAGCTTAGTTCTGCTCGTCCCGAGCAGGTAAAACGATAACAAAGATAATTTCTGAAGTGACATGCCATCATAATCTTGATCATACTATTTGTAAACATATGTAATGAATGCAGCGATCAAAGCAAAGGTAATGACATGAGTAAACAACTGAATCATATAGCAAAGACTTTTCATGAATAGTACTTCAAGACAAGCATCAATAAGTCTTGCATAAGAGTTAACTCATAAAGCAATAAATCAAAGTAAAGGTGTTGAAACAACACATAAGAAGATTAAGTTTCAGCGGTTGCTTTCAACTTGTAACATGTATATCTCATGGATATTGTCAACATAAAGTAGTATAATAAGTGCAATATGCAAGTATGTAGGAATCAATGCACAGTTCACACAAGTGTTTGCTTCTTAAGGTGGAAGGAGATAGGTAAACTGACTCAACAATAAAAGTAAAAGAAAGGTCCTTCAAAGAGGAAAGCATCGATTGCTGTATTTGTGCTAGAGCTTTTATTTTGAAAACATGAAACAATTTTGTCAACGGTAGTAATAAAGCATATGAGTTATGAAAATTATATCTTACAAGTTGCAAGCCTCACGCATAGTATACTAATAGTGCCCGCACCTCGTCCTACTTAACTTGGACTACCGGGTCTTCGCATGCCATGTTTCAACCAAGTGTCACAAAGGGGTACCTCCATGCCGCCTGTACAAAGGTCCAAGGAGAATGCTCGCATTTCGGATTTCTCGCTTTTGATTATTCTCAACTTAGACATCCATACCGGGACAACATGGACAACAGATAATGGACTCCTCTTAAATGCATAAGCATGTAGCAAAGTTATTATTCTCATATGAGATTGAGGATATATGTCCAAAACTGAAACTTCCACCATGGTTCATGGCTTTAGTTAGCGGCCCAATGTTCTTCTCTAACAATTTTGCATGCTCCAACCACTAAAATGATAGACCTTCAGACAAGACGGACATGCATAGCAACTCACATGATATTCAACAATGGTTGATGGCGTTCCCCAGAAGCATGGTTATCGCACAACAAGCAACTTAATAAAATATAAAGTGCATAAGTACATATTCAATACTACGATAGTTTTTAAGGCTATTTTGTCCCATGAGCTATATATTGCAAAGGTGAATGATGGAATTTTAAAGGTAGCACTCAAGCAATTTACTTTGGAATGGCGGAGAAATACCATGTAGTAGGTAGGTATGGTGGACACAAATGGCATAGTAGTTGGCTCAAGGATTTTGGATGCATGAGAAGTATTCCCTCTCGATACAAGGTTTAGGCTAGCAAGGTTATTTGAAGCAAACTCAAGGATGAACAAGTGCAGCAAAACTCACATAAAAGACATATTGTAAACATTATAAGACTCTACACTGTCTTCCTTGTTGTTCAAAACTCAATACTAGATATTATCTAGACCTTAGAGAAACCAAATATGCAAATCAAATTTTAGCAAGCTCTATGTATTTCTTCATTAATGGGTGCAAAGCATATGATGCAAGAGCTTAATCATGAGCACAACAATTGCAAAGTATCACATTATCCAAGACATTTTAGAATTACTACATGTAGCATTTTCCAATTCCAACCATATAACAAATTAACGAAGAAGAAACTTCGCCTTGAACATTATGAGTAAAGCCTAAGGACACATGTGTCCATATGCAACAGCGGAGCGTGTCTCTCTCCCACAAAGTGAATGCTAGGATCCATCTTATTCAAACAAAAACAAAAACGAAAACAAACCGACGCTCCAAGTAAAGAACACCAGATGTGACTGAATAAAAATATAGTTTCAGGGGAGGAACCTGATGATGTTGTCGATGAAGAAGGGGATGCCTTGGGCATCCCCAAGCTTAGACGCTTGAGTCTTCTTAAAATATGCAGGGGTGAACCACGGGGGCATCCCCAAGCTTAGAGCTTTCACTCCTCTTGATCATAGTATATCATTCTCCTCTCTTGACCCTTGAAAACTTCCTTCACACCAAACTTCAAGCAAACTCATTAGAGGGTTAGTGCATCATTAATAATTCACTCATTCAGAGGTGACACAATCATTATTTTCACTTCTGGACATTGCATAATGCTACTGGACATTAATGGATCAAAGAAATAAATCCAACATAGCAAAAGAGGCAATGCGAAATAAAAGGCAGAATCTGTCAAAAACAGAACAGTCCGTAAAGACGAATTTATAAATGGCACCAGACTTGCTCAAATGGAAAAACTCAAAACTAATGAAAGTTGCGTACATATCTGAGGATCACGCTCGTAAATTGGCAGATTTTTTCGAATTTTCTACAGAGAATTATGCCCAGATTCGTGACAGACAGCAATGCTGTTTCTGCGCAGCGATCCCAAATATAACATCAACTTTGACATAGAAACTTTACTTGGCACAAAAACATGATAAGGAGAGGTTGCTACAGTAGTAAACAACTTCCAAGACTCAATAAAACAAAAAATTGCTGTAGGTAAAAACATGGGTTGTCTCCCATAAGCGCTTTTCTTTAACGCCTTTCAGCTAGGCGCGAAAGTGTAAATCAAGTAACATCGAGAGTAGAAGCATCAACATTATAGCTTGTTCTAATAATAGAATCAAAAGGCAACTTCATTCTCTTTCTAGGGAAGTGTTCCATACCTTTCTTGAGAGGAAATTGATATTTAATATTACCTTCCCTCATATCAATAACAGCACCAACAGTTCGAAGAAAAGGTCTTCCCAACACAATTGGACAAGATGCATTGCATTCGATATCCAAGACAACAAAATCAACGGGGACAAGGTTATTGTTAACCGTAATGTGCACATTATCAATCCTCCCCAAAGGTTTCTTTTTAACATTATCAGCAAGATTAACATCCAAATAACAATTCTTCAATGGTGGCAAGTCAAGCATATCATAAATCTTTTTAGGCATAACAGAAATACTTGCACCAAGATCACATAAAGCATTACATTCAAAGTCATTGAATTTCATTTTAATGATGGGCTCCCAACCATCTTCTAACTTTCTAGGAATAGAAGTTTCAAGTTTTAGTTTATCCTCTCTAGCTTTTATGAGAGCATTTGTAATATGTTTTGTAAAGGCTAAATTTATAGCACTAGCATTAGGACTTTTAGCAAGTTTTTGTAAGAACTTTATAACTTCAGAGATGTGGCAATCATCAAAATCTAAATCATTATGAGCTACAGCAATGGGATCATTGTTCCCAAGGTTGGAAAAAATTTCAGCAGTTTTATCACAAGCAGTTTCAGCAGTTTTAGCAATTTCAGGCAGTTTTGTTCGCTTTGCACTAGGAGTAGAAACATTGCCAACACCAATTATTTTACCATTGATAGTAGGAGGTGCAGCAACATGTGAAGAATTAGCATTGCTAGTGGTGGTAATAGTCCAAACTTTAGCTACATTATTCTCTTTAGCTAGTTTTTCATTTTCTTCTCTATCCCACCTAGCACGCAGTTCAGCCATTAATCTTATATTCTCATTAATTCTAACTTGGATGGAATTTGCTGTAGTAGTAATCTTATTATCAATATCATTATTAGGCATAACTTTCAATTTTAAAAGATTAACATCAGAGGCAAGTCTATCAACTCTAGAAGCAATAGTATCAATTTTATCAAGCTTTTCCTCAACAGATTTGTTAAAAGCAGTTTGTGTACTAATAAATTCTTTAAGCATGGCTTCAAGACCAGAGGGTACATTCCTATTATTATTGTAAGAATTCCCATAAGAATTACCATAACCATTACCATTAGCAGAAGGATATGGCCTATAGTTATTACCAGAGTTGTTCCTATAAGCATTGTTGTTGAAATTATTATTTTTAATGAAATTCACATCAACATTTTCTTCTTGAGCAACCAATGAAGCTAAAGGAACATTATTTGGATCAACATTAGATCTACCATTCACAAGCATAGACATAATCACATCAATCTTATCACTCAAGGAAGAGGTTTCTTCAACAGAATTTACCTTCTTACCTTGTGGAGCTCTTTCCGTGTGCCATTCAGAGTAATTAATCATCATATCATCAAGAAGTTTTGTAGCCGCCCCCAATGTGATGGACATAAAGGTACCTCCAGCAGCTGAATCCAATAAATTCCGCGAAGAAAAATTTAGTCCTGCATAGAAGGTTTGGATGATCATCCAAGTAGTCAGTCCATGGGTTGGGCAATTCTTTACCAAAGTTTTCATTCTCTCCCAAGCTTGAGCAACATGTTCAGTATCTAATTGTTTAAAATTCATTATGCTACTTCTCAAAGATATAATTTTAGCGGGAGGATAATATCTACCAATAAAAGCATCCTTGCATTTAGTCCATGAATCAATACTATTCTTAGGCAAAGATAGCAACCAATCTTTAGCTCTTCCTCTTAATGAGAAAGGAAACACTTTCAATTTAATAATATCACCATCTACATCTTTATACTTTTGCATTTCACAAAGTTCAACAAAATTATTGAGATGGGCAGCAGCATCATCAGAACTAGCACCAGAAAATTGTTCTCTCATAACCAAATTCAGTAAAGCAGGTTTAATTTCAAAGAATTCTGCTGTAGTAGCAGGTGGAGCAATAGGTGTGCATAGGAAATCATTATTATTTGCATTTGTGAAGTCACACAATTTAGTATTTTCAGGGTTGGCCATTTTAGCAACGGTAAATAAAACAAACTAGATAAAGTAAATGCAAGTAACTAATTTTTTTGTGTTTTTGATATAGAGAGCAAGACAGTAAATAAAGTAAAACTAGCAACTAATTTTTTTGTATTTTGATTTAGTGCAGCAAACAAAGTAGTAAATAAAATAAAGCAAGACAATAACAAAGTAAAGAGATTGAGAAGTGGAGACTCCCCTTGCAGCGTGTCTTGATCTCCCCGGCAACGGCGCCAGAAAAGAGCTGTTGCCGTGGGAGGCAATTCTCTGTGGTGTAACTTTTCTCGGCAACGGCGCCAGAAAAAGAGCTTGATGGCGTGTAACTCACACGTTCGTTGGGAACCCCAAGAGGAAGGTATGATGCGCACAGTAGCAAGTTTTCCCTCGGAAAGAAACCAAGGTTTAATCGAACCAGGAGGAGCCAAGAAGCACGTTGAAGGTTGATGGTCGCGAAATGTGATGCGGCGCAACACCAGGATTCCGGCGCCAACGCGGAACCTGCACAACACAACCAAGTACTTTGTCCCAACGAAACAGTGAGGTTGTCAATCTCACCGGCTTGCTGTAACAAAGGATTAAACGTATCGAGTGGAAGATGTTTGCAAAGAAAACAGTAAAACAAGTAGATTGTATGCTATGTAAAGAATAGGACCGGGGTCCACAGTTCACTAGAGGTGTCTCTCCCATAAGATAAAGCATGTTGGGTGAACAAATTACAGTCGGGCAATTGACAAATAGAGAAAGGCATAACAATGCATATACATGACATGATAAATATAGTGAGATTTAATTGGGCATTACGACAAAGTACATAGACCGCCATCCAACTGCATCTATGCCTAAAAAGTCCACCTTCAGGTTATCGTCCGAACCCCCTCCAGTATTAAGTTGCAAAGCAACAGACAATTGCATTAAGTATGGTGCGTAATGTAATCAACAACTACATCCTTAGACATAGCATCAATGTTTTATCCCTAGTGGCAACAGCACATCCACAACCTTAGAACTTTCTGTCACTGTCCCAGATTCAATGGAGGCATGAACCCACTATCGAGCATAAATACTCCCTCTTGGAGTTAAGAGTAAAAACTTGGCCAGAGCCTCTACTAATAACGGAGAGCATGCAAGATCATAAACAACACATGAACAATAGATTGATAATCACCATAATCATAGTACTCTCTATCCATCGGATCCCGACAAACACAACATATGGTATTACATATAGATGATCTTGATCATGTTAGGCAGCTCACAAGATCTAACAATGAAGCACAACAAGGAGAAGACGACCATCTAGCTACTGCTATGGACCCATGGTCCAGGGGTGAACTACTCACTCATCACTCCGGAGGCGACCATGGCGGTGAAGAGTCCTCCGGGAGATGAATCCCCTCTCCGGCAGGGTGGGAGGCGATCTCCTGAATCCCCCGAGATGGGATTCGCGGCGGCGGCGTCTCTGAAGGTTTTCCGTATCGTGGCTCTCGGTACTGGGGGTTTCGCGACGGAAGCTTTAAGTAGGCGGAGGGTCAACGCGAGGGGCCACACGAGGGGCCCAGGGGATAGGTCGGCGCGGCCAGGGCTTGGGCCGCGCCGGCCACCCCCTGGCCTCCTCGTGGCCCCACTTCGTTAGGTCTTCGGTCTTCTGGAAGCTTCGTGCAAAAATAGGACCCTGGGCGAAAGTTTCGTCCAATTCCGAGAATATTTCTTTACTAGGATTTCTGAAACCAAAAACAGCAGAAAACAACTGGCTCTTCGGCATCTTGTTAATAGGTTAGTTCCAGAAAATGCATAAATATGACATATAATGTGCATAAAACATGTAGGTATCATCAATAAAGTAGCATGGAACATAAGAAATTATCGATACGTTGGAGACGTATCACATGCACACTGTCACCTTCACACCATGTAGGAGGAATAGATCACATCAATACTATCATAGCAATAGTTAACTTCATAATCTACAAGAGATCATAATCATAGCCTACGCCAAGTACTAACACGGATGCACACACTGTCACCATTACACCGTGCAGGAGGAATAAAACTACTTTAATAACATCACTAGAGTAGCACATAGATAAATTGTGATACAAAACACATTGCAATCATAAAGAGATATAAATAAGCACTTCACTACGCCATTCATAACAGTGAATAAGTATTCTGTGAAATATAGCCTAAGAGACCCACACGGTGCACACACTGTCACCTTTACACACGTGGGACAAGGAGTCTCCGGAGATCACATAAGTAAAACCCACTTGACTAGCATAATGACATCTAGATTACAAGCATCATCATATGAATCTCAATCATGTAAGGAAGCTCATGAGATTATTGTATTGAACTACATAGGAGAGAGATGAACCACATAGCTACCGGTACAGCCCCGAGCCTCGATGGAGAACTACTCCCTCTTCATGGGAGCATCAGCGTTGATGAAGATGGCGGTCGAGATGGCAGCGGTGTCGATGGAGAAGCCTTCCGGGGGCACTTCCCGTCCCGGCGGCGTGCGGAACAGAGACTCCTGTCCCCCAGATCTTGGCTTCGCGATGGCGGCGGCTCGGAAGGTTTCGCGTGCGTGGCTTATTCTTCGGGGTTTTTAGGTCGGGGACCTTATAGGCGAAAGGGCAGCCTCGGAGGGGTCGGTGGGGCCGGACACTAGGGCGGCGCGCGGCTCCCGGCCGCGCCGCACCATGTGTGGGCCCCACGTGGCCCCTCTCTGACGGTTCTCGGGTGTTCTGGATGCTTCCGGGCAAAATAGGAACCTGGGCGTTGATTTCGTCCAATTCCGAGAATATTTCGTTACTAGGATTTCTGAAACCAAAAACAGCTGACACTTCGACATCTCGTCAATAGGTTAGTTCCGGAAAACGCATAAATATGACATATAATGTGTATAAAACATGTAGGTATCATCAATAAAGTAGCATGGAACATAAGAAATTATCGATACGTCGGAGACGTATCAGCATCCCCAAGCTTAGTTCTGCTCGTCCCGAGCAGGTAAAACGATAACAAAGATAATTTCTGAAGTGATATGCCATCATAACCTTGATCATACTATTTGTAAACATATGTAATGAATGCAGCGATCAAAACAATGGTAATGACATGAGTAAACAAATGAATCATAAAGCAAAGACTTTTCATGAATAGTACTTCAAGACAAGCATCAATAAGTCTTGCATAAGAGTTAACTCATAAAGCAATAAATCAAAGTAAAGGTATTGAAGCAACACAAAGGAAGATTAAGTTTCAGCGGTTGCTTTCAACTTATAACATGTATATCTCATGGATAGTGTCAATATAAAGTAATATAACAAGTGCAATATGCAAGTATGTAGGAATCAATGCACAGTTCACACAAGTGTTTGCTTCTTAAGGTGGAGAGAGATAGGTAAACTGACTCAACATAAAAGTAAAAGAAAGGTCCTTCAAAGAGGAAAGCATCGATTGCTATATTTGTGCTAGAGCTTTTATTTTGAAAACATGAAACAATTTTGTCAACGGTAGTAATAAAGCATATGAGTTATGTAAATTATATCTTACAAGTTGCAAGCCTCATGCATAGTATACTAATAGTGCCCGCAACTTGTCCTACTTAGCTTGGACTACCGGATCTTCGCAATACACATGTTTCAACCAAGTGTCACAAAGGGGTACCTCCATGCCGCCTGTACAAAGGTCTAAGGAGAAAGCTCGCATTTTGGATTTCTCGCTTTTGATTATTCTCAACTTAGACATCCATACCGGGACAACATGGACAACAGATAATGGACTCCTCTTTAATGCATAAGCATGTAGCAACAATTATTATTCTCATATGAGATTGAGGATATATGTCCAAAACTGAAACTTCCACCATGATTCATGGCTTTAGTTAGCGGCCCAATGTTCTTCTCTAACAATATGCATGCTCCAACCATTAAGGTGGTAGATCTCTCTTACTTCAGACAAGACGAACATGCATAGCAACTCACATGATATTCAACAAAGAGTAGTTGATGGCGTCCCCAGAAGCATGGTTATCGCACAACAAGCAACTTAATAAGAGATAAAGTGCATAAGTACATATTCAATACTACGATAGTTTTTAAGGCTATTTTGTCCCATGAGCTATATATTGCAAAGGTGAATGATGGAATTTTAAAGGTAGCACTCAAGCAATTTACTTTGGAATGGCGGAGAAATACCATGTAGTAGGTAGGTATGGTGGACACAAATGGCATAGTGGTTGGCTCAAGGATTTTGGATGCATGAGAAGTATTCCCTCTCGATACAAGGTTTAGGCTAGCAAGGTTATTTGAAGCAAACTCAAGGATGAACCGGTGCAGCAAAACTCACATAAAAGACATATTGTAAACATTATAAGACTCTACACCGTCTTCCTTGTTGTTCAAAACTCAATACTAGAATTATCTAGACCTTAGAGAGACCAAATATGCAAATCAAATTTTAGCAAGCTCTATGTATTTCTTCATTAATGGGTGCAAAGTATATGATGCAAGAGCTTAAACATGAGCACAACAATTGCAAAGTATCACATTATCCAAGACATTTTAGAATTACTACATGTAGCATTTCCCAATTCCAACCATATAACAATAAGTGAAGCGATCAACTTTCGCCCTTGAACATTAAAAGCTAAGAACACATGTGTTCATATGAACCAGCGGAGCGTGTCTCTCTCCCACACAAGGATGAACTTATTCAAACAAAACAAAAAATAAAAACAAACAGACGCTCCAAGTAAAGTACATAAGATGTGACGGAATAAAAATATAGTTTCACTAGAAGAAACCTGATAAGTTGTCGATGAAGAAGGGGATGCCTTGGGCATCCCCAAGCTTAGATGCTTGAGTCTTCTTAAAATATGCAGGGATGAACCACCGGGGCATCCCCAAGCTTAGACCTTTCACTCTTCTTGATCATAGTATATCATCCTCTTCTCTTGACCCTTGAAAACTTCCTTCACACAAACTTCAAGCAAACTCATGAGAGGGTTAGTGCATAATCAAAATTCACATATTCAGAGGTGACACAATCATTCTTAACACTTCTGGACATTGCACAAAACTTCTGAAAGTTAATGGAACAAAGAAACTCATTCAACTTAACAAAAGCGGCAATGCGAAATAAAAGGCAGAATCTGTCAAAAACAGAACAGTCCGTAAAGACGAATCTGAAAGGGGCACTTAACTTGCTCAAATGAAAAAACTCAAAACTAATGAAAGTTGCGTACATATCTGAGGATCACGCTCGTAATTTTGCAGATTTTTTCGATTTTTTTACAGAGACTTATGCCAGAATTCGTGACAGACAGCAATGCTGTTTCTGCGCAGCGATTCCAAATATAACATCAACTTTAGCATAGAAACTTTACTTGGCACAAAAACATGATAAGAAGAGGTTGCTACAGTAGTAAACAACTTCCAAGACTCAACAAAACAAAAATTGCTGTAGTAAAATAAACACATGGGTTATCTCCCAAGAAGTTCTTTCTTTATAGCCATTAAGATGGGCTCAGCAGTTTTAATGATGCAAGAAATAAGAGTTGAAGCAAAAGAGAGCATCAAGAGGCAAATTAAAAACACATTTAAGTCTAACATGCTTCCTATGCATAGGAATCTTGTAAATAAACAAGTTCATGAAGAGCAAAGTAACAAGCATAGGAAGATAAAACAAGTGTAGCTTCAAAAATTTCAGCACATAGAGAGGCATTTTAGTAACATGAAAATTTTTACAACCATATTTTCCTCTCTCATAATAACTTTCAGTAGCAACATGAGCAAACTCAACAATATAACTATCACATAAAGCATTCTTATCATGAGTCTCATGCATAAAATTATTACTCCCCACATAGGCATAATCAATTTTATTAGTTGTAGTGGGAGCAAATTCAACAAAGTAGCTATCATTATTATTCTCATCATCAAATATAGGAGGCATAGTATCATCAAAGTAAATTTTCTCCTCAATGCTTGGGGGACTAAAAATATCATGCTCATCAAAGCCAGCTTCCCCAAGCTTAGAATTTTCCATAGCATTAGCAACAATAGTGTTCAAAGCATTCATATTAATATGTTCCATGGGTTTTTTAATTTTCGCATCAAACCATCCATGTCTTAAATCAGGAAATAGAATAAGAAGGTCATTGTTGTCCATTATGCCTAACTAGTGTAAACAAGAAACCAAATGTCGCAATTGCAGAGTCTAAAGGAAATAGCTTCGAGTACTTACAACGGCGCCGGAAAATAGCTTAGTAGCCGAGATCCGGAGTGTGAGTACCTTTTACCTTTCCTCCCCGGCAACGGCGCCAGAAAATAGCTTGATGTCTACGGGTGCTTCTATTCTTGTAGACAGTGTTGGGCCTCCAAGAGCAGAGGTTTGTAGAACAGCAGCAAGTTTTCCCTTAAGTGGATCACCCAAGGTTTATCGAACTCAGGGAGGAAGAGGTCAAAGATATCCCTCTCATGCAACCCTGCAACCACAAAGCAAGAAGTCTCTTGTGTCCCCAACACACCTAATAGGTGCACTAGTTCGGCGAAGAGATAGTGAAATACAAGTGGTATGAATGAATATGAGCAGTAGTACGGCGCCAGAAAATAGCTTGCTGGCGTGCAGTTGATGGTAGTAATATTGTAGGAAGTAAACAAGCAGTAGTAATGCAGCAGTAGTAATTCAGTAAAACAGTAACAAGCAGCGATAGCAGTATTTAGGAACAAGGCCTAGGGATTAGACTTTCACTAGTGGACACTCTCAACTTTGATCACATAACAGAATAGATAAATGCATACTCTACACTCTCTTGTTGGATGATGAACACATTGCGTAGGATTACACGAACCCTCAATGCCGGAGTTAACAAGCTCCACAATTCAATGTTCATATTTAAATAACCTTAGAGTGCATGAAATATCGACACGACTAAACCAAGTACTAACATAGCATGCACACTGTCACCTTCACACCATGTAGGAGGAATAGATCACATCAATACTATCATAGCAATAGTTAACTTCATAATCTACAAGAGATCATAATCATAGCCTACGCCAAGTACTAACACGGATGCACACACTGTCACCATTACACCGTGCAGGAGGAATAAAACTACTTTAATAACATCACTAGAGTAGCACATAGATAAATTGTGATACAAAACACATTGCAATCATAAAGAGATATAAATAAGCACTTCACTACGCCATTCATAACAGTGAATAAGTATTCTGTGAAATATAGCCTAAGAGACCCACACGGTGCACACACTGTCACCTTTACACACGTGGGACAAGGAGTCTCCGGAGATCACATAAGTAAAACCCACTTGACTAGCATAATGACATCTAGATTACAAGCATCATCATATGAATCTCAATCATGTAAGGCAGCTCATGAGATTATTGTATTGAACTACATAGGAGAGAGATGAACCACATAGCTACCGGTACAGCCCCGAGCCTCGATGGAGAACTACTCCCTCTTCATGGGAGCAGCAGCGTTGATGAAGATGGCGGTCGAGATGGCAGCGGTGTCGACGGAGAAGCCTTCCGGGGGCACTTCCCCGTCCCGGCGGCGTGCCGGAACAGAGACTCCTGTCCCCCAGATCTTGGCTTCGCGATGGCGGCGGCTCTGGAAGGTTTCGCGTACCGTGGCTTATTCTTCGGGGTTTTAGGTCGGGGACCTTATATAGGCGAAAGGGCAGCCTCGGAGGGGTGGTGGGGCGAGACACTAGGCGGCGCGCCGGCTCCTTGGCGCGCCGCCACCATGTGTGGGCCCCACGTGGCCCCTCTACGGTTCTCGGGTGTTCGGATGCTTAGGGCAAAATAGGAACTTGGGCATTGATTTCGTCAATTGAGAATATTTCGTTACTAGGATTTCTGAAACCAAAAACTGCAGAAAACAGGACTGGCACTTCGGCATCTCGTCAATAGGTTAGTTCGGACGCATAAATATGACATATAATGTGTATAAAACATGTAGGTATCATCAATAAAGTAGCATGGAACATAAGAAATTATCGATACGTTGGAGACGTATCACTCATCAAAACCAGCTTCCCCAAGCTTAGAATTTTCCATATCATTAGCAACAATGGTGTTCAAAGCGTTCATACTAATATCATTGCTACTAGCATGCAAATAAGATTCCATAGGTTTTTAATTTTCGCAGCAAACAATCCATGTCTTAACTCAGGAAATAGAATAAGAAGCTCATTGTTGCTTTCCATTATGCCTAACTAGTGTAAACAAGAAACCAAAAGATGCAATTGCAGGATCTAAAGGAAATAGCTTCGAGCACTTACAACGGCAACATAAAATAACTTAGTTACCTGGGACCGGAGTATGAGTGCCTTTTACCTTTCCTCCCCGGCAACGGCGCAGAAAATAGCTTGATGTCTACTCACGCTTCTTTTCCTGTAGACAGTGTTGGGCCTCCAAGAGGTTTGTAGAACAGCAGCAAATTTTCCCTTAAGTGGATCACCCAAGGTTTATCGAACTCAGGGAGGAAGAGGTCAAAGATATCCCTCTCAAGCAACCCTGCAATCACGATACAAGAAGTCTCTTGTGTCCCCAACACACCTAATACACTTGTCAGATGTATAGGTGCACTAGTTCGGCGAAGAGATAGTGAAATACAAGTAGTATGGATGTATATGAGTGGTAATAGCAATCTGAATAAAATATGGCAGCGAGTAAACATGCAGTAGAACAGTAAATAAACGGAGATTCGATGTTAGAAAACAAGGCCTAGGGATCATACTTTCACTAGTGGACACTCCCAACATTGATCGCATAATAAATAACTCTTTCTCATATGTGCTACATACACTCTTTTGTTGGATGACAAACACCAGTCGTTGTGTAGGGCTACAAGAGCTCCTCGATGCCGGAGTTAACAAGCTCCACAACATTCGGCATTCATATTTAAGTAACCTTAGAGCATAATAGATCATTGCAAAATAAACCAAGAACTAACATAGCATACACACTGTCCACATTACGCTATGAAAGGAGGAATAGATCACATCAATACTATCATAATGATAATTAACTCCACAATCTACAAGAGATCATGATCATAGCCTACGACAAGAACCACAGATGCACACACTGGCACCTTTACACCATGCAGGAGGAATAGACTACTTTAATAACATCACATGAGTAGCACATAGACTAGTAGCGATACAAAGCTCATCATATAGATCTCAATCATGTAAGGCAGCTCATAAGATCATTGTATTGGAGTACAGAGAGAGATTAACCACATAGCTACGGTAGAGCCCTCAGCCCCGATGGAGAACTACTCCCTCCTCATGGGAGACAACAGCGGTGATGAAGATGGCGGTGGTGTCGATGGAGGAGCCTTCCGGGGGCACTTCCCCGTCTTGGCGGCGTGCCGGAACAGAGACTCCTCCCCCAGATCTTGGCTTCGCGATGGCGGCGGCTCTGGAAGGTTTCTCGTACCGTGGCTTATTCGTATCGATGTTTTAGGTCAGGGAGGCTTAAATAGGCGAAGAGGCGGAGTCGGAAGGCTGACGAGGCAGCCAGACAACAGGGGGGCGCGGCCCCCCTGGGCCGCGCCGCCACCATGTGTGGTGGGTCTGTGGCTCTCCTCTGGCCCCTCTCGGGAAGCTTCGTGGAATTATAAGGTCGGGCGTTGATTTCGTCCGATTCCGAGAATATTTCCTTACTAGGATTTCTGAAACCAAAAACAGCAGAAAACAGGAACTGGCACTCGGCATCTCGTCAATAGGTTAGTTCCGGAAAATGCATCAAAACGATATAAAGTGTGAACAAAACATGTACGTATTGTCATAAAACAAGCATGGAACATCAGAAATTATAGATACGTTGGAGACGTATCAAACATGAAGACTCAACATAAAAGTAAAAGAGAGACTCTTTGCAGAGTAAGCAAGATAAACAAGTTTTATAAACCTTCCAAAAAGTATGGTACTTATTAGCTTTGAGCTCTCATTGCCCCTATCATAAGCATCTTGAATGGTTAAAGTTAATGTGAGTCAAAAATGAGCTATATGCTTGCAAATCACAAGTTGAAAATCTCATGCCCCTTGAATGCGAGTACCTAAACCTCATGCTACTCAACTTAGGTCCCAAATAAGTTCTTGTCATTGTAAGTATACATGTATCATTGAGAACCGCCAACGGGGTACCTCTTGCCCGATGATATGGAGGTACTCTTGTGGAGCAATCCCATGCCAAAATGACAAGACAAACAGACAGTGAGCATCTCAGCAATTTTTTATTTACTATGAGTATAGCTTTTTATTGCAAATGCTTCATAGAATGCTCACTATAGCTTAGCTGTAAATTTCCATCATGAATGATGCATGATACGTCTCCAACGTATCGATAATTTCTTATGTTCCATGCTACTTTATTGATGATACCTACATGTTTTATGCACATTATATGTCATATTTATGCATTTTCTGGAACTAACAATTAAGAGAAGCCGTGTGCTGCTTGTTTTGGTTTAGAAATCCTAGTAGAAATATTCTCGGAATTGGACGAAACTTTCGCCCAGGTCCTATTTTGCACGAAGCTTCGAAGACCGAGATAACGAAGTGGGGCCACGAGGCGGCCAGAAGATAGGGCGGCGTGGCCCAGGGCCTTGGCCGCGCCGACCTGCCCCCTGGGCCCCTCGTGTGGCCTCGCGTTGACCCTCCGCCTGCTTAAAGCCTCCGTCGTGAAACCCCCGTGCCGAGAGCCACGATCGGAAACCTTCCAGAGACGCCGCCACGCGAATCCCATCTCGGGGGATTCGGAGATCGCCTCCGGCACCCTGCCGGAGAGGGGATTCATCTCCCGGAGGACTCTACACCGCCATGGTCGCCTCCGGAGTGATGAGTGAGTAGTTCACCCCTGGACCATGGGTCCATAGCAGTAGCTAGATGGTCGTCTTCTCCTTGTTGTGCTTCATTGTTGGATCTTGTGAGCTGCCTAACATGATCAAGATCATATATCTGTAATTCTATATGTTGTGTTTGTCGGGATCCGATGGATAGAGAGTACTATGATTATGGTGATTATCAATCTATTGTTTATGTGTTGTTTATGATCTTGCATGCTCTCCGTTACTAGTAGAGGCTCTGGCCAAGTTTTTGCTTTTAACTCCAAGAGGGAGTATTTATGCTCGATAGTGGGTTCATGCCTCCATTGAATCTGGGACAGTGAGAGAAAGTTCTAAGGTTGTGGATGTGCTGTTGCCACTAGGGATAAAACATTGATTATATGTCTAAGGATGTAGTTGTTGATTACATTACGCACCATACTTAATGCAATTGTCTGTTGCTTTGCAACTTAATACTGAATGGGGTTCGGATGATAACCTGAAGGTGGACTTTTTAGGCATAGATGCAGTTGGATGGCGGTCTATGTACTTTGTCATAATGCCCAATTAAATCTCACTATATTTATCATATCATGTATATGCATTGTTATGCCTTTCTCTATTTGTCAATTGCCCGACTGTAATTTGTTCACCCAACATGCTTTCATCTTATGGGAGAGACACCTCTAGTGAACTGTGGACCCCGGTCCTATTCTTTACATAGCATACAATCTACTGCAATTGTGTTTTACTATTTTCTTGCAAACAAACATCTTCCACTCGATACGCTTAATCCTTTGTTACAAAGCCGGTGAGATTGACAACCTCATGTTTCGTTGGGACAAAGTACTTGGGTTGTGTTGTGCAGGTTCCACGTTGGCGCCGGAATCCCTGGTGTTGCGCCGCATCACATTTCGCGACCATCAACCTTCAACGTGCTTCTTGGCTCCTACTGGTTCGATTAAACCTTGGTTTCTTTCTGAGGGAAAACTTGCTACTGTGCGCATCATACCTTCCTCTTGGGGTTCCCAGCGAACGTGTGAGTTACACGCCATCAAGTTCTTTTTCTGGCGCCGTTGCCGGGGAGATCAAGACACGCTGCAAGGGGAGTCTCCACTTCTCAATCTCTTTACTTTGTTTTTGTCTTGCTTTATTTTATTTACTACTTTGTTTGCTGCACCTAAACAAAATACAAAAAAATTAGTTGCTAGTTTTACTTTATTTACTCTCTTGCTCTCTATATCAAAAACACAAAAAAATAGTTACTTGCATTTACTTTATCTAGTTTGCTTTATTTACTGTTGCTAAAATGAATACTCCTGAAAATACTAAGTTGTGTGACTTCACAAATGCAAATAATAATGATTTCCTATGCACACCTATTGCTCCACCTGCTACTACAGCAGAATTCTTTGAAATTAAACCTGCTTTACTAAATCTTGTTATGAGAGATCAATTTTCTGGTGCTAGTTCTGATGATGCTGCTGCCCATCTCAATAATTTTGTTGAACTTTGTGAAATGCAAAAGTATAAAGATGTAGATGGTGATATTATTAAATTGAAAGTGTTTCCTTTCTCATTAAGAGGAAGAGCTAAAGATTGGTTGCTATCTTTGCCTAAGAATAGTATTGATTCATGGACTAAATGCAAGGATGCTTTTATTGGTAGATATTATCCTCCCGCTAAAATTATATCTTTGAGAAGTAGCATAATGAATTTTAAACAATTAGATACTGAACATGTTGCTCAAGCATGGGAGAGAATGAAAACTTTGGTAAAGAATTGCCCAACCCATGGACTGACTACTTGGATGATCATCCAAACCTTCTATGCAGGACTAAATTTTTCTTCGCGGAATTTATTGGATTCAGCTGCTGGAGGTACCTTTATGTCCATCACATTGGGGGCGGCTACAAAACTTCTTGATGATATGATGATAAATTACTCTGAATGGCACACGGAAAGAGCTCCACAAGGTAAGAAGGTAAATTCTGTTGAAGAAACCTCTTCCTTGAGTGATAAGATTGATGTGATTATGTCTATGCTTGTGAATGGTAGATCTAATGTTGATCCAAATAATGTTCCTTTAGCTTCATTGGTTGCTCAAGAAGAAAATGTTGATGTGAATTTCATTAAAAATAATAATTTCAACAACAATGCTTATAGGAACAACTCTGGTAATAACTATAGGCCATATCCTTCTGCTAATGGTAATGGTTATGGTAATTCTTATGGGAATTCTTACAATAATAATAGGAGTGTACCCCCTGGTCTTGA
The DNA here is from genome assembly GCA_030979885.1 of Lolium multiflorum. Lineage (NCBI taxonomy): Eukaryota > Viridiplantae > Streptophyta > Magnoliopsida > Poales > Poaceae > Lolium > Lolium multiflorum. Next base: position 46,954,397 of record CM061753.1, on the reverse strand, counting down.
AGCCATGCTTAAAGAATTTATTAGTACACAAACTGCTTTTAACAAATCTGTTGAGGAAAAGCTTGATAAAATTGATACTATTGCTTCTAGAGTTGATAGACTTGCCTCTGATGTAAATCTTTTAAAATTGAAAGTTATGCCTAATAATGATATTGATAATAAGATTACTACTACAGCAAATGCCATCCAAGTTAGAATTAATGAGAATATAAGATTAATGGCTGAATTGCGTGCTAGGTGGGATAGAGAAGAAAATGAAAAACTAGCTAAAGAGAATAATGTAGCTAAAGTTTGGACTATTACCACCACTAGTAATGCTAATTCTTCACATGTTGCTGCACCTCCTACTATCAATGGTAAAATAATTGGTGTTGGCAATGTTTCTACTCCTAGTGCAAAGCGTACAAAACTGCCTGAAATTGCTAAAACTGCTGAAACTGCTTGTGATAAAACTGCTGAAATTTTTTCCAACCTTGGGAACAATGATCCCATTGCTGTAGCTCATAATGATTTAGATTTTGATGATTGCCACATCTCTGAAGTTATAAAGTTCTTACAAAAACTTGCTAAAAGTCCTAATGCTAGTGCTATAAATTTAGCCTTTACAAAACATATTACAAATGCTCTCATAAAAGCTAGAGAAGAGAAACTAAAACTTGAAACTTCTATTCCTAGAAAGTTAGAAGATGGTTGGGAGCCCATCATTAAAATGAAATTCAATGACTTTGAATGTAATGCTTTATGTGATCTTGGTGCAAGTATTTCTGTTATGCCTAAAAAGATTTATGATATGCTTGATTTGCCACCATTGAAGAATTGTTATTTGGATGTTAATCTTGCCGATAATGTTAAAAAGAAACCTTTGGGGAGGATTGATAATGTGCATATTACGGTTAACAATAACCTTGTCCCCGTTGATTTTGTTGTTTTGGATATCGAATGCAATGCATCTTGTCCTATTGTGTTGGGAAGACCTTTTCTTCGAACCGTTGGTGCTGTTATTGATATGAGGAAGGTAATATTAAATATCAATTTCCTCTCAAGAAAGGTATGGAACACTTCCTAGAAAGAGAATGAAGTTGCCTTTTGATTCTATTATTAGAACAAGTTATGATGTTGATGCTTCTACTCTCGATGTTACTTGATTTGCACTTTCTGCGCTGAAAGGCGTTAAAGAAAAGCGCTTATGGGAGACAACCCATGTTTTTACCTACAGCAATTTTTGTTTTGTTGAGTCTTGGAAGTTGTTTACTACTGTAGCAACCTCTCCTTATCATGTTTTTGTGCCAAGTAAAGTTTCTATGTTAAAGTTGATGTTATATTTAGGATCGCTGCGCAGAAACAGCATTGCTGTCTGTCACGAATCTGGGCACAGTTCTCTGTAGAAAATTCGAACAAATCTGCCAATTTACGAGCGTGATCCTCAGATATGTACGCAACTTTCATTAGTTTTGAGTTTTTCCATTTGAGCAAGTCTGGTGCCAGCTTTAAATTCGTCTTTACGGACTGTTCTGTTTTTGACAGATTCTGCCTTTTATTTCGCATTGCCTCTTTTGCTATGTTGGATTTATTTCTTTGATCCATTAATGTCCAGTAGCATTATGCAATGTCCAGAAGTGAAAATAATGATTGTGTCACCTCTGAATGTGTGAATTATTAATTGTGCACTAACCCTCTAATGAGTTTGCTTGAAGTTTGGTGTGAAGGAAGTTTTCAAGGGTCAAGAGAGGAGTATGATATACTATGATCAAGAGGAGTGAAAGCTCTAAGCTTGGGGATGCCCCCGTGGTTCACCCCTATTTTAAGAAGACTCAAGCGTCTAAGCTTGGGGATGCCCAAGGCATCCCCTTCTTCATCGACAACATCATCAGGTTCCTCCCCTGAAACTATATTTTTATTCAGTCACATCTTGTGTTCTTTACTTGGAGCGTCGGTTTGTTTTTGTTTTGTTTTTGTTTGAATAAAATGGATCCTAGCATTCACTTTGTGGGAGAGAGACACGCTCCGCTGTTGCATATGGACACATGTGTCCTTAGGCTTTACTCATAATGTTCATGGCGAAGTTTCTTCTTCGTTAAATTGTTATATGGTTGGAATTGGAAAATGCTACATGTAGTAATTCTAAAATGTCTTGGATAATGTGATACTTTGCAATTGTTGTGCTCATGTTTAAGCTCTTGCATCATATGCTTTGCACCCATTAATGAAGAAATACATAGAGCTTGCTAAAATTTGATTTGCATATTTGGTTTCTCTAAGGTCTAGATAATATCTAGTATTGAGTTTTGAACAACAAGGAAGACAGTGTAGAGTCTTATAATGTTTACAATATGTCTTTTATGTGAGTTTTGCTGCACTTGTTCATCCTTGAGTTGCTTCAAATAACCTTGCTAGCCTAAACCTTGTATCGAGAGGGAATACTTCTCATGCATCCAAAATCCTTGAGCCAACTACTATGCCATTTGTGTACACCATACCTACCTACTACATGGTATTTCTCCGCCATTCCAAAGTAAATTGCTTGAGTGCTACCTTTAAAATTCCATCATTCACCTTTGCAATATATAGCTCATGGGACAAAATAGCCTTAAAAACTATCGTAGTATTGAATATGTACTTATGCACTTTATATTTTATTAAGTTGCTTGTTGTGCGATAACCATGCTTCTGGGGAACGCCATCAACTATTGTTGAATATCATGTGAGTTGCTATGCATGTCCGTCTTGTCTGAAGGATCTATCATTTTAGTGGTTTGAGCATGCAAAATTGTTAGAGAAGAACATTGGGCCGCTAACTAAAGCCATGGATCATGGTTGAAGTTTCAGTTTTGGACATATATCCTCAATCTCATATGAGAATAATAATCATTGCTACATGCTTATGCATTTAAGAGGAGTCCATTATCTGTTGTCCATGTTGTCCCGGTATGGATGTCTAAGTTGAGAATAATCAAAAGCGAGAAATCCAAAATGCGAGCTTTCTCCTTAGACCTTTGTACAGGCGGCATGGAGGTACCCCTTTGTGACACTTGGTTGAAACATGGCATGCGAAGATCCGGTAGTCCAAGCTAAGTAGGACGAGGTGCGGGCACTATTAGTATACTATGCATGAGGCTTGCAACTTGTAAGATATAATTTTCATAACTCATATGCTTTATTACTACCGTTGACAAAATTGTTTCATGTTTTCAAAATAAAAGCTCTAGCACAAATACAGCAATCGATGCTTTCCTCTTTGAAGGACCATTCTTTTACTTTTATTGTTGAGTCAGTTTACCTATCTCCTTCCACCTAAGAAGCAAACACTTGTGTGAACTGTGCATTGATTCCTACATACTTGCATATTGCACTTGTTATATTACTTTATGTTGACAATATCCATGAGATATACATGTTATAAGTTGAAAGCAACCGCTGAAACTTAATCTTCCTATGTGTTGCTTCAACACCTTTACTTTGATTTATTGCTTTATGAGTTAACTCTTATGCAAGACTTATTGATGCTTGTCTTGAAGTACTATTCATGAAAAGTCTTTGCTTTATGATTCACTTGTTTACTCATGTCATTACCTTTGTTTTGATCGCTGCATTCATTACATATGTTTACAAATAGTATGATCAAGATTATGATGGCATGTCACTTCAGAAATTATCTTTGTTATCGTTTTACCTGCTCGGGACGAGCAGAACTAAGCTTGGGGATGCTGATACGTCTCCAACGTATCGATAATTTCTTATGTTCCATGCTACTTTATTGATGATACCTACATGTTTTATGCACATTATATGTCATATTTATGCATTTTCGGAACTAACCTATTAACAAGATCCCGAAGAGCCAGTTCTGTTTTCTGCTGTTTTTGGTTTCAGAAATCCTAGTAAAGAAATATTCTCGGAATTGGACGAAACTTTCGCCCGGGGTCCTATTTTTGCACGAAGCTTCCAGAAGACCGAAGAGATAACGAAGTGGGGCCACGAGGCGGCCAGGAGATATGGCGGCGCGGCCCAGGCCTTGGCCGCGCCGACCTGCCCCCTGGGCCCTCGTGTGGCCCCTCGCGTTGACCCTCCGCCTACTTAAAGCCTCAGTCGCGAAACCCCCAGTACCGAGAGCCACGATACGGAAAACCTTCCAGAGACGCCGCCGCCGCGAATCCCATCTCGGGGGATTCAGGAGATCGCCTCCGGCACCCTGCCGGAGAGGGGATTCATCTCCGGAGGACTCTACACCGCCATGGTCGCGTCCGGAGTGATGAGTGAGTAGTTCACCCCTGGACCATGGGTCCATAGCAGTAGCTAGATGGTCGTCTTCTCCTTGTTGTGCTTCATTGTTGGATCTTGTGAGCTGCCTAACATGATCAAGATCATATATCTGTAATTCTATATGTTGTGTTTGTCGGGATCCGATGGATAGAGAGTACTATGATTATGGTGATTATCAATCTATTGTTTATGTGTTGTTTATGATCTTGCGTGCTCTCCGTTACTAGTAGAGGCTCTGGCCAAGTTTTTGCTTTTAACTCCAAGAGGGAGTATTTATGCTTGATAGTGGGTTCATGCCTCCATTGAATCTGGGACAGTGACAGAAAGTTCTAAGGTTGTGGATGTGTTGTTGCCACTAGGGATAAAACATTGATTCTATGTCTAAGGATGTAGTTGTTGATTACATTACGCACCATACTTAATGCAATTGTCTGTTGCTTTGCAACTTAATACTGAATGGGGTTCGGATGATAACCTGAAGGTGGACTTTTTAGGCATAGATGCAGTTGGATGGCGGTCTATGTACTTTGTCGTAATGCCCAATTAAATCTCACTATATTTATCATATCATGTATATGCATTGTTATGCCTTTCTCTATTTGTCAATTGCCCGACTGTAATTTGTTCACCCAACATGCTTTCATCTTATGGGAGAGACACCTCTAGTGAACTGTGGACCCCGGTCCTATTCTTTACATAGCATACAATCTACTGCAATTGTGTTTTACTATTTTCTTGCAAACAAACATCTTCCACTCGATACGCTTAATCCTTTGTTACAGCAAGCCGGTGAGATTGACAACCTCACTGTTTCGTTGGGACAAAGTACTTGGGTTGTGTTGTGCAGGTTCCACGTTGGCGCCGGAATCCCTGGTGTTGCGCCGCATCACATTTCGCGACCATCAACCTTCAACGTGCTTCTTGGCTCCTACTGGTTCGATTAAACCTTGGTTTCTTTCTGAGGGAAAACTTGCTACTGTGCGCATCATACCTTCCTCTTGGGGTTCCCAACGAACGTGTGAGTTACACGCCATCAATGCATGACTTAGATTAGCGGCCCAGGCGTTTCCCTAACTCATATACGAACTGCATGGACTTTTAAGTTTTCATTTTGTTTCGCACCGCTAGGCATCCATAAACAAAAGAACATGACATCAACTAAATATAAGTGCAATGTCGAAAGTGTTCCCCATGAAAGCATGGTTCTACTAACTCCCAACTCGCAATTTGCAAACATATAAACTTCATAAGATAGTCACAATGATCAAGTTTATTAAGTGCAAGACTGGGAGCGACCAACTAAGAGAGCAATAATGACCATAATCATGCATAGCGACAAAACATTATCAATCAAAGCATAAAGTGATATTACAAGTCAAAAACTAAATGATCATAGAGGCTTTAGTTGACTGGTTATAGTCATAACATGGTGTAAGCATGTGCCAAGTCAACCCAATAAAGCATCAAAGGAGAATACCACAATATTATGTTTTTATGATGGAAACAACACATGATTCTTTCAATGACACATTATGCAGTCTTAGCTATTTGAAACAAGTCATGCTACAACAATAAATACTAAGCATATGACAATAATAACATCCAACATGACATGCCAAAGTCTATGCCACAGTCTAGACAAGCTTCCTTTTGCATCACTATAGTCATGAAATATTTTACTCGTATCCAACACCAATCAACTTATTTGAAATAACTCTCAGAGATGAAATACATTATGGACCAGAGAGCTAATCATACATAAATAAAGAATACTAACATTCTCTAAACAAAATTCAAGTGAAAGAACAAGAGCTAAACGCAGTACCAGAAAACTAGAACACTCGCAGAACAATAACAACGAAAACTAGAGCGTTCTATGCAATTAAAAAGGAGCGGGTCTTTCTCCAAAACAAATGTGCCGGGATCCAACATATTCTACAGCAAACAAAACAAAACAAAAAAAAAAAAAGACGCTCCAAGAACAACACATAGCGTATGAAGCAATAAAAATATAGCGCATAGAGAGATGACCTGTTGCTCTGTTGATGAAGAGGGGATGCCCAAGGCATCCCCAAGCTTTGACACTTGTACCTCTTGAATATGTCTTTGGGGTGCAGGGGCATCCCTAAGCTTGATCTTTTGTCCATTCTTCATCTCATCACATCATTCTTCTTTCCCTACACTTGAAAACTTTCTTCATACAAAACTTCACACAATTCTTTATTAGCAGCAGTAGTACAATTGAAATAAACAAATCCACCTGTGTTCAGTATTAACATATATCAAACATCTGTTAAAGCATAAGGTAATGTAGCAACCTTTCAAAAAGCTCTTTGATCAAAAGAACTAAAAAAGAAAGAGATTTAAGAGGCAAATGATAGTACCGAAATCTGTCAACACAGAACAACAGGTAAAGATCATTTTTTTAAATCCTATGTTGCTTATCTCGAAGAGTGGTCAACTAACGAAAGTTAGATAGTAACATGGGGCATATGCATAAAAAATGACAGCTCAAAATTCTGATCTGGCTATTTTTACGAATTTTTATGGTACACCACAAAATCTGTTTTCAGGACAGCAACTTCGCCAAATCTTACTTTCTTCCTATTAGAGGATATTCTTGGCACAAAAACGAAATAAAAATAATAAGGAGAGGTCATTACAGTAGTAATAACTTCCAAGACTCAACAAAAAAGAAAAATTACTGTAAATAAAACATGGGTTGTTTCCCATAAACGCTTTTCTTTAACGCCTTTCTGTTAGGTGCATAAAAAGTGCGAGCATCAAGTATTATCAAGTGAAGAAGCATCAACATTATAAATAACGGAAGCCTTGCGCATACCTCTACTACTTTTAAGATTTTTCATAGGGAAACAATGAGAACCACCAGGTGAGGTGGGTAAGATCATGATACCTTCTCCAACATCAATCCTTGCTCCCAGGAGTTATAGCAGTGATCGCCCAAACATGATTTATCCTTTTTCTACACATTCAATGACAAGATAATCAATGGATATCATCCTCCCTAATTTTTTTGTATGCACTCCTTCAGTAATTCCAATGAGTAATATAACGACATTATTGGTAAGAGATATATCTTCTCCTCTCTCAGAAAATCCCCAAAGATTTAAAGACTCGTAAATATCTCTAGACATAAGGCAAAATTCAGACATAATGTCGCAATGAGCATAAAAAATTTCACCACCTATATCAACTTTCACTGAAGGGAGCCAATTTGTGGGTTCAGAATATATTGAAACTTGATCATATTTCTCCTGAAGCATACTATAACATTCATTCAATCTAGTTGTACTTGTTTTAAGAGTGTTTAATCTAGCAAAAATGCTCACAAGGGATGAATCAAAATTACTAGGTGAGCTATATGTTGCAATCAACTTTTTTATGGCATAAAAAACTTGATCTCCATCACAAAGAAAGAAATCTCCTCCGGTTACTGTGTCCAAATCATATCTATAACGCATAATAAGACCAAAATAAAGCTACTAAGAAGCAAGCTTAAAGTCATTCTCGGTTCAGTTTTAATATAAGAACTATTAATTCTAGACCAAACTTCCTTGAAACTCTCCTCACTCCCATGCTTGAAAGTGAAAATCATTTCCCCAGATGACATAGTAACAATAATAGACATTTTTAGCAAAATTAAAACTAAGCAACAGAAATAACAGCTATAATAATTTTTTGTTTGTGTTTTTGATATAAAGACAACTATAAAAGTAAACTAACTTTTTTGTGTTTTCGATATAATAAAGCAAACAAGACAAAGTAAAGTAAACTAAGCAAATTATAACAAAGTAAAAAAGATTGGATATGAGAGACCCCCCCCCCTTGCAGAACTCATCTTTCTCCCCGGCAACGGCGCCAGAAAATCTTGATGGTGCTCCGGTGATGGCGCCAGACAATATTGTTGGCAACTGTTATGAAAGCGGTTGGGAAACCCCAAGAGGAAGGTGTGAGGAGCACAACAGCAAGTTTTCCCTCAGACGAAACCAATGTTTTATCGACCAGTAGGAGAAAGGCGTGATTTCTGAAGGTGTTGCTGGCTGACTAGTGGCAGGATGCACTACCGGTGTCAGCAACAATGTGGAACCTGCACACAACACAACCAAAATACTTTGCCCCAACTTGCAGTGAGGTTGTGAATCTCACCGGTTTGCTGAACACAAAGGATTAGACGTATCGAGTGGAAAAAGATGTTTTTTAAGAAAGGGACGAGATTTTTGTAAGGGGGAAGGGTTTGTAACATCCCAAATTTCAATAAAAGAAAATTAGAAGAATTCCAGAGAGCAAAATTTCAAACCAACAAAAACTTTTCTTACATATAGTGCCATGCATAGGACTTGTGCATTTGAGTGATATGCCATGATGCTTGTTACCTTGTGTGTGTGCTAAACCCTAAAAACCCTAATGTGATCAAGTGAAGATCACAAAGCAAATAAAATAAAGAGAATAAAATCAAATGCTAAAACCCTAAAACCCTCACATAGGCTTTATGCCATTTTTATAAATTTTGACCCTAGACCAATTTGGTCTTCACCATTAGTTGGAATACATTACTAAACACATATTACAACTTTGTGAATCATAGAAACACCAATTAAATCAAATTCAAATAAAAATGAGGTCACATGGAATGATGGTCAAATCTGCCCATTATAATCTGGTCACTACTTTGAGCCCCTATATTTCAAAATTTTCAAACTAAACCTTCTCAACTCTTGGCATGTCATCCAAGAGGACATCAAGGTGAACACTTTCTGTAAAGAAAACTATGCCAAATTCATTTTGGATTAAAATCTACACACATGCAAAGTTGGAACTTTTTATTAATGTGAACAATCTCACACTTAGCATTTTGGAAATTCTTGGAATTTAAAAATTCCACCACCACCTCTCCTTGTCTCTGATCATTTACAACTCAATCAAACCACACATTTCAAAATTTGTAACCATTTGAATTGAATCAAATTTAAATAAAATTCACAAATTCAAATATGGCACTATTTGACACTATTTGAAATAGTGTCCTACACCACTCCTAACCTACCCCAACCTACACTAAATGGTCCCCTGGTTCCTTCTGACTCATAATGAAGCATAGCAAGCCTAAGGAGAGAGGAGGGCAGCTAGGGCATGGCCATGCCGGCCATGTCGCCACCCCGACAACCTCCCCCTCTCCTCCTTCACTCTCTGCCCTAGCCACCGTGCCAAAGCTCGCCACCACAGTCCCCTACATCGCCTAGCACCGGCCAAATTGATAGCAACTCCGTGACCACGCCGCACAATGCGCGCCCAAAACCCCAAAGCATGTCGCTCGTGTCGCACGAGTGCACGCGCGGGCACGCTCTGGACACGCGCCGTCCCACTCGCTCGTGCTCGCCCTGGCCCCCCTCTCGCCGCGTTGAGTCTCGGCACGCCACCGTGACCCGGACACGCTCGCGACCGCTGCCCTGGACCGCCGCCGCGGAGGCGACGACACGATCCCGTGAACGCCGCCGCAGACACGGACGCAATGCGTCGCCACCAGACCTCCCGACCCTGCTGTCGCCACCGGAAGGACCGCTTTGGACATGCTTTGAACAGCCCTGCGTCGTCGCCCAGCCCTCTAGCTCGCCGGAATCGCCGCGAGCATGTCGACCACCACCCTGCCCCGCAACCCTCACTCAATCCTATAAATAGAGTGTTCCCTGGAAGCAACAGCACACCACCTCACTCCCCACCTTTCACCACTTCGCCTCGCACCGTTAGCCACCTCGATCGTCGCCGGAGCAAGGCCAATCGCAAGCTCGGAGCCGCGGAAGCCCTGGAGAAATCGCCATTGATCCAGGCCACCTCGAGCTCCGCCACTGCTACCAGCCGCTTCGCCGTCATCCACATCTACCTCGAGCACACTGCCCACCCTTGCTGGAGCCACGGTGAGCTCTCCGACCCCCTACCCTCGCCGCCAGAGCGTCGGGTTCTCGTCGGAGAAGACGATGAACCTCGACGTCCGATTTGCTTCTAATCCAACGCCCCACTTTAAAACGTACCGGTTCGGTGTTTAACGGCCACTGACGGGTGGACCCCCCCTGTCAGGCAGCCCACGCGTGCGTGGACGCGTGGTGGGCTGGTTTGGGCCGTTTTAATTCATTTTGGCCCGTTAGGATTTCCCGCCGGCCTTTTTAATTCAAATCAAGTTTAAATAATTTGGTTTGAATTCCACACTGGAGCCAACTTTGAAATTGCATAGAATCTGTTTGGCTTGGCCAAATTTAGCAAACTTTATATGTTTGGAAAGCTAGTAAAAATATCTACAATATGCCACTGGTCCCACCTCAAGATTTGTTGTAGAATTAAATTGATAAAAAGAAGAAGGCAGGGACTTTTGCATGTTCAAATAATTATTAAAAATCAACCAAAATAGATAATTAAGTAATTCCAACTCTCATAGCTCACATTTGACTTACACTAATTGTTTATGCAAGAAAATGGTGTGGTCACTTTGCATGATCATGCCCTAGTTAAATTAGTGGACAATATGGCTATTTTATTAAAGTGATATTGTCCAAAACTATTATGCAAATCATATGAAGTACTATACTTCATTTAAATCTTGTCCCAAATGAATTCATGTGATGTTTGTACCCCTGGTCCAAACACTCCTATATGAAATACTTGGAGATTTAAACCATGTGTAGGATTATTAAATGGTATGAGGTGGTTTACCTCATTTAAATTGTTTTCTCAATTAATGATCATGAATGGTTGACTTAGGTCAATAGAAAATTCAGGAATGATTGTTGAGAAGTTAAATCTTAAGAAGATTTCAATGAGAGGAAATTATTCCTCAGGAACCTTATGTAAACTATCATTTACATATGTAATGAGAGGAAATTATTTTTCTTCAAACAACACAAGCAATGCACCTTAATTATGTTAATTGTGTGCTTAGAGTAGTTTGTGTGAATATATGTGTTGTTTGGAATAGCCCTTGAATTAGTGAGTGATTATACCTCGTATTCAAATTTAGACGCTAGTACCGGAGAATACCCGGAAGAAGAAGGTTGCTACCAAGAGGAGGAGGAGGAAAACTTTGAGAACTACCAAGGCAAGCTAATATTCTTGCAAAGTGCAAAGTTCTACCAAGAACAAGGCACACTCATCTTTTCTTATGATTCATGAACCCATCCCAAGTTTTACTACAAGCTTTACTTACAAGCTTTATTGCTTTGGTTTATCAAAGTACTTTTTGATTCATGATTCAATGGGGTTAATGTTAGATTAGTACAAGAGTATCCAACTTAGCCTAACTAGCATTCCAAGTAGTTAGCACCCCTCATGACTAGATGCTAGTGCTAATATTAAAACTTGACTACTCTAGATGGGAACATGTGACTTGAAATGAATTTGAAACTTTGGAATGATGATGCATTCCATTGAATGAATTTTGAAGGTGAATATGACCAAGAGAAGATAGTGATTTTTGATTAAAAACTAATATTGGTTTGGATGCGATACCTTTCCAATTCATAAGTACCCCCACAATACCTGATTATGGGTAAGGGCTTAACTAGAAGTTTATGTACCTTAGTATGGGTTCCCTCTGAACACACATCATAGGGGTTATGCCGAGGCTGCCTCCGTTGTTGATGAATGATGTGAATTGAGGTGAATTGTACGGCCAAGCCCTGTGCAGTTCCCAGGTTGACAGTTGGTCTTCACTGGGAGGCCAAGCTCATGGGGAGAGGTGCTCATACTAGAGTTTGTAAATGAAAGGTTATGGTTGATGATCCGCGTACTGTGTTACGATGATTCGGGGTTATCCCGACGGATGAAATCAAATATTGTGGCACAAGTGTGCAACCTCTGCAGAGTGTAAACCTATTCGAATAGCCGTGTCCACGGTTACAGACAGTTGGAAAGGCCATACAGTTCCCAGTGTTAGACCCTTAAAAATATTGATGAAATGAATGGTGAATGGTGACTTGGGTTTTTGAATCACAACAATGTTGTGGGAATGACACTAATGTTTCCACTTGAGCTAGTTAGCACATGAATAAGTCTTTATAAAATGCTTGTGAACTAAAACTGGCTTTATGCAAATAAACTAGAGCTTAGCCCCCTTACTAAAACTGTTAGTACTTACATTAGTATTAGTTTGCGAGTACTTAAAGTACTCACGGTTGTGTCCCTGGCTATTCAAATGGCCAGACTATGAAGAGGAGCAGCAGTACGGGGAGGACGGTCAGCAGGACGTCTACCACAACTAGGAGTCTGCTGACGTCAAGCGTTGGCCTGTGGACTCTAGAGTCCCGTTATCTTTACGCTTCCGCTTTGAACTTATGTGTGTTCGTTGATCAGTTCGTTGATCTATAGATCAACTATGCGTGTAATATGGATCATGTGATTCCAAATTGTAAGACATTATGGTTTGTAATGAATGATGACTGTGATACTTAACTATTATGCCTCGCAACAACAATATTCCTGGGATTGCGATGTATGACATAATAGGCATTTGGACTTAAAAATCCGGGTGTTGACATCCACAGTTCACTAGAGGTGTCTCCCCATAAAGATAAATAGCATGTTGGGTGAACAAATTACAGCTGGGCAATTGACAGAATATCGACCAATACATGACAAGATGATTACTATGAGATTTGATATGGGCATTACAACATAATACATAGACCGTAATCCAACTGCGTCTATGACTAATAATCCACCTTCCGGTTATCGTCCGAACCCCTTTCAGTATTAAGTTGCAAGCAACAGATTATCACATTAAGCAATGTGTGTAAAGTAAACAATAGAATTACTCTCGGATAAAACATTGTTGTTTTCTCCCAAGTAGTAACATCACATCTACAATCTTAGAAGTTAAATGTCACTCTCCCAGAAAACTAGAGGCATGAACCTACTATTGAGCATAAATACCCCCTCTTGGAGTCACAAGCGTCCACTTGGCCAGAGTTTCTACTAGCAACATAGAGCATGCAAGATCACAAATAACATATGACATGAATATATAATCAATCTCAACATAGTATACAATATTCATCGGATCCCAACAAACCAAACATATAGGATTACATAAAGATGATCTTGATCATGTAGGGCAGCTCACAAGATCTATACATGAAGCACAAAGTGGAGAAGACAACCATCTAGCTACTGCTATGGACCCATAGTCCAGGGATGAACTACTCACGCATCACTTCGGAGGCGGGCATGGCGATGTAGATGCCTCCGGCGATGATTTCCCCCTCCGGCAGGGTGCCGGGAAGAGCTTCAGAACCCCCCGAGATGGGTTCTGCGATGGCGGCCGCGACGGAACTTTTCGTGGATGGAGGCTCGGGTATCCAGGGTTTTCCCGAGAAGATGTATAAATAGGCGGAGGATTTAGGTCGGTGGGGTGCCTGGTGGGCCCAGACTCCCCTAGGCTCGGGCAAGGCCTAGGCCGCGCCATGGGGTGGTCTGGCCGCCCTGTGGCGCCTCTTCGACCCCCCTCTGGACTTCGTCTTCGTTTCGGTAAAATATTGACTTCGGCTTTTGTTTCGTCCAATTCCGAGAATATTTCCTGTAGAACTTTTCTGAAATACAAAAACAGCAGAAAACAGGAAATTGACACTGTGACATCTTGTTAATAGGTTAGTGCCGGAAATCATGTAAAAATGCAACGAAGTGTAAACAAAACATATATGAATTGTTGTAAAACAAGCATTGAGCATCAAAATTTTTAGATATGTTTGAGACGTATCACCAGCCCAAACACCTCGGCGGTTTGGGGTTTCACAACCTTCGGCAGCTCAACACCGCCATTCGGTCCAAGTGGATATGGCTGCAGAAATCGGACGTCGATCGGTCATGGGACAGGCTTTCCCTACAACCAAAGCCTGATACCATTGCACTGTTCAACGCTTCGGTTTGCATCTCGGTAGTTGATGGGTCTAGGATCCTTTTCTGGGGTGACCCATGGATCAATGGGCTAACCGTGGCAGCCCTTGCTCCCGCCGTGGTTGCTCTCGTGAAGCCTAGGACCTGGCGCAGCCGCACCGTCAAGGATGGGGTGGCGGGCGACGCGTGGGTGCTGGACATATCCGCCCCCCTCTCGGTTGACATCATCGTTCAGTACCTCGGACTCTGGGCAGCTGTCCGAGAGGTGGTGCTCGGTGTGGGACAAGACTCCTTCCAGTGGAAGTGGACGTCCAATGGTTCGTTCTCCGCTCGCTCAGCCTACCTCGCCATGTCAGAAGGTTCCGTGGCAATGGCGGGGGCGGACAACGTTTGAAATTCTTTCGCCCCTATGAGCTACAAGTTCCTACGCCGCGGGCTTCCCACGCAAATTTGACATTTTGGCAAATGTCATTTCACTAGCTAGGCAGCACGAATCGTCATTTCTCCTTCCCTCTCGATCGTTGCGTCGTCCTATTTCACAGGCCCTACTCCCCCAGCAAGCATGAAATAATCCTCGATGGCGAGCACACAACGACTCGGGGAAAAAGAAAGGAAAAACCGGCTATAGCGTCGTTGACCCAAACGGACGTTCAGCTTTGTCTACCGCCCATCGTGTGCAAACGGGGCCTCTTTCTCTCTCACCGGAGCCGAGCGCCACCGGGGTCGAGCTGCGACTGCGAGGTGTCCGGCGAGCCATTTCCACCCGTGTATCCCGTCTCTCTCGCCGCCACTGCTCACCCTTTTTTCTCCAAATATTCGCGGAAAAGGAAACAACGATGAGCGCCTGCAGCAAGCCCACCATCTAGGAGAAGTAGCTTTGCTCCGTCTAGCGCCTGCCCCCCACTACTTGTGCGAGCCACCTTGTGCCAAGTGCCCGACTGCCATTGCCAAAGGGGAAACTACGTACGCACCCCATGTAATCTTCAGACTATAGTTGCGAGTACGTACCTGAACTCCTGAAGCAGTACGTACACAGTATACACTACTGCTACCAGTACTACCCTGCCTCATCTAATAAACTCACGTCGGCTGTTCCAAGGACTATAGCCATTATCTGGAGCAAGCTATGTTTTCACTCAACTCACCTGAGACAATATATGAAGACTTGAAGAAAAGAAACCCCTAATTTAGTCTATGAAGTTGCCCTGGATGTGTGTTTCGGTCACGAACTTGCAAATCGTGAATTTTGGGTCACGAAGTTGCCCTGCGCGAGTGTTTTGGTCACTATGTCACGACGACATTTAGTTTGCTAACGTGGCCAATTGGCTTTTTACAAATTGGCCCCTAATTTTTTTCCTTCTGATTTTCTAGTCCTAAGTTTGATCTTTTTAGGGAGCAATTTGCAAAAACACAATTAGCCACACATCAGAAAACTAACGGTGGCCATGAAGGAATGACCAAAACGCTCGTGCGGGGCAACTTCTTGACCCACAATTCAAGTTTTGCAAGTTCGTGACCAAAGCGCGCATCCGGGATAACTTCATAGGCTAAATTGGAGATTTTCTCTCAAGAAAATTATAATTGCCCACAATCATGAGATGGAGGTTAATTGTTGTATTATGCGAAAAGTGGGGTTTTGTAACGTCCACTTGTCCATTGCAGCCGTGGAGGCACTTTCCTTGCCTAGACTAAACTAAGGTTGGATGCAGGTAGTAAGCCGAATCTAATCTGCATCACGAACCGTTACCTGGAAAAGAAGGCGGCGGAAGCCACAAACCCATCTAGGGTTTCGTCCTCCTCGCCGGCGATACTGTCGGTCCGCTCCGTCTACGTGGCCTTGAGGCCTTGGAGGCGTGGTGGACCACGGTCCCTCGCTGACGGGGAGTTTTCATTCTTAATTTAGTTTGTTTTTTAATGTCTTTTTGGGAGGGTGAGGCGGCGACTACATCTTGAAGTCAGAATAAAGTCCTCCCGCTCTATCCTCGCTCCGGTGGTGCATCTAGCATTGACGGAGGGCGCGTGGAGTTGTGTGCCCATCGGATCTCCTGGGATCCGATCGATTTTCGTGTTTGTTGGTGTGGTTTCATGTCAGTCTCTTCCGATCTACGGTTGTCATCATTGGCGATGGTTGCTGCTCTGGTGCGCTGGTCCTTTGGGACCTTAGCACGACGACTTCCCGTCTATCTACTACAACAAGCTCTACTATGATAAGCTTTGCCTGGCTCCGGCGATGGAAGGGTGAGAACAGCGGCGCACCTTCGCTCGTGCTAGTGTCTGTAGTCGTCGCTAGGTGGTCTGAGTGACAAATTGTAATTTTCTTTACTTTTTGGTCTATTTATACTACCGTTGATGATTATTAATAGATCGGTGGATTTTTCATTAAAAAAATCTAATCGCACAACAACTTACAGCCGTAGTGTTCGGTTTGGGGATGGGGTGGAACGGAATGGAACCCCGCACCCAGAGCCCGTTCCTGCGTTCGGTTGCAAACTGGAATGGAATGAAGTGGTTCCTCCAAATGGAATATTCCCTCTAGATCCGGAATGAAGTGGTTCCTCCGATTCGGCCGGACGAGGTGGAACGGGTGACTGTCACACGCTGATTAATTAAGTTTAGCAATAATTAACCAAGTTTAGCAATAATTAATCAAGTTTAGCACTACTTAATCAAGTTTAGCAAATAATTAATCGAGTTTAGAATAATTAATCGGGTGACTATCTCACCCATTCCATTCCATTCTCATCCCATTCCAAAACCGAACACAGGGATGGAACCGTTCCGTGACAAAAAATATCCAAATCAAACACAGGGATGAAACGGTTCCGTGACAGTGGAATGGAATGGTTCCATTCCATTCCACCCCATCCCCAAACCGAACACACCCTAAGCTTCTTCAGTCTTGGCTGGCTACCACACACGCAACGCAAGCTCCTCGATGATTGCATGAGAGGACGTACGAGCACGCATAATGCTCGGCGTACATGCATCTTTCGTGCGGTGGAACCAGTTGTTCCCGTGCCATCGCATCATCCAAATCAAAACAGGGAAACAAGCTAATCGATGCCTCCATGAACTTGCGTGCTGACGACCAAGTTGCTCTGAGAATCACACACGCACTGGACGAGCTGTAATATGCATGTATCTGTTCGTGCATGTCTGAGGAAATGGCGCGGACCACACTAGCGCAGAACGACGAGTAGTGCGACCGTAGAAAGGTGGAATACAGGGGCGAATAATGCGCGCCGACCGGTTGTTTTCCTCCAAAGAAAATGCGAAAAAGATACATGCGATGTGAGAAGGAGAGCCTATCCGAAGCGTGCGAGCTCGCCAGAGCAAAAGCACGGACGTCCCGTCGCCGTCTTTGTCCTCTGCCAGAAAAGAACTTGCTCCCCCACCGCTGATCACCTGAAGCTGCGTACAGGCTACCTACCGTGTGCGGTGTGCCCCTGCCTAACATCAGGAGGCGAAGACTAGCAGATGCACAGTCGAATTATTGGCCGCACATGGCACACATGACCCAATGATCGAGATCGATACCGGCGGAGAATCGCCGACGAATCGGCCGTCCATCCCGTCACCGTGCGTGGCGCTTGTAATTCCCCAAGTCACTTCGCCCGTGATGAGAGTTCCCGATCGAGTGTCTGATCACCAGTCATCGCAGTTGTTACTGAGCATGCACTGATGAACATAGGGTGACAACAAAGCTAAGCATAGGTCAACGTTGGCCATTAGCTCTTCTCATCTGCTTGGATTACGTCGATCGATCCACCGACGACCTCGTGAATGTGGACATTGCTCACTGCAGCACTACATGATCCTGCACAATGTACCTAGGATCGACACAGAGATTCCTGTGATCTTGATATGCACTCGGCCGGGGAGTATTCCGGAGGCTGGCTGGCTGCACATATGCGTGGTGAGCCGGCCGGCCTAAGTAGTCTCAGGGTTTTACGGCCACACAATCTCTATCTACGGTAATTGCGTGGCCAAGGGCTCTGCTTTGGACAGCCATTAGCATACGTAAACAGTGGCGAAAAGGAACTTCATGGCTGAGCCGGGCAGGCCCGGGCGAGCGGGAGTGCGTCTTGTGCAATGGCACAGGGCCCATGAATTTGAGGGGCCCCAAATCTTGTAGAACCTGGCCTTCACGTGACGATCCATTAGTCATACTAACAGGTTAACAGCTCTACCTCGTTCAGTATTACAGTGTAAAACGTCAATCAAATATTGACTTGCGTTTATCAAGGATCGATCACAAAACCTATAGCTAAAAGGAACGGCTAGCCAGACTAACAACTATTCAAGATATTTTCCCTATAAAAAAAACTATTCAAGATATTTTATGTGTGACATTAGCAGAATATAGTTACTGCCTCCGATTTCGATGAATAAAAGCACGTATATTTTAAGACGAACCTTAACCAAAAAAAAAAAGAGCAGCTAAATCTTGGCTACATCGTATGTAATTGGTATCGTTGGATTCGTATCGAAAAAAACACTTTCTAAATATGCTAATTTTATATCAACAATTTTTATACATTTTAAGTAATTCTTAGTTAAAGAAAAAACAAGCAAAACGAGGCCCCAAAACAAGCAAAACGAGGACGCCTTATTCATTGAAATGGAAGAAATGGTTATTGTCGCTCGTATATAATTATAATTCTTTTTTCCTGAAAAACAGGGCCCATTTTAGTATTTGGCACAGGGCCCCAAATTTCGCCGGCCCGGCGCTGAGCCGGGGAGATCGGGTACACATGTACAGTACACCAGCTAGCTAGCTAGCCCTACGTACTACTATGTAAAGTGAGCAGTGTGAACGAGATCGATTGGGTGGCAGTAACAGTGCTTCCAATTCTGTGGCAGGCAAGAACCAACAAATCGGACGCCAGGAGAGCCTAGCGAGCTACACCTGTCCGTCGCGTGATGGCGACTGCTCACGGCTTCCGTTGGATTCGAGTACATCCGTCTTTTGCAAAAGAGCTCCGAAAAACATGTATGTACTAGCTTCCATTCGACATTATAAGACCGACACATATGCCTAAATTGTTAATATACAAACATGGCATGAGTGGTTCGAAACAAAAATTATACTACCTCCCGCGTGGCCACTACACGCTGCTCCTCGTTTGGCGATCCTTCTTGGTCCCGCTGGTCTCGGTTTCTTTAGCTATTTTGAGGAGGAATATTTTAAACTTCCTAATAATAACTTTTTTGAAATATATAAATTTATGACTTAGAAATACGCGCAGGCCTTATAATCCCAAACGGAGGGAGTATATATTATGTGGTTGGAAGGAAAACCTTAAGTGTAGCCGGTTTTGTTTTTCTTTTATCAAACTTCAGAACTTTTGATTTCGAAGTTTTAGAAAATTTTGAAAAATATGTAGAATTAGAGAATGTTACAGTCTGTAAATTTTTAGATTGATGTACACTGTATTTTGCCCTCTGTACAAATGACAAAATCTCACAAAATGATAAAATTTAGATTTTAGTGTACCATTTACTGATGTTCACCAAGGAGGAAATCAAGATTTGTTATTTTTGCTAAGCCCAAAACAAAACATATTTCATTCGAAAGTGTTGAGACTGCTCATGAAAGGAGATCCTAAATCCCCTTTGTTGTTTGACTTTGTTGTGGATGTGTTTTTTCTAAAATGTTGATTAAAGGTAGTAATTTTATCCATTTATACCTCAAATTTATTCCAGAGGGGTGTTTAATCTATAATATACATCTGGCACTCTTCTCTTACTGGAATATGACATTACGACAGTTGTAAGATGACGTGATCGACCTATTTAAAGCAACTATATTGAATGTGAATAAACTATGATCAGAGGTAACTCATCCATATTAATATTGAGTTAGAGGAAATCAAGCTATTTATGGAGATCTCCAATGTGTGGCTGGAAATTTCCCGCTTAATATTGGGACTACCTCTTCATCATGATAATTTGAGTAGAGATGTAAAACTTTAGTTGAGACTATCCAAAAGAAAATGACAGGTTGGAGGGGAATTTTTTTTGTCATCGGCCGCCAAGAGGATTCTTATTCAAACATGTCTTGCTTGTATTCCAATATAAATGCTATCTTTATTTAAATCCCCAAAAGTGGGCCCTAGGTATATTGATTTCGCCATTCCACTTCCTTTGATCAAGGCATGTTTGCTTGTACCAAAGGTTGGTTCAGTTGAACTTCCAGATATCTCATAGGCTAATCACCCCATGTTGTCTTAACAACCATCACTGCCCCTGTTACGTCTCACCGCTCAGGTCTTTGCCCAGCTACAACTTTCCAACATAAGCGTTCCTTTTCTTTAGAAAACCATTACCCATCGATGCATCTAGATAATCCCTATACCCAGTCTGCATTGTCGCTCAAATGCCAACCAACGCAATTAAATGTTTGAACTAGTGGAAAGGGTTAGTGCAATGTACTTGTACACTTCAACGCCCTACTCACATGTGATGGGAAGACAAGTCAACGCATGTACAAACTTAGAGGTATAGCTCAAGAGGCATATACATGTGGATCAATGACTCAGAGGTATAACTCGAACGCATATATGTGGACAGGGGTGGGGGTGGGGGGGAGGCACCAACAATTTCAGGATAAATTGCGAAAGGAAAAACTCAAACTCGAGATCTTAGGCTCCAATATCATGTCAAGGTCCATGAACTAGCCAACGCAACCAAAAGTCTAAACTAATGGAAAGTGCTAGTGTAGTCCATTTATACACGTCAACATGACCCACTAAACCAGTGCCTTTGACCCACCTGCACCATGTGCCGACTACAAGAGAGTCTCAAACCACCAACTAGGCCCAATTGTTAAAAAAGGGTCTTAGGTTCTCTCCCATAAAATGCTAGCCTAGGGAGGGGACACCTCATCGTATAAAATATGCTCCCCCTCCTCCCACAATTGAATTTAGACTCACCCAAACAACACCCTCACAAATCAATCACCACGTCCCCTTAACACCGCCATCCTAGCCACCAATCAAGACTAGTTATATTGAGTTCACCGATATTTGTATACGAGTATCTAGACTCTCATGCCACTTGATAGAACCTACCTGGATTAAAAAATGCTAAAAGTAAACGAGGAGATTATATTTGTTGATGAGGTTGAGGTATCAATCCTCGGGGCATGACTACGTCACTCGTCCCATAAATCAAGCATACTACAATCGATGACAAGCCCACCAAGACCATCGGACACATGTCTAACCACGGTGCCATGGCCGGGTTGATCACACAGCTAAAGATGACGGGGGCGTTCCCTTTGGTTATCTTGTGTCTAGCATGACGATTTCGTCTAGTCTATTCTAGCTATCCCGTAACGTATTTATAAAACAGATCCGGGTTGCATGTATTGGTCTTCAGCACCTAACCCACCACATATTTTAATTCCAGATGTAGCGGTATATAAATATTCCACAAAATTTCTACATGACTACAACCTGTATTCAGAATCTATAGATACTGTGCCACACTAGTGCCGTTAGTCTATCAATCTTCAACCCACTTTCTCCCGTGATTGGTGCCGCACAAGTCAGCCCACTGCTAAAAACATATCTCTCAATTAAAGATGTCTAGTTAGTACCAACATTAGCTTTGCCGGCAGCTACAAGGGACCATCAAATTAAGCTGATCATCACTACAACAAAAACGAGCACGTGTTCCATCGTTTGCCCTTAGTCCCTTACGGTATATGGGATTTCTGATCTTTAAGTTCACATGATAACTCTACCGAACCGGAACCATGGCATGGGTGCTTGTACAAACAGTGAGCTCTAACATGCATGGTTCCCGCCTCTTCGGCTCAGAGACATGAATCGTTCAGACATGTCCAACAACACGTTCATGCTAGAATAATAATTTCCTATTTTCACTGTAATTTTCGATTTCGTGAGTATAAAATGAAGAACAAAAGTAAAATACTCGTATATGTGATCCATGTATTGGCAACAGTGATTCCAGGACCCACAGCCGGTGTTGGCTGGTATCGCCAAGAAGCTGCCGATGGCCGCCATTGATGTAGTTCCATCGACACAATTCGGGTCGACACAACAAAGGTGGTCATCAGTTTTGACCAGGTCGTCAGCGCAACCTCGTGCCGACGGCTTTACCTTGTCGTCAGCCCAGCTTCGTTGTCGGCGTTTAAAACTAACAACCGCGACCATTTGATGGCGTCCCGAGTTACTCCGACGACCATTCTGTCGGCACACCTGCCCACATGGCGGCTTCTGAGAGAACCTGGGAGCAGCAAAAACCTGGGAGCGGCAAGACGCTGATGGTTAGGTCCTCGGCACAATGGGGGACCTAGGCAGTACTACGCCGGCGACTTGGGCCAGCTGGCTGCATGGGAGCAGCGAGACACCAACTGTCGGCCCAATTAGAACTTGGACCGGGGAAACGTCAACGGCCTGGCCGTGGGCACATCTCCAACTATGCCGACTATGGCCATTGGCACCTCGCCATTCCATGGCCGCCCCTGAGGGTCGTCGGCGTAGGCGTAATGCCGTCAGACGGCTACCATTCTGTGGGATGACAGTGCCATCTATCAACTAGCTTTGCGGACGGCTTAGTAAAACCAAGGGTTGCCATTGGACAGCCGAGCAATGTAGATAGCAGCCGTTGACATAGCTCTAGGTATGCCGATGGTTTTTCTCCTGCCGTAGGCATCCATGCCTAATGTCGACGTCCCTGAAAAATGACCGTCGACATAGTTTCTTTCCGTCGGCATAGCGCCTGATGTGCTGCCAGCTGAGCTATGCCGACTGTTGTTGTTGGCACAGCTCCAGGTATGCCGACGGTTTTTCTCATGTCGTATGCATCCATGCTTGATGCCTTCGTCCCCGACAAATGACAATCGGCGTAGCTTTTCTTCGTCGGCGTTTGGCTGTTTTCCTATAGTGGTGATAGGAAATTGGAGTTGGGTTAAAACGAGACTCGTGACATGGTTTTACTGCGTAAAATAGGCTATGTGGTACTTCCTTGATTATTGTTCTTTATCACACCTTGCACCCATTTTGTTACTTTTGGCTTTTCATAACATGTATTGGTCCAGTTATGAGCATTTTTGTCTAAAAAAAAGTCCGTTTAAGAAAACAGTCACCTTAAACAATTGTGATTTGACATTGAAACCTTGCTTACATGGGAAAATAGACAAAAAAAGGATAAACTAATCTAGATTTCCTCATTCCTTGTTAGGATTTTCATTTGAAGCTGTCGTAGAGCACACGAATCTGAGCATGAGTATATGATTAAAATTAGGACGCGGCTAGACGGCATCCGAGTGCTGGTTTGTATATCTTAGCATCCGCACCATAAAAGGAAAGTTTTAACAGCTCTTTACCCCACGTTCAGAAAAGGAAATTTCTGGGTAGACCGTAATCACTTGAAAAGCACCACACGTGTATTTAAGTTTTTCACGATTTTTTTTCAAAAACTCATAACTGTTAAACCGTATGTCGGAACTGTTATCCGTTTTCATCATTGGGCCTCTCGCGATGAGATCTTCGAAACTAGATCCCATATGTATATATTTCGGCAAACTTTTTTTTTCGAAAAGCAACTCTCTTAGTATGGAAAATCAAGTTAAGTGTTATAGCAAAGCAACTTCATAAAAATAGTTGTTTTCACTATCTTTTTTATATTTTATGGCCAACTTAGTTTCTAAGATACTTAACAACAATGGCCAACAACTTCATAGTAATGAGACTTGCAACATTGCACTACTAGTTGCCCACCATAGTTTCTAGCATTGTTGGTCACCAGACAACTTATTAGCAGCGAAAATATAATATCATAACCAAATAGTACACACCATAGTGATGGTGGTAGACAACTTAGACATGGTGAAACTATATTGTATATTGGACAATGAACGCAACTTAATCATAGTTGGTATCCAACTTAACAAGAGTGTGTATGCAACTTGATAAAATTTGGTATGCAACTTACTGTCTACAAGTACGTATTAGCAAATGTGTGAGTGAACAATTTATTGTACACACAATACAACTTTGCTCATATGTGGAACCCGTAATACCGCCGGCAAAAATACAAACTATCACATGTGTGAAGAATTTTTTTTCATGGCAGTTGTCGCGTCGAGGTACACGACTCCGTCTCAATCAACATGGATCTGGACGATCCCACGAGCCAATACACGTGGCTCTATGCGAGCTGCAAGAAGCCGAATGGAATATCAGTTTGATACCGATGGTGCTTAGGTGAGATCTCTAGGACGATGGAGAGCGTGAGATGTGGGTGGACTATCTAGCTTGGCATATACCGACGACAAGAGCGAATCGAGTGAGATGAAGAGATGTTGTGACATCGCGATAGGCAACTCATACGACTTAGCACTAGCAGTAAACAATTTAGAAGTGAAACTTAGCACTAGCAGTAAACAACTTCGAAGTGAAATACATGTACTTATAGGTACGACCACTTCTTGTGTATCAAGTTGTTGCCACTCTCATATAGAGGTAGACAACTTCATATATGGGCTACACAACTTAGCACCAATGATGCATATAAGTTAGCAACGACGAGTATGCAACTTAGCACTAGTGGTATATGAACTTAGTAATGATGAGTATGAAACTTACTACAGGGTGTAAACTAGATGGAGTATATAACTTAGTACGAGGAGATATACAACTTAGAGATAATGGGTATGCAACTTAGTATATGTGTGAAGCAACAATTTAGTGTCTACAAACACAACTTAGAAAATATGTGGGAGAACAAATTATTGTGTGTAAAAAACAACTTAGCTCATTTGTGGAACCAATAATACCACTGAGAAAAATATAACTTAGCACATGTGTGGAGAAACAAATACACAACCTGCAAGAAGTTGAAGTGGGACGTCTAGCTCGGTGTATGTGGGCGGCAGTAGCGAATCGAACGAGATGAAGAGGGCTTGCGATATCACGATAAGCAACTTCGTAGATGAGGTATGCAACTTAGAACTAGGGTTATACAACTTAGCATTTAATAGACATGCAACTTAGCAATAATTTATTATCTACAAATATGAATTATAAATATGCGAGAGAACAATATATTGCTACCTTCGCGAAAGTACAACTTAGCACACGTGTGAAAAAACAATTTGTTTTTTTTTTCGTGGCAGCCGTTGCGAGGTACAACTTCACCTCGATCAACACATGTGTGGTTGGTGGCGGGAATCACAGCACGGACGCAACGCGAGCTGCAAGAAACCGAAAGGAATGTCAGCTAGGCCAAATGGTGGTGGGTCGGAGTTTCATGACGATGGAGAAGGAGCTATGGCGGGTGAACCATCTAGATCGGCCTACATCGGCGACAAAGAGCGAATTGAGTGACATAAAGAGGGGCTACACCATCGAGCGCACAATGTTTGGCGAAAGTGATAAAAATAACGACTCGATAAACATATGTTGTCTCAAAAAATACAACATAGCAAATGTGTGAAATAAATTACCTCCGCAAAAATGAAACTTTGCAACAGTGTATTGTTGCAGATGGACGTATATGAGAAGGGGCCTAAAATGGTCGTTCAACTAAGTTCAGAGACTGAGCAGGAAAATACATAGACTTCTGCGTAATTTGGTTACAAGTTGGAGAAATATAGTGAAAAAAACGAAGAGATAAGGTCTTCTTCTCTCCGCCACACAACCGCCAGGAGAAAGTGAAGCTCCGCTCGATCCCCACGATCGCCTCCCGCCTTCCTCACGCTATGCGCTCAGCCGCCCCTCCATGCTTCCTTACTCCGTGCTCTCCCTCTCCTTCAGCGTGAGTTGCGGCTCCGATCGAAGAAGCCAACCGAGCTCTGCCCGCCTCTGCCACCCTCACCACTCACCAGCAGTCGCCCGTCGGCTGGGCCCCGCCTTCTTCCGCCGGCTCATACCCCGGCCACATCGCGCGCTCCAACCGGTGCCCTGGTGGAGGGATGAGGCCTGGACCGGCGGCCATGGGGGCATGGAGCGGCGGGCGCTGGGATCCGGTTTGGTGGCGCACGTCGCGCGGGAGACCAGGCTGGCGTCGGGAGGCGTGCGGGAGCTTCCCGGAACTAGGACGGCGGCTCGCTGCATACTACGCCGACGGCGAGAGGCGCGCCGGAAACCAGGCCGGCGGCGGGCGTCGTGCAAGAGGATGTGAACGGGGACGGCGAGTGAGGGCTGGGCTCTCGGGTGGAGGCAGACAACATACACAGCGGTAGTATTGTTTTTGTCGGGACGTGGGTAAGATGAGATTGATCAACGCGATCAACGGCCACGACGCGAGTGCTCACTAAGCCAACAGGCATCCGAGTACTTTTTAGCACTTGGGTTAAAATTATGTTGCCAATCTATATAAAACTAGATATTAACGTGTTATGATGTCAATAATGGAAGCTAGACCCAGCATGTACATCTGCCACCCATAGCTATCAGTCCTTTGGGTCAATAATGAAAGAGAGAAAAATAAGCATGTCATCCGTCGTGGTGTTGTCATGCTGCTTCATCGTCCATATTAGGAAGAGGGGGAGGTGTCTTTTCCCTTTCCCTGAAAAAGTCAAGATTAAACTACTTGAAATAAACATGTGAAATTCAAAAGTGGGTACTTTTATATGCTGGGCCGGACTTGCTACACGCATTCATTGCTCCTACACAAAAGGGAACCTTGCACACATGTTCCTTTCACTCTCACAACCAAAAATAACTATAATTTTTTTCCACATTCTTCGGACTTCAAGATTGTTGTTTTGTGTTTCACATCTTTTAGGTAGCAAAAATGTTCAGCTGTTTGTAAATCAGTGACTTCCGTAAAAAAATAGTCTAAGGTCATCTAATCTTTTATTTATCCGCTTCTCATTCGTACAAAAAGGTATCATTTGTTTTAGGGAAAAGCCAAGCAAACTGGCATTCAATTAAATTAACTGTAGTTTCATTGAGGGGGGAAGGGACCCAATAGGAGGAAAACAAAAACTATGGACCCACCACCGCCAGCTAGACCAGGGTGGTACCCCACTGGCCAGTGCGACGATTTTGACAAAATTAACCAAAATCTAGAAAACTCTTACAAAATAACCTTGTTCTAAAAAGATTTCACAGAATAACCTTTTGTTTGGCTCCTCACCGGATGGAGCCATACTCACTAGCACGGCTCTGTCCCAGGTGGAGCCAAGCTGAGAAGAACGACGCCGTTCTAGGTGGAGCCAAACTCAATAACTGATAGGGAAAAGATGGCCGATCTTTCGATGAGAGTATGATAGCGTCGATTTGTTGGTGGAGTTCGTGCTTGACGATCCGACTACACGTGCAAAACTCGTGCGCCAATGCAATCGCTAGGACAATCTCCGGGAGTTACTGATCTTGCGGATGCACGATCAGCCTGACCAGCGAGGGTCTTAATTCCTACCTGAAATCGAGAACAAGTAAGAACTAATATTGCAATCAGAATATTGCGGATATAGATGAAAGCTTTATTGAAAAGGTGGGATTCCGAATAGTCGGTCTTGTTCTGGGCGTTGGCCTCAAAAGAAGTACACGAGAGTTGCAGCAATGGCTAACTTTTAATCTAATCAAAATCCGAGTCTAAACGTGACGGCTATGGGGGTATTTAAAGGAGGAAAAGGTGGGGTTTCGGCCAGCCATACGTATGGTGGCCGAACCAAACCCTAGAAGGCCTTTCCCCCTTCAATACGGACTCTAAAAAGTGGCTGACTTAATTCCTGCGAAAATGACATGGGCCTGGCCCAAAACTAAAGGTGACGCAACACCATATTATGCTATGGACGAAATTATGAAGTGGAGAACTCTATATTTCGTCCATGTCTTCATCTCTTCTTATGGTGGCTTCAAAGTTCTGAAATCTCCACTTGCGGCGTCCTCTTCAATCCTCAAACGCTTGCTGCCATCTCCTCCATGTGTGATCATGCTCCAATGCTTGTCCTCCTCATCCATGCTAGGTCCATCATTCCTAAGAGTAACAAACATATCTGATTTAGGCAGCATCATATTCTCATGTATATGAGGAATAGTTCCAAGAAACGAAAGTACCTGATAGTTAAGTTGTTTGGCACGAGCTCGAGTGATTGGTCCTTGTATTTGTGTGGCTGTAGGTACAGCGGTTGTATCAATAGATGGGATGTCCTCATCAATAGCACGGCTCTATTCCGGGTAGAACCAAGCTCAGAACCATTTTTCCCAAAGTAAGCTCAAGCTGCAGTAAGTAGGACTAAGGACCCATCTGGAGCCAAGTCCATGTGGAGGTCCTTATTTTCTAATGACACTTGGAGTGCCATGCACCTAGTGATGACCAAGGTTATTGAACCCAAATGAGAGGTTTGCATCATCTCGGACCGCCACCAAGGGATACTCAAGTCCGTTATTTTCTATTATTATGCTTATTTTCATTTAGATGGTTATGTGTGCAAAATTGCCGCTGAAGAGCGCTTAAACCCCTGCTCTGACAGACAGTCTCCCTTCACCCTAACCTTGTGAGAAATGACTTTGCGTCATTGATGCACGTGAAACCTGCACTACAAGAAAAGTTCTGATAGACAACGTCTCAAAATCGTCCGCTAAGGGGTATTTTTCGTCGCCTATGGGCCTAACCCGGCGATATGGGTTCTGTTGTGAAACTGCGTTAGGCAAAGTCCTACGAAGATTTTTCGGTCCGTCGCGCTTGGGCGCCCTTCCGCCACGGAAAATCGGACCGTTGCCCAAGTGTTTCCGGGAGCCCGTTGACTGCTGACGTCATGCAAGCGACACGTGGCGGGCAGATTAGCGCGATTAACGGCGTTAACCGCTGAAACCCCGTGGTAGATGGTAGGCCCACACGAGGCTGCCACGTCTTAGCGGGCCGGCCCATTAAGTTTACGGGCCGGGCCGGTGACTTAGTTTTAGGTCAACTATATAAGGGCTGGTCCATTAGTTACGTGGGCGGGCCTAACCTCTAAAGTTGACTGGTCAAAACTTTAATGGGCCGGCCCACTAAGCATGTGGGCGGGCCGAATGCACTCGTTTGAGGTCCAACGGGCAAAAAGACCGGCCCACAACACATGTGGGACCCACTTTCTGTTATCGGGCCGGTCCATTTAACAAGTGGGGTGCCTTAAAGCAAGTGGGCCAGCCCAAAAAATTATTGGGCGGCCCAATTAGCATGTGGGTCCCACTTTCACCTTTATCGGGGCCCATTTAGTACGTGGGGTCATTAGATCCAGGTGGCCCAACAAGATGGTGGGCGGGCCAAAAGCACATGTGGGTCCCACTTTCTGAAACGGCCACCCATTTAGTATGTGGGGTCCACCATATAGCAAGTGGGCGGGCCCAACAAGATAGTAGGCCGGGCCAAAACACGGGTGGGTCCCACTTTCTGTTAAAGGGCTGGCCCATTTAGTATGTGGGGTCCACCATATAGCAAGTGGGCGGCCCAACAAGATAGTGGGAGCCAAAAACAGTGGGTCCCACTTTCTGTTAAAGGGTAGGACCATTTAGTATGTGGGGTCCACCATATAGCAAGTGGGCGGCCCAACACGCTCTTGGGTCGGGCCAAAAAGGTGGGTCCCTTTCCTTTTAAAGTAGCGTTTAGTATATGGGGTCCACCATATAGCAAGTGGGCCGGCCCAACAAGATAGTGGCGGGCCAAAAAGTGGGTCCCACTTTCGTGTTAAAGGGCCGACCCATTTAGTATGTGGGGTCCACCACAAAGCAATTGGGCTGGCCCACTAGTTAGTGGGCCGGCCCATAGTGGGTGGGGTCCACCTTAAAGCAAGTGGGCCGGCCCAATTAGATTGTGGGGTCCACCTAAATCAAGTGGGCTGGCCCAATAAGTAAGTGGGCCAGCCCGTTTAGTTGTTGTTTATGTGCCGGCGTAATAGGCGCTTTAGGATTTTGCGGGCCCGCACATATGTGATTTCGCTTAATTGGGCCGTTTAAGGGATGGGAATTCGTGATTTAGATACTGAGAATATTTACGCAGCATTGATTTCTGTCGGATAGCCTCACTTACCACAAGCACCAAAGAAAAAATGCGCGAAAGAACTATAAAAACTAACTAAATATTACATCAGCTGCAAGGCTTTGAAAAAATATTACAGAACCCAGAGAAATTGAATGGTAATTAAACCTAGCAATACAATGAAGCGATCCGGCAATCTTTTAAGTTGTCCATGCAGCACCTATATCTGAAACAAAGACATTACAAGTTAAGACAGCAACAATGGAAACGCAAAGACACTGCAATATTGTTTGCCAAAGAATTTGGAACTCATCATTTCGTCGTTATAACAAGATCATTGTAATGCGCACAATAAGCAAACAAAGAGTGCATGCCGCATACCAACAGCCAATATAACAGAGCATGTTAGAATGAAACAGCAGCAGACTTACTACTGTCGAGTCCCATGCAAACCAACATGTTCAGGGAGTACAAAATTGGCATGAACAACATAGTAGCAGGCTATAAATTTTGTAACAACGGCTGAGCAAGATGAAGTTATGATGGCTACATCTACAGAGCAGGGAATGTAAACCAAAAATAGAAGTTACGATGGCAAAAGCTAAAGAGGAGGGAATGTGAACCAACATGTGCCAAGTGCAATTACTTCATTTTGGCCGTGAACTAAATAATACTCCTGAACTTATAGTGAAGGGGATGCAAATCAAGATGTTTCGGGATATAAACTTGTAATGAGCAACACATAGAGGATAGTTAATGTTGGAGCTTAGGATGGACCAGATACAGAATATAGTGGGATCACCTGTGAACTTGTATAAGAGGGAATGCAAACCAATATGTTCAGCTTTCCATATGTGAGAGTCATGCCAAGTCAGAGAAACAAGTCAATAATGCAACTTTTGAAGAACAAGATGGCACGCAAAATTATTATCTAGTAGTATGACAAGTTTATTTGTACTACAGGCTAGATAGCAGAGTGATAGCATGCCAAACTAAGTCCTTACTTTGTTAGCTTACAATGAACTAGATACAAAACAATGGCATCACCTGTAGTACAGGGAATGCAAGCCAACATGTTCATGGAGTAAAAAATTGGCACAAACAACATAGTAGCAGGCCATAATTTTTGTAACAACGACTGAGCAAGATAAAGTTATGATGGCTAGATCTACAGAGCAGGGAATGTAAACCAAATATAGAAGTTACGATGCCAAAAGCTATAGAGCAGGGAATGCGAACCAACATGTGCAATTACTTAAAATTGGCCATGAACTAAATAATAGCAGGATGTTACTATAATACCTATAATTTTTGTAACAACGACTGAGCAAGATAGAAGTTATGATGGCTACATCTACAGAGCAGGGAATGCAAACCAAAATGTTCAATCGCTTAAAGTTAGCAATGAAGTAGAAAATAGCAACGTGTTACGGTCATAGCTAGGAATGAACTAAAAGAGCTTCAGACAAACAAGCATCTGAACCCAGAACATGGCGCTAAAACAAGGGACTTACATTAGGAGAAGCACTCTGTGGGAGTCACATCAGATCTTCCTGGGGTTGATAGATCCGGTGATGAAGTACGCTACATGTGCTACTTGGGGTTGGAGAGACGGCCATTACACTTCATGATTACTCATCTCATCTGCAAAAACGTAACGGCGCGTCGTTAGCACAAACAGGTTCCCCCAAGATTAAACAAGAACTTGCAGGCAAGCAATAGAAAAGCGACAGTAGAAGAGTTTAGATCATGCACGGCGCCGGTGAAGCAGATCCGGTTCATGCGAGCGTTGTCGGTGAGAAGATCCGATGCGGTGGACGACGGATCCGGCCCTCAGTGAAGCGCTGCGGTAGACTGCTGGATGAGCATATGGTTTCGAGGTACGGCGGGGATGATCCGGTCCGGTTGATGCGGCGTCGATGAAGCGGCTCCGGCAGGCAGCCGGATGACGAGGATCGCGAGGGCTCGGGTAGACCAGGGAAGTCCGGCGGGGATGTTCCGGTGCGGTGGTCGTGGAGGTGGGAGAGAGGGACTTGGGAAGTTCCGGTGGGTGGTCTGAGGGAAATGAATTTTTTTTGGGAGGGTCTCCGGGCTAGGGAGGTGGTGATCCAAAAAATGACGGGCATACCCCCCCACCAACCGACTTTGCTGTCCATCTCCACAGGGGTAGAATGGGAATTTGGAAGCGTGTGAAATTTTTGTATTTTGTGGGCGGGAAGTTTTGCCGCTATGAGATTTTGAATTTGGCTACCGTCCAAGTATAATGATAAAAAATTGTGACACCGTACTAGTACCTCTGTTCAAGGCCGAGTGCAAAATCAAATCATCATCACATTAAATACCGGTTACTATCATCGTGATCTATCTTCTTATCCCATTCAAAAACCCGTCTGAAATATTTCAGGATTGGCGGGAGATTTTGCCGCCCGACTGAGATTTGATTTTGAATATGGCTATGGTCAAGTAATATAATATAATACTAATATAAAGACGGTACACCTGGTTAAGTACTAATTGCTCTGCTCCGGCAGTCAAGGCCAGCAGCCACATCAAGTGATGAGGACATCCCTACCTCACTACTACCTCCGTCATTACCAATTGAAGATGAACCTGCTGTGAAGCTCAAGTCCAACGAAGTCAGGATTGGACCAATAACACGAGCTCGTGCGAAGCTACTTAAACAACAGGTGAACTTGTTTCTAAACGATACTTTGATTGATGAGAACTTTATACTGCCTAAGTCCTATTACTTATGTATCATCAGGTATCAAGAGGAGACGAGCATCGCACGAGGAGAGGAGCAGCTGGACATGAAGACGGACGTCAAGATGGCCGTGAAGCTGGACATGGAGCTGGACATGAAGATATCTCATGGACGCGCGAGGGAGGAGCGGGAGGCATGCGCGAGAGGAGAAGAAGAAGTCCAGGCCGGTCCAGAACCCGGTCAGACCGGCCCCCAGACCGGCCAGCCCGGTTCCTGGCCCGGTCGACCGGTCGCAAACCGGACGTCAACCGGAGGAAGCCCCTCGTACCGGACGGAAACCGGAAACTTCGCAGTTTTCCGGTCCACAGCCCGGTTGACCGGACCACTGACCGGACAGCCCGGTCCACAGCCCGGTTGACCGGACCACAAACCGGACCGGCCGGTCCACAGCCGACCGGACCCCAGACCGGACATGTCCGAGTCTGTCTCGACCAGATCTATTCTGGTCGTTTTACTTGTATTTTTCGACCAGAACTCGTCCCGGACGCCTATATAAGTGCCTTGGACGACCCCCTAGCTGCTTCAGACCACGTTTAAGATAAACCCTAGTTCTTAGTTGTTTGCTCTGCAAAACTATTGAATTCCCTACACCATATTGCTTGGATATTGTGTAGATCCTGTTTAAGTCTTGTGTGATCTGCTGTTCCATTGGGAATTAGACGGTTGCAACTTACCGCTTCGTGGTCGGCGGCTACGTGCGCAAGTGTGTGGAGTTGCGAATATCTTGCAGGGTTGAGAGCTGTTGCATTGGCGACAGGGACCAATCGAGAGATCTCGTTGCGTCATACAAGTTATCATCCACTTCATCGTCGTGTATCTCCGCTGCCATCACCCGTGATCATCATCACCACCATTGCTTACTGAGAAGATCGGGCCACCCCTTATCATCTTGGTATCAGATTTCCAGTTTTCCTCGGTAAGCCATCCACAATCCACCCCATAGTTGAGTTGTGAGTGTTTTCCTATCCAGAAAAAGCCAAAAATATTTAGGGTTAGGGTTTGCCATAGCCATAGCTTGCACTAATTTCGAGTTTTAGTTGCTTTTCGTAGTTGTTTTTGCGTACCTTTATCTTTCTTCTAGTAGAATTGTTAGGGTTTGAGTTTTCTCTATCATCTAGTTTATCATATTGTGTCAGTTTTGTTACTCCGAGTCCACATAGCGTACAGTGTGCTTGTTCCCAACCATAGACACAGCCTTTCGATATACGTGACTAGGAACTTCCCCAGAAGAGACTAGTTTTACCGCTCGACAGGCTGCTCATTAGGGTTTTGGTGCTTTGCATATTTTGTTGGCCGTGTTATCAAGGAGTTGAGTCATAAAATCAAAAAAAAAGAGAAAATTGAAAAGAAGCAAAAAGAGCTACATAGCTGCGTGTGTTACAAAAAGAAAATACAAAAAGAAAAGTGTGTGCTAGTTGAAATCAAGTGAAAGGCCTAAGTTTTCTTTACTGCATCCGTAGTTGAGCAATCTTGTGCCTGTCTCATTGAGCTTTGCTAGCGTCTCTCTTGTGCATTGCAACCTTTCCTCCATATAGTTGCATTGCCCCATTATATCGCCTTGTGTGAGTATCTTTGGTTGTCTACGGTCAGCGCTAGAGCTTGTTATTGGTGCAAATAGGTAGCCTACCTACAGCCCCACATATACCCTGCTTTGTCGTGTGATTGTTCTTATACCCTTGATATTCGCTTCGCTACATCCGTGCACTAGTTGTTACTACAAGTGGTAAGCAACACTAATTTACTTTGGAACGGTAAGATTTCCTTTTCTTATCAGTTTTGAGTGAGTTGTGAGAGTACCACCATATATTTTTGATTTAGTGCACTAACCTACTAATCATGTCTGCTAGTGATAATAAGATTGTTAACCAGGAAAACAAGAATTCGGCAGATATCATCACATGGAGGGAGTATGAAGCTCTTCGTAATGAGATGCGACGTGAATTCCGCACTAAGGATGATGAGCTTAAGAGTACAGTTGACGAGATCAAACAAACGCTGGATGCTACTAATGTCACCGTCACGGGATTGTCTGATCAAATGACGGATATACAGCGCAATATTGCGGATATGCGTCTCGCTATTGAGAACTTGACTGTACACAACAACAACAACAAGAAGATGATGAAGATCCTGAGCTTGAAGATGACGCACACAATGCTCGTGGTGCGCCTCGTGGTCATCGTCCTCGTGGCTGGGTTCCACTTGGCCGCAATGGTCGTGGACAAGATGAAGAAGATGGATTGGGTAAGCCTAAGTTTTCCATACCCAAGTTTGAAGGAGGAGCTGATGTTGAAGAATACCTCACTTGGGAGCTCAAGATTGAGAAATTATGGAGCCTACATCCACACTACTCTGAAGATAGGAAGATCAAGCTTGCGTCTTCTGAATTTGATGGTTATGCATTGCGTTGGTGGGATTCTTTGGTTCGTAACCTCGATGAAGATGGTGCACAACCTATCCGTACATGGCGTGCTATGAAAGAGGCAATGACTTCTCGTTTTGTGCCTACAAATTACATGCGGAACATATTTGATAAGCTAACACTATTGAGGCAAGGTGTGAAGACTGTTGATGAGTACTACATGGAGATGGAGATGCTTATGCAGCGTGGTCGTGTCCGTGAGTCTCTAGAGATGACAATGCAGCGTTTTCTCAATGGATTGAAGTATGATGTTAAAGGCATTGTTCGTCATTACACCTACACCAATATGAATCAATTGTTACATCATGCAAGAGAAGCTGAATCACAGTTGGCTGAAGAAGCAAAGGTTAAGGGACGTGCTACGGGAGCTGGGCGTTTTACACCCCGCGCGCCCTCTACAGCGCCGGCGCCTTCGACGCGCTCTGCTCCTTACTCTACTCCGCCTAGCAAACCGGTCTCCAATGTATCTAATGCAAAGAAGTCCGAATCTG
This sequence comes from Lolium multiflorum, assembly GCA_030979885.1. NCBI lineage: Eukaryota > Viridiplantae > Streptophyta > Magnoliopsida > Poales > Poaceae > Lolium > Lolium multiflorum. The sequence goes on along the minus strand of CM061753.1, from coordinate 46,918,621 downwards.
CTGCAAGTACGAGTGGTTCTGGTGTGTCTACAACGCGCAACCGCGATATGCTTTGCCATACATGTGGTGGCAAGGGTCACTTCAAGAGAGATTGTCCTAACCGCAAAGTCATGTTTATCAATGAGGACAATGAGTATGAGACTGGAGATGATGTTGATCCAAATGCTCCAGACGATGATGACTATGACACTGATGGTGAAGATGCATATCCTTCTGATGCTCGCACCATTGTTGTGTCGCAGCGTGCTCTTAATGTGTTGCCTAGTGCATCTACTCAGCGCTGCAATTTGTTCCAAACCAAAGCTTTAGTTGGTCCTGACAAGGCTTGCAAGGTCATTATTGATGGCGGGAGTTGCCGCAATTTAGCAAGCAAGGAGTTATGTACCAAGCTGAAGTTGAAGTATCTACCGCACCCGCATCCATATTATATTCAGTGGTTGAGCGACAATGGTGAGATGAAGGTAAACCACATGGTGCGTGTTGAGTTTGCAATTGGACCGTATAAGGATTGCATTGACTTTGATGTGGTTCCTATGACGGTTTGTCACCTACTATTGGGTCGGCCTTGGCTCTATGACCGTTCTGTGCAACACAATGGCCGAGCCAATACATATCACTTGGAGTACAAGGGCAAGAAAATTAACTTACAGCCTATGTCACCACAACAAATTGTCAATGAGTCTCGTCAGAAGATTGAAGTGAATTTGGAGGATGCACCTCTAGATAGGCGAGAGAATTGTAATGTCGTGAGTGATATAACGAAAAGTGAGAGAGTGAATTCCTTAGTCTCATTAGCCACCAAAGAAGACATGAGAGAATTTAGTGAGGATCCTACGGCCATGCCTCTTGTGCTTTTGTACAGGGGTACGGTTTTGGTTTCTAACGACATGACCCCTCTTCCTCTTGGTGTTTCTAATGTTTTGCAGGAATTTGGCGACGTGTTTCCGGAGGAGGTACCCGCAGGACTACCACCATTGCGAGGTATTGAGCATCAAATTGACTTGATTCCCGGAGCATCGCTGCCCAATAGGGCGCCATATCGCACTAATCCCGAAGAGACGAAGGAGATACAGAAGCAAGTACAAGCGCTACTCGACAAAGGTTATATTCGCATAAGCCTTAGTCCTTGTGCTGTTCCTGTTATTCTAGTTCCTAAGAAAGATGGTACTTGGCGTATGTGCGTAGATTGTAGAGCTATAAACAACATTACTATTCGATATCGTCATCCTATTCCCCGTTTAGAGGATATGCTAGATGAATTGAGTGGTGCTGCTGTGTTCTCTAAAATTGATTTGCGTAGTGGTTATCATCAAATTAGGATGAAAGAAGGGGATGAGTGGAAAACAGCCTTTAAAACAAAATTTGGTTTATATGAGTGGTTAGTAATGCCTTTTGGGTTAACTAATGCACCTAGTACTTTCATGAGATTAATGAACCATGTTTTGCGTGAGTTTATTGGCAAATTTGTGGTTGTATACTTTGATGACATATTAATCTACAGCCGCAATGAATCTGATCATACTATACATATTCGACATGTTTTGCAAGTGTTGCGTGATAATAAACTCTATGGTAATCTTGAGAAGTGCACATTTTGCAAAGATAAGGTCATATTTCTGGGTTATGTTGTCTCTAAGCATGGAGTAGAAGTAGATGTGTCTAAAATTGAAGCTATTCAAAATTGGCCTACTCCCATGAATGTGAGTCAAGTAAGAAGTTTCCATGGTCTAGCTGGGTTTTATCGCAGATTTGTGCCCAACTTTAGTACTATTGCTGCACCTTTGAATGATTTGACTAAAAAGGGTGTTGTTTTTGAGTGGGGCGATACGTCCAACGTATCGATAATTTCTTATGTTCCATGCTACTTTATTGATGATACCTACATGTTTTATGCACATTATATGTCATATTTATGCATTTTCTGGAACTAACCTATTAACAAGATGCCGAAGAGCCAGTTGCTGTTTTCTGCTGTTTTTGGTTTCAGAAATCCTAGTAAAGAAATATTCTCGGAATTGGACGAAACTTTCGCCCAGGGTCCTATTTTTGCACGAAGCTTCCAGAAGACCGAAGACCTAACGAAGTGGGGCCACGAGGCAGCCAGGGGGTGGCGGCGCGGCTAAGCCCTGGCCGCGCCGACCTATCCCCTGGGCCCCGTGTGGCCTCGCGTTGACCCTCCGCCTAAAGCTTCCGTCGCGAAACCCCAGTACCGAGAGCCACGATACGGAAAACCTTCCGAGACGCCGCCCGCCGCGAATCCCATCTCGGGGGATTCAGGAGATCGCCCCGGCCGGGAGAGGGGATTCATCTCCCGGAGGACTCTACACCGCCATGGTCGCCTCCGGAGTGATGAGTGAGTAGTTCACCCCTGGACCATGGGTCCATAGCAGTAGCTAGATGGTCGTCTTCTCCTTGTTGTGCTTCATTGTTGGATCTTGTGAGCTGCCTAACATGATCAAGATCATCTATATGTAATTCTATATGTTGTGTTTGTCGGGATCCGATGGATAGAGAGTACTATGATTATGGTGATTATCAATCTATTGTTCATGTGTTGTTTATGATCTTGCATGCTCTCCGTTACTAGTAGAGGCTCTGGCCAAGTTTTTACTCTTAACTCCAAGAGGGAGTATTTATGCTCGATAGTGGGTTCATGCCTCCATTGAATCTGGGACAGTGACAGAAAGTTCTAAGGTTGTGGATGTGCTGTTGCCACTAGGGATAAAACATTGATGCTATGTCTAAGGATGTAGTTGTTGATTACATTACGCACCATACTTAATGCAATTGTCTGTTGCTTTGCAACTTAATGGATGGGGTTCGGATGATAACCTGAAGGTGGACTTTTTAGGCATAGATGCAGTTGGATGGCGGTCTATGTACTTTGTCGTAATGCCCAATTAAATCTCACTATATTTACCATGTCATGTATATGCATTGTTATGCCTTTCTCTATTTGTCAATTGCCCGACTGTAATTTGTTCACCCAACATGCTTTTATCTTATGGGAGAGACACCTCTAGTGAATGGACCCCGGTCCTATTCTTTACATAGCATACAATCTACTTGTTTTACTGTTTTCTTTGCAAACATCTTCCACTCGATACGTTTAATCCTTTGTTACAGCAAGCCGGTGAGATTGACAACCTCACTGTTTCGTTGGGACAAAGTACTTGGGTTGTGTTGTGCAGGTTCCGCGTTGGCGCCGGAATCCCTGATGTTGCGCCGCATCACATTTCGCGACCATCAACCTTCAACGTGCTTCTTGGCTCCTGGTTCGATTAAACCTTGGTTTCTTTCTGAGGGAAAACTTGCTACTGTGCGCATCATACCTTCCTCTTGGGGTTCCCAACGAACGTGTGAGTTACACGCCATCAAGCTCTTTTTCTGGCGCCGTTGCCGGGGAGATCAAGACACGCTGCAAGGGGAGTCTCCACTTCTCAATCTCTTTACTTTGTTTTTGTCTTGCTTTATTTTATTTACTACTTTGTTTGCTGCACTAAATCAAAATACAAAAAAATTAGTTGCTAGTTTTACTTTATTTACTGTCTTGCTCTCCATATCAAAAACACAAAAAAATTAGTTACTTGCATTTACTTTATCTAGTTTGTTTTATTTACTGTTGCTAAAATGGCCAACCATGAAAATACTAAATTGTGTGACTTCACAAATGCAAATAATAATGATTTCCTATGCACACCTATTGCTCCACCTGCTACTACAGCAGAATTCTTTGAAATTAAACCCGCTTTACTGAATTTGGTTATGAGAGATCAATTTTCTGGTGCTAGTTGATGATGCTGCCCATCTCAATAATTTTGTTGAACTTTGTGAAATGCAAAAGTATAAGGATGTAGATGGTGATATTATTAAATTGAAAGTGTTTCCTTTCTCATTAAGAGGAAGAGCTAAAGATTGGTTGCTATCTTTGCCTAAGAATAGTATTGATTCATGGACTAAATGCAAGGATGCTTTTATTGGTAGATATTATCCTCCCGCTAAAATTATATCTTTGAGGAGTAGCATAATGAATTTTAAACAATTAGATACTGAACATGTTGCTCAAGCTTGGGAGAGAATGAAAACTTTGGTAAAGAATTGCCCAACCCATGGACTGACTACTTGGATGATCATCCAAACCTTCTATGCAGGACTAAATTTTTCTTCGCGGAATTTATTGGATTCAGCTGCTGGAGGTACCTTTATGTCCATCACATTGGGGGCGGCTACAAAACTTCTTGATGATATGATGATAAATTACTCTGAATGGCACACGGAAAGAGCTCCACAAGGTAAGAAGGTAAATTCTGTTGAAGAAACCTCTTCCTTGAGTGATAAGATTGATGTGATTATGTCTATGCTTGTGAATGGTAGATCTAATGTTGATCCTAATAATGTTCCTTTAGCTTCATTGGTTGCTCAAGAAGAAAATGTTGATGTGAATTTCATTAAAAATAATAATTTCAACAACAATGCTTATAGGAACAACTCTGGTAATAACTATAGGCCATATCCTTCTGCTAATGGTAATGGTTATGGTAATTCTTATGGGAATTCTTACAATAATAATAGGAGTGTACCCTCTGGTCTTGAAGCTATGCTTAAAGAATTTATTAGTACACAAACTGCTTTTAACAAATCTGTTGAGGAAAAGCTTGATAAAATTGATACTATTGCTTCTAGAGTTGATAGACTTGCCTCTGATGTTAATCTTTTAAAATTGAAAGTTATGCCTAATAATGATATTGATAATAAGATTACTACTACAGCAAATGCCATCCAAGTTAGAATTAATGAGAATATAAGATTAATGGCTGAACTGCGTGCTAGGTGGGATAGAGAAGAAAATGAAAAACTAGCTAAAGAGAATAATGTAGCTAAAGTTTGGACTATTACCACCACTAGTAATGCTAATTCTCCACATGTTGCTGCACCTCCTACTATCAATGGTAAAATAATTGGTGTTGGCAATGTTTCCACTCCTAGTGCAAAGCGTACAAAACTGCCTGAAATTGCTAAAACTGCTGAAACTGCTTGTGATAAAACTGCTGAAATTTTTTCCAACCTTGGGAACAATGATCCCATTGCTGTAGCTCATAATGATTTAGATTTTGATGATTGCCACATCTCTGAAGTTATAAAGTTCTTACAAAAACTTGCTAAAAGTCCTAATGCTAGTGCTATAAATTTAGCCTTTACAAAACATATTACAAATGCTCTCATAAAAGCTAGAGAAGAGAAACTAAAACTTGAAACTTCTATTCCTAGAAAGTTAGAAGATGGTTGGGAGCCCATCATTAAAATGAAATTCAATGACTTTGAATGTAATGCTTTATGTGATCTTGGTGCAAGTATTTCTGTTATGCCTAAAAAGATTTATGATATGCTTGACTTGCCACCATTGAAGAATTGTTATTTGGATGTTAATCTTGCCGATAATGTTAAAAAGAAACCTTTGGGGAGGATTGATAATGTGCACATTACGGTTAACAATAACCTTGTCCCCGTTGATTTTGTTGTCTTGGATATCGAATGCAATGCATCTTGTCCAATTGTGTTGGGAAGACCTTTTCTTCGAACCGTTGGTGCTGTTATTGATATGAGGGAAGGTAATATTAAATATCAATTTCCTCTCAAGAAAGGTATGGAACACTTCCCTAGAAAGAGAATGAAGTTTCCTTTTGATTCTATTATTAGAACAAGCTATGATGTTGATGCTTCTACTCTCGATGTTACTTGATTTGCACTTTCTGCGCCTAGCTGAAAGGCGTTAAAGAAAAGCGCTTATGGGAGACAACCCATGTTTTTACCTACAGCAATTTTTTGTTTTGTTGAGTCTTGGAAGTTGTTTACTACTGTAGCAACCTCTCCTTATCAAGTTTTTGTGCCAAGTAAAGTTTCTATGTCAAAGTTGATGTTATATTTGGGATCGCTGCGCAGAAACAGCATTGCTGTCTGTCACGAATCTGGGCACAATTCTCTGTAGAAAATTCGAAAAAATCTGCCAATTTACGAGCGTGATCCTCAGATATGTACGCAACTTTCATTAGTTTTGAGTTTTTCCATTTGAGCAAGTCTGGTGCCATCTCTAAATTCGTCTTTACGGACTGTTCTGTTTTTGACAGATTCTGCCTTTTATTTCGCATTGCCTCTTTTGCTATGTTGGATTTATTTCTTTGATCCACTAATGTCCAGTAGCATTATGCAATGTCCAGAAGTGAAAATAATGATTGTGTCACCTCTGAATGTGTGAATTATTAATTGTGCACTAACCCTCTAATGAGTTTGCTTGAAGTTTGGTGTGAAGGAAGTTTTCAAGGGTCAAGAGAGGAGAATGATATACTATGATCAAGAGGAGTGAAAGCTCTAAGCTTGGGGATGCCCCGTGGTTCACCCCTGCATATTTTAAGAAGACTCAAGCGTCTAAGCTTGGGGATGCCCAAGGCATCCCCTTCTTCATCGACAACATCATCAGGTTCCTCCCCTGAAACTATATTTTTATTCAGTCACATCTTGTGTTCTTTACTTGGAGCGTCGGTTTGTTTTCGTTTTTGTTTTTGTTTGAATAAGATGGATCCTAGCATTCACTTTGTGGGAGAGAGACACGCTCCGCTGTTGCATATGGACACATGTGTCCTTAGGCTTTACTCATAATGTTCAAGGCGAAGTTTCTTCTTCGTTAATTTGTTATATGGTTGGAATTGGAAAATGCTACATGTAGTAATTCTAAACTGTCTTGGATAATGTGATACTTGGCAATTGTTGTGCTCATGTTTAAGCTCTTGCATCATATGCTTTGCACCCATTAATGAAGAAATACATAGAGCTTGCTAAAATCTGATTTGCATATTTGGTTTCTCTAAGGTCTAGATAATATCTAGTATTGAGTTTTGAACAACAAGGAAGACAGTGTAGAGTCTTATAATGTTTACAATATGTCTTTTATGTGAGTTTTGCTGCACTTGTTCATCCTTGAGTTTGCTTCAAATAACCTTGCTAGCCTAAACCTTGTATCGAGAGGGAATACTTCTCATGCATCCAAAATCCTTGAGCCAACTACTATGCCATTTGTGTCCACCATACCTACCTACTACATGGTATTTCTCCGCCATTCCAAAGTAAATTGCTTGAGTGCTACCTTTAAAATTCCATCATTTACCTTTGCAATATATAGCTCATGGGACAAAATAGCCTTAAAAACTATCGTAATATTGAATATGTACTTATGCACTTTATATTTTATTAAGTTGCTTGTTGTGCGATAACCATGCTTCTGGGGAACGCCATCAACTATTGTTGAATATCATGTGAGTTGCTATGCATGTCCGTCTTGTCTGAAGGTCTATCATTTTAGTGGTTGGAGCATGCAAAATTGTTAGAGAAGAACATTGGGCCGCTAACTAAAGCCATGAACCATGGTTGAAGTTTCAGTTTTGGACATGTATCCTCAATCTCATATGAGAACAATAATCATTGCTACATGCTTATGCATTTAAGAGGAGTCCATTATCTGTTGTCCATGTTGTCCCGGTATGGATGTCTAAGTTGAGAATAATCAAAAGCGAGAAATCCGAAATGCGAGCATTCTCCTTAGACCTTTGTACAGGCGGCATGGAGGTACCCCTTTGTGACACTTGGTTGAAACATGGCATGCAAAGATCCGGTAGTCCAAGTTAAGTAGGACGAGGTGCGGACACTATTAGTATACTATGCATGAGGCTTGCAACTTGTAAGATATAATTTTCATAACTCATATGCTTTATTACTACCGTTGACAAAATTGTTTCATGTTTTCAAAATAAAAGCTCTAGCACAAATACAGCAATCGATGCTTTCCTTTTGAAGGACCATTCTTTTACTTTTATTGTTGAGTCAGTTTACCTATCTCCTTCCACCTTAAGAAGCAAACACTTGTGTGAACTGTGCATTGATTCCTACATACTTGCGTATTGCACTTGTTATATTACTTTATGTTGACAATATCCATGAGATATACATGTTATAAGTTGAAAGCAACCGCTGAAACTTCATCTTCCTTTGTGTTGCTTCAACACCTTTACTTTGATTTATTGCTTTATGAGTTAACTCTTATGCAAGACTTATTGATGCTTGTCTTGAAGTACTATTCATGAAAAGTCTTTGCTTTATGATTCAGTTGTTTACTCATGTCATTACCTTTGCTTTGATCGCTGCATTCATTACATATGTTTACAAATAGTATGATCAAGATTATGATGGCATGTCACTTCAGAAATTATCTTTGTTATCGTTTTACCTGCTCGGGACGAGCAGAACTAAGCTTGGGGATGCTGATACGTCTCCAACGTATCGATAATTTCTTATGTTCCATGCTACTTTATTGATGATACCTACATGTTTTATGCACATTATATGTCATATTTATGCATTTTGGAACTAACCTATTAACAAGATGCCGAAGAGCCAGTTGCTGTTTTGCTGTTTTTGGTTTCAGAAATCCTAGTAAAGAAATATTCTCGGAATTGGACGAAACTTTCGCCCAGGGTCCTATTTTTGCACGAAGCTTCCAGAAGACCGAAGACCTAACGAAGTGGGGCCACGAGGCAGCCAGGGGGTGGCGGCGCGGCCCAAGCCCTGGCCGCGCCGACCTATCCCCTGGGCCCCTCGTGTGGCCCCTCGCGTTGACCCTCCGCCTACTTAAAGCTTCCGTCGCGAAACCCCCAGTACCGAGAGCCACGATACGGAAAACCTTCCAGAGACGCCGCCGCCGCGAATCCCATCTCGGGGGATTCGGAGATCGCCTCCGGCACCCTGCCGGAGGGGATTCATCTCCCGGAGGACTCTACACCGCCATGGTCGCCTCGGAGTGATGAGTGAGTAGTTCACCCCTGGACCATGGGTCCATAGCAGTAGCTAGATGGTCGTCTTCTCCTTGTTGTGCTTCATTGTTGGATCTTGTGAGCTGCCTAACATGATCAAGATCATCTATATGTAATTCTATATGTTGTGTTTGTCGGGATCCGATGGATAGAGAGTACTATGATTATGGTGATTATCAATCTATTGTTCATGTGTTGTTTATGATCTTGCATGCTCTCCGTTACTAGTAGAGGCTCTGGCCAAGTTTTTACTCTTAACTCCAAGAGGGAGTATTTATGCTCGATAGTGGGTTCATGCCTCCATTGAATCTGGGACAGTGACAGAAAGTTCTAAGGTTGTGGATGTGCTGTTGCCACTAGGGATAAAACATTGATGCTATGTCTAAGGATGTAGTTGTTGATTACATTACGCACCATACTTAATGCAATTGTCTGTTGCTTTGCAACTTAATACTGGATGGGGTTCGGATGATAACCTGAAGGTGGACTTTTTAGGCATAGATGCAGTTGGATGGCGGTCTATGTACTTTGTCGTAATGCCCAATTAAATCTCACTATATTTACCATGTCATGTATATGCATTGTTATGCCTTTCTCTATTTGTCAATTGCCCGACTGTAATTTGTTCACCCAACATGCTTTTATCTTATGGGAGAGACACCTCTAGTGAACTGTGGACCCCGGTCCTATTCTTTACATAGCATACAATCTACTTGTTTTACTGTTTTCTTTGCAAACATCTTCCACTCGATACGTTTAATCCTTTGTTACAGCAAGCCGGTGAGATTGACAACCTCACTGTTTCGTTGGGACAAAGTACTTGGGTTGTGTTGTGCAGGTTCCGTTGGCGCCGGAATCCCTGGTGTTGCGCCGCATCACATTTCGCGACCATCAACCTTCAACGTGCTTCTTGGCTCCTACTGGTTCGATTAAACCTTGGTTTCTTTCTTGTACTGTTGCTCACCTTTGAATGATTTCCCTAAAAAGGGTGTTGTCTTTGAGTGGGGCGCAGCCCAAGATCATGCTTTTGATGAACTTAAGAGATTGTTAACTTCTGCACCGTTGCTTGCACTTCCTGATTTCAATAAGCAATTTGAGATTGAATGTGATGCTAGTGGTATTGGAATTGGTGGTGTGTTGATGCAAGAGGGTCGCCCAATTGCATATTTTTCTGAGAAATTATCTGGTGCTAAGTTGAACTATCCTATCTATGATAAAGAATTGTATGCTTTAATTAGAGTTCTTGAGGTTTGGCAACATTACTTGTGGCCAAAAGAATTTATCATACATTCTGATCATGAAGCTTTGAAATACCTGAAAGCCCAATCTACTTTGCATAAGCGTCTAGCTAAGTGGGTTGAGTTTATTGAGTCTTTTCCATACATTATTAAGCATAAGAAGGGAAAAGATAATATTGTTGCTGATGCTCTATCTAGGAAGAATATGTTATTAACTCAACTTGATGTTAAAATTCCTGGTTTAGAGATTCTATGTGATTTGTATGCTACTGATCATGATTTTGCTGAACCATATCGCTTATGTGCTCTTGGTAAAGCATGGGAAAAATATCACATACATGATGGGTTCTTGTTTAGGGCTAACAAACTATGTGTTCCAGAATCGTCTGTGCGTTTGCTCTTATTGCAGGAATCACATGCTGGAGGTTTGATGGGTCACTTTGGGCGTGAGAAGACGCTACTCATGCTAGCTGACCACTTTTATTGGCCAAAGATGAGGCGGGACGTGGATAGATATGTGCGAAGATGCATTACTTGCAACAAGTCCAAGTCCAAGCTGAAGCCTCACGGTTTGTATACTCCTTTACCGGCACCTACTACACCATGGGAGGATATTAGTATGGATTTTGTGTTGGGTTTGCCGCGTACTAAGAGAGGCCATGATTCTATATTTGTGGTAGTGGATAGATTCTCTAAGATGTCACATTTTATTGCCTGCCACAAGAGCGACGATGCGTCGCATATTGCTAACCTGTTTTTCAGGGAGATTGTACGTCTACATGGAGTTCCAAAGACTATTGTTTCTGATCGTGACGTGAAGTTTATGAGCTACTTCTGGAAGACGCTTTGGAGAAAGCTGGGGACGAAGCTACTGTTCAGCACTACTTGTCATCCCCAAACTGATGGTCAAACTGAAGTGGTGAATAGAACATTGTCACAACTGTTGAGATCCATGATCAAGAAGAATCTGAAGGAGTGGGAAGAGTGTTTGCCGCATGTGGAGTTTGCTTATAACAGGGCGGTACATTCTACCACGGAGCTGTGTCCTTTTGAGGTGGTGTATGGTTTCAAACCCATTACTCCACTTGACTTGTTGCCTTTGCCCATACATGAGAGAGTTAATATGGAGGCATCCAAGAGGGCAGATTTTGTGAAGAAGATTCATGTGAAGACTAAAGAGTTGATTGAGAAGAAAGGCAAGAGCAATGCTGCAAGGATGAATAAGAAGCGCAAGGAGATATTGTTCAAGCCTGGTGATTTGGTCTGGGTACATTTTCGCAAGGATAGGTTCCCGAAGCTACGGAAGTCTAAGTTGAAGCCTCGTGGTGATGGTCCTTACAAAGTGCTTGCCAAGATCAATGATAATGCATACTCAATAGATCTTCCAGAGGATGAGTTTGGTGTCAGTAATTCTTTCAATGTTGCTGATTTGACACCATATGACGGAGAAGACCTTGGAGCGTCGGGGTCGACGCCTTTTGAAGGGGGGGAGATGATGAGGACATCCCTACCTCACTACTACCTCCGTCATTACCAACTGAAGATGAACCTGCTGTGAAGCTCAAGTCCAACGAAGTCAGGATTGGACCAATAACACGAGCTCGTGCGAAGCTACTTAAACAACAGGTGAACTTGTTTCTAAACGATACTTTGATTGATGAGAACTTTATACTGCCTAAGTCCTATTACTTATGTATCATCAGGTATCAAGAGGAGACGAGCATCGCACGAGGAGAGGAGCAGCTGGACATGAAGACGGACGTCAAGATGGCCGTGAAGCTGGACATGGAGCTGGACATGAAGATATCTCATGGACGCGCGAGGGAGGAGCGGGAGGCATGCGCGAGAGGAGAAGAAGAAGTCCAGGCCGGTCCAGAACCCGGTCAGACCGGCCCCCAGACCGGCCAGCCCGGTTCCTGGCCCGGTCGACCGGTCGCAAACCGGACGTCAACCGGAGGAAGCCCCTCGTACCGGACGGAAACCGGAAACTTCGCAGTTTTCCGGTCCACAGCCCGGTTGACCGGACCACTGACCGGACAGCCCGGTCCACAGCCCGGTTGACCGGACCACAAACCGGACCGGCCGGTCCACAGCCCGGTCGACCGGACCCCAGACCGGACATGTCCGAGTCTGTCTCGACCAGATCTATTCTGGGTCGGTTTTACTTGTATTTTTTCGACCAGAACTCGTCCCGGACGCCTATATAAGTGCCTTGGACGACCCCCTAGCTGCTTTAGACCACGTTTAAGATAAACCCTAGTTCTTAGTTGTTTGCTCTGCAAAACTATTGAATTCCCTACACCATATTGCTTGGATATTGTGTAGATCCTGTTTAAGTCTTGTGTGATCTGCTGTTCCATTGGGAATTAGACGGTTGCAACTTACCGCTTCGTGGTCGGCGGCTACGTGCGCAAGTGTGTGGAGTTGCGAATATCTTGCAGGGTTGAGAGCTGTTGCATCTGGCGACAGGGACCAATCGAGAGATCTCGTTGCGTCATACAAGTTATCATCCACTTCATCGTCGTGTATCTCCGCTGCCATCACCCGTGATCATCATCACCACCATTGCTTACTGAGAAGATCGGGCCACCCCTTATCATCAAGCCATCATCATTACAAACAAAATCAGTCAAATCTAGAAGCTAGTATAGGAAAAATCACAGCAGCATAATAAATCCAGAAAACTAAGTACGGAGTATAATACATCAACTGCATACAACAGCCAAAAGCAGCCAATAACAATGTTAATGTTCACGACAAACTAATCTGAAAATAATACAAGACGCAATGTATGGCCAACATGAAGATTAGGATACCCCAAGATGAATGAATCTGATCTTCATTCAGCATATATTTCTTCGTCACTCCGTTCTCTGATCTGAAGGAAATATTCATTGAACTCCTTCCGTCTGCAGTGTGCAGCCAATACATCCTCCAAACGGTATGGCCTTTGTTCATTTCTCATACCATAGTTTCCTAATCTATCCACACGTATTGGCCACTCATCCCAGGCCTTTATATCATCAAAGTACTCTCTGATATAACCCAAATCTGCGTAGTAGATGCAGCCAGGTCGAAGTGTCGGGTGCACTCTGGTGTCGACGGAGATACACCGGATATAATGGACGAAGAAGGCACGACTGCCAATGTTATTGACGGCATGGAGAGAGCGGCTCTCAGTGTCCACACGGTACACCAATGGTTGACCTTCCTCCAAATGCTTGTTGTCCAACAACACAAGCAGTGGAGATATGCCCAAGAGGCAATAATAAAATGGTTATTATAATATATCTTTGTGTTTATGATAATGTTTACATACCATGCTATAATTGTATTAACCGAAACATTGATACATGTGTGTTATGTAAACAACAAGGAGTCCCTAGTAAGCCTCTTGTATAACTAGCTTGTTGATTAATAGATGATCATGGTTTCGTGATCATGAACATTGGATGTTATTAATAACAAGGTTATGTCATTATGTGAATGATGTAATGGACACACCCAATTAAGCGTAGCATAAGATCACGTCATTAAGTTCATTTGCTATAAGCTTTCGATACATAGTTACCAAGTCCTTTCGACCATGAGATCATGTAAATCACTTATGCCGGAAGGGTACTTTGATTACATCAAACACCACTACGTAAATGGGTGGTTATAAAGGTGGGATTAGGTATCCGGAAAGTATGAGTTGAGGCATATGGATCAACAGTGGGATTTGTCCATCCCGATGACGGATAGATATACTCTGGGCCCTCTCGGTGGAATGTCGTCTAATTAGCTTGCAAGCATATGAATGGTTCATAAGAGACTACATACCACGGTACGAGTAAAGAGTACTTGTCATGAGACGAGGTTGAACGAGGTATAGAGATACCGATGATCAAACCTCGGACAAGTAAAATATCGCGTGACAAAGGGAATCGGTATCGTATGTAAATGGTTCAATCGATCACTAAGTTATCGTTGAATATGTGGGAGCCATTATGGATCTCCAGATCCCGCTATTGGTTATTGGTCGGAGAGAAGTCTCAACCATGTCTGCATAGTTCGCGAACCGTAGGGTGACACACTTAAGGTTTGATGTCGTTTTAAGTAGATATGGAATATGGAATGGAGCTCGAATGTTGTTCGGAGTCTCGGATGGGATCCAAGACATCACGAGGAGGTTCGGAATGGTCCGGAGAATAAGATTCATATATGGGAAGTCATTTTCCGGGGTTCGGAAAAAGTCCGGTGTTTTGACCGGAGCTTCTAGAAGGTTCTAGAAGGACCGGAATAGTCCGGAATATTATGGAAGGTTCCGGAAGTGTCCGGGACGACCCGGGATGTCTAAGGAAGTCCGGAGGGTTCCATAATAGGTGCAACCACGTTGCCTTAAGGGAAAAGGAGTCTTTCCTTAATGCAATTTCGGAATTGGCAAAAGAGTCCGAGTAGGACTAGGTTTTCGGAACCGGAAACCTATCGGAACTCAGTCAAACTTGGGGGCAGGTTTTTGGACGACCCAAGGGGCTTGGCCACCTATTTAAAGAGGCCAAGGGGCACCCCAAGGGCACCACAAGTCGCAGCCCTAGCTCCCCAAGTCGCAGCACCACCCTGCGCCCAAACCCTAGCTATTCCCTCCTCCTTCTTCTCCCGCAGCGCTTGCGGCGAAGCCCTGCCGGAGATCTCCACCACCACCGTCACCACGCCGTCGTGCTGGCGGGATTCCGAGGAGGATCTACTACATCCGCTGCCCGCTGGAACGGGGAGGAGGACGTCGTCTTCATCAACACCGTACGTGTGACCGAGTACGGAGGTGCTGCCCGATTGTGGCACCGTCAAGATCTTCTACGCGCTTTTGCAAGCGGCAAGTGATCGACTACATCCACCACGAGATCTAATCTCGTTAGGCTTTGGAAATCTTCGAGGGTTAGTCTCATGATCTTCTCGTTGCTACCATCTACTAGATTAGATCTTGGCTTGTGTTTTCGTTCTTGCGGTAGGAAATTTTTTGTTTTCTATGCTACGAATCCCATCAACAAGCAGCAGAGCACCATCCGACTTCACAAGGTACATAGAGGATGACATGCGGGTCCCAATTAGCAGCAGCGGTATCACCGTTTGAGAGGCTGCACGGGATCGAAAGAAAAAGGCAAGTGACCAAATATCAGGAGCCAAAAATAATCCAAGAAAAGAAATTTTATTGTACGTAGAGGATGACATGCGGGTCCCATTTTGCAGCAGCGGTCTCAACGTTTCCAAGGCGGCACAGGACCAAAAGAAAAATGAAGTAGCCAGAAATCAGGGGGTGAAAAAAATCCAAGAAGAAAGATTTCAATTGGGCTGCATCTGGACATGTGGGCCTTCGAACTATCCTGCTTGGCCTTTTGACTCGTACAATTTCAGCCCACTCCAAAACAGGAAAGTTCCGAATTTTCTAAAAAAACAGGAAAGTCCTATGCTTCCCAAAGACAAAAAAACAAGGAGATTCAACATATAAGTTTGTTTATGTAAAAATAAAGATTTAATTATCCGTTTGAAATAGCTCAGAGCGCAATACATTGTTTATTGTCTGCAAAATAATCAAGATATCATATGTTTCTTGTACGGAGAGGCTGACATCGGGGACCCATGAGCCAACAGCGTCGTCAACGTTTTAAAGGCGGCAGGGGATGGAAAGAAAAAATAAACCAAAAATCTGTTGGTAAAAAATCCAAGAAAAGAATTTTCGTTCTGAGAGGATGACATGCGGGACCCATGAGGCAGCAGCATCCTCAGCGTTTATTGTTCATAGAGGTTGACATGTGGGACCCGTGAGCCAGCGGCGTCCTCAACGTTTTAAAGGCTGCAGGTGATCGAAAGAAAAAATAAGCCAAAAATCGTTTGGTCAACAAAATCCAAGAAAATAAACATTTACCATTCTGAGAGGATGACATGCGGGACCCATGAGGCAGCAGCATCCTCAACGATTCCAAGGCGGCAGGGGAAATATCCAGAAATTAATTAGGGGTTCAAAATAAATCCATCAAAGGAAACTTTTATTGTTCATAGAGGATGACATGTGGGACCGACCTGCCAACAACGTCCTCATCGTTTCAGAGGGGGCAGGAGATCAAAAGAAAAAGGCAAATAGCCAGAAATTAGGGGTCAAAAATAACTCCAAGAAAGCAAACTTTTATTGTTCGTAGAGGATGACATGCGGGACCCATGAGCCAGCAGCTTACTCAACGTTTCAAAGGCGGCATGAGATCGAAAGAAAAAGGCAAGTGACAAAATATCAGGAGCCAAAGATAATCCAAGAAAAGAAAGTTTATTGTACATAGAGGATGACATGCGGGTCCCATTTAGCAGCAGCGGTCTCAACATTTCAAATGCGGCTTGAGATCAAAAGAAAAAGAAAGTTGATTGTACATAGAGGATGACATGCGGGTCCCATGAGTCAGCAGCTTACCCAACGTTTCCAAGGCGAGGGGATCAAAAGAAAAAGGAAATAGCCAAAAATCAGAGGGTGAAAAAAAAATAAAGAAAATAAACTTTTATAGCATAGAGGATGACATGCGGGTCCCATGAGCCAGCAGGTTCCTCAACGTTTCAAACGTGGCATGAGATCGAAAGAAAAAGGCAAGTGACCAAATATGAGGAGCCAAAAATAATTCAAGAAAAGAAAGTTTTATAGTACATAGAGGATGACATGCGGGTCCCATTTAGCAGCAGCGGTATCACCGTTTGAGAGGCGGGGATCAAAAGAAAAAAATTGCCAAAAATCAGAGGGTGAAAAAAAACCAAGAAAATGAACTTTTATAGTACATAGAGGATGACATGCGGGTCCCATGAGCCAGCAGGTTCCTCAACGTTTCAAACGTGGCATGAGATCGAAAGAAAAAGTCAAGTGAAAAAATATCAGGAGCCAAAAATAATTCAAGAAAAGAAAGTTTTATAGTACATAGAGGATGACATGCGGGTCCCATTTAGGCAGCGTATCACCGTTGAGAGGCGGGGGGATCGAAAGAAAAAGGCAAGTGTAAAAATATGAGGAGCCAAAAATAATTCAAGAAAAGAAAGTTTTATAGTACATAGAGGATGACATGCGGGTCCCATTTAGCAGCAGCGGTATCACCGTTTGAGAGGCGGCAGGGGATCGAAAGAAAAAGGTAAGTGACCAAATATGAGGTGCCAAAATAATTCAAGAAAAGAAAGTTTTATAGTACATAGAGGATGACATGCGGGTCCCAGCAGCAACGGTATCACCGTTTGAGAGGCGGCAGGGGAAAGAAAAAGGCAAGTGACCAAATTTGAGGTGCCAAAAAAACTCCAAGAAAATAAAGTTGATAGCTCATAGAGGATGACATGCGGGTCCCATTTAGCTGCAGCGGTCTCAACGTTTCCAAGGCGGCAAGGGATCAAAAGAAAAGAAAGTAGCCAGAAATCAGGGGTAAAAAAATCCAAGAAAAGAAAGAATTTTGGTTCATAGAGGATGACATGCGGGACCCATGATCCTGCATCGTAAACGGCTCGATCGGAGAGCGTTGAACGAGATGGCGCGATCGAGAAAAAAACAATGCTAGAGAGGCTGCCATCTGGGCCCTACATCCCTGGGCGGTGCGGATTTGCGTTGACTCGGCCGGCGAACCCGAGAATTCGCGATGCACCACGTCCCGGGCCACCATACGCGACGTTTTGGCCGCTTTCGTCGGGCTAGGTGGCCTCAAAAACGAGAAAAAAGTTTTGACATAAACCACGGAGGGACCAAAAATCGTCGGCCATGGTGCACCAGCAACCACGGCGCGACTTCAACTTCGTCGGCCATGGCAACTTTTCTTGTAGTGCTGTCAGATGTAAGCGCTCCACTGACATGCCTTATTAGGTGCATGTGAGAAGTTTTGTGGTGCCTCCGGGTTATTATACTGACGATTGGTTAATAAACATCCATCAGTTTGTTGTGATTCCCTAGAGATTTTGGACGCTCTTCCGGTCGGTGGTTGTGAGCTACAACCTTGCTTGTTGGTAGTAGATTGCACTTAGGAACCCAAGGTGCTGAGGAAGCACATTGCAAAGATAAATAAACTAATATAGCAAGGATAGATGACACAATTTGTACTTCATGATAAAAAAAATCTCAAGCTATCGAGAAAGCACATTGCAAAGATAAATAGAATAATATAGCAAGGATAGATGAAAAAATTTCTGACAAGTTATATTTCATGGTAAAAAGCAGTTTAAAAGTTAATAAATTGAAAAAACCATATAAAATACAATATGAAAACCTTTACTGTGTCTTCAATTACTCTACTATGTCACGACAATGCTGATAGAGAGGACATGTATGACGACGTTGTCAGAGATACGAACCACCCCGGTTTAAAAGAGTTATGTGAAGGAACAATTAAGAACAAATTGCGAAGAATAGAGACTTGCTCTACTACATCTTCTAATTTTGCACACAAAACCACCCAAATGAAAATAAGCATAAAATAGAAAATAAATGTGTTGAGTATCCCTTGGTCCTTGGTGGCGGTCCGAGATGATGCAAATCTCTCTGCTGGGTTCAATAACCTTGGTCCTCACTAGGTGTATGAAGAACTGACAATTATTGTTGGAAAATGGCTAATGATCTTGGCTTCACCTGGGACGGAACCGTGCTACTGAGCTTGGCTCCACCTAGGACGGAGTCGTGCTACTGAGTTTGGGTGTTGTGCTTCCGAGCTTGGCTCGAGCCGGGTGAAGTCGTGCTATCGAGTTTGACTCCACTTGGACACACAAAGTCATGCTATCAAGTTTGACTCCACCTAGGACGATGTCGTCCTTCTCAGCTTGGCTCCACCTGAGATGAAGCCGTGGTACTGAGCATGGCTCCGCTGGATGTGGAGCTATAAAAAGTTATTTTGTAAAATCTTTTCAAAAAACAAGTTATTTTGTGATTTTTTTTCATAAATAGGTCAATTTTGTCAAAATCAACCTAATCTCCTCTTGTATGAGTGCCACCACCTACGTGCCCTGCATTGTCTTATTCCTCAACGTCTTTCTGTTTCACTCCTTCCAAATTACCCATATGTTGTAGATAATTAGTTCACTCCCCCTCTTCTATTTGATTTTCTTTTTAGAATTTTGTAAAATACAGAAATCTGTAAAGCCTATACTCAAGCACCAATGTATTGAAACTCCCATGCATACGCACCTTCTAGTTCTATCTAGGTCATCTACCTTTTCATCGAGATCATGTGCTTGCTATCTATCCCCAATTCATATAAACTTTTGTTTGGTTCCAACTTTGGAAACAACGTAATATACACTCTTGAAATTGCGTAGGTCAATACACTACATGAAACGTACAAGGTGCCGACGGCCATTCTCATTACCGACGGCTAAATGTCAGGGCCGTCGGCACATGGCCCGTTTCGGCCCGGCCAACGGGCAAGCCGTCGGCACAGGGAAGGCATGTGCCGACCACAACCGTTAGCATAGATTCGGCCCTCGACACAGCCTCTTCGCCATGGCGGCGAGGTAACAACGTCAGGCCTGTGCAGACGGCTTTGCCGTCGGCACAGCTTTCAGCCCTGTGTCGGCGGCAAAGCAGTCGGCATAGCTATTTTCCATTTTACCACATTAATATTAGAAAAATTATAACTAAATCATTATAATTTAGAAAATAGAAATAATATAAAAAATCATAAAAATAAGATATATCTTGGAAAAATATCAAACTTGGAACTGCAAATATCACAAAATAACGATCTAAAAAATGAGCTATCATGTGCGAAGCTTTCACCCCGAATGACCAATGTTTTGTGATAATATGTCCATATTGTGCACATATGTGCATCTTGGATTGGCGAACAATGTTGCAGGAGGAAGCTTTCATTTTCGTCGCACCAAAAAGCTATTTTCCATTTTTCGAGTCCCAAAAATGGGGTGTTTTGTGAAGCAATCATCAATTGCAAGTTTCACAATGGTACCACCCCATTTTTAAAAAATACTAGACCACCTTACATACACAAATTTCCCAATCGAAGTATTTGAAACATTTCCGACCATCCCTCGTGAAAAAAAAACAAATTTCGGCTAAGTCAGTAGGAAGTCAGTCACATTTGAACTACAGGTACATGATCTAATGCTCATGATTTTTTGGAAAAACCATTTTTAGGTTCACAATATGCTATTTAATGAGAGATCTATTGCATGTTTAGCGAGGCTCATCCCCGAGCTAAGAATCTTCATGCCCGCAGTATTGACCATAGTTTGAAACAGGCATAAGAAATTCAAAAACGATCAAAACAATGAAAAATTTCCACGTGGTGTCATTGAAAGTAAAAATATTAAACTTGGAATATTGCAAATATCTCAAATAACCTTATCATAAATGTGTTGGAGATATGCCCAAGAGGCAATAATAAAAGTAGTTATTATATATCTTTATGTTTATGATAAAAGTTTATATACCATGCTATAATTGTATTAACCGAAACATTGATACATGTGTGTTATGTAAACAACAAAGAGTCCCTAGTAAGCCTCTTAACTAGCTTGTTGATTAATAGATGATTAGTTTCATAATCATGAACATTGGATGTTATTAATAACAAGGTTATATCATTATATGAATGATGTAATGGACACACCCAATTAAGCGTAGCATAAGATCACGTCATTAAGTTTTTTGCTATAAGCTTTCGATTCATAGTTACCTAGTCCTTATGACCATGAGATCATGTAAATCACTTATACTGGAAAGGTACTTTGATTACATCAAACGCCACTGCGTAAATGGGTGGTTATAAAGGTGGGATTAAGTATCCGGAAAGTATGAGTTGAGGCATATGGATCAACAATGGGATTTGTCCATCCCGATGACGGATAGATATACTCTGGGCCCTCTCGGTGGAATGTCGTCTAATGTCTTGCAAGCATATGAATAAGTTCATAAGAGACCACATACCACGGTACGAGTAAAGAGTACTTGTCAGGAGACGAGGTTGAACAAGGTATAGAGTGATACCGATGATCAAACCTCGGACAAGTAAAATATCGCGTGACAAAGGGAATTGGTATCATATGTAAATGGTTCATTCGATCACTAAGTCATCGTTGAATATGTGGGAGCCATTATGGATCTCCAGATCCCGCTATTGGTTATTGGTCGGAGAGAGTTCTCAACCATGTCTACATAGTTCGCGAACCGTAGGGTGACACACTTAAGGTTTGATGTTGTAATAGTAGAACTTGAATATGGAATGGAGTTCGAAGCTTTTGTTCGAAGTCTCGGATGGGATCCCGGACATCACGAGGAGTTCCGGAATGGTCCGGAGAATAAGATTCATATATAGGAAGTCATTTTATATGTTTGAAAATGATCCGGTGCATTTATGGAAGGTTCTAGAAGGTTCTAGAAAAGTCCGGAAGAAATCACTAAGGAAGGAGGAGTCCCGGAGGGACTCCACCTCCCCATGGCCGGCCAACCCTAGAGGGGGAGTCCAAGGTGGACTCCACCAAAGGGGCCGGCCACCCCCCTTCATGGAAAGGTGGGAATCCCACTTTGGTGGGAGTCCCACCTTGGGTAGGTTTCCCTACTACATGGAAGGTTTTGGAATCGGGTCTTATTCGAAGACTTGTAGTCCAACACTTGGGGTTCCACCTATATAATGAGGGGCATAGGGGAGGGGGCCGGCCACCACAAGCCACCAAGCTGGCCGCACCCATAGAGGCCGGCCACCCCTCTCCCAAACCCTAGCCGCCCCCCCTCCTCCACCTCTCCCGCACGCTTAGCGAAGCTCCACCGGAGTTCTCCATCGCCACCGCCACCACGCCGTCGTGCTGCCGGATTCAAGGAGGAGCTACTACTTCCGCTGCCCGCTGGAACGGGGAGAAGGACGTCGTCTTCATCAACACCGAACGTGTGACCGAGTACGGAGGTGCTGCCCGATTGTGGCACCGTGATCAAGATCTTCTACGCGCTTTGCAAGCGGCAAGTGATCGTCTACCGCAGCAATAAGAGCCTACTCTTATAGGCTTTGGAAATCTTCAAGGGTGAGTCTCGATCATCCCCTCGTTGCTTCCGTCTTCTAGATTGCATCTTGGCTTGGATTGCGTTCTCGCGGTAGGAAATTTTTTGTTTTCTATGCAACGAATCCCTACAGTGGTATCAGAGCCGTGTCTATGCATAGATGGTTGCACGAGTAGAACACAATGGTTTTGTGGGCGTTGATGCTTATGTTGTCTTTAGTTTGAGTACTTTGCATCTTTGTGGCATAGTGGGATGAAGCGGCTCGGGCTAACTTTACATGACCGCGTTCATGAGATTTGCTCCACGCTCGACATGCAACTTGTATTGCATAAGTGGCTTTGCGGGTGTATGTCTCTCCTACTATAGTGAAGATTCAATTTACTCTTCTATTGACAACACTAGTATCACCGTTGTGGTTCATGTTCGTAGGTAGATTAGATCTCACTCGAAAACCCTAAACCACGTAAAATATGCAAACCAAATTAGAGACGTCTAACTTGTTTTTGCAGGGTTTGGTGATGTGATATGGCCATGATGTGATGATGAATATGTATGAGATGATCATTATTGTATTGTGGCAACCGGCAGGAGCCTTATGGTTGTCTTTAAATTTCATGTTGAGTAGTATTTCAAAGTAGTTGTAATAGTTGCTACATGAGGTGAACAACCATGAAGATGGCGCCATGGACCTTGACGCTACGCCGACGATGATGGAGATCATGTCCGTTGATGATGGAGATCATGTCCGTGCTTTGGAGATGAAGATCGAAGGCACAAAGACTAAAGGGCCATATCATATCACATATGAATTGCATGTGATGTTAATCCTTTATGCATCTTATTTTGCTTAGATCGCGACGGTAGCATTATAAGATGATCCCTTACATTAATATCAAGATAATAAAGTGTTCTCCCCTCGTATGCACCGTTGATATAGTTCGTCGTTTCGAAGCATCTCGTGATGATCGGATGTGATAGACTCAACGTTCACATACAACGGGTGTAAGCCATGTTGCACACGCGGAATACTTGGGTTTGCTTGACGAGCCTAGCATGTACATGGCCTCGGGACAACGGAAACCGAAAGGTTGAACACGAGTCATATGGATGATATGATCAACATGTTGATGTTCACCATTGAAGCTACATCATCTCACGTGATGATCGGTTTTGGTGTAGTGGATGTGGATCGTGTACCACTTAACAACTATGAGGGATGTTGTATTAAGTGGTAGTTCATTAGTAATTAGATTAAAACATGAACTAATTATCATAAACATAGTCTGAGTAGTATTTTGAATTAATTTGTAGTATTGGCATCCGTTTTTCTACCAAGCGCTAGTCTTGTTATTGAGATAGAAATACTGTTAAAATCTGAAAATAAACTTTACGGACTGGTACCGTATTGTTAAAGAATCAAGAAATGATTAAGTCCTATTGCAAACTTTTAGTAAACCTCACATTGTTGATTCAAAGAGCTATGGTTTCAATTAGTACCTAAAGTTATCTTGTCTCCGTGAAACTTGAAGTTCAAATCTGTTTGAAAAGTAAGGAGCTGAAAATTTAGTTTTCAGAAATAATCAAGGTATGAGATATATGTGATATCTAAGACCTTGTTGCAAGGTGATAGAATATAATTTGGTGAGACTACATAAACTCATAAGTTTTATGGGAATGTACGAAGGTTGAAGATGCAAGGCGTCCCAATCCTCCAACTATTGGGGCACTAACGATATTCGTATATCCATGAAGTGATCGTCCTTAGTATGCACCGTTGCTAAGACTCGTAGTTTCGAATACTAAGGTATAGATTCTATGTGTGCATACAACGGGTGCAAGCCAGATTTGCACATGCGAATACTGAGGTTAAACTTTACGAGCCTAGCATGTACAGACATGGTCTCGAAAAGTCGTCATGATATGATGGATAAAATTATGAGTGAAATTGTTCATCATATTAAAAGGTTACTAATAGTGAAATCTGGAACACTTGTCATATGATGATCAACTTCAAAGTAAGAACCTCAAGGTTATTGGTATTTGATCAACAAACCTAGAAGTTATTGATGTTGAAGTGTTTTTCTAAATAATGAGGAAAGCTAAAAGAGAAACTACAAAAGATTATTGGCAGAAAGAAAGAAAGAAAGAAAAGACTAGAAAGTCTAGCTCAGGTGTATATAAATATACATGTTATGGATGTATTCCTCGTTTGGTCACACAATGAAATTCTTGGGTATTTGTACCATATTGGTTGGTATGAAGTGTCATACAAAACAACGCAATACAAGAATACAATGGCCTAAGTGACTGACAAGGAATATGATAGGTATGCACGTCTGGAACAAAAATAAAGTGTTATTATGTTCATCGTTGGCATTCTATCTAGCCCTTAGAATTTATAATAAAGAACTTAATAATTGTTATTTTGCTCTGGTCAAATGAAAACAATGAGTTGTTCAAATTGTGACATTACTCCATGTACGATGGATAAGTTATTATAAATCTTAATGGTGAAACACACATACATAACACTGACGCTAAAATGCCATAAGGCAAATGATTTGAATTCCACTTATTTGTGGAACCGCTATTTAGGTCATGTTAGAGAGGAACGCATGAAGGAACTCCATGCAAATGGATTTTTGGAGTCATTTGATTTTTGAATCGTTTGGCGTTTGCAAATCTTTTCTAAAGAGAATGACTAAAATACCGTTCATAGGCCAAGAGTTGAAACGGGCAACTAACTTAGTGGAAATATACATGATGATGTATGTGATTCACTGGGCATAGTTGTGTGCGGGAGATTCTTCTACTTCATGAAAACTTCCAACAATGAATTGAGTATATATGTGGATATATTCGATAAGGAAGAAGTTTGAAATATTTGAATGGATTCAAATAAATTTCAGCATGAAGTGGAAATCATCGTAATAGAAAAGTCAAATATCTATGATTAGATTATAGTGGAAATATTTGAATTACGAGTTTTAGCGAACATCTAAGAGAGTTATGAAGTTGTTCTACAACTCACGTTTCTTGGAGTATCATAGTGATGATGGAGTATCCGAGAGATGTATCCAAACCTTGTTGGATCAATGATGAAATAAAATAAAATGACGCCATTATATTTTTGTGGATTATGCTTTAGAGACTATCGCTTTTACACTGAATAGAGCATCATCATGATCCGTTGAAATGACACCATACGAGTTATGGCATGGGTATGAACCCAAGTTTACAACCAAAATCGGATGAATGTCTTTGTTGGTTATCCCAAAGAATTAATTGGGAATTCTTTCCACTATGAAGTAAAAGACAAAAGTGTTTGTTAATGTTACTTGCTTATTTCCAAGAAATTGTTTTCTAGCGAAGTATTTAAGTGGGAGGACAATAGAACTTGATAAGGTTTATGAACCTGAGCATAATGATCAGAGTAGCGCAGCATCGAAATTGGTTCCGGAAGCGACCACGATGATCATGGCTCCCATGACTACAAAATGTTATAGTCATGGAGATCAAAGTACCTATTGAACCTTGTAGGTATGGTTTACTTTGTGATCAAATAAATGATTTATGAACAAAGGATTGATTTTGAACAATGATAAACCAACTACAAACAAAGAAGTTATGATGGGCCCTGACTCCGTTAAAATGGCTATACGCCATGAAATCCAAGATAGATGAATACTTTTTGAAAGTAAATGGATCTATAAAATTGATGGACTTGGATGGAATATCCTTAAATAAGCTTGACTTATCGAAAAGTAGTTTACGACAAAGTTCAAAGAGTTGACTACGATAAGATTAGATCTTTCGTAGCAATGCTTATAGTCTATGTGGATTATTCTAGTAATCGCTACATATTTCTTTTATGAGATATGCTAGTAGGATGGCAAAATACATTACTTAACAGAAGTGTGTATTAAAGGTGTATACAAGATACAACCAAGAGTTTTGCTAGTCCGTGGAATACTAGATAGGTATACGAACTTCAATTGGATGAAGTGAGTATCACGGAGTTGGAATCTTCACCGGATGAAATAGTCAAAGAGTTTTTGATTTCATCAGAAACGATGAAGGTGCTTACATTTGCAAGAAATTAAGTGGGAGCGCTGAGACATATTTGTAATACTTTATGTAGATGACATATCGTTGATTATAAATAGTGTAATTATATAATTGATTAAAAGGTTTCATTGAGAATTAGCTTCAATGAAAGGATATGGACTGAAACATATTTAGTGTAAAGATCTATGAAGATAGATTGAAACACATAATAAGTTTAAGTTAAAGTATATAAAGAAGGTGTTCTATTCATGTGAAGGATTAACAAAACTTGAGTGTATATGATACTCAATGAGTTGAAACACATGAGTGATTATAGATCACATATAATATGTACATAATCAGATGTTCTATGCTCTAAAGTGTTATGAGCATATACCAGAATGATTCATGTGATGATCATTGGACAACAGTAAGAATATCCTTGAGTACTTCAGAAGAATCAAGGATATATAAATATATTTTTGTATGGGGTAATGACAAACAAATCGCTGTAAAATGTTGCACCGATATTAGTTTGGTCACATATAAAAATGAATTTCAAATCTCAATTAGGCTAAGTGTTGTTTAAAAGGTAGCACAATGCTAGATTTAGAAGAGTTCTAAAATATTGTGACGGATTCTACAAACAAAGGCAGAGTATGTCATTGTTTTGACAATGACTAAGGATGTTAAGTCGAAAAGTTCTTTGAGAACTTGGTGTAGTTCCGATAGTGTCAGAACTTTGAAGCTATATTGTGTGTGACAATATTAGTGACATATTTCAGACCGCGGAATTAAGGTTCCACCAGAAGACCAAACATATTTAATGCCGACTCATTTGAAAATGAGTGATGCGTGAAGACGCAAATGAATTGCAAAATACATACGTTTCTGAATGTGTCAGAACCGTTGACAAAAACCTCTCCCGTGAGCAAAACATGATAAAGCACCAGAAGGCCAAGGTGTTATATCTTTACATATGTAAACTAGATTATTGACTCTAGTGCAAGTGGGAGACTGTTGGAGATATGCCCAAGAGGCAATAATAAAAGTAGTTATTATATATCTTTATGTTTATGATAAAAGTTTATATACCATGCTATAATTGTATTAACCGAAACATTGATACATGTGTGTTATGTAAACAACAAAGAGTCCCTAGTAAGCCTCTTAACTAGCTTGTTGATTAATAGATGATTAGTTTCATAATCATGAACATTGGATGTTATTAATAACAAGGTTATATCATTATATGAATGATGTAATGGACACACCCAATTAAGCGTAGCATAAGATAACGTCATTAAGTTTTTTGCTATAAGCTTTCGATTCATAGTTACCTAGTCCTTATGACCATGAGATCATGTAAATCACTTATCTTGGAAAGGTACTTTGATTACATCAAACGCCACTGCGTAAATGGGTGGTTATAAAGGTGGGATTAAGTATCGGAAAGTATGAGTTGAGGCATATGGATCAACAGTGGGATTTGTCCATCCCGATGACGGATAGATATACTGGGCCCTCTCGGTGGAATGTCGTCTAATGTCTTGCAAGCATATGAATAAGTTCATAAGAGACCACATACCACCGTACGAGTAAAGAGTACTTGTCAGGAGACGAGGTTGAACAAGGTATAGAGTGATACCGATGATCAAACGGACAAGTAAAATATCGCGTGACAAAGGGAATTGGTATCATATGTAAATGGTTCATTCGATCACTAAGTCATCGTTGAATATGTGGGAGCCATTATGGATCTCCAGATCCCGCTATTGGTTATTGGTCGGAGAGAGTTCTCAACCATGTCTACATAGTTCGCGAACCGTAGGGTGACACACTTAAGGTTTGATTTTGTAATAGTAGAACTTGAATATGGAATGGAGTTCGAAGCTTTTGTTCGAAGTCTCGGATGGGATCCCAGACATCACGAGGAGTTCCGGAATGGTCCGTAGAATAAGATTCATATATAGGGAGTCATTTTATATGTTTGAAAATGATCCGGTGCATTTATGGAAGGTTCTAGAAGGTTCTAGAAAAGTCCGGAAGAAATCACTAAGGAAGGAGGAGTCCCGGAGGGACTCCACCTCCCCATGGCCGGCCAACCCTAGAGGGGGGAGTCCAAGGTGGACTCCACCAAAGGGGCCGGCCACCCCCCTTCATGGAAAGGTGGGAATCCCACTTTGGTGGGAGTCCCACCTTGGGTAGGTTTCCCTACTACATGGAAGGTTTTGGAATCGGGTCTTATTCGAAGACTTGTAGTCCAACACTTGGGTTCCACCTATATAATGAGGGGCATAGGGGAGGGGGCCGGCCACCACAAGCCACCAAGCTGGCCGCACCCATAGGGTCGGCCATCCCCTCCCAAACCCTAGCCGCCCCCTCTCTCCTCCACCTCTCCCGCACGCTTAGCGAAGCTCCGCCGGAGTTCTCCATCGCCACCGCCACCACGCCGTCGTGCTGCCGGATTCAAGGAGGAGCTACTACTTCCGCTGCCCGCTGGAACGGGGAGAAGGACGTCGTCTTCATCAACACCGAACGTGTGACCGAGTACGGAGGTGCTTCCCGATTGTGACCGTGATCAAGATCTTCTACGCGCTTTTGCAAGCGGCAAGTGATCGTCTACCGCAGCAATAAGAGCCTACTCTTATAGGCTTTGGAAATCTTCAAGGGTGAGTCTCGATCATCCCCTCGTTGCTTCCGTCTTCTAGATTGCATCTTGGCTTGGATTGCGTTCTCGCGGTAGGAAAATTTTTATTTTCTATGCAACGAATCCCTACAAAATGAGCTATCATATTTGATGTTTCATGGCTTTCAGGCCGAACGACCAATGTTAGAGCATGTCTAGTAGAGCCCCTAAACCCTCAAACCTCTATAGCAGTTTTACAGGTTGGAAATAGCCATTTTTGTGCACTTTTACAGGTTGAAAAACAGGGGTAAAGAGTAGAACCCCTAAACCCCTAAAGAATGCAGTTTGAGGGTTCTAGTCTTTGGCTCAACCCCAACCCCTAAAACTATCATATGCCATATCACAGTTTTCATCACATATCATCATTTCACATATCACAAATATCATCACATTTCACATAAAACAATAACCATTCTAGTTATTATTACAACACCAAATAGTACATTTGAGCACATAAAACAATAATCATTCAAATTGTTACAACAATGTTGGACCATACAACAATAATTGTTCGAATCAAATAGAACAAAGGTAAATCATGCGCCACGGCGCTGCCCATCCAACTGCCACTGGTGCTCGACTAGATCATCACGGAGACGACCATGAGTGGCTCCATCTGCAAAAAAATCAACCGTCAATTAGTGCTACAAAATGAAACAAAAGAAATGAAACAAAAGAAAAAAAAAGAAGATACCTTGACAGGCGCGCGGCTAGGACCGTGCGGAGGAGGCCGAGCGCGCGGGCAGCGGAGGAAGGCGGGACGCAGCGGGAGCGGAGGCGGCGGGAGGGAGGCGGGCGGCGGAGGCGGGGCGGAGACCGGGACGCGGCGGCGGCGGGAGGCGGCGAGCGGCGGAGGAGCGGGGCGGGCGGGCGGAGGAGGCGGGGCGCGGCGGAGGAGGCGGGGCGCGGCGGAGGCGGGGCGGAGGAGGCGGGACGCGGCGGAGGCGGGCGGAGGCGGAGGGGCGGCGGAGGCGGGGCGGCGGCGGCGGGATCGGGGGAGGAAGAGGGAGGAAGAGGGGAACGAGCTGAATGTTCCCTCCCGCGCGTGTACGAGACGAATACAGGTCGGGGACGGGTTGGATTGCCCAACCCTCGTTTCTACAGGCCAAGAAGGGATTCCCAGGTCCGACCTGGGAATTTTTTTACAGTTTTACAGTTTTAGGGGCTCTAGTCTTTGCGATTTTTTCGTCAAAAACTGTAAAAAAGCGGTTATTTTTACAGATTTAGGGGTTTAGGGGCTCTACTAGACATGCTCTTATGGCTAGATCTGTGGCATAGTTTGTGATAATGTGCTCATATTGTGCATACATGTATATCTTGAAATGGCGAATAATGTTATAGGAGGAAGATTTCCTTTTGTCGCACCAAAAATATATTTTCATTTTCCGAGTCCCAAAAATGGGGTGTTTTGTGAAGCAACCACCAAATGAAACTTTCACAATGGTACCATCCCATTTTTAAAAAGAATACCAGACCACCTTAAATTCACAATTTCCCAACCGGGATATTTTAAACATTTTCGTCCACCCATAGTGAAAAAAACAAATTCCTCCCAAGTTAGTAGAAAGTCGGTCAGATTTGAACTACAGGTGCATGATCTAATGCTCATGATTTTTTGGAAAAAATAATTTTTTAAGTTCAAAATATGATATAGATTTCATATTTTGATTACTCTCATTTTTCTAATCGATTTAGACATATTATTTTCAAATTCTGATTTACAGATTTAAAGATATTAATTACTCCATTTTAAATAGAAAAATACAAAAAAAATCATTTTATCATCATTTTAATTTAATATTAATATTACTTATTCATTGTAGTTTACATAAGTAATTGTTTGGAATTCAAAAAAATAAAGATGTGCGACATCAAGTAATATGGGTTAATATGATTGATATGGTAGTCTAATCAACAACGTGTCATTTCTTTCATGGAACCTCATCCGGAAGAAAAAGAGAAGTTAAGTAGGGAAGTTTGACCACAAGTGTAATGTGATCTAATATTAAGTGTAGTTAGAGTTAAAATGGTCAGTGTGAGAGATTTAAAAAAATGAAAAAAAATATTTTTTTTTGAAAAAATCGAGCCACAATTGCCAAACGGCCGTTAGTTCTATGTCGTCGGCACATGATGCC
Source organism: Lolium multiflorum (assembly GCA_030979885.1). NCBI lineage: Eukaryota > Viridiplantae > Streptophyta > Magnoliopsida > Poales > Poaceae > Lolium > Lolium multiflorum. The sequence continues at coordinate 46,887,671 of CM061753.1, read as the reverse complement.
CAACAGTAAATGGACCTGTGTCGAGGAAATATTGTGTCGACGGCAGCCGTCGGCATAGGGTTGTGCCGACAGCAATTCTAGCTGTGCCGATGGCATGGCGGCTGGCGGCACCTTGATTGGTTCTCGTAGTGATATCACATTAAAACGAACAATGTATAGAAATTATTTTGGATTTTTTGACGCACCATACATATATACCTGAATATAACGCTCGATGGTCTTTCATTTTTAATGCCATTATTGAAAATCTGAATCTGTGAGAAATCGTTCTCTCCGGTAGACAATACACGTGGGCTAATCGAAGAGGAATCCCAACATATGAAAACCTAGATCGAGTCTTAGTTAGTGTGGAGTGGGAACAAAAATTTCCTTTGGTATCTGTCCGGGCGCTTTCACGTTTGGGGTCCGATCATATCCCTTTACTTATTGATTCTGGTAAGGCTCAGTTTTCATTTGAACTATCTTGGCTACGAGAGGATAGCTTCTATCAAATGATTAAAAGAGGATGGAATGCCGTTACTCAGGGAATACTCCCATCGAAGTTTAGCAAAACAAAATAAGGCACTTAAGGCGTTTCATTCGTGTCTGGGCGAAAAATAGAAGTGGGGTGTATAAAAAAGAAAAGTAAAAATTATTAGCTCTTATAGATGAGCTAGACATAAAAGCAGAAACCATTCCCTTAGTTCCTTTGGAGAGAGAAGCTTTGCAGAATGCGAATGACCATCTAGCTAAACTTTAACGAGATGAGGAAGCTAAATGGGCACAGAGAGCTAAAGTTAAGCACGTGCAAGAAGGAGGAAATAATACGAAATATTTCCATCTTGTTGCTAATGAAAAGCATAGAAAGAAGAGAATATTTTCAGTTAGAACAAGACGAAGGGACAATAGTTGGTGAGGAAAATCTTAAGGTGTACACAAACGAATATTATAAGAAACTTTTCGGGGCGCCGACAGAGAACAAATTCACATTGAGAGAGGATTTAGTTGCAGATATCCCTCAATTATCGACTGAGGAAAATAATATCCTCACAGTTGACTTTACCGAGGAAGAAGTTTTCGATGCTATTTCTCAGATGGAACTCAATAAAGCTCTAGGACCAGACGGGTTCCCAGCGGAGTTCTATAAACAGTTTTGGGAGGTTATTAAACACGACTTGATGAAGTTGTTTGATCAATTACGACATGGTGATCTCCCATTGTTTAAGCTTAACTTTGGGGTGATAACTTTGTTGCCTAAAAAAGAAGATGCGATTCGAATTCCATAATATAGGCCTACATGTCTACTTAATGTGAGTTTTAAAGTTTTCACTAAAGTAGGCACTAATAGAGTGACTAAGATTGCCCATACATTGTTTAAGCCTACACAATCTGCATTCATGCCAGGGCGACATATACTCGAAGGAGTAGTTGTTTTGCATGAGACCATCCATGAACTTCATCGGAAGAAAATGGATGGAGTTATTTTTAAAGTTGACTTCGAAAAATCCTATCATAAAGTTAAATGGCCATTCCTTCAACAAATAATGAGCATGAAAGGCTTCTCACTAGAGTGGTGCGAACTTGTTGCAAAGTTCGTTCAGGGAGGGTCAGTTGGAATAAATGTTAATGACGATATTGGCCATTATTTTCAAACTAGGAAGGGTTTGAGACATGGATCCTCTTTCTCCTATCCTTTTTAATATTGTGGCCGATATGTTGGAAATCCTCATTGCACGAGCAAAAGCGGATGGCCAGGTGGGTGGGATCGTCCCTCATCTTGTTGAAGGGGGAGTATCCATTCTACAATATTCTGATGATACAATTCTTTTCATAGAGCACGATTTAGAGAGGGCCATTAACGTGAATTTTTGTGTATCTTCGAGCAATTATCCGGCCTTAGGATTAACTTTCACAAGAGTGAAATCTTCTGTTTTGGAGAGGCTAAGGTGTAAGAGGGACAATATAAGCAAATATTCGGCTGTGAAGCTTGTTCTCTTCCCTTTCGATACTTGGGTATCCCTATTCATTACAGAAGACTTCTTAACAAAGAATGGAATCCAGTTGAGAACCGCTTTGAACAAAATTTGGGTTGCTGGCAAAGCAAGTTACTCTCATACGGGGATAGACTTGTTCTTATAAATTCGGTCCTAACTAGTTTACCGATGTTTATGCTATCTTTTCTCGAAATACATAAAGGAGTGTAGAAAAGATTAGACATTTATAGATCTAGATTTTTTTTGGCAAAATGATCAATTAAAGCGTAAATATCGGTTAGCAAAATGGAATATAATATGCCGACCTAAGATCAAGGTGGTCTGGGTGTGGAAGTGTTAGATAAAAAATTAGATGCTTACTCAGCAAATGGTTATTTAAGCTCTTAAATAAAGATGGGGTATGGCAGGAATTATTGCATAATAAATACCTCCAAAATAAAACGCTATCGCAAGTGACGGCTAAACCCACAGACTCCCAATTTTGGAAAGGGTTGATGGGTGTGAAAGACGAATTCTTTGCACGTGGTTCATATAAAGTAGGCGATGGGAAGAAAACACGCTTTTGGGAGGATGTGTGGTTAGGAGAGCAATCTTTAGCGCAACAATATCCAACTCTTTATACCATCGTGCGCCCAAAAAACGTTTTGGTTGCCGATGTGTTATCGGGGTTCCCATAAATATCGAATTTAGATGAACTTTATCCGCTAAGAAGTATGAACTTTGGTTGCATTTGTTGCAGCGCCTAATCTCGGTTAACATAAGCGATGTATGAGATGTTTTTACTTGGAGTTTAACTACCTCTGGTACTTTCTCAGTGAAGTCTATGTATGCTGATTTGATGAATGGCCATACTTTTTTTTTGCACAAATATATTTGGAAAATTAAAGTGCCACAAAAGATTAAGATCTTCATGTGGTTTCTTTATAAAAAAAAGTGATTCTAACCAAAGATAACCACGCTAAAAGAAATTGGAATGGTTGTAAAAGATGTGTGTTTTGTGAGCCTAATGAATCTATCAACCATTCATTTTTTGATTGTCCATTCGCTAGGCTCATTTAGAGAACTATTCAATTCACTTTTAATGTTCCCCCACCAACCAATGTCACAAATATGTTTGGAAATTGGTTGAATGGGGTTGATAAAGCATCTAAAGAACAGATCCAAACGGGTATTTGTGCTTTGATGTGTGCTATTTGGAATTGCCGTAATGATATTGTTTTTAACAAGAGTACGAATGCTCATTATCTATAGGTTATCCGTATGGTTACACATTGGATCCACAAGTGGTCCTATTTTCTACCGGTTGCGCAATGGGTGCATATAGATTCTGAATGCAGCCGACTGGAGACGGTTACTCGGGATATTTACAACCAGGGTGGCTGGCGGCTTTCTAAAAGGATACAAGATGCATAGACGATATAAGTTTCTATTTTTTCGCTGGTTAATCTTTATGTCCACATTATGTGATCCATAAGCTGTAGTACTTTTAAACTTTGATACTATGCAATAAAATAGTTGTGTGCATCAATTGATGCAGAGGCTGGAGCTTTGATCCCCATTTCAAAAAAAACATATATATACCTGAAATGAAAGAGCTTATTCAAAAAATAGTGTTTTAGATATTGGTGCCTGCACCGAAAATCCATAGAATTTACATATTATTTATGGACTTGTTTGGGGTCCAAATTTTAAGAACAATATTTGTAGCGGTCCACAGTGACAGGGTATAGAATTTTGTTGGGACTACTTTGATCGAGCACGGTATGGCAAGTGGTAAAATTATAAGCTATCGATCGAGTGATAAAAGTCAAAAACTGAGACCCTCGAGCGGCATCCCCTTCTTGAAAACATTGTCTTGCGCCCTGGAAAGTTGTCTCTTCATCTATTCTATTGTCATTTTGATCACCGTGTTGGTTTTGAACAGTGCATGACATCGTGTTAGCGGTAGGAGAATTCCCATCGATGCAAGCGATACTGGCATTTGTTGTGATCAACCCATCTTATGGTCCAATTTCGGCATAGATGCACATACGATGCGGAAGCCGAGAATATTATATATCCTTCCAGTGTCTAAACAAAGTAGGTAACGTACCTAGATCTACTAGTCACTCAACTGCAACGCGCTCGTTGTACATGGCAAAACCCCCATTCCACACACACGCGCACGCACGCTCAAGAAAATTATACTCGACGGCGATGTCAGCCTCAACTGAACCGGCTCGTGGCCTCGTGGGCATCTTGGGTCCTTGGCTTGCACTGCCCAAATGAGCCCCTGACCAAGGGGCTTGCATTGCATCGCCCACCGGCGGCCACTTTTTTTATTGACGAAAGGCAGACATGCTGCTGCTTTCATTGATCGTAGAAGAAAAAATACTTGGTATGTGGTACAGGTACGCCTAGGCGCAAGACAAAAAATAACCGAGCAAGAAGCCCCAGCTTAAAAGAAACAAGAAAAAAGATGAAGGGGGGTGTCGTCAGTCGGGCTCTCTTGGTCTATTCAGGAGATCATGCACAAGCATTCTTCCAGCACCACACCAATCAGTTGCAGTCTCAATAATCTTGTCAAAAACCTGAGAAGGCGACTTTGATTTTTGGTTGAAAATCCTATCATTGCGTTCCTTCCATAGCTCCCAGGAAACCACAGTGGCGATTGAATTGAACCGTCGCCCAGAAACTTTGTTCAACCCAACCACCTGCTCAGACCAACACTCATCAATGGACAAAGCCTTGGGAGCATCCAAGAATTAAGGAGATGCAGCGCAGTTTCATGGTGAATAAAACACAAGGGGCAGAATGGATTGTGAGGCATTCCTCGCTTCAACAAATTACCGGCAGTGAGACACCTCCCAAGTATAGCGAGCCAGACGAACAACTGGCATTTGCGTGGTGCATCTGAGTCCCGTGCGATGATAGTTGATCGCAATGGTACCCTCAAACTGAAGGGAAAACTGCAAGAGGGCAGGTGCGCTCTGCAAACTACCTTTTTTTTTTCTTTTGCTTTTTCATATATGTCAAATTACATAATTTTTTGATTTTTTTTTGCAAGTCACTCGAAAATAACAAATAGAATGGGGGAAAATAGTTTGTAATTTTTTTTGCAATTTTAGATTTTAAATTATCTTTAAATATATATATATATACACAATTATAAAAAATACAAAATATTTTTCCCACGTCCAATTTTTATGTTTAAGTGAGCTGTAAATTTTCGAGTTCAAACAATATGTGGTGTGAGAGATACAAAAACGAGAAATTATTTGAGAGGGGAACAATTAAATTTGCACGGATCTTGATGCGATATAGACGGTATGGATACGGGTGCTCACCAAGCACGAGTCCACCCTTTCAAACTGAATATTGTAGACAGTCTGGTGAAACTATGTCTAGGAGGAAGTAGACACTTTTTTGATATAGTAGAAGCGGGACTTGGCGCGAACTTCGTCCCTGGCAGAAATCGAACTCCGATCGTTAGGGTGCGCCACTGCGACCCCAACCACTGAGCTAAGCCCACGTTGTCTAGACCGAATGGACAGAGAAAACACCATAGCATACGGAGCCTCGATCTGACTTCCGTGGAACTAAAATTCATGAACCTAGATAGCTTGATATTGCTAGCTAGGACAGCGTCCTGCACAGGTACTATATATGATCTCATGTCCTGTGCAACCATTACCGCAATTAGCAATCTGTGTACGTACAATCACTGGTCCTGATGCAACGAAATGCAAACCCTTGACCTGAACATAAATAAGGACTAGCTAGAGCTAGAGTTGTTGAAATTAACAGATGATCGGACTCGGTTGTACCTGCAGCCGTGATGGAACGGAGGGGAGAAAAAAACGGGGGGAAACCCGAATGCTAAGGCTCCCATTGTGGCCACGAAAACCTTGCAAGCTGATGATCTATCCACGCAGCATTGTCAATGGTGGGCAGGCCGCAGGCCAATGTTTGGTTACGCCTGATCTTGGCATCCATAGGTTGCGGTAGGCCGTACTTGCAGAGATTCAATGTGATCAGATCAGCAGAATCGGGAGCGTAATGTCGGTCCCTGTCTGAGGTCTGAACTTCTTAACGGAAGAGAGGGGAAAAGGGGAGGAATGAAACGTAAGCCAAAGCTACTCTCTCTGTTACCACGTCGATCTCAGCATATTGATTGCTCAATCTGCTCGAGGAGACAAAACACTGCAGTAGAATATTTGAACAAGTTCAGCCTTGGGGATCGATGAAAGCACAAGCAATTTGAACAATTTAAAATTCTTGGCGTTAATTTCTGCTGTGGTCATCATCGTTGTCGTCTGCGAGCGGCCATCAGGCCATGTAGTCATGTCCAGGCGTACAAGTAGGCATGCTGCAGAGTCCTATAATGTATATAGTGAAAACTACTCAAAATAGCATCCCTTCTTCGATGGTGTCACCGCTACCCTAGATCAAACCGACCAAGAAACAACTGAATTTTGAATACGATATCACCACCATCACAGCCATCATGGGATATCGACGCTCGCCATGCCTGGATCCATCTGTTTTCGTTGATGAACCTCTCCCGCACCCCACCCCAACCCTAACCTCTTCCGCACCCCACCCTCCGCCGCCGCCGCCGGTAGTGCCGCCGGGGCAAAGTCCCTCGGGGCGTGGCGGCGGCGTGGGCCCTTCCTCGTCGCTGCGTGGGGAACGGCGGCCGGATCTCACCTCCTCTCCGCAGCACTCCGGCCGGGGCTGGTGGTGGGCGGCGGCCAGGCCCTCGGTCTGCGCCATGTCATCCGCCACTGCCTCTCGTCGGTGCGTGGAGGCGATCTCGAGCTTCTTCCGCGACGCGAGGGCGCCCAGGGTGGAAGCCTTGGGTTCGACGGAGGAGGTGGCCTCTTCTTCGCCGGAGAGGGTCGGCCTGCGGTTGGTGGTGGTGGGCACCGCGATCCGGCGGTGAGATGGAGGAGCATGGAAGCCGGCGATGGTGTCGCCGGTGGAGGGTTGGATTGGCCAGCCCGGGATGGTCGCCGTCGTGGGGGTCCGACCTGAATAAAGGCGGCGGTCCTAGGGCCTCTCTTGCGTGAAGAGGAGGACCTACCGGAGGCCTGGACTCGTGATCTGGCCGGTGGGTTGAGTTCCGGAAGGCTCCGCCGGCGAATGTAACAGTGCTTTGCCTGGAGTTTGCTGGATCCGAGGTATTCAGTCGTGTGCACCCATGCGTTTATTCCGACCGTTTGGATCTGGAGTGAGCGGCACGAAGCTCTTTTCTGTGTTGACATCAAGTGACTATGGATCCATGATGGAAGTCGGAAGAAGAGAATTTCATGAAGGCCGGAGGGGAGGACAAGCTAAGGGAGGTTCAACTCTTCGCGCTGTTGAGGGGCTTGCTTGGTGTTCCGGGCTTCACAACAGCGGTATGAAAGTAGGGGCGACAACACATGTGAAGTGCAGAGTCCTACCTTTCAGGGTGAAAACCGAATGTCTGGCCTTAACTGGTTGTGCATGGCAATGACCTTGGTGGAGGCATTGTTTTGAGAGCGGGGACTATCTTCAGGGTAAAAACATAAGATCTTTGATCGGGCAACGACGATGTTTGAGCATTGTTCCCTTCTTGGAGGCGCCGTTTTTGGGAGAGTCTGTAATTCATGTGTTGTCATGGCGATGGATGTATTGCTGTTGTTAGGCCCGAGATACTGTAGCGGGACTTTTCTTTCTTAGTTTTCTTTTCCTTTTTTTGGCTGTGTGGATCCGTAGTGCCATTAGGATGGTGCGTTATTGCAGAGGCTGGGTGTAATTGGTATCTCTTGATATTAATATATTCCCTTTGTTATAAAAGCGATAAGCAAATAACGAAGAACGATAAAGGAAAATGGAAGCATTGAATTTAACTCTTTTATGCTTACCAAAAATGCAGTGCTCACAGAACTCAAACTTACTCAAATTGCAGCCATCTAGCAGGTTTCTCATGTGCAATTCTGCCATGCCATGTTCACTCATATGTCCAAAACGCATATGCCACATATTAGTTTTACCAGGTTCATCAGGAATAACAGCAGCAACGATACCAGACAAAGTGATACCTCTAAGGACATATAATTTCGCAGAATTCATATCGCCAATCATGTGAATGAGAGAACCTTTTGATACCTTCAGAACTCTGCGAGAACCGGAGTGTTTGTACCCATCAACATCAAGGGTACTGAGAGAGATCAGATTTCTGGCCATGCCAGGTATGTGTCTCACATCCGTCAGAGTGCGTGCCATGCCATCATGCATCTTGATATGAACGGAGCCGATGCCCACGATCTCACGTGGGTTGTTATCTCCCATACGCACAACATCCCCACTCTGCATAAACTCATAAGAACTGAACCAGTCTTTGTTACAGCAAATATGAAACGAACATGCAGAATAAAGTATCCACTCATCATTACCAGAAACACAACCAGCAAACACAACTAGGCAATCGCCTTCAGAATTATCACTGGAAACAACAGTAGCCTTACCATCACCCTCAGATTTGTTTTTCGGTTGGTACGTACCGTTCCTTTTCTCTTTGTTCTGCAACTTCCAGCAATCATCAATATTGTGGCTAGTTTTCTTACAATACTTGCAGAACTTACCATCTCGTTCTTTGGACTTTGAGCGACCTCTGTCGGTCTTGCTCTTATCTCTGTTGTAGTTGTTGTTTCTGTTCTCGGTCCTGCCTCGGACCTGTAGTGCTTCTGCCTTAGATGACGAACCATCTGTCTGTGCCATAGATTTCATCTTTTCCCTCTGTTGGAGGGCCTCATAAACTTCGGCAAGGGTTAGTTCATCACGGCTGTACAATTAGGTGTCTCGAAAATTCGCAAAGGAATTGAGCAACGAGACTAACAGTATAAGAGCGAGATCCTCGTCATCATAATTTACCTCCATGGATAGCAAATCAGAAACGATCTCTCTAAAGATCGATAGGTGATTCATTATTGACGCACCTTCTTGCAGCTTGTGCGAGAACAACTTCATCTTCACGTGCATCTTACTGGTTAGATCTTTGGACATGCAGATCGATTTCAGTTTCAACCACAGCGCCGCTGCGAATTTCTCAGCCAGCACTTCCTGCAAGATATTGTTGGATAGATGAAGCTGAATTAATGAAAAAGTCTTACGGTCTTTCCTGTTTTCATCCTCGGTCCAGGTCTTGGCATCTTTCTTGCCAAATCCATCAAGAGGTTCATCCAGATTAGAAGATAGGGTAAGGATCGCCCTCATCTTCACTTGCCACAGAGAAAATCTCGTGGTATAATCCAACTGCGGTAGATCGAACTTCAAGGAAGACATGTCGCAAAATACTAGATTGAAACACGGGCTCTGATACCACTTGTTATAAAAGCGACAAGCAAATAACGAAGAACGATAAAGGAAAACGCAGCGGAGACACGAGATTTAACGTGGAAAACCCCTTCCAACACAGAAGGAAAAAACCACGGGCGCCAGCCAGCAAAACTTCACTATATCGGGGACTGTTTACAAACGCCGTGGGTTATCTTATAATCTGATAAACCCTAGCCGACGGCTTACAAGATGTATATATAGGCGGTGCCAACGATCTGTAGCGTACCGCGGGGGGCTGCAGCCCCCCCGCACCCCCCTTCGCAGGCGTCCCAAGCCTCCGGCGACGGGTCTCGCTCCGCTCGTCAGAAGTTAGCCTCCCTTTAGTATATGAATTTGGATCATAATACAACACCCTTTATCGAAAAAATGTTGTTATCGTGTGACGGCGTGGCCTTATTTTGGATATATACTAGCAGCTAAATGAACTCGCAACCGTTTCTTTCCTGTCTCCGGAGTCACCGTCCAAGCAACTTTTAACAAAATCAACTAAGTTTCGAAAGAATGTCCGTGTTGCCGGCACGGTACTTGAACAAGTACCCTATGTTTATCTCTTCTACAATCAGGTGCTGGGCATTCCTATTCTTTTGCCCCTATTGCATTCTATATTGCTCCAATTCTGCGAGTCCTCTTGATCATAACCGTGACGCGATGTGTGGTCCGACAAAGACTTGCTACTGGTTACTACTAATGCTACTAACTCCCCGTGCTAATTAAGTTAAGGTTTTAACGATGAAGTTAGCAAATAAGTCCTTGGACCCAATCACCGTCGGACACTAGTGCCAGCTAGAACAAAAACACCTCGATCCACTACTAGAAAAAAACCTAATGCTGGCAAACTAAAATAGGTTACTGCAGGCGGTAATAGGTTACCACCGGCGGAATGTTAGAGGGACACCAGCTAGAACCTGGTCATCGTTTATCCCCGGCTTACCATTCTCTTAGCGCGCCGGCCGTAATAGGTTACCACCGACGCACCCAAAAAAAACGCGCCGGTGGTAAATAGCGTTGGCGTACCATTTTTTTGGTGCGCCGGTGTTAACATGTGCGGCTATAGGATGTTTTCTAGTAGTGATCTCATCAGGCCTAGGTGGTGTTCGGTGTTGGGCGAAGAATATCGGGCAGCAGTCTACCGTGAACATTGCTCCGTGGCCAATGGATCACCGAACGAAACAATTTTATTCAACACGGTGAAAGAAGCGTGCATCATTATTTTTTCACTGTATTATAATCCGTACATTTTTCTTTTTTAAAAACAAGGATTTTTTCACTAATTAAGAAAGAGGGGTTTAACTTTTCATTGCAAAAAAGCCTATGCTGATAACGGACCACCCCAATTCAAGGTTTACTCTCCCTCCCGGCATGATCTCGCCCAAGTGCTTCACCCCCACGATGCCCGACAAAACGGCCTCCCATTTAATGGTCGATAAAACTATGGGAGACATGGAAAGAGAACTGGAGACCGCTACTGTTTAAGTGAAATTCTGCTTAAGAATTAAGTGAAATATGTCAACTTTGCAAAAGAGAACCGGAGACCGCTACTGTTACTCACTGCAGCAGCATTAACACATACTAGAAGCATCACTGCATCAGCAGCCCCCCTGCTCCCGCTCTATGTTTTTCGCACGTCCTTTCATCGTGTCCGACGGGCAGCCGTGGATGTAGCTGGGCTGCCAGGCCACAAACGCAAAGGCAGCGCCCCTGGAGTGGAATAGCGCGCCTACCACCTGTCACCTCCCTCCCCGCTCCGAGTAAGACCGGGACGCCCTCCCTCTCATCTCGCCATCTCCACCTATAAATACTCATCGTGCTCCTTGCAGAACGGAGAGCAGACAAGGCAAGCAGCATATGTAACAGAGCCAATTACGGTGCCTTGTCTTCTCCTTCCCGGCAGCTCCAAGCTGTATGTAGTGATAGCCTACTGCTAACAAGCTAGCTGACAACAGCAGCTTCCTGATCATCAACCATATAGAGTTTGAGGAGCTCGATCAGTTTCGAGGTCGGATAAATGGCTGCACCCTCGAGCACCCCAAGGAGCGCCTCGCGAGTGAACTACTCGAACGAGATCCACGACCTGTCCACCGTGCAGGACGGGGCGCCCAGCCTCGCCCCAAGCATGTACTACCAGGAGAAGTCCTTGGCCGACTTCTTCCCTCCACACCTCCCCAAGAAGGTGAGAACAGAAACCAGCCATGGCTATATGCAGAGATTAATTGATCAACCGATGATCGTCGATCTAGTTAATTTTGCACTTGGAGGTGATGGTTGACGTGGTATCTAATATGCAGGTGATATCTGAGGTTGTGGCGACGTTCCTGCTGGTATTCGTGACGTGCGGCGCGGCGTCCCTCTACGGGGAGGACGTGACGAGGGTGTCCCAGCTCGGGCAGTCGCTCGTCGGCGGCCTCATTGTCACCGTCATGATCTACGCCACCGGACACATCTCCGGCGCCCACATGAACCCCGCCGTCACCCTCTCCTTCGCCTGCTTCCGGCATTTCCCGTGGATTCAGGTACCGTCTTCTTCTATTCTTCAGAGAAACCAGACCATACTTTTTTTTTCTCGACCGCAAGAGCTAGCGATTTTAGCGATCGAGCTGCAGCTTCTTGTTCTTCTTGGGCACTACTACGTACGTGCGTATAGTGTCCTAGCTCAGAGGAGTTCAGTAGGACATAGCTGTCAACATGTTAGTACCATGGACGTGCAACTATGAGTTAGTCACGGCTTAACAAGAGTTACACTACTGCATGATGGATCGACGCACATAATTAATTACTCACCTTCTAATAATTTGAGGTTGCACCTGCTAATAAGCCTAGCTAAGAAAGCAAGGTTTTATATGCAACATGTACAGATGGGTACTGAGCTACTTGCAACAAGCGTACAACAAACACACACGGATCTGCAGCCAACTGGATGCACAACATATTCGTCATCCGAAACAGTATAGCCAATCAAACAGGACACATGCATGCACCTATATGTTACTACATCGTAGCACAACTTGGGGACTTGATGGACTAGCTATAGAACATCAGTTTTAAAATTTTGACACCACCCATGCTATATTGTTCTCCAAGGGGGTATAGTAGTCAGGTCTCAGGTGTCAGGTCCATGCCGCACAGAATAAGAAAATGCAACCAAAAAAGGAGTTATCTGATTATTGGGGAGCAAGGCTTAAAAACTGTCACCTCTATCCGTAGATTTTTTTTCAGAATTTTTCAAGAGCTAAAAATACGAATTTTGGAACCCGGTCTCATGTGTCAGTTCGTCGCACAAGAAGAGGATAAGAAAATATATACAAAAAAAGGATTTAGCTAGGGAAGACAAGAAGACGATTCATTGGGATTAGATGGATAAAGAGCATCTTGATGTAGAGTTATCTGATTATTGGGGCACATGGCTTAGCCTGAAAGCTTGATTAGTTTCCACTCATTGCACCCACCCGGTGGCGCTAGCCAATGGGGGTTGACATTCGCTTAATTGCCTTTTTTATTAGAGGCAAAATAGACACTATATTACCGGTGATGATGGGAATGTTGCTTGTCGGGCACAAGCGGCATACTAAGTGATCTGAGTTTTTCTTTTTGTCTAAGAGTGTAGATCTGAGTTTTCGTACAACATGGGCTAGCAAGCTAGCTACTAGCTTAATCGATCGGTAAACTAATCAGCAGATCTCGCTTGAAAGCGGCCGGCGGTGACATGAACTCGCAAGCCATAAATAATTAACCACCTCTCCCGTCGATCTCAAGTCAATCGCACGGTCGTATAAACAAGACGTTGACGCCGATGGCTTCAACATGCATATTCGATCCCAAACCAACCGTGAAGACATCAACAGCCTTTCCTTTGGGTGAAAGATTCCGACGTCTCCCTGCAGGCTCCATGACTCGATCCATGCCAGGCCTAGTATAGCTAGCTAGCTACTTTGTGTCCGAGGACACGAGCTGATTCGATAGGGGTGGTGGACTGGTGGTGCATGCTCATATAGCAGACCAGACAAGAGCTCGAGACTATTCGTGCGATATATATTTTCCGGGGTATCCCGATGATCTCCATCCATTGGTAGCCATAGACGTAAGCTTAGCGTGCATGTACGTAAAGCTAGGGAGGAGCATATCGCATATGCATAACAAGGACGTCGTCAGTCAAAAGCTAGGGCTGCATTATACCCCTGCGTCACATCACCTTCGCGCGCGTACGTAACGTTTACCTACGCGCGCACCATATGTGGCTTTGGGTAGTGGCCTTCGATCGATGGTGTACGTCTTGATCCATCGGCTTCTTCCATCGATCGTGTACATGGTGGCTATGTGCTAATTGATTTGTCTGTGACGGTGATGATGCAGGTGCCCTTCTACTGGGCGGCGCAGTTCACCGGGGCGATGTGCGCCGCCTTCGTGCTGCGGGCGGTGCTGCACCCGATCTCGGTGATGGGGACGACGACGCCCACGGGGCCGCACTGGCACGCCCTCGTCATCGAGATCATCGTCACCTTCAACATGATGTTCGTCACCTGCGCCGTCGCAACAGACTCGAGAGCGGTAACTTTTTATTTCGACTCTCCTCTTCTTTTTATCCAAGTATAATTGTCAAGCGAGCTTGTTTTTACTAATACTATACTTTTGCTTTGTTGCAGGTGGGTGAGTTGGCGGGGTTAGCAGTTGGTGCCGCGGTTTGCATTACGTCCATCTTCGCAGGGTAATTATATATACCAACAACGAATTAAGTGCTAACCACCGGACGTACTGACTTTAGTTGCCAAGGGTTCGTTGGGGCCGGTAAAAAGAACATTCATGTTAGATTAGTGACTAGCAATTGACTTCTACAGGCCATACATACAGCTTTTCCATGAAGAAATCGTAGCACTTTACTTTAGGTGACACTACTGTGATGTAACACGGCCGGAGTACAGTCCATCGCTAGGTTCAGTGAATCGGCTCAGCTCGGGGGACGACAACTACTAGTGTTTAGGTTCGTGGCTTAACAACAGTACATATATACTAGTTCACTAACTAATTTGATTAGGATTCTCTGAACCTTCTAACAGGCCGGTAGACATTACCTCTGATCGTATATACACAAACATAGTAAAAGGCAATTTGTTGAAGAAAAACAGCCATATAGACATATACGCGCCAGAAAGCCACGCAATATATGAATTCATTGTAGTAGACCTTAGAAACGTATATAGGACCACAATTCCACAAATGACATGTAGCTTGACTTATAGCATCAAGCATATTAGCTAAGACGAGGGGAAACGAGTTGCAATTGCAGGCCTGTGTCAGGAGGATCGATGAACCCGGCGAGGACTCTGGCGCCGGCGGTGGCCAGCGGCGTCTACACTGGCCTCTGGATCTACTTCCTCGGCCCCGTCATCGGCACCCTCTCGGGAGCCTGGGTCTACACCTACATCCGCTTCGAGGAGGCCCCCTCCATGAACGGGCCCCAGAAGCTCTCCTCCTTCAAGCTCCGCCGCCTGCAGAGCCAGCGGTCCGCCGCCGACGACTTCGACCACGTCTGAACGGCCAGCTCTATGCTCTATACTCTATGCCTGTAAAAGGGACGTGCGTGCGTACGTAAGTGCGCGTGTACGCAAGAAGACGGCCATTAATTTGTACGATCGGTCGATCATCTACGTGTGTGTGTATGCGTACCTTGTACGACGTAGCTCGCCCTGTTCCGAGCTTCGTGCCTGTATGTGTACCCCGGATACGTACGTACACAGCGTGAGTACATGCCATGTATACGTCTTGGTGTTTCTCTGGTTTTCTCCATGTGCCTACGTGCATATGTCTATGTTCCTCTTTCGTCAATTGTACTGCGTCAGAGGTTGCATAATCGACAATGATGCAGCTGAGGAGCTTGCTTACCCGGTATCAGTTGAAAAGAGCTTCATAGATTTACCATCTCATTTTTTATTTTTTTTGCTTTCGGCCATCTTTTAATAAAATAGTAAGGAACAAATGTCCTCCCTTCAGTTTTACTAAAAAAAAAAAAAGAACAATGCGAGAAAAATTGCAATCACTACTATGTAATATTGCACTTGCACCTATGCATGCTTTCAACGAGGTTGTTTCGACCTACCTATGGAAAATCTTTTCATGGATCGTAGCCGAGACGGCAGATCAACTTCCAAGAGCACCGGGGGAGGAATCGAGTACGCTTGCACGTGTATCTCCTTCGTCTCCAAGTCGAGGACGGTGAGCACGACCCGGCGGCATCTCGCTGAAGAAACAGTCTGATATATAAGCAAAAACACCGGACTGATCCACTCGTTGGAGCACTGGAAGTTAGAAAGCACAAGCCGGCCATTGATGATGTCCGGTTCTAGTGACCGCAGCTTCTCCTCTGCGTCGATCATCACGGCCTCCGGTACCCATTCTCCGCATGGCAGCTGATTCCACATATATATCCTGAAGCCGTCAACGCCAAATAGTCTTAGCAGCTTCCGCCGTTCATGCGAGTGGTATGACCCCAAGTAGAGCCGTCCTTTGAAGTTGCTGATATGGACAGGGAGCTTTATCTTTCCCTGCTCTGTTGTGCAGATGTTGTAGGTGATGATCGAGCCTTGGTAGTGCACCAGAGAGTGGATAATACCACCGTGTAGGACGACTGTGTCTTGGTACATTGCGCACCAGTGAACCAAATTGAAGCTAGTACTTTTGCTGCTCTTAATAGCAGGTGCCCATGTGGCACACGATGATGTGGCCATATGGAATTCGAGGGTTCTTGTATTCATATTGTTTGACTTGGTGACCAGATTGGGCACCAATAGCAAGAAGGAGCAATCGATGCCATCCGCGGCGGTGAGCAAGACACACCTTTTAAAGCATTCAGTAGGGTTTGAGCCGATGTTTGGCGGATCAGAGAGGAATGTGCGGTGGTCGGTGATAGGGTCATACACACACAGGTTGGAGAGCTTCCTTTTCACGTGGCGACGACGGAGAAGGACGAGGCCGCCACGTGACGCAACGGGATAGTGCTCACGAAGGAGGTCATCCGCAAAGCGTGACGTGAAAGGGGACACGACAACGGCGGTGGACGGGTGCACCAAGGAGAGGGGACACGACAACGACGGTGGACGGGTGCACCAACGATTGTTATCGTGGGTGTTGAGGTAGGCAAGGATGTAGGGAGACGCGATACCTCCTTTTTGTGTGACGCGGTGGATGAAAGAAGGACGGAGGATGTAGCGACGAAAGAGCTTGCAGGTGGCAGCGCTGCGGACGAGAGTGCGTGTGTCAGATCGTGCGATGATCTCGAGGAGTAGATCTGCCGGGAGAGTATACTGGATTGCTGGCCGAGTCTCCGGGCGGTTTTGTTGTCTGTGTTTCCGCACTGACATCGTGTTTTTGTGTTCGCGGACGATGCTAGCTAGCTATTTGATCTGCAAGGGCGACAAAGTACGGCTGTTCTTATTAACTCCGCGAAACGATTGAATTCACCTCGAATCTGGATCCGCTACCGTATTGGATTCGTTAACACGGCCAGTATCGGTACAGAATAATAGGATATACTGATTCTTCCACGCACGGTAAGTGAACTGGTCTTCCAATTGTATCTATACCAATATAAAAAGGTACAGAGGGGGCAGATCCAACAAATCGCAGCTGTAAGATCAATATCTAGCGGTTCAAATCCCACCCACGATTAGCGCTAAAACACCTCCGAACTGACAACTCCACAGCCTAATCAAACTACGTGCTCCAGTTATTAAAAAAAATCCGTTTCCTTATTCACTTTTCCCCAAACCGCCTAGCCCACGAACCCCAGTCGCCGTCCCTGCCGCCGCTGACCGTCCTGCGTCGCGCCGCGCGGCCGCACGTCACTAGCTCGGACGCCGCCGCGCTGCCCCACGTTGCCGCCCTGCCGAAACGCCACAGCCCTGCCCTGTACTGTCGACGAAGCCGTCCTCCTCCACAACGCCGTGATCCAGGAGGCCACCGCCGCCGCCCTGCACCTGCGTCGTCCTGCTCGGCGCTCGCCCGGCCTAATACGAGAAGACTTGGGTACGCATACGAGACTAGGATTCACGGCCAGTTGACAACCGCCGCCGGCATGCTCTAAGTGGCTTCTCTGCATGCACGGTTGTCCTTGTTCGGAGGATTCTGGCCCTGTTCCCTGGTATGGCTTCTCCCAATGTCCAAACACACTTTCTATTTGCTTCCTTGCATAAGTAACAAAAGGAAATGTAAAGAAGTAAAGAACTACCCTATTTTTTTGGTGGTGCGTGTCCGGTGTTTGTACGAATGCCTAAAATGAAAATTATAGGTCTAGCAGGTCAGTTTTCATGGATTCATTTGTACATGATTGTGGTGAAATGCAGTCAGGCATAGTATTCAGATATCACACAAACAATATATAGCACCATTTTATATATAGCACAATTTATGTAGGAATGAGAAGACATTTTGTGATATCTCAACTAACACGACATTTTGTGATATCTCAACTAACACAAACAATATATAGCACCATATATATTATTATATATATAGCACCATTTATGTAGAAATGGAAGACAGGGATTCCTCAAAGGCTCTCCGGGGTTTAATTGTCAGTTTTTGTGCAGGAAATTAAATGATTGAACACAATTGTGTTATATGCACATTCGAATTAACTTGGTAATTCGGTGATTATAGTAAAAATCAAGAGAACCTCTCAAGCTTTAGCATTATTGTGCAGGAGATTTAATAATTGAACACAAGGATGTTTTTGGCATAAAGTAGATGTGATGCTCTTTCTATAGAATCTCGGCGCCTCGGCCCATGCAGCTTCCAATTTTTATAGAAGCATGTTCTTTAGTCTATTAGAGTTGACGAAGTTGCTCAGAGTTATTGCGTTCTGGTTAGAACCAAGGTATGTAATTAAATTGATGGATCAACATTTTAATATTTGATTCTATTTCTGCTATTCCATTTTCAAAACAAAATAAATAAATATTTGTGTATAATTTTTTGACAACAAATTGGTAATGATTCACCGGTTTAGTTTAAATTAAAATAAGTTCATGTGAAGTTTGTAGAACTGCGTTTAGTAGCATCACACAATGATATGTAACGTGCATATGCACGTGCTTGATTACTAGTTTAAGAAAGGACACATGTAGCCTATCTTTTTGAAACAATACTCATTCTGAAACCAAAAAAGAAGATGCGTTTTCTGTATTCATTATAGAACTAACTACGACTCTTCGACCTATCTCGAATTTAGCGATTTTTTTTAAATAATATGAATTTTTTATTTAATTCTAGGAATAGCGCGCGATTTCAAAAAAATTGCAAAAGTGTGATCTGGTCGATCAGCTAATGACCGATCGGTCAGTAGCAGGCCGACTCCCAGTCGGCTGCTGTGCCCCTATCAGTGTCAGAACTAGTTGGTCGATGACCAATTGGTGAGCTACTGACTAATTGGCCAGCTACCCACCGATCGGCCAGCTACTATCCGACCAGTGCATGGATTTAGTTTAGGTTTATTACGAGTGATATCTCCTGGCACTTCTCCCCCATTATTTTCCCGCCACCGCTTTCCCGCCATATCTTCTCCCTCTCCCGTTTGCACCGCCGTGTTTCCCTCCCGCCCTTGCCGCCACCCTTGCCGCCACTTCTTCCCGCCATCCTTCCCACCACTCCTTCCCGCCACCATCTCCCGCCAAATTTATCCCGCCACCATCTTCCGCCATATTTTCCCGCCACGCTCTCGGATTTTTCCCTATAAAAGTATGCATCAACACTCATCATTGCACAAGTGCTTCTATCTCTCTCTTTTTTCTGTTAGCTCACCCTTAGCCGTCATGAGTGTGCCGTGCTCTGACCAGGAGTTTAGGCCGGTGAAGGCGAAGGCTGCAAGTTTGCCCCCAGGTGTGACTGCGGAGCGGTGTTGGTGCGGCCGTCTTGCTAAGGTTAAGCACGTGGAGGATTTCTCCGATTGGTTCGGCATGAAATTTTTCATGTGTGCGAGCTATGAGCATGATCCACCCCGTAGTTCAGCTTCGTCGTCCACCAGGCCGCCGGTATGTTTCGACATAATTTTATGTAGGCATAAATATAATTATGAATGTGATTTAATGTTACTGTTTGTGTTGCAGTCTCCCCCGCCCCTATGCAAATGGTTTCACTGGATAGACACGGAGCAGCCGGATTGGGCGCGCCAGGGGGTTGAGGAGAAACACGGGCGTGCGTGGGCAACGTTCTTTGAGGAGGAGCGTCAGGAAAAGGCTCGTGCTAATGCTAAAGCAGAGCGAGAGAGACAGATCCAGAAACTAAGGGCGGAACAATCTCGTAATCGCGAGGTGAATCGAAGATGATGGATGATGAGGTTGCATGTAGGTTTGCAGAGGAAGAGATGTGATACGTCTCCAACGTATCGATAATTTCTTATGTTCCATGCTACTTTATTGATGATACCTACATGTTTTATGCACATTATATGTCATATTTATGCATTTTCGGAACTAACCTATTAACAAGATGCCGAAGAGCCGTTGCTGTTTTTTGCTGTTTTTGGTTTCAGAAATCCTAGTAAGGAAATATTCTCGGAATTGGACGAAACTTTCGCCCAGGGTCCTATTTTTGCACGAAGCTTCCGGAAGACCGAAGAGATAACGAAGTGGGGCCACGAGGCAGCCAGGGGACGGGCGGCGCGGCCCGGGCCGCGCGCGGCCCTACCGGCACCTCGTGTGGCCCCCGCGTTGACCTTCCGCCTACTTAAAGTCTCCGTCGCGAAACCCCAGTCGAGAGCCACGATACGGAAAACCTTCCAGACGCGCCGCCGTAATCCCATCTCGGGGATTCGGAGATCGCCTCGGGCACCCTGCCGGAGGGGAATCATCTCCCGGAGGACTCTTCATCGCCATGATCGCCTCCGGAGTGATGAGTGAGTAGTTCACCCTGGACCATGGGTCCATAGCAGTAGCTAGATGGTCGTCTTCTCCTTGTTGTGCTTCATTGTTGGATCTTGTGAGCTGCCTAACATGATCAAGATCATCTATCTGTAATACTATATGTTGTGTTTGTCGGGATCCGATGGATAGAGTACTATGATTATGGTGATTATCAATCTATTGTTTATGTGTTGTTTATGATCTTGCATGCTCTCCGTTATTAGTAGAGGCTCGGCCAAGTTTGTACTCTTAACTCCAAGAGGGAGTATTTATGCTCGATAGTGGGTTCATGCCTCCATTAAATCTGGGACAGTGAGAAAGTTCTAAGGTTGTGGATGTCTTTGTTGCCACTAGGGATAAAACATTGATGCTATGTCTAAGGATGTAGTTGTTGATTACATTACGCACCATACTTAATGCAATTATCTGTTGCTTAGCAACTTAATACTGAATGGGGTTCGGATGATAACCTGAAGGTGGACTTTTTAGGCATAGATGCAGTTGGATGGCGGTCTATGTACTTTGTCGTAATGCCCAATTAAATCTCACTATATTTATCATATCATGTATATGCATTGTTATGCCTTTCTCTATTTGTCAATTGTGTAATTTTTTCACCCAACATGCTTTTATCTTATGGGAGAGACACCTCTAGTGACTGTGGACCCTCCTATTCTTTACATAGCATACAATCTGCAATTGTGTTTACTGTTTTCTTTGCAAACATCTTCCACTCGATACGCTTAATCCTTTGTTACAGCAAGCCGGTGAGATTGACAACCTCATTTCGTTGGGGCAAAGTACTTTGGTTTTGTTGTGCAGATTCCACGTTGGCGCCGGAATCCCTGGTGTTGCGCCGCATCACATTTCGCGACCATCAACCTTCAACGTGCTTCTTGGCTCCTCCTGGTTCGATTAAACCTTGGTTTCTTTCTGAGGGAAAACTTGCCACTGTGCGCATCATACCTTCCTCTTGGGGTTCCCAACGGACGTGTACATTACGCGCATCAATGCGCAGGGAGGATCGTGAAGCGAAAAGGAAGAGACTAAGGGAAAGAGCTGCTGAGGCGCAAGCGGCAGAAGAACGCGGCGACAAGTTCGAAAAATGGCCACGGTAGACGCAGGGAAAGTAGTGTGATGTGTTGTACTGGCTATTACAAATTCATTGTTCACTACATAAATTACAATAACATAGTTTCACATTTGAAATTGTAAAGTAGTTCCATACTTATTACAAATTCGTTGTTCAATACATAAAATTGCAAATATGTTCCGAAGTATCGCCTCGCCGCCTAGTTTCTTCCCCTCCCGCGACGTCCCCTTGTGCCTCGCTGCCCCCTTCCTGCTGGGCCAGTGCCGAAGGTTGGACAATTAGTGTCCCAATGACCAAATTGATTGCATAGAAAACATTGATGTGATGGCCGTCTACCGATGCCTATCCTCAGTAGCGCCGGGTCTGGCATATATCGCGTTTCAGAAGGGTTTACAGTGCTGAAATAAACCTAAACTAAATCCATGCACTGATCGGATAGTAGCTGGTTTCAGAAGGGTTTACAGTGCTGAAATAAACCTAAACTAAATCCATGCACTGATCAGATAGTAGCTGGCCAATTGGTCTGTAGCTGGCCAATTGGTCTGTAGCTGACCAATTGGTCAGCTATCGACCAACTAGAGTCGGCCTGCTACTGACCGATCGGTCATTAGATGACCGACCAGATCACAGTTTTGCACTTTTTTGAAATCGCGCCCTATTCCTAGAATTAAATAAAAAGTTCGTATTATTTAAAAAAAATCGCCACGAATTTACTACTTCAGAATTTTTTGATAAAAGGCTTTAGTACTTTTCCGATAAAGGGAATATATTAATAATAAAAGATACCAATTACGTCTAGACTCTGCAACAACGCAACACCCTAATGGCAGTACGGATGCACACAACCAAAAAGAGAAAAGAAAACTAAAAAATAAAAATCGCGCTACAACATTTCAGACCTAGCAACAGCAATACAACCACCACCGTAAAAACACCTGAAATACAGACTCTTCAAAAGCGATGCCTCCAAGAAGGGAATGGTGCACCAGCGCCGCCATCCTCCGACCAAAGGTCTTAGGTTTTCACCCTGAAAATAGTCCCTGCTCTCAAAACAATGCCTCCAACAAGGTTATTGCCACGCACAACCAGTTAAGGCCACACATTGGGTTTTCACCTTGAAAGGTAGGACTCTAAACTTCACATGTGTTGCTGTCTCCACTTACCACTATTGCGGAGCCTAGAACGCTAAGCAGGTCTCTCAACATCGCGGAGACTTGAACCTCCTTTAGCTAGTCCACCAATCTGACCTTCATGATATTCCTTCTTCTGACTTCACCATAGACCAAATGATGAGGACATCCCTACCTCACTACTACCTCCGTCATTACCAACTGAAGATGAACCTGCTGTGAAGCTCAAGTCCAATGAAGTCATGATTGGACCAATGACACGAGCTCGTGCGAAGCTACTTAAACAACAGGTGAACTTGTTCCTAAACGATACCTTGATTGATGAGAACTTTATACTACCTAAGTCCTATTACTTATGTATCATCGGTATGAAGAGGAGACAAACATCGCACGAGGTGAGGAGCAGCTGGACGTGAAGATGGACGTGAAGCTGGACATGGAGCTGGACATGAAGATATCTCATGGACGCGCGAGGGAGGGAGAGGCATGCGCGAGAGGAGAAGAAGTCCAGGCCGGTCCGAACCCGTCGGCCGGCCACGCCCGGGCCACCGGTCCACAGCCCGTCGACGGCCGCCAGCCGGCCGCCAGCCGGAGGAGTGGTGCATCGGCGAAAGCAGGAACCGCAGATTTCCGGTTGCCGCCGTTTGACAGACCACCGACCGGACCGGCCGGTCCACAGCCGATCGACCGGATCCCAGACCGGACAGTCCGAGTCTCGACCAGATCTATTCGGGTCGGTTTTACTTGTATTTCGACCAGAACTCGTCCCGGGCCTATATAAGTGCCTTGGACGACCCCTAGCTACTTTAGACCATGTTTAAGATAAACCCTAGTTCTTAGTTGTTTGCTCTGCAAAACTATTGAATTCCCTACATATTGCTTGGATATTGTGTAGATCCTGTTTAAGTCTTGTGTGATCTGTTGTTCCATTGGGAATTAGACGGTTGCAACTTACCGCTTTGTGGTCGGCGGCTACGTGCGCAAGTGTGGAGTTGCGAATATCTTGCACGGTTGAGAGTTACATTGGCGACGGGGACCAATCGAGATCTCGTTGCGTCATACAAGTTATCATCCACTACATCGTCGTGTTTCTCCGCTGCCATCACCCCGTGATCATCACCACCGTTGCTTACTGAGAAGATCGGGCCACCCCTTATCATCTTGGTATCAGATTTCCAGTTTTCCTCGGTAAGCCATCCACAATCCACCCCATAGTTGAGTTGTGAGTGTTTTCCTATCCAGAAAAAGGCAAAAAAATTTAGGGTTAGGGTTTGCCATAGCCATAGCTTGCACTAATTTGAGTTTTAGTTGCTTTTCGTAGTTGTTTTTGCGTAACTTTATCTTTCATCTAGTATTTTAGGGTTTGCGTTTACTCTATCATCTTGTGTTACTTTGTCGTCTAGAATCAGTTTTTGTTACTCCGAGTCCACATAGCGTACAGTGTGCTTGTTCCCAACCATAGACACAGCCTTTCGATATACGTGACTAGGAACTTCCCCAGAAGAGACTAGTTTTACCGCTCGACAGGCTGCTCATTAGGGTTTTGGTGCTTTACATATCTTGTTGGCCGTGTTATCAAGGAGTTGAGTCATATAAATCAAAAAAAAAGAGAAAATAGAAAAGAAGCAAAAAGAGCTACATAGCTGCGTGTGTTACACAAAGAAAAATACAAAAAGAAAAGTGACGTGCTAGTTGAATCAAGTGAAAGGCCTAAGTTTTCTTTACTGCACTCGTAGTTGAGCAATCTTGTGCTGTCTCGTTGAGCTTTGCTAGCGTCTCTCTAGTGCATTGCAACTTTTCCTCCATATAGTTGCATTGCCCCATTATATCGCCTTGTGTGAGTATCTTTGGTTGTCTACGGTCAGCGCTAGAGCTTGTTATTGGTGCAAATAGGTAGCCTACCTACAGCCCCACATATACCTGCTTTGTCGTGTGATTGTTCTTCTACCCTTGATATTCGCTTCGCTACATCAGTGCACTAGTTGTTACTACAAGTGGTAAGCAACACTAATTTACTTTGGAACGGTAAGATTTCCTTTTCTTATCAGTTTTGAGTGAGTTGTGAGTACCACCATATATTTTTGATTTAGTGCACTAACATAGGCATCCCCAATGGGCATGCTAAAGATGGTACCCGATTACTAAAGGCCCAGGACTCGAAGAATAAGAAGACTTGGAAGCCCATTTAGTGTTAAGGAAAGATAGTTTGTATTAGGAAAGATAGAGATTTGTAATCTTACGGGTTGGAGTACGAAACCCTCCCGAACTCTGTAACTTGTGTATTACGAAACCCTCGGCTCCATATAAGGGGGAGTCGAGGGACAAAGAAAGATCGAATCTATTGTCAACAAACCTAGTTTTCATAATCGTCGAGTACTTTCGGCTGAAACCTTGAGATCTACTTGCCCTCTACTTCTAGCAAAACCTAGTCTACACGTAGGCATTGACAAATTAATCCTTTGTCAATTGGCGCCGTCTGTGGGGTTAGAGGTTGCAAGGGGCTGATCTCGATGGCACGTCCAGAATCGTCGACTTCGTCGGTGGCCAGCAATGCAATGGATCGGGGTAAGGAAAAAAGTGATCTAGTCGATTTTATTCCTCACCCCTCCCGTATGGATGCATGTGCCTATCTGGAGGAGCCCATCGTCATGACATTCGGAGAATTCCGATTTGGCGTCAACAAAGAAGGATCCTACCGTCTCGAAGTTCCGATCTCGTCGAATTTTTAGCGGATCGATTCTAACTTTCGTCGAGTGACGAGGAGTTTCGTCGCCACGCTTAAGTCGACAACAAGGCAAACGGAAAGCTCACCAAGATCTTCAGCAATACATCTTTCGAGTCGTCTGCGGACTCCTTTATAAGCAGCGATTCCGACAGCATCGACAGCTTCAACTTCATCGACAAATCTGCTGCCATCGGAAAGGTCTTCACCAATCTATACGATGGTGTCACCAATCCTGACAAAAATCAATACGTAAGATACCATCAAATCTGCAATCGAAGAGGCAGGCGATCGGAGAACCAGACGTCGGAGGCTTTCGACGATTTGGGAAATCCATGCGTCGATCCCGCTGATCTTAGGAAAGGCTTAGGCACTAAATATCTTGGTCTTCAACTCGCGCAAGTTCAACTCCCGCAGGAAGCATGGGATAGGGCCGCAAAATCCATGGATGGTTCAGAACCAATGACCACCACTGCTACTATGTACAAGAACTACAAGCATACCAATATAGACTTGCTCGGGTAAGTAGAGAGCTGGAAAAGCAGACAACATCCTTGAATAGGAGAAAGAGGCCTTCCGCGTCCAGCGACGTCAGCGAGCTCGATCGACAATCGAAACTTCGGCGAGATAGCCATAGAGAGGCTCGAAGGAGGATGAGATCTCGGCTGCAAAATATACCGAAGAGAGAGGAAACATAATTCAAAATCTTGACATGTCCTTCATGACGATTGATACAAGGGAAATATCATCCCGAAAATGCCAGAAGCAGGTTACATGGCAACGCAAGCTTACATCCTCGCGTCCGGACCACCTCCTGGGGACCCGAGAGAACCATTGTTCAATATGGCAATGGCTGGAGTAGGAGTTATGGGAACGGCGTTCGCAGCCACGCCTCCCGAAGGAAATCCTAGGCAAAATAGTCCACGACCCACTGCGGCGGTCCAGATCCACCAAGAACAAGTGGAGCAAGAGACACGCGGTTCAAGTAAGGGTGGATAGAGCGTGACAAGAAAGAAGAGAACGTCGGCCATTCACCGGAGGTTGCCATGAAGATATGTGTGGACTACCGTGCTTTACGAGAAGAGTTCGAAAGACTCGAGTCCCAAAGGGTTCAAGTTACCAGAATTTCAAGAATTCGACGGCATGGGGATCAGAAGATTGGCTCGTTGATTATCTCGAGATGGTGAAGGTGGTAGGAGGAACCGAACAACGACTATGCAAAGTATCCAAGTTCACTTGAGTGGTGCCGCAAGATCTTGGATAAAGAAACTTCCCCAAGGTTCCATCGACAGCTGGGATAATTTCGAGGACATCTTCGTGAGAAATTTTCGATCCACCTGCAAGAAACCTGCATCATTGGAAGAGTTGAGGGCATGTCGACAGAAACACGACGAGTCGATGAGAAAATATATACAGAGATGGAATATCATCAAAAACTCGGCAGAAGATATATCTGACGAGAGAGCAATAGACGCGTTCGTAGCAGGAATTCGGCGGGGAGATTTCGTCGAAGACTTAGGGAGAACTAACCCTAATACAATATCAGCACTGATGGAGATAGCCAACAAGTGGGCAGATGGAGAAGACGCAATATATAATAAGCGACACAGGTCGCCAGAAGAGGATCGCAGTCGAAATTTTCAAAATAGAAGGCGATTTTCTCGCCAGTTCTACAACAACGACGCTCCTGGCCATATATCGGCTGGTTTTCGGGGAAATCCTGGAGGAAATAGTCGAGCTGACTATCAAAGGAGTAATGAGCAACAAGGTGACAATAGAGGTGATTCTCGCGGCAACAGGCAAAATAGTGGACCAAGGTTTCAAAGACCTTATGTGTCCCCCGAGGAGATGATGAATGGTCGTGTCAAATGCACTTTTATCTCGACAACAACGGAAAGAGGCGGTCGGGACATCTCCGGAAAGACTGCCGAAATTTTCAGCAATGTTGCGAGACGTAGGAATCGCAAATGCCCAAGCAATGAACAAAAACCCCCAGGGGCCAAAGAGTGAGATCCACCTTCCACCTCCTCCCGCAATCACGGACGAAAATCGGCACCAGCTAAGAATAGCGGCAGCACCACATCCACCACCGTATGTTGATCCTAACTCCAACGGTGTGGTCTCGATGATTCAGAAAGCTAGGCCATCCAACGGGGCGCGAAGGTAATCTCACGACAAGTGTTCATGGCGAGAAAGATGCCTCCACCAACGTTGAGTACCTAAATTGAGTCGGGGCAAGATATTGGCTTCACAATTGCGGATCATCCACACAATTTCCTCGACCGGGACAATCGGCACTCATCCTACCCGCAATTGCTGGTTTTGACGTGTCGAGAGTTTTTATAGATGGCGGCAGCATTTAAACCTTATGTATGCAGATATATTGAGGAAGATGAACATATCCCTGGCAAACCTGAAACCAACTGATACACGTTTCCATGGGATCACACCGGAGAAGCCAAGTTATCCGTTAGGCAAGATCAACCTCGATGTTCAGTTTGGAACCCAAGAAAACTACAGGATAGAGAATTTGGAGTTCGAAGTTGTGGATTTCCCGTCGTAGTATCACGCTTTTTTGGGACGACCAGCATACGCCAGGTTTATGGCAGTACCACACTATACGTATCTATTGTGGAGGTTGCCGGACCCAAGGGACCTATCACAATTAAGGGAAGCTTCGCATTGCCGATAAGTGCGACAAGGATTTTCATCGACGTCGAAACTTTCGGGATGCAAGCGAATATATGGCGCCAAGGCTCACGATTACGATGTGCTGCCAGATGCAGGGAGGTTTCCTAGGGAGCCAACTTTCAACGCAGCCAAGGATTCAAAAGAGGTGCAGATCCACCCAACGGACCCAAAGAAAACGACATCCATTGCAACAAACATGGATATCGCATAGGAAGCGCGCTCGTCGAGTTCCTCCGTGAGCACTGGAAAATCTTCGCATGGTGTCCAGCTGACATGCCAGGAGTACCCAGGGAACTTGCTGAGCACCACCTCAACTTGGATCCTCTCGCGAGACCAATCAAGCAACCTTTGCGGCGATTTTCGGAACCAAACCGCAAAGCTATGTTAGAAATAGATCGACTCAAAGATGCTGGTTTTATCAAAGAAATATCTACGAAGCCACGTGGGTAGCTAACCCGGTGATGGTGCCGAAGAAACACACGAAAGTCCTTCGCATGTGTGTCGACTTTACGTGTCTCAATAAACATTGTCCTAAGGATCACTTTCCCCTCCCAAGGATCGATCAAATCATCGACTCCACGGCAGGATGGGAACGTCTTTCCTTCTTGGACGCATACTACTGGTTATAACCAGATCAGATTAAAAGAAGATGAAGCCAAGACAGCGTTCATAACACCTTACGGCGTATTTTGTTACAAAACAATGCCTTTTGGTTTGAAAAGCGGGAGCAACATATCAGCGGATGATGCAGAAATGACTTGCAACACAGATTGGGAAAAATGTACAAGTCTACATTGACGATGTCGTGATAACATCAAAGCAGGGGTCAACACTAATCGAAGATTTGAAGGAAACCTTTGACAACCTCGACAAGTTCTGCCTTAAGTTGAACCCAACAAAGTGCTCCTTCGGCGTCCCTGCAGGAGAACTTCTCGGGTTCTTAGTATCAGCAAGAGGGATTGAAGCCAATCCCGAAAAAATGCAGGCCATCGTAATTATGAGGAAGCCAACAAAGCTGAAAGAAATACAACAGCTAACGGGGCGAGTCGCAGCTTTAAGCAGATTCGTCGCCAGGCTAGGAGAAAAGGCGCTACCGTTCTATGCATTGATCAAACATGGGGAGAAATTTCAATGGAACGAAGAAGCGGATAGAGCCTTTGAGAACCTCAAGCGCATAATTTCGACACCACCAATCTTGGTGGCGCCTAAAGAAAAAGAACCTCTCCTCTTATACATTGCAGCCACACCTCAAGTGGTTAGCACGGTCCCAGTAGTCGAGAGAGAAGAAGAAGGAAAGCTTCATGGAGTTCAGAGGGGCGATTATATTTCATCGCCAATCTTTGTCGCCTTCAAAACAGCGGTACCCTCAATACCGACGGCGTATGGAGTATTTACGACAGCTAGAAAATTGCGACACTATTTTTCGGCGCACCCGATAATAGTTGTCAATGAAGCTCCTTTGTCAAACATATTGAACAACCAAGAAGCTACGGGTCGTGTCTCCCTTTGGTGAATAGAACTTTCCCTCGGGACATCACGTATGAAAAAGAAAGGCAATAAAATCGCAGATTTTACCAGTTTCATCGCAGAATGGATGGAGCTACAAAACACGGGGCCTCCAGATTTATCGAGAACTTGGACTATGAACTTCGACGGGTCCAAAAGGTTGGAAGGTCTGGAGCGAGGCGTGATATTGGTATCACCTGAAGGCGACAAGTTGAAATATGTCTTACGGATGACGTTCCCAAACGCGTCTAACAATGAAGCAGAATACGAAGCTCTTATACACGGGATGAAGATGGCGAAGGCTTGCGGTGCAACCAGACTGAAAATTTTCGATGACTCACAGTTGGTGGCACAGCAGGTTATGAATCAATGCGATGCGGTCAATGAGAGCATGATAGCATACAAGGAGATGTATAATGAGCTGGAGAAACTGTTTGATGGATGCGAGGTAAACCACATCAGCAGATTGAGCAATGATGAAGCCGATGTCCTCGCAAACATCGGGTCACAATGTCTAGCGATCCCTCCAGGCGTATTTTGGGAAGAAATAGCGAAGATCAACAAAGCCAATAAAAACAAAGAAAAAGGAGAAGGAGGAGAAATCTTCGGGTACCACCAAAGAATCATTGGAAGAAGAAGAAGAGGAACAGGAGCTAGTCATGATGGTGCAAATTCCATGGATGCGAGGCTTACATATCATACATCCTAAGGAAAACAATACCCGACGATCCAGTTGAAGCAAGGCGAATAATTAGGCGATCTAAAGCTTTCAGTGGTAAAAGGGGTTGTACAAACGAAGTATTTCGGTGTGCTACAGAGATGTGTCACACGAAGAAGGAAGGATCATCCTGAAAGATGTACACGAAGGAATATCCGGGCATCATGCAAGCATCGAGCTATCGCGCCAAAGTCTTCAGGGCGGGATTTTATTGGTTAACGGCAATTGAGGATGCGAAGGAAATAGTGCGAACTTGCGACGTGTGCCAAGATTTGCGCAAAGCCTCACTCTCCGAGCCCAGAACGATGCCAAATCCAGCTGTCGTGGCCTTTTGCTCAATGGGGTCTCGACATGGTGGGAAAATTACACAAAGCTTCGCCGGGAGGATATGAGTATATGCTCGTTCGTTGTCGACAAATTTACTAAGTGGATAGAAGCAAAGCCGATAAATTCACCGGACGGCGCATCGGCGATCAAGTTCGTGAAAAGCATCGTCTTTCGATTTGGAGTCCCTCACGACATTATCACAGACAACGGCAGCATTTACGTCAAGGAGTTCAAGGCATATTGCGCGAAGTGGGCATCAAATTGAGTTTGCGTCGCACATCCACAGACCAACGGTCAAGTCGAAAAAGCCAATGGCATCATCTGCAATGGTATCAAGAAACGCCTGTTAGGACCATTGGAAAAAGCTCGCATACCTGGCCAGAGGAGCTGCCAAGCGTGTTGTGGAGTATTCGAACAACACCAAATACGGCGACACGGGAGACGCCGTTCTTTCTGGTCCATGGAGCCGAGGCAGTCCTGCCGATAGAAATAGAGCATGATTCTCCAAGAGTTACAGAATATGATGAAGAAACTTCGAGAAAAGCCTTGGAGGATGATGTCGACGCACTTGATGAAGCTCGAGACGAAGTCCTGTCACGAGTCGCCAAATATCAACAGGACCTCAAAAACTACCACAGTCGATGATTGCGACCAAGATCCTTCCAAGTTGGTGACTTGGTTTTGCGACTTAATCAAAAAAGTCATGAAAAACTCGAGTCACCATGGCTTACATTGTCACGAAGTAATCGAAGGAGGAGCATACGGAATGAAGGACAAGAAGACGGGGATTGCTGAGCCAAATCCTTGGGCGTGGCGCAACTCAGGCGTTTTACGCCTAGATGCCGAAATATAGTCTCCTCTATAACATACAATGTACAAGAAGCGCCCGCGAGTAGACGCACTCTTTTCCTTTTTCAGGACACCGAGTGGGGCCGGGAAAGGCTTTTAATGAGGCGGGATCGCGGTGCTTCAATATAATAAAGATAGTGGAATTATATATCTTTCTCGACAGGCTCGGGGGCTTCCTCCTAGACGATACAATATATATATATACACAGAGTCGACAAAATACAACTCGCAAAAATACCTCGCCTTGGTATAAAGTACCTCGCCAAAATAAAAATATCGACAAATAGCGGTCAACATAAAGCTCGGGGCTCATACCCACAAAGATAGTTCAGTATTTATTTTGCCTTGGGATAACCTCGCATTATAAAACAAAAATACAGCCAACAAAACGCCCGGGGGCTTGGCGATGAAAACAAAAAACATAGTGACTTTACAGCACGAAAATACATACACAAAATACAATTCTTGGAACAACTTGACTTCAGGGATTTCCCAGTATGTTGTCTATTGTCAAGCGCTCATTATTTATAGCGCGAGTGCTATGCTCAACATAGCTGCCCTTCACGAAGAATTTAGAATCCATCCAGAAGTTCATCCATCATATCTTCGGCAACAGGAGTCACAACGTCGTTATATTTACTGAAGTTCTTCCTCCTCTTCGCCATCTGTTACCTGCCAAAACCCACCGGCGGGCAATGGTTAAGCAACACGAAGAGCCGGGAGGCTCCCAAGGCCGCTTAGTGGACCCTGGCACCTCGCGTCGTCCCGCAAGTCTTCAAGCCACGTCCTGGCGGTTGCTAGGGCGTGCCACCTGACCTAGACCGATCGGGAAGGTGTTAGAGTGCTCCGATTGTTCATCGCATGGTAGACACGTAAACATTAAATACGAGCCCTATCGGCTCTCGGGTTGCCCTGTGGATCGGCTCAAGCCGATCGCCCCATGGTTCACGTTGGATTTGCAATGACATGGGGATCCTGCTGGTCAAAACAAAGCTAAACCGATCTACGACAGTTTAGGGTTTTCACCGCATAACAGGAACGTCCTACGTGTGATCGGGCCTAGCAGATACGAAAGATGATGCAAACTACCCCTACGAGAGGCCTAAAAACCAACATAACGTTGATTCCCGGAACATCCCTTGTAGGGACGGTAAACAACACCTAGCGCTACGGATCGTCAGAGCCCCACATAAGGCCTAACTATGCGAGATATTAAACTAATCCCTGCGGAGCAACAACTACAACGGATCGGATCTACTAAGTAACGAACAAGCAAGATGCTGCCCTTACACCCATATAGGTGTAAGGGCAGCTAAATGTCGAGGGACGGCATTGCCACGCATGTATGCACGAGCACCAATGCAAGCCCCTAAACACCTAAGGATAAATAGTGCTGCTCGCCATCAACAACGCTTCAGCACGAGCAGCACAAGGTAGACGAATAGCGTGTACTGCCTAGATCGCGAGATGCGATCTAGGCAGCATGATTACCGGAAGAAACCCTCGAAGAAAGGGGTGGCGATGCGCCTGGTTTGTGTTTGTTGTGAACATGATTGTCCTTCTTTTCCGATAACCCTAGATACATATTTATAGTCCAAGGACTTTCTAATTGAGCGTGCACCTAAACGTGCACGGGCCGGACTCTATCTGTTAATTCTACACACGATACGATCTACTAATATTACGGATACACGGGCAATTTAGCCCAAACTCTTAGCGCAAGGCCGATTCAAAGATGCTCCACGTGTAGTCTTCAAAGCCCATCTTCACTTACGGCCCATCTCTTGATTTGGCCAAAATCGGGTGATAACACATGCCCCCTGGTTTTGATAATGATAATTGCAAAACCATATGTCTTCAGAAAGGTCATGTCGTGGCGAAGCGAACCGTCGCAGTATTCTCTCATCATGACGACTTGCCTTCCCAATTTCTCTGCACGATTTGACAGTTTTGGCCCCATGTCCTCGGAAACTTAAGCATTAAATCGCTATATCCCCTTTTATTTAGCCACTTCTTGCAGTTCACTTCTTCATCCCCCTCGTACTAGCACTTCCAAAAACCCTCCTCAGCTATCATGTCTTCCTCCTCTTCTTCTCCCTCATCGGGTCTTTCCACCCAATCCTCCCCCTCCCGCGAGCCGACGCCGGAGTGGGACCCGCGGAGGCCCACGCGGCCAACATCCGCCGCGCCATAGCCGACGGGGACGAGTCGAGCCACGACTCCCTCGTCGGTCCGAAGATGACCGGTCCTTAACGGACGGGGAGGCGACCTTCGCTTCTCGCCATTGGGGAATCGGAGGAGGAAGCGACGACGACGGCTTCTCCTGGATGGTTCTCCTCCGAGGAGGTGGGGAGAGGAAGAGGAGGAGGACGCCGCCCCTCCTCGACGCCGCCGGCCAGCGTCTGCCCTTGGCCGGCAACATGGCGACCGACAGCGACGATGCGACGCCGACGAAGAAGACGAGGACAATGAAGGTCCCGCCGGAGGTCGCTACAGCAGCGACGAAGAGCCGGCCGGGAGCAGCACCGACAGCGGCGACGGCGACGATGAGGGCAGCAGCGGCCCTTAGATAGGATAGAGCTAGGAGTAATAGATGAGGGCAATGTATCCCCCGCAGTTCCTTTTGAGAGCAATCGGCTCCTTCTATGTAGAAACCTGATTATCAATGAAGGAATTTCCCCAATTTGATTTGTCGATTTCTTCCATATTGATCTAGCCGATTCTCCCCTACCCTGATTTTGCCGATTGTCACCTTGGTCGATGTTCAATGAGCTGATGGCAATGCATCAGCTCTTATAATAAATTGCAAGACCGATCAATCTAATCACCTCCTCAGATGGTAACTTGCAATCCTTGAAATTCAGATCAAAACTCCCAATCGAACACGTCCATCCCACAGCTTTGAGACCCTCAGATCTTTGGATTCCAAAATCATCCGATCGTGATGTTGGTCCTGACGGCAAAACTCTGGGTTAATGCTCCCGGAAAGCTTCTTAGCCCGTTCTTGACAACCTTGATGTTGAAGGCGATACTCTTGTAAACAGGTGCTATTTGCTCACAGCTTCCCCTGTGATGTTCTGTTCATATGCAGCAACACACTGGTCTGGAGCCTAATCAATGATGACGGCTCCCTCTTCAATCTCCTCCCATCAACCTGATGGTCTTCTTCTGCGAGAGTTCGCCACCTTTCATGGTCACGATGCAGAGACAGCCGATTTCAATACCATCGGCTCTTCAGAACGAAGAATCTTCAGGGCCAGCTGCCCCCCCGAGCCTCAGTCAAGGCGAGAACAGAAGTGGACCAGCCAAATGGGCCATCACCGGCTTCCCAACCGTAGTGCAGCGTCAGCCGATTCTAACCAAATCGGCTTTCAAAAGCAGAGAACCTTCAAAGTGAGCTGCCCCCGAGCTTCTTCAGTTCAATGATGCAGCCTCTGGTGAGAATGCAGTTCAGTCCAATTGGACGATCGTCGGTTGTTCTCATGATCCTAGCCTGATCTGCACGTTCATGCTGTTCTTGTTGTTGGCCAGGGCTGCGATCCTCAAACTTGCCGGCAAATATCAACCTTAAATGAGAAAAAGGGCCGTCTTGGACGCCCAAGCTTCTGTGCTGCCGAGCTTGAAGTCTTGCAAAAGGAGTTGGAAGTCCTTGAAGAGGGGCCTGAGTCACCAAGCAATCCCAATGAGGGTTCCTCCAGTAGAGTCTCGCCACGTAACTTGATGACTGCTCCATTAGGCTTCGCTTGTAAAGTTGTATCCCTTGAGTCGATGGCCGTGCATCGGCTTTGAATTCTTAAGTCGATGTCTACGCATCGTGTCAAAAATTTCTATATTTTCGTTTTTTTTTGCCTACTTGAGCTGTTCTGCTGGGCATTTGACATCCACTCCAAGCTTTGTATCCTCGTGTTTTGTCCATCTATGTGCCCCCGAGCCGATTCTGTCAAGTACTTGATGGTATCGGCTCTTCGGGCATCTGTCGGATCAATGCTGAACATAGACAAAACGTGTGTCGAGGATAATTTTGGCCGATTGCGGGAATCGGCCTCCCTTTTTCATTGCGATTCTTGACGATGGTTTGCAACTTCTCGGATTTCCACTTGTAGCTACGCATGTTGGAGATAGGATCCTTTGCTTTTCATTTTTTGAGGGCCGATCTCGAGGATCGGCCTTGCCACGTACGTCCAATGTCTTGGACCTGCTACTCCGTCCGGATCACGGATATCATGTTCGTATCAGCCGATGCCTGCGCCCGGCATCAGCCGATACGTGCATCGGCTTTCGTGTTTAGGGCGCCATACTTTCTTTGGCGGGCGCGCCTTTGTCTCCATTGTTTGCTGAATCTTCGGCGGCCAGATCGGGCCGTGCTTTTCAACGTGTGCAGTGCGTGCCTCGGCTTCTTCCGAGTTTCGCGGCCGCTGCCCCGCTTCGAGAGAATGGTGGTCCATCGGGGCACCACCTTGGTCGGTGATACCTATCTTCTTCTCCATCGACTCCTCAAAGTCTTCTTCTTGAGATGACTCAGCTTGCTGTTATGAGGTGGGAGAGGCCCTGGGCGCTCGAACACGAGACTTCATTTGTCTTCCTCCTTTGCTGCTTGCATTGGGCGTTCTCGATTGTTGGCAATCGGCTCATTCTGAGTCCCAGCAATGTTTGAAGAAAGGGCAGTCCCAGTGCTTATCCACGTCATCTTGCTCCCTTGACCTCCCTCTACGTGAAGCTCGTACCGTCGTTGCTTCTATCATGCGACGATACCTCCCTGCATCGGCCGACGATATCTTTCGTCGTCTTCGTCGTGGCGTCGACGCCGGTCGTCTTGCTCTCGTATTTGTTGAGGAGATGCACGGATAGTGGGCGGATACCGTATGCTCTCCACCTCCTCCTCGGTTAGGTATCGTCTGTCATCATCCTGGGGCCGGTCGCGTGGAACGGCCTCCTCTTTATCTTTGCCACGAGAATGGCTGCTCTCTGGTTTATCTTTGCCACGGGAGTGGCTGCTCTCTCTTTATCTTTGCCATGGCGGCCCACAAGCCCAGCCACATTGACATCGAAAGAGAACCCTGGCTCCCTTATGGAGTGGCTTAGATCCACCATGTTGCGTCAGGAACGGACGCATGTCTACCTTCATGGCAAACTGTCCAAAAGTTAATCGGCCTGATTCTATCGCCATCTGAATTTGTGCGCGCGGTACTGCGATCGTTGGTGGCGTGCGTGAACGTATGATGCCATTTGCGGTATGGCCTTTTGTTCATCTCTTGTGCGTAGGGATCTTGTGGCCTTCGGGTAGCTTCAGCTGTTTCTCTTTCGTAGCAGATCGAAGATCTGTTCAGCTTTGCTCACGTCGAAGCCAAACCCTCTTGGAGGCCCTGGTGGGTTCACCCATTTGCGGGACACGTGCGCGTCCGAGTCCACTCGGCTCTGCGACTTCGATCTCCCAGAATCTTCATCCTCATCGGCATTGACCAGGCTTATCGCGCGCTTGAATTTGTCTTGGTACAGATTGGATAGCGCTGTTCATATAAGGTCGGTCTCTGGACCATGTGCGCCCCGAGTTGTACTCTACTTGGGCCGGATCCTTGAACGGCGCTGCAAGGCCTGCCACGGCCGGTTCGGCGCTTCTTTCTCGGTTAAGTGGACCGAATAACATCGGTTCTTGACATTAAACGCTGAATGTATTCGACACTGTCTCTCCTCGCTTTTGCCGAACTTGTGCTAGTTCGGCAATGCCAGCTTCAGTAGCTTCTGAATGATATTGTGTGTGAAACTGTTCCTCTAGCTGCTTCCATGATCGCACTGAGTTTGGCTGCTGTACCATCCAAAAGCTGGACCGGTGAGGGATTGCAAAAAGAACCTCACCCGCAGTTGATCCGATGCGAAACCATGCCCGCTGGGCCAAATATCGGCTCACGTGCTCGATTGAGCTAGACCCTTCTGACCGAACTTGGTGAAGTCCGGAAGCCGGTACTTAGGTGGTAGTGGGATCAGGTCAAACTCATTGGGTACGGCTTGGAATAGCTGATTATCTTCTTCTTCGGCGGGATGCCGAACTGATCTCTCAGGACTGCATTGATCTGATCCGCGGTGGAGGACGTAGCAACTGAGCTGTCATGAATTGGTGCGGTGGCATACTTGGTTAACCATGCCTGTTCCTCAGCATCTGCTCCCAAACTCCCCGCCGCTGCAGCCGTCCCTCCTGCCGGAACAATTGCGCCTGCTCCGGCAATCCCTCTGTCGGAGCCTGGATCGCTCGTCCAGTTGTTGCAGTCCGGCACAAACATGCACATGTATCCGTGCGGGATCTCCTTGGGCGGCTCCCATAAGAACTGATAGTCGCCCGGATCACCTCCAACCTTGTAGACAACGTATGCCGGCGAACCTTGTTACTGTGGAGCTGCCATCGCGTACGGAAATGGTGGCCTGGTGTGGAGTTGCACCTCTCCCTGGTGAGTCCCTAGAGCAGGTCCTGAAGGGGAGTACTGGTGCCTCATGATCTCTTGCACCACAGGAGCGCAACGCGCTCCAACGTATTCAGGCTCTCAGAATGCCGATGCAGCGAATGGGCCACCACGTAGTTGATCTCCTGTCGCAGGGCTGCGGGTACGTTCCTACGGAAGGGAGGCAGATCCAACCCGTCGAGGACGCCTTGTGGTGTGAATCCTTTGAACCTGATGCCGTGCGAATGGGTCTTCTCAAAGGAGCCGATGAGTTCGGCATCAACGATGGCCTTCAGCTCATCGTACTTCTTCTTGTGTTCAGCAGGGAGATCCTCGTATGTGATCTGTTCCTCTGCCATCTCGGGTGTCGGTGTTGACGTGGATGTTGCAGAAGATTGTCCCACCGGGCGTGCCAGAATGTGTTACCTGACAAAACCCACCGGCGGGCAATGGTTAAGCAACACGAAGAGCCGGGAGGCTCCCAAGGCCGCTTAGTGGACCCTGGCACCTCGCGTCGTCCCGCAAGTCTTCCAGCCACGTCCTGGCGGTTGCTGGGCGTGCCACCTGACCTAGACCCGATCAGGAAGGTGTTAGAGTGCTTCGATTGTTCTGCATGGTAGACACGTAAACATTAAATACGAGCCCTATCGGCTCTCGGGTTGCCCTGTGGATCGGCTCAAGAGCCGATCGCCCCATGGTTCACGTTGGATTTGCAATGACATGGGGATCCTGCTTCAAAACAAAGCTAAACCGATCTACGACAGTTTAGGGTTTTCACCGCATAACAGGAACGTCCTACGTGTGATCGGGCCTAGCAGATACGAAAGATGATGCAAACTACCCCTACGAGAGGCCTAAAAACCAACATAACGTTGATTCCCGGAACATCCCTTGTAGGGACGGTAAACAACACCTAGCGCGCTAACGGATCGTCCAGAGCCAGCATAAGTCCTAACTATGCGGATATTAAACTAATCCTGCGGAGCAAGGAACAACTACAACAGATCGGATCTACTAAGTAACGAACAAGCAAGATGCTGCCCTTACACCCATATAGGTGTAAGGGCAGCTAAATGTCGAGGGACGGCATTGCCACGCATGTATGCACGAGAAAGCACCAATGCAAGCCCCTAAACACCTAAGGATAAATAGTGCTGCTCGCCATCAACAACGCTTCAGCACGAGCAGCACAAGGTAGACGAATAAACGTGTACTGCCTAGATCGCGAGATGCGATCTAGGCAGCATGATGCTTACCGGAAGAAACCCTCGAAGAAAGGGGTGGCGATGCGCCTGGTTTGTGTTTGTTGTGAACGTGATTGTCCTTCTTTTCGATAACCCTAGATACATATTTATAGTCCAAGGGACTTTCTAATTGAGCGTGCACCTAAACGTGCACGGGCCAGACTCTATCTGTTAATTCTACACACGATACGATCTACTATATTACAGATACACGGGCAATTTAGCCCAAACTCTTAGCGCAAGGCCGCTTCAAAGATGCTCCACGTGTAGTCTTCAAAGCCCATCTTCACTTACGGCCCATCTCTTGATTTGGCCAAAATCGGGTGATAACACCATCTTAACCAAACATCAATCTGCCCCACGTCTAACTTCGGGTAGCAGATTTTTATCATGATCATAGCAAATCTTGCGCCAGCAGCCAATTGGGCCCGCACAAAGCCATGGATTCGAGGAGCATCACGAAATTTATCCATTAAAGCAGGAAGAGTCTCTGGCATCTTGTTGCGAGGAAACATAGTGCCATAAACCAGAGACAGAGTCCTTGTACAGAAGTCGAGATAATCGCGAACCTGGAGTGCGCGATCCTGAAATCTGACAATTTGGCGAGTTCGTTCAGGTGTACCCCAAAAATTTGAACCATGATCATGGGCAAGCCGAAGAAGTACATTGGATCGAGCTTCGACACGCTCATCTTCAGTAGTAGCATCCAAAAAAGAACCTATTTTGCCAAAACAGAATCAGTGAGCAACGAGGAGACAAGCAAAAAGGAAAAGAAAAAAACGACAATGATAATGAGGCACACCTGCCATATCCAAGCTAGCATCTGTCAGCAGTTGAAGCATAAAATTTTCGCGGGATGTAGCTGATGGGATTCGTAGCATAGAAAACAAAAAAATTCCTACCGCAAGAACGAAAACCAAGCCAAGATCTAATCTAGTAGACGGTAGCAACGAGGAGATGATGAGACTAACCCTCGAAGATTCGCAAAGCTTAACGAGATTAGATCTCGGGGTGGATGTAGACGATCACTTGCCGCTTGCAAGCGCGTAGAAGATCTTGATCTTGACGGTGCCACAATCGGGCAGCACCTCCGTACTCGGTCACACGTTCGGTGTTGATGAAGACGATGTCCTTCTCCCGTTCCAGCGGGCAGCGGAAGTAGTAGATCCTCCTCGGAATCCCGGCAGCACGACGGCGTGGTGATGGTGGTGGTAGAGATCTCCGGCGGAGCCGCCGCAAGCGGCTGCGGGAGAAGAAGGAGGAGGAATAGCTAGGGTTTGGGCGCGGGTGGTGCTGCGACTTGGGGAGCTAGGGCTGCGACTTGTGGTGCCCTTGGGGTGCCCCTTGGCCTCTTTAAATAGGTGGCCAAGCCCCTTGGGTCGTCCAAAAACCTGCCCCCAAGTTTGACTGAGTTCCGATAGGTTTCCGGTTCCGAAAACCTAGTCCTACTCGGACTCTTTTGCCAATTCCGAAATTGCATTAAGGAAAGACTCCTTTTCCCTTAAGGCAACGTGGTTGCACCTATTATGGAACCCTCCGGACTTCCTTAGACATCCCGGGTCGTCTCGGACACTTCCGGAACCTTCCATAATATTCCGGACTATTCCGGTCCTTCCAGAACCTTCTAGAAGCTCCGGTCAAAACACCGGACTTTTTCCAAACCCGGAAAATGACTTCCCATATATGAATCTTATTCTTCGGACCATTCCGAACCTCCTCGTGATGTCTCGGATCCTATCCGAGACTCCGAACAACATTCGAGCTCCATTCCATATTCCATATCTACTTAAAACGACATCAAACCTTAAGTGTGTCACCCTACGGTTGTGAACTATGCGGACATGGCTGAGACTTCTCTCCGACCAATAACCAATAGCGGAATCTGGAGATCCATAATGGCTCCCACATATTCAACGATGACTTAGTGATCGAATGAACCATTTACATACGATACCGATTCCCTTTGTCTCACGATATATTACTTGTCCGAGGTTTGATCATCGGTATCACGATACCTTGTTCAACCTCGTCTCTGACAAGTACTCTTTACTCGTACCGTGGTATGTGGTCTCTTATGAACCATTCATATGCTTGCAAGCTAATTAGACGACATTCCACCGAGAGGGCCAGTATATCTATCCGTCATCGGGATGGACAAATCCCACTGTTGATCCATATGCCTCAAGCTTATACTTTCAGGATACCTAATCCCACCTTTATAACCACCCATTTACGCGGTGGCGTTTGATGTAATCAAAGTACCCTTCAGGCATAACTGATTTATATGATCTCATGGTCGAAAGGACTTGGTAACTATGTATCGAAAGCTTATAGCAAATGAACTTAATGACGTGATCTTATGCTACGCTTAATTGGGTGTGTCCATTACATCATTCACATAATGATATAACCTTGTCATTAATAACATCCAATGTTCATGATCACGAAACGATGATCATCTATTAATCAACAAGCTAGTTATACAAGAGGCTTTACTAGGGACTTCTTGTTGTTTACATAACACACATGTATCAATGTTTCGGTCAATACAATTATAGCATGGTATATAAACATTTATCATAAACACAAAGATATATAATAACCAATTTATTATTGCCTCTTGGGCATATCTCCAACAGTCTCCCACTTGCACTAGAGTCAATAATCTAGATTACATTGTAAGGTACCTAACACCCATGGCATTATGGTGTTGGTCATGCTTTGCCCTAGGGAGAGCTTTAGTCAACGGATCTGCTACATTCAGATCAGTGTGTACTTTGCAAATCTTTACTTCTCCATCTTCGATGTACTCGCGAATCGAATAAAACGCAGCTTGATATGCTTCAGCTTCTTGTGTGACCTTGGTTCTTGTGCATTGGCGATGGCACCCATGTTGTCACAGTAAATGACTAGTGGGTCCAATGCACTAGGAACCACACAGCTCAACAATGAACCTCTTCATCCATACCGCTTCTGATGAAGCCTCTGAAGCCTTATGTATTCCGATTCTGTTGAAGACTTCGCCACCGTGCACTGCTTGGAGCTGCGCCCAGCTTACTGCAGCACCATTCAATATAAACACGTACCCAGAGACTTAGAGTCATCGGGATCGGTGTTCCAACTTGCATCGGTGTAACTTGTTACAACGAGCTCTTGGTCACCGCCATAACAAAAAACATATCCTTAGTTCTTTTCAAGTACTTCAGGATATTCTTGACCGCTGTCCAGTGTTCCATTCCTGGATCACTTTGATATCTGCTAGTCAAACTAACAACATGTGCTATATCCGGTCTAGTACACGGCATGGCATACATGATAGAGCCTACTGAGGCATAGGGGATCGATTCATCCTCTCTCTTTCTTCTGCTGCTGGACCTTGAGTCTTGCTCAAGACCTTACCTGGCAACATCGGTAAGAATCCTTTCTTACTTTCATCCATTCTAAACTTCTTTAGAATCTTGTCCAGGTATGTACTCTGTGAAAGCCCTATTAGGCGTCTTGATCTATCTCGATAAATC
This sequence comes from Lolium multiflorum, assembly GCA_030979885.1. Classification (NCBI taxonomy): domain Eukaryota; kingdom Viridiplantae; phylum Streptophyta; class Magnoliopsida; order Poales; family Poaceae; genus Lolium; species Lolium multiflorum. The sequence continues at coordinate 46,845,239 of CM061753.1, read as the reverse complement.
TTGATGCCTAAAATGTACGCTGCTTCACCAAGGTCCTTCATTGAAAAACACTTATTCAAATAACCTTTTACCTTGCTTAATAGTTCTATATCATTCCCAATCAATAATATGTCATCTACATATAATATCGGGAATGCTACAGAGCTCCCACTCACTTTCTTGTAAATACAGGCCTCTCCATGGCACTGTATAAACCCGAAGTCTTTGATCACCTTATCAAAGCGTCGGTTCCAACTCCTGGATGCTTGCTTCGGTCCATAAATGGAACGCTGAAGCATACCATGTCAGCATTTTTAGGATCGACAAAACCTTTGGGTTGTACCATATACAACTCTTCCTCAATGTCACCATTAAGGAACGCCGTTTTGACATCCATCTGCAAATCTCATAATCGAAAAATGCAGCTATTGCTAACAAAATCCTCACAGACTTTAGCTTCGCTACAGGTGAGAAAGTCTCATCGTAGTCAACACCTTGAATTTGTCGGAAACCCTTTGCGACAAGTCGAGCTTTATAGACAGTAACATTACCATCAGCATCTGTTTTTCTCTTGAAGATCCATTTATTCTCAACAGCCTTGCGGCTATCAGGTAGATCTACCAAAGTCCATACTTTGTTATCATACATGGATCCCATTTCGGATTTCATGGCTTCTTGCCATTTGTTGGAATCTGGGCTCATCATCGCTTCTTCATACGTTGCAGGGTCCTCATCATTGTTGTCCACAATCATGAGATTTAGACAAGGATCATACCAATCAGGAGTGGTACGTTCTCTTGTCGACACCGAGGTTCAGTAGCTACCTCGCTCGAAGTTTCATGATCATTATCATTAGCTTCCTCTGTTGCCGTGTGGGCGGCACGGGAACATCTTCCGGTACTGCGCTACTCTGATCAACAAGAAGGTTCAGTAACCTCGTCGAGTTCTACTTTTCTTCCAGTCACTTCTTTAGTGAGAAATTCTTTCTCAAGAAAGGTTCCGTTCTTAGCAACAAATATTTTGCCTTCGGATCTGTGATAGAAAGTATACCCTATAGTTTCCTTAGGGTATCCTATGAAGACGCATTTCTCGCTTTGGGTTCTAGCTTGTCCGGTTGTAACTTTTTTACATAGGCTTCGCAACCCCAAGGAACGACAGCTTAGGTTTCTTATTAAACCATAATTCATACGGTGTCGTTGCAACGGATTTAGATGGTGCCCTATTTAAAGTGAATGCGTTGTCTCTAATGCATAACCCCAAAATGATAACGGCAAATCGGTAAGAGACATCATAGAACGAACCATATCTAAGAGAGTTCGATTACGACGTTCGGACACACCATTGCGTTGTGGTGTTCCCGGCGGTGTCAATTGTGAAAGTATTCCGCATTTCTTTAAATGCATGCCAAACTCATAACTCAGATATTCGCCTCTGCGATCAGCAGAAACTTGATCTTCTTGTTACGTTGATTTTCTACTTCACTTTGGAATTCCTTGAACTTCTGGAAAGTCTCGGATTTATGTTTCATGAAATAGATATACCCATATCTACTCAGATCATCTGTGAAGGTTAGAACATAACGATAACCACCGCGCGAGGCTACACTCATTGGTCCGCACACATCCGTATGTATGATTTCCAATAAGTCGGTAGCTCGCTCCACAATACCAGAAAATGGAGTCTTAGTCATTTTTCCCATTAGACATGCTTAGCATCTGTCAAGTGACTGAAAGTCAAGTGACTCAAGTAGTCCATCTGCATGGAGTTTCTTCATGCGTTTCACTCCAATATGACCAAGACGACAGTGCCACATATAAGTAGAATTATCATTCAATTTAATTCGTTTAGCATCAATGTTATGAACATGTGTATCGCTACTATCGAGATTTAATAGAAATAAACCATTCTTCTCAGGTGCATGACCATAAAAGATATTATTCATAAAAATAGAACAACCATTATTCTCAGACTTGAATGAATAACCGTCTTGCATTAAACACGATCCAGATATAATGTTCATGCTCAACGCAGGCACCAAATAACAATTATTAAGGTCTAAAACTAATCCCGATGGTAGATGTAGAGGGAGCGTGCCGACAGCGATCACATCGACCTTGGATCCATTTCCAACGCGCATCGTCACTTCATCCCTCGCTAGGCCGTTTATTCCGTAGTTCCTGTTTCGAGTTACAAATGTGAGCAACCGAACCAGTATCAAATACCCAGGCACTAGTACGAGAACCAGTGAGATAAACATCTATAACATGTATATCAGATATACCTTTCTTCTTCTTGACAAGGCCGCTCTTCAGATCAGCCAGATACTTGGAGCAATTCCGCTTCCAGTGCCCCTTCCCATTGCAGTAATAGCAGTCAGTATCAGGTTTAGGGCCACCCTTAGGCTTCTCAGGATGAGCGGCAGCTTTCTTGCCACCCTTCTTGAGGTCCTTCTTAGGTTTGCCCTGTTTCTTGAACTTGGTGGTCTTATTGACCATCAACACTTGGTGCTCTTTCTGTATCTCAACCTCAGCATGGAGAAGAGTTCAGGTAACTCCTTGTTCATGTTCTGCATATTGTAGTTCATCACGAAGTTCTTGTAACTTGGTGGCAGTGATTGGAGAACACGATGAATACCCAGCTGGTTAGGGATCACAATCCCCAAGTCACTGAGCTTCCTCGCATGTCCGGACATAGCGAACATGTGCTCACTAACGGAGCTGCCCTCTTCCATCATGCAGCCAAAGAACTGCTTCGAGGCCTCATAGCTCCACGGCCGCATGAGTTTCAAAGATAACTTTGAGCTCACGCATCATATCACAAGGGTCGTGGTGCTCAAAACGCTTTTGGAGCTCTGCCTCTAGGCTGCATAGGATGGCACACTGAACTTGAGAGTACACTTTAGCCCGAGCTTCGAAAACATTTTTTCTTCCTCGGATACTACAGGAGGTGGTGTAGGACCTAGCGGTGCATCAAGCACATATTGCAGATTTCCGCCATTGAGGAAGATCCTCACATGACGGAACCAGTCAGTGAAGTTGCTACCATTGCTTTTAAGCTTTTCTTTCTCTAGGAACTGGTTAAAATTGATTGATGGGGACGCCATGATCTACAACAATTATTTGCAATAGTTTAGACTAGGTTTATGAAAAATTGAGTTCAAATTTTAATTTAACAAAATTAAAAACTAGGTGAACTCCCACTCAAAACAATATCCCTCGCATTGTCTTAGTGATCACACGAACCAAATCCACCACACCAAGCCCGATCATCACGAACAAGATGTAATTTCAATGGCGAACACCCCAAGTGTTCATCATATCAATCATATGACTCATGCTCTACCTTTCGGTATCCCGTGTTCCGAGACCATGTCTGTACATGCTAGGCTCGTCAAGGCAACCTTAGTACCCGCGTGTACAAAACTGGCTTGTACCCGTTGTATGCACATGTAGAATCTATCACACCCGATCATCACGAGATGCTTCGAAACGACAAGTCTTAGCAACGGTGCATACTAAGGATGAACACTTTATTATCTTGATATTTAGTGAGAGGGATCATCTTATAATGCTACCGTCGCGATCTAAGCAATATAAGATGCATAAAAGGATTAACATCACATGCAATTCATATGTGATATGATATGGCCCTTTTGTCTTTGCGCCTTTGATCTTCATCTCCAAAGCACGGACATGATCCTCCATCATCAAAGAGCATGATCTCCATCATCGTCGGCGTAGCACCAAGGTCAATGGCGCCGTCTTCATGATTGTCCTCCATGTAGCAACTATTACAACTACTTTGAAATACTACTCAACATGAAATTTAAAGACAACCATAAGGCTCCTGCCGGTTGCCACAATACAATAATGATCATCTCATACATATACATCATCACATTATGGCCATATCACATCACCAAACCCTGCAAAAACAAGTTAGACGCCTCTAATTGGTTTGCATATTTTACGTGGTTTAGGGTTTTCGCATAAGATCAAATCTACCTACGAACATGAACCACAACGGTGATACTAATGTTGTCAATAGAAAGAGTAAATTGGATCTTCACTATAGTGGGAGAGACAGACACCCGCAAAGCCACTTATGCAATACAAGTTGCATGTCGAACGTGGGGCAAGTCTCATGAACGTGGTCATGTAAAGTTAGCCCGAGCCGCTTCATCCCACTATGCCGCAAGATGCAAAGTACACGAACTAAAGACAACAAAAGCATCAACGCCCACAAAACAATTGTGTTCTACTCGTGCAACCAATCTATGCATAGACACGGCTCTGATACCACTGATGGGATTCGTAGCATAGAAAACAAAAAATTTCCTACCGCAAGAACGAAAACCAAGCCAAGATCTAATCTAGTAGACGGTAGCAACGAGGAGATGATGAGACTAACCCTCGAAGATTCGCAAAGCTTAACGAGATTAGATCTCGGGGTGGATGTAGACGATCACTTGCCGCTTGCAAAGCGCGTAGAAGATCTTGATCTTGACGGTGCCACAATCGGGCAGCACCTCCGTACTCGGTCACACGTTCGGTGTTGATGAAGACGATGTCCTTCTCCCCGTTCCAGCGGGCAGCGGAAGTAGTAGATCCTCCTCGGAATCCCGGCAGCACGACGGCGTGGTGACGGTGGTGGTGGAGATCTCCGGCAGGGCTTCGCCGCAAGCGCTGCGGGAGAAGAAGGAGGAGGGAATAGCTAGGGTTTGGGCGCAGGGTGGTGCTGCGACTTGGGGAGCTAGGGCTGCGACTTGTGGTGCCCTTGGGGTGCCCCTTGGCCTCTTTAAATAGGTGGCCAAGCCCCTTGGGTCGTCCAAAAACCTGCCCCCAAGTTTGACTGAGTTCCGATAGGTTTCCGGTTCCGAAAACCTAGTCCTACTCGGACTCTTTTGCCAATTCCGAAATTGCATTAAGGAAAGACTCCTTTTCCCTTAAGGCAACGTGGTTGCACCTATTATGGAACCCTCCGGACTTCCTTAGACATCCCGGGTCGTCCCGGACACTTCCGGAACCTTCCATAATATTCCGGACTATTCCGGTCCTTCCAGAACCTTCTAGAAGCTCCGGTCAAAACACCGGACTTTTTCCAAACCCCGGAAAATGACTTCCCATATATGAATCTTATTCTTCGGACCATTCGAACCTCCTCGTGATGTCTCGGATCCTATCCGAGACTCCGAACAACATTCGAGCTCCATTCCATATTCCATATCTACTTAAACCGACATCAAACCTTAAGTGTGTCACCCTACGGTTCGCGAACTATGCCGACATGGTTGAGACTTCTCTCCGACCAATAACCAATAGCGGGATACGGAGATCCATAATAGCTCCCACATATTCAACGATGACTTAGTGATCGAATGAACCATTTACATACGATACCGATTCCCTTTGTCTCACGATATATTACTTGTCCGAGGTTTGATCATCGGTATCACGATACCTTGTTCAACCTCGTCTCCTGATAAGTACTCTTTACTCGTACCGTGGTATGTGGTCTCTTATGAACCATTCATATGCTTGCAAGCTAATTAGACGACATTCCACCGAGAGGGCCCAGAGTATATCTATCCGTCATCGGGATGGACAAATCCCACTGTTGATCCATATGCCTCAAGCTTATACTTTCCGGATACCTAATCCCACCTTTATAACCACCCATTTACGCGAGTGGCGTTTGATGTAATCAAAGTACCCTTCCGGCATAACTGATTTATATGATCTCATGGTCGAAAGGACTTGGTAACTATGTATCGAAAGCTTATAGCAAATGAACTTAATGACGTGATCTTATGCTATGCTTAATTGGGTGTGTCCATTACATCATTCACATAATGATATAACCTTGTCATTAATAACATCCAATGTTCATGATCACGAAACGATGATCATCTATTAATCAACAAGCTAGTTATACAAGAGGCTTTACTAGGGACTTCTTGTTGTTTACATAACACACATGTATCAATGTTTCGGTCAATACAATTATAGCATGGTATATAAACATTTATCATAAACACAAAGATATATAATAACCAATTTATTATTGCCTCTTGGGCATATCTCCAACGTCTCCCACTTGCTTCAGCAATGGCGGCGTCCTTTTCATTATGGCATCTTGAGCTTGTTGAAGCGCAACTTTTTCCCTCTCAGAAGATTTTCGAGATTGTTCCATGAGCATAAGTGATTGCTTCTTCGTGGATTGGAGCTGTTGTCGAAGTTCTTCCAAATCTTCTGCCGAATTCTTACTCGAAGAATTTTCAACAAACTCAACAGAGACAGGGGTTTTCTTCGAATGAGACGAAGGAAAAACCTCGGAAGGACCAGGAGTTGTCGTATAGTTGTCAAAAATTAACTGAAAACAGAAATTTCGACATCAATCATCGAGCAAAGACAGATTTCCATTCATTTTCATAATATATACATATCTATTTCAAAAGGAGGTCCTCTAGAGAATTACAGAAGCAGTCATCGCCAAGAACACTACGGCGACAAAAAAGGGGAGATAAAACTAAAAAGAAAAAAGCAAAGTGGTCTACTTGACCTCCGGTTTTGAAGAACTCGGAGCGGTTGTTGGCTTATATCCAAGAGTGGCGAGGATCTTCTTCGAATTGGGCTTTGCCGCTTTGATTAGCGACTGCCACTTCTTAGTTTCAATCTTCCTCGCGTCGCCAACTTTCGACCAGTCAACTTGTTGTTGACTCTCTGCAACCAAGGCCATAGTACCTTCGACACCAACTTTTAGTCCCTCTTGACGAAGTTGGAGTCCAAGGTCTTCATTGCCGTTGAAGCACTTGGCGAGGTCAATGAAAACTGCAGGTCGCTCCTTTTTATGGAAGAAATAGGGGAAGAGTCGCGACAGGCCAGCTTCAGCTTCATCTAATCCGTTACGAGCTTCCGTCCCATGAATTTCGAGAAGAGAAAGCGCATCGAGAAGCTCGTCATCCTCAGGATTGTCCAGCTCGTATTCTTGATGTGTTCTCCCTGCTTAAAGCATAAAAAAAGAGAAGGTTATCGAAAGGGAAAAAGGGGGGAGACCAAAACATGACGAGAAAAAACAGCAAGAGTATGAGGACTTACTAACAAAACGTCGACTTTGAGTCTCCAGTCGACTGAGGATCTCTTCTTCTCGAGCAGAGTGCTGAGCTACATTTTCTTCCAAGGCTCTTTTTGCGTCATCAAGTCTTTTTTGAAGATCCTCGACAACTTTCACGTGCGCACTCTCGTTTTGTTCTAACTCAATAGCGAGAGCGTCAGCACGTTTGTTGGCTTCTGCCAGTTTCCCTGCCAACGTAAAGACAGATAATCATTGATAGTGACAAGAAAAACTCGACAAGAAAAGCTGGACAGAACAAGTAAGTACCTTCAAGTTCGTCGGCATAATCACGGTACCCGATAAATTGGGTACCGAAGCGGACGAGCTCTTTCATAAAAGGCTGGAGAGATTACAATGAAAAAAGAATCAATATAGGAAGAAGACAAAGTTGACATCAAGGAGAAAAAGAGAAAAACTTCAAAAGAAAAGTCAATACAGAACAATTTACCTCTTCCATCAAAGAGGTCGAGGAACAACCAGTTAATATGGTTGGTTCCTTGGCTGTTTCTACCCTAGTTCTGTTTGGGGAAGGAGCTCGGGGGCTTTCAGCTGATTTTGGATGTTCAAGGTTTTGCGGAGGAGGAGAAGCTTCGTCGCCATCAGGACGAGCTTCCGAAACAACTAAAGTACGAGACGTGCTCGTTCGAGCAGTCTCGTCGATAGGAGCATCTTCTTCTTCATCGTCACTGCCATAAATATAGCGACAAGATAAAATAGCAATTTCAAAAACATCGACAAAGGGAAAATACAGCATAGCAATTGCAAAGAACTTACGAGCTGACGAGAGCAGCACCGTAAAGATCCAAAGTTTCTTCCTCGGCAGTGAGTGTAGCTTTGGAGGCGCCGAGTCGATGGCTTCATCCCTTTTCCTTTTGCCTTTTGGAGAAGCAGCAGGGAGAGATGAGCGTGTCGATGAAGAAACTTCTGCTTCAGTCTCTTTTTCAAGAGAAGCCGCGGATTTATGGGAATCCCCGACTCCACTTTCAGGGCGAGAAGCACCCTGGTTGTCGTCGGTGACAACAGCCCGTTCTTCGACTTCCCCACCTTCGGGAAGGGGAGGAAGAGAAGATAGAACAAGGTGACCCTGTAGAAAATAAAGAATATCGACAAAACAATTATATTTCACTACAAGTAAAAATAGTCGACACAAAAATAATTCGGGAAGAAGGTATAATACCGGCGAAGAACAAATACCTTGGGAAGAGGATTGGCGCGGCAAAATGGTGCAACCTTGCAAGAAGATGGAATGGTGTCCTTCTTGCTAAGCTTGGAGATTCTTCGTATTAGCTTCTCCAAATCTTTTGCAGAAAGATCTGTGGAGAGCCTCTCGACATCTTCATCACCAGCATACATCCAAAGGGGATTTTTTCGAGCTTGCAGAGGCTGTATTCTAATCCTAAGGAAGTAGGCTGTGATTTGGATACCCGATAGCTCTTTGCCACGGTACTCTGAAGTTCACGGATGCGAGTCATAATAGCCTCTGTCGCCAATTTCTCTTCTTCGGAAGCTTCACATCCCAGGAGCGGCGGCAAAATTTTGGCTTTTCCGTCAAAGGGGGCGATGTTGTACTCCATTGAATCAGAGCCTTCCTCATGTACATACAGCCACCTCTTGCGCCAGCCTTGGACAGAATCAGGAAATTTGACGTCGAAATAATCGACGTCCGATCGAACACAGATGACGACGCCGCCAATATTATAGGCGACGCCGTGGGAGCCATTACGGCGGAGGCAGAAGATGCGTTTCCACAGAGCCCAGTTAGGTTGGACTCCGAGAAAGCATTCGCACAATGTGATAAAGATCGACACGTGCAAGATAGAATTGGGCGTCAGCTGGTGAAGCTGAAGCCCATAAACAAAAAGAAGACCGCGCAGAAACTCGTGGATAGGAGGGGAAAGACCGCGGATAAGATGGTCAACAAAACTAACCCGATACTCCATTGGAGGCTTTGGGTAGCTTTCCTCGCGGGGAAGCGCAGTGCATCCTTCTCCTTGGTGAATCCCAACCTCTTCAGCAGGTTCATGTCTTGATTGGAGATCTTGGATCTCTCCCACTCCAGATCTTCGGTGGCCATTGGAGATTGTTGAAGCGCTGGAGTATGCGTGTCGCGGGGATGATGATTCCCACTCGAGGGGAGTAGAACAGCACAAGCTTGGAGGAGCGCGCAAGGCAATGAGCGCAATGGAGGATTTTTGGCAGAGGCGCAGATGGGCGGAGTGAGCGAAAGTGACAGAGGAAGAAGATGACGGAATTAAATAGAGGTGCGGTGAATCGACGCAGCCATTCGATGAAAAATTTACGGCGTAGATGGATTACACGTGGACAAGGGGTAAAAATGGCTTTTCACTGAGAAAAGAAACGACAGAGGGCACAGTACGTGCGCCAGAAAAAGTGGAGGACGTGTGTCCCCCACTTGCACGACGTGTCAATCAGATGGGGAATTTGGACCCACAAGGGAGTGAGAGGAGCGGTTTTCGTATGTTTCCAATACAGAAATCGTGGCTATCATCAGCACTGACGTCATCATGGTAAAGGAAAAGCTCGACTATGAAGCTGGGAGAGATTATCGACAACGTAAGATTATTTCAGGAGCCTTTGATCAAATACAAGTTTTTGCCCAAACGCTCAGGGGCTACTTTGGAAAAATAGAAAACTTTGAGTATGACAAGATAGAAATGGCGAGATCCTATGACCAAATGCAAGCATTTGTTCATAGCCTCGGGGACTACTCCCATCGGGAGCGCTGGTCGCGCACCCGATAGATAGAAAAATATCGAGAAGGATTATAAATATAGCGGCAAAGGATACTAATCTGTGGAGCCTACACCCAAGCACAAGTTCTTGGCTGTAGCCTCGGGGCTACTCCCATCGGGAACGCTGTTCGCGTGCCCGATGAATTTTATCAAAAGAAAGAAGTAAGTATATTTCGAGTTACACGATAACTCTACATATACTCCCATCGGGAAGACAAAATAAGTCATCAAATATGACTCGATAAAATGTGCTATTCCAACAGCCGAAAAGTACTCGACAATATATTCTCGGAGCGCTAAAAGTCGCGAATAAATCTCTGAATGCCGCAAAACTTTGCGAAGGTAAGACCCCAGATCTGTTACGAGCGGCGTGGCACCGTCTCTGACGGCGGGCTACTTTCCGTATCAACAGATACGAAGAAAAATCCTAACGGACGCGTTAGGTACCCGATAAAATATGACTGGGACTCGACAGAATGGTAAGACCTTAAGCGACACCTGTCGAAGTTTACACAGTATCCCGAGATCATGTCCGAGGACGTGATCTTGAAGTAGGTTTTTGCGGATTGCCACTAGAGCAGTTAACTAGTACCTGATCCGTCGGATGAACTAGCCCCAACTACCGTTATCCCTGTACAAAATAATATTTGCATATCGAAAGATTATGTAATGAGTAAAGTTGGAGATTTTCCCTGATTCTTCGATTCAAGAAAAATCTCGGGGGCTACTGACATAGGCATCCCCAATGGGCCTGCCAAATATGGTACCCGGGATTTACTAAAGGCCCAGGACTCGAATAATAAGAAGACTTGGAAGCCCATTTAGTGTTAAGGAAAGATAGTTTGTATTAGGAAAGATAGAGATTTGTAATCTTACGGGTTGGGTACGAAACCCTCCCGAACTCTGTAACTTGTGTATTACGAAACCCTCGGCTCCACCCTCTATATAAGGGGGAGTCGAGGGACAAAGGGATCGAATCTATTGTCAACAGAACCCTAGTTTTCATAATTGTCGAGTACTTTTCGGCTGAAACCTTCGAGATCTACTTGCCCTCTACTTCTAGCAAAACCCTAGTCTACAATCTGTAGGCATTGACAAATTAATCCTTTGTCATGCACTAACCTACTAATCATGTCTGCTAGTGATCATAAGATTGTTAACCAGGAAAACAAGAATTCGGCAGATATCATCACATGGAGGGAGTATGAAGCTCTTCGTAATGAGATGCGACGTGAATTCCGCACTAAGGATGATGAGCTTAAGAGTACAGTTGACGAGATCAAACAAACGCTGGATGCTACTAATGTCACCGTCACTGGATTGGCTGATCAAATGACGGATATACAGCGCAATATTGCAGATATGCGCCTTGCTATTGAGAATTTGACTGCACAACAACAACAACAACAACAACAACAAGACGATGATGAAGATCCTGAGCTTGAAGATGACGCACACAATGCTCGTGGTGCGCCTCGTGGTCATCGTCCTCGTGGTTGGGTTCCACTTGGCCGCAATGGTCATGGACAAGATGAAGAAGATGGATTGGGTAAGCCCAAGTTTTCCATACCCAAGTTTGAAGGAGGAGCTGATGTTGAAGAATACCTCACTTGGGAGCTGAAGATTGAGAAATTATGGAGCTTACATCCACACTACTCTGAAGATAGGAAGATCAAGCTTGCATCTTCTGAATTTGATGGTTATGCATTGCGTTGGTGGGATTCTTTGGTTCGTAACCTCGACGAAGATGGTGCACAACCTATCCGTACATGGCATGCTATGAAAGAGGCAATGACTTCTCGTTTTGTGCCTACAAATTACATGCGGAATATATTTTATAAGCTAACACTATTGAGGCAAGGTGTGAAGACTGTTGATGAGTACTACATGGAGATGGAGATGCTTATGCAGCGTGGTCGTGTCCGTGAGTCTCTAGAGATGACAATGCAACGTTTTCTCAATGGATTGAAGTATGATGTTAAAGGCATTGTTCGTCATTACACCTACACCAATATGAATCAATTGTTACATCATGCAAGAGAAGTGAATCACAGTTGGCTGAAGAAGCAAAGGTTAAGGGACGTGCTACGGGAGCTGGGCGTTTTACACCCCGTGCGCCCTCTACGGCGCCGACGCCTTCGACGCGCTCCGCTCCTTACTCTACTCCGCCTAGCAAACCGGTCTCCAATGTATCTAATGCAAAGAAGTCAGAATCTGCTGCAAGTACGAGTGGCTCTAGCATGTCTACAGTGCGCTGATACGTCTCCGACGTATCGATAATTTCTTATGTTCCATGCCACATTATTGATGATATCTACATGTTTTATGCACACTTTATGTCATATTCGTGCATTTTACGGAACTAACCTATTAACAAGATGCGAAGTGCCAGTTCTTGTTTTCTGCGTTTTGGTTTGAAATCCTAGTGAAATATTCTCGGAATCGGACGAAATCAACGCCCGGGTTCCTATTTTTCCGGAACCATCCAGAACACCCGAGAGCCGCAGAGGAGCCACAGGGCCCCCCACACCACACCAAGCGGCGAGAGGGGGGCGCCGCCCTATGGTGTGGTGGCCCCGGGCCCCCTCCGAGGCTGCCCTTAGCCTATTTAAAGCCTCCGTCGCGAAAACCCTATTACGTTGGACGAAACCCACGAGAAACCTTCCGGAGCCGCCGCCATCGAGCCAAGATCGGGGGACAGGAGTATTTGTTCCGGCACCCTGCGGACGCGGAAGTGCCCGGAAGGCTTCTCCATCGACACCGTTGCCATCTCCACCGCCATCTTCATCAACGCTGCTGCTCCCATGAAGAGGGAGTAGTTCTCCATCGAGGCTCGGGGCTGTACCGGTAGCTATGTGGTTCATCTCTCTCCTATGTACTTCAATACAATAATCTCATGAGCTGCCTTACATGATTGAGATTCATATGATGATGCTTGTAATCTAGATGTCATTGTGCTAGTCAAGTGAGTTTTACTTATGTGATCTCCGGAGACTCCTTGTCCCACGTGTGTAAAGGTGACAGTGTGTGCACCGTGTGGGTCTCTTAGGCTATATTTCACAGAATACTTATTCACTGTTGAATGGCGTAGTGAAGTGCTTATTTATATCTCTTTATGATTGCAATATGTTTTGTATCACAATTTATCTATGTACTACTCTAGTGATGTTATTAAAGTAGTTTTATTCCTCCTACACGGTGTAATGGTGACAGTGTGTGCACTCGTGTTAGTACTTGGCGTAGGCTATGATTATGATCTCTTGTAGATTATGAAGTTAACTATTACTATGATGGTATTGATGTGATCTATTCCTCCTACATGGTGTGAAGGTGACAGTGTGCATGCTATGCTAGTACTTGGTTTAGTCGTGTCGATCTTTCATGCACTCTAAGGTTATTTAAATATGAACATTGAATTGTGGAGCTTGTTAACCCCGGCATTGAGGGTTCGTGTAATCCTACGCAATGTGTTCATCATCCAACAAGAGAGTGTAGAGTATGCATTTATCTAATTCTGTTATGTGATCAATGTTGAGAGTGTCCACTAGTGAAGAGTCTATTCCCTAGGCCTTGTTCCTAAATACGCTATCGCTGCTTATTCTTGTTTCTTGAATTACTACTGCTGCGTTACTACTTGCTTGTTTACTTCTGCAATATTACTACCATCAACTGCACGCTAAGCTATTTTTAGCGCCGTACTACTGCTCATATTCATTCATACCACTTGTATTTCACAATCTCTTCGTCGAACTAGTGCACCTATTAGGTGTGTTGGGGACACAAGAGACTTCTTGCTTTGTGGTTGCAGGGTTGCATGAGAGGGATATCTTTGACCTCTTCCTCCCTGAGTTCGATAAACCTTGGGTGATCCACTTAAGGGAAACTTGCTGCTGTTCTACAAACCTCTGCTCTTGGAGGCCTGTAACGGCCCCGGGTAGAACCCTATTAGATTTGTTTGTTCTTTTTCTTTGTGCATCATCATGACATCATGCATCATATCATCCATGTTTTTAACAAATAAATTTATTTTATAAAAACCCTAACTCTTTTATTTTCCCTCTCATATGGTTTTAATAAAACCTTTCTCTCTCTCTTCACCTTTGTTTTCAAAATGCAAACCCTTGTTGGGATTGTTTTCAAATCAATTTGTAAAACAGTTTTGAAAAGAAAAGATAAAGAGATTTAAAAGAAAACCCCCTCCAACCCCTTGGGCTGCCTCTCCCTCTAGCCCATGTTCTCTCCTCCACCTCTGGCCCGAACTAGCCACTTCCTCTTTCATCCCGCAGCCCACCATCTCAGCCCACTCTTCTTGGACGAAGGGGTACGTCCCTTTCTCCTGTTGTCGTCTTCCTCGTCCTCACACATACGGCGTGGATGCAGTGGTCCTCCTCTCACCAACCACCGCACTTCCTCCTCCCCTTTTAAGCCGCGCCCTAGGGCCCCTGGAAACCCTAGCTCCCTCCTCCTTCTCTTGCGCCGCCACCGTCTCCTCTACTTCTGACCCTTCTCCTTTTCTCTGTGAGCAAACGGAGGAGAAAAGCCTCACAGTACCGCACCTACCTTGCCATGGCGCCGCCGCTGCAGACCATCCCCCGCCGTTCCGCGGGCATCGACGGATGCGCCTCATCGTCCTCTTCGTCTGGGTACAAGGAATTGCTTCGGGAGGCCCTCAATCGAGCACACGTTCGCCGTTCCCCCGCCATGCCCGGCGCGCTTCGGCGAGAAATCCGTCGCCGTCCGACCTCCTCCGGCCTCACCAACTCCTCCACGTCCTTCCTAGTGAGATAAGCTTCCTCCCGGGCCACTCCACGTTCAATTTCTTCCTTCGTACCGATTTGCCGGCGTTGACCGCCGATTTTCGTCGCAGATGTTCCCGTCGGCGTTGCTATGGTGGTTCCCCGGCTCCAAGTTCGTTGCTGGCCGATTCCCCTTCATCTTCCGCGTCGAACGCGCCCACTCTTGTGTCGTTGTTCGCTCTACATCGCGAGATCCATGCTCGACTGGAGCTCAGGCATGGCCTTTTTCCCGTTTCAGATCTCCGTTTTGTTTTGGGACAAAACGGCGTACACTACTTCCTAATCAACATCTGATGCAGCAACTCTTTGGTTAGCTATGTCATCCTGTATCCAGCAGATCCCGAGTTCAATTCCCATGGGCTGCTATTTAACCCAACTTTTTGCCAATTCTTCTCTGCTCAGAGCTGGCGTTCCATGGGCCTCAGCCCAGTTTGATCCGGTGCAGCCTATCGCCCGCGCGCTACCAGAAGCTATCCGCCGCCATCTCACCTCAGGTCCGGCCCAGTTCGTTCCCCTTCATGTTTCCTTTTTCTGAAAATTCCAGAAAATATGTATATCTTGTTAATATCATATCTCTTAAAATATAACTCGAAATAAAATGTGTTCTATATGAAAGTTGCTCAGAAAAACATAAGGAACATGAATATGCCATCCATATGCCTGTTTGCATCTCGCATCATGTCGCTCGTTGATAGTCGTGCATATTCACCTCACATATATGCGGAGTATTTCGGACACCGACTATGGTTTTCCCCGCTCCGTTTAAATTGGAAGTAGCTCACCCCTGCCATGTTATGCTATGCTAACCAACACTTAAATTTGCCGGTAGAAATGCAACGCCAAACCTAATTTGATTGTCCGGGGTTCCGACTCCGATTAAATTGGATAAGTTGCATTGCACCATATCTGCCATGTCATGCATATCATCTTGATCATGCTGGATCTTCTTTATCCGTAGTAGTAAGACTTGCATCTGTTGTGTGTTCCAGCATTTGCTTCTTCCCGGATAGGATCACGAAGTGGTGATGTGAGATACGACGAGTTCTCCGACAAGTTCTTCTGCCAGCCTTTCACAGGCGAGCCCACCCCTTCACCTATTTTACTTTTACATGCTCTTTTGATCTATTGCTATCCTTATGTTGCGATTCTGTTGTGTCACGTGTCCTATCCACCTGTTACCTATATGTCCGAGATACACCTCCTCGCCCTACCTATTGTTTGTTGTTTGCCAGCTTTGCGAGTCGTAGGCGAGTTTAGGGTTTTGTTGATATCTCGAAAATGTTCGGGATATCGTGTTGGGAGGTTATCACATGCTATATCATTTGTTGGAGATAATCACACTTTACTTTATTGTTAACAACTAAAATTGTAAGCAGAGGCATCTGTGAGCCCCTTTGCGAAAGCATCGGAACTTTGACTCGCTAATGTCCCCTAGGACCCGAGTTCTTGTTATCTGTTCCGAGATTGAGCGCTCTACCCGTACGTGGGGGAGTGGGACCCCCATCACCCACTACCTTTCCTCGAGTCTGTTTATTGGGAGCCACAACCTTGGTTTTATTTGCCCATATGCACGATGCACGATTTACTTTGTTGCCTTCGGGTGTTTATATTCTGTACTGTACATCATCTCGCGGCAGGTTTAGCGAAAGCAGGTTGTTCATGCCAGCATAGCCCTCCTCGCAAACCTCTGGGTCCGTATCGGAGTACGGCCGAACTTCGTCACGGGTAGCTTAGTTGGGTGGCTCCCATTAAATTTTCTCTTGCATTGGGAACGGTCTTGATGTGAGACTCCACCTGTAGTAAGTGGGTTCGAGCATGCGTATGGTTACATTTGGGCAACCCCTGCAGGGTGTACATCTTATCGATAAGCCGTGTCCACGGTTATGGACGACTTGGAATTGTATGGCTTGATCATAGAACAACACCTTATAGTTGTTGATAATAATTTGCTAATAACTTGATTAGTAATATAGCATTACTAAACCGATACCTAATTAAACTTGTCGTTGAGTGCCTTTTACATTGCCTCTTCGCTTTGTTGAAGGGGATATGTGTAATCGGCTAGGTTATGTTTGTGTAGTATTTATTTGTTACCTTGTGCGCTCTCTTATCTTCTCTGAGTAGACGGATGTTGTAGCGTGTCTCTATTGGATAGTAGCTTTGCTGCCGCTAGACTCCACATACAGCCGGGTGAAGTTTATACCGCCCACCAGCGAGCATAGCTGGTCTTGTCTCGCAAGTACGTGCCAATGGTACTTACCCTCGCCTTCCTTTCTTTTTGTCTCCTCCCCCTTTTGTCGGCAACCGATGGCCCGACTTTGACAGGTACGAGATGACGACGTTAGCAAGGTTACCCTTCCGGCTTGGCCTGGGCAGGGTTATGGACGCCATTGGTTATCTTCAGGACTCTTAGTCCAATTTGTATCTTGTCCGTACTCGGACATGTTTTTGATCTTCTGTATGATTTGGATCTTGTATTGTATATTTGTATCTTGACTCTTTGGAGTTGTTGTTGTAATATATGTCTCTTGTGGGCTCTATTGTAATCCTGTTGTAATATTACCGCTCGTGTTAATTCCTCTGGCATCACGTGTGTGATTCTTCGCGCACGCGTGTCGGAGGGCGTCTCTGAATCGATATCATGCGGATTTCGGCGGGATCGCTGGAATCCTCATGGTACCGGTTCCGGGGCGTCACAAGTTGGTATCAGAGCTCAGGTTGACGGTACCCCACTAGTCCAGCCTGTAGGATAACCTTGCCAACGGACGTTGTGTCTAGTGTCAAAACTATTTTCAAAAATTCGTTGGATAGTTCTCATTAGCTCTGATTTTTCTTCTTACCTTTATTCTTTCTCCTCTTACCTTTGCGAGTTTTGAGTCTTCTCTCTTATCTGAGTTTTCTGAGTCTTAGGTCTCTACGTGGGTTGGACGATCTTTGCCCCTCACCTATTAGGTCCGATCTTCGGAGGATCCCGACGAAGTGCATCATCGTGGCGGAACAAGGACTTCTTGTTAGTGGTGTCGCCCGATCAACATGGAGCAAGAATTCTTGTTAGTGGTGTCGAGATCGACACGTCGCCTGAAGATCCGATAGTTCACCCCTCTCCCCCGTACCATGGCGTGGGATCTCGGGGCGCGATCCCTTGTTAGTGGTGTCGATTGTAACGGCCCCGGGTAGAACCCTATTAGATTTGTTTGTTCTTTTTCTTTGTGCATCATCATGACATCATGCATCATATCATCCATGTTTTTAACAAATAAATTTATTTTATAAAAACCCTAACTCTTTTATTTTCCCTCTCATATGGTTTTAATAAAACCTTTCTCTCTCTCTTCACCTTTGTTTTCAAAATGCAAACCCTTGTTGGGATTGTTTTCAAATCAATTTGTAAAACAGTTTTGAAAAGAAAAGATAAAGAGATTTAAAAGAAAACCCCCTCCAACCCCTTGGGCTGCCTCTCCCTCTAGCCCATGTTCTCTCCTCCACCTCTGGCCCGAACTAGCCACTTCCTCTTTCATCCCGCAGCCCACCATCTCAGCCCACTCTTCTTGGACGAAGGGGTACGTCCCTTTCTCCTGTTGTCGTCTTCCTCGTCCTCACACATACGGCGTGGATGCAGTGGTCCTCCTCTCACCAACCACCGCACTTCCTCCTCCCCTTTTAAGCCGCGCCCTAGGGCCCCTGGAAACCCTAGCTCCCTCCTCCTTCTCTTGCGCCGCCACCGTCTCCTCTACTTCTGACCCTTCTCCTTTTCTCTGTGAGCAAACGGAGGAGAAAAGCCTCACAGTACCGCACCTACCTTGCCATGGCGCCGCCGCTGCAGACCATCCCCCGCCGTTCCGCGGGCATCGACGGATGCGCCTCATCGTCCTCTTCGTCTGGGTACAAGGAATTGCTTCGGGAGGCCCTCAATCGAGCACACGTTCGCCGTTCCCCCGCCATGCCCGGCGCGCTCCGGCGAGAAATCCGTCGCCGTCCGACCTCCTCCGGCCTCACCAACTCCTCCACGTCCTTCCTAGTGAGATAAGCTTCCTCCCGGGCCACTCCACGTTCAATTTCTTCCTTCGTACCGATTTGCCGGCGTTGACCGCCGATTTTCGTCGCAGATGTTCCCGTCGGCGTTGCTATGGTGGTTCCCCGGCTCCAAGTTCGTTGCTGGCCGATTCCCCTTCATCTTCCGCGTCGAACGCGCCCACTCTTGTGTCGTTGTTCGCTCTACATCGCGAGATCCATGCTCGACTGGAGCTCAGGCATGGCCTTTTTCCCGTTTCAGATCTCCGTTTTGTTTTGGGACAAAACGGCGTACACTACTTCCTAATCAACATCTGATGCAGCAACTCTTTGGTTAGCTATGTCATCCTGTATCCAGCAGATCCCGAGTTCAATTCCCATGGGCTGCTATTTAACCCAACTTTTTGCCAATTCTTCTCTGCTCAGAGCTGGCGTTCCATGGGCCTCAGCCCAGTTTGATCCGGTGCAGCCTATCGCCCGCGCGCTACCAGAAGCTATCCGCCGCCATCTCACCTCAGGTCCGGCCCAGTTCGTTCCCCTTCATGTTTCCTTTTTCTGAAAATTCCAGAAAATATGTATATCTTGTTAATATCATATCTCTTAAAATATAACTCGAAATAAAATGTGTTCTATATGAAAGTTGCTCAGAAAAACATAAGGAACATGAATATGCCATCCATATGCCTGTTTGCATCTCGCATCATGTCGCTCGTTGATAGTCGTGCATATTCACCTCACATATATGCGGAGTATTTCGGACACCGACTATGGTTTTCCCGCTCCGTTTAAATTGGAAGTAGCTCACCCCTGCCATGTTATGCTATGCTAACCAACACTTAAATTTGCCGGTAGAAATGCAACGCCAAACCTAATTTGATTGTCCGGGGTTCCGACTCCGATTAAATTGGATAAGTTGCATTGCACCATATCTGCCATGTCATGCATATCATCTTGATCATGCTGGATCTTCTTTATCCGTAGTAGTAAGACTTGCATACGTTGTGTGTTCCAGCATTTGCTTCTTCCCGGATAGGATCACGAAGTGGTGATGTGAGATACGACGAGTTCTCAACAAGCCTTCTGCAGCTTTTCACAGGCGAGCCCACCCCTTCACCTATTTTACTTTTACATGCTCTTTTGATCTATTGCTATCCTTATGTTGCGATTCTGTTGTGTCACGTGTCCTCCACCTGTTACCTATATGTCCGAGATACACCTCCTCGCCCTACCTATTGTTTGTTGTTTGCCAGCTTTGCGAGTCGTAGGCGAGTTTAGGGTTTTGTTGATATCTCGAAATGTTCGGGATATCGTGTTGGGAATCACATGCTATATCATTTGTTGGAGATAATCACACTTTACTTTATTGTTAACAACTAAAATTGTAAGCAGAGGCATCTGTGAGCCCCTTTGCGAAAGCAAACTTTGACTCGCTAATGTCCCCTAGGACCCGAGTTCTTGTTATCTGTTCCGAGATTGAGCGCTCTACCCGTACGTGGGGGAGTGGGACCCCCATCACCCACTACCTTTCCTCGAGTCTGTTTATTGGGAGCCACAACCTTGGTTTTATTTGCCCATATGCACGATGCACGATTTACTTCTGTTGCCTTCGGGTGTTTTATTCTGTATTGTACATCATCTCGCGGCAGGTTTAGCGAAAGCAGGTTGTTCATGCCAGCATAGCCCTCCTCGCAAACCTCTGGGTCCGTATCGGAGTACGGCCGAACTTCGTCACGGGTAGCTTAGTTGGGTGGCTCCCATTAAATTTTCTCTTGCATTGGGAACGGTCTTGATGTGAGACTCCACCTGTAGTAAGTGGGTTCGAGCATGCGTATGGTTACATTTGGGCAACCCCTGCAGGGTGTACATCTTATCGATAAGCCGTGTCCGCGGTTATGGACTTGGAATTGTATGCTTGATCATAGAACAACTTACACCTTTATGTTGTTGATAATAATTTGCTAATAACTTGATTAGTAATATAGCATTACTACAACCGATACCTAATAAAACTTGTCCACCGTTGAGTGCCTTTTACATTGCCTCTTCGCTTTGTTGAAGGGGATATGTGTAATCGGCTGGGTTATGTTTGTGTAGTATTTATCTGTTACCTTGTGCGCTCTCTTATCTTCTCTGAGTAGACGGATGTTGTAGCGTGTCTCTATTGGATAGTAGCTTTGCTGCCGCTAAACTCCACATATAGCCGGGTGAAGTTTATACCGCCCACCAGCGAGCATAGCTGGTCTTGTCTCGCAAGTACGTGCCAATGGTACTTACCCTCGCCTTCCTTTCTTTTTGTCTCCTCCCCTTTTGTCGGCAACCGATGGCCCGACTTTGACAGGTACGAGATGACGACGTTAGCAAGGTTACCCTTCCGGCTTGGCCTGGGCAGGGTTATGGACGCCACTGGTTATCTTCAGGACTCTTAGTCCAATTTGTATCTTGTCCGTACTCGGACGTGTTTGATCTTCTGTATGATTTGGATCTTGTATTGTATATTTGTATCTTGACTCTTTGGAGTTGTTGTTGTAATATATGTCTCTTGTGGGCTCTATTGTAATCTGTTGTAATGTTACCGCTCGTGTTAATTCCTCTGGCATCACGTGTGTGATTCTTCGCGCACGTCGTGTCGGAGGGCGTCTCTGAATCGATATCATGCGGATTTCGGCGGGATCGCTGGAATCCTCATGGTACTTCGACGTCCAAGACTGTCTACAAGAATAGCGGCACCCCACATCAAGCATACAAGAGCGCCGTTGCGGGGAGGAAAGGTAAAGGTACTCACACTCCGGATCTCGGCTACTAAGCTATTTTCCGGCCGTTGTAAGTACTCGAAGCTATTTCCTTTAGACTCCGCAATTGCGACATTTGGTTTCTTGTTTACACTAGTTAGGCATAATGGACAACAATGACCTTTTTATTCTATTTCCTGATTTAAGACATGGATGGTTTGATGCGAAAATTAAAAAACCCATGGAACATATTAATATGAATGCTTTGAACACTATTGTTGTTAATGCTATGGAAAATTCTAAGCTTGGGGAAGCTGGCTTTGATGAGCATGATATTTTTAGTCCCCCAAGCATTGAGGAGAAAATTTACTTTGATGATACTATGCCTCCTATATTTGATGATGAGAATAATAATAATGATAGCTACTTTGTTGAATTTGCTCCCACTACAACTAATAAAATTGATTATGCTTATGTGGAGAGTAATAATTTTATGCATGAGACTCATGATAAGAATGCTTTATGTGATAGTTATATTGTTGAGTTTGCTCATGATGCTAAGTTATTATGAGAGAGGAAAATATGGTTGTAGAAAATTTTCATGTTACTAAAACACCTCTCTATGTGATGAAATTTTTGAAGCTACACTTGTTTTATCTTCCTATGCTTGTTACTTTGCTCTTCATGGACTTGTTTGTTTACAAGATTTCTATGCATAGGAAGCATGTTAGACTTAAATGTGTTTTGAATTTGCCTCTTGATGCTCTCTTTGCTTCAACTACTATTTCTTGCGAGTGCATCATTAAAACTGCTGAGCCCATCTTAATGGCTATAAAGAAAGAACTTCTTGGAGATAACCCATGTGTTTATTTTACTACAGCAATTTTTGTTTGTTGAGTCTTGGAAGTTGTTTACTACAGTAACCTCTCCTTATCATGTTTTTGTGCCAAGTAAAGTTTCTATGTTAAAGTTGATGTTATATTTGGGATCGCTGCGCGAGAAACAGCATTGCTGTCCGTCACGAATTCTGGCACAAGTCTCTGTATAAAATTCAAAAAAAATCTGCCAATTTACCACGAGCGTGATCCTCAGATATATACGCAACTTTCATTAGTTTGAGTTTTTCCATTTGAGCAAGTGCCCCTGCCTCTAAGAAATTCGTCTTTACGGACTGTTCTGTTTTGACAGATTCTGCCTTTTATTTCGCATTGCCGCTTTTGTTAAGTTGAATGAGTTTCTTTGTTTCATTAACTTTCAAAAGTTTTGTGCAATGTCCAGAAGTGTTAAGAATGATTGTGTCACCTCCGAACATGTGAATTTTTGATTATGCACTAACCCTCTAATGAGTTTGCTTGAAGTTTGGTGTGAAGGAAGTTTCAAGGGTCAAGAGAGGAGTATGATATACTATGATCAAGAGGAGTGAAAGCTCTAAGCTTAGGATGCCCCCGTGGTTCATCCTGCATATTTTAAGAAGACTCAAGCGTCTAAGCTTGGGGATGCCCAAGGCATCCCCTTCTTCATCGACAACATCATCGGGTTCCTCCCCTGAAATTATATTTTTATTCGGTCACATCTTATGTACTTTACTTGGAGCGTCTGTATGTTTTTGTTTTGTTTTTGTTTGAATAAATGATTGTTTGGGAGAGAGACACGCTCCGCTGGTTCATATGAACACATGTGTTCTTAGCTTTTAATGTTCAAGGGCGAAAGTTGATCGCTTCACTTGTTGTTATATGGTTGGAAATAGAAAATGCTACATGTAGTAATTGCTATAATGTCTTGGGTAATGTGATACTTGGCAAATTATTTGTGCTCATGTTCATCTTGCATCATATACTTTGCACCCATTAATGAAGAAATACATAGAGCTTACTAAAATTTGATTTGCATATTTGGTCTCTCTAAGGTCTAGATATTTCTAGTATTGAGTTTTGAACAACAAGGAAGACGGTGTAAAGTCTTATAATGTTTTCAATATGTCTTTTATGTGAGTTTTGTTGCACCGGTTCATCCTTGTGTTTGTTTCAAATAAACCTTGCTAGCCTAAACCTTGTATCGAGAGGAATACTTCTCATGCATCCAAATCCTTGAGCCAACCACTATACCATTTGTGTCCACCATACCTACCTACTACATGGTATTTCTCCGCCATTCCAAAGTAAATTGCTTGAGTGATATCTTTAAATAATTCAAAGTTATTACCTCTTATTTGTGTCAATGTTTTATAGCTCATGAGGAAGTATGTGGTGTTTATCTTTCAATCTTGTTGGGCAACTTTCACCAATGGACTAGTGGCTTCATCCGCTTATCAATAATTTTGCAAAAAGAGCCTGGCAATGGGATTCCCAGTTCCAAATTAATTAACAAAAATAGACACTCCTCCATGGTATGTGATTGTTGGACGGCACCGAAGGATTCGGTTAGCCATGGCTTGAGAGAAAGCAAAGGTGGGGAGGAGTGTCATCATAATAAAACTAAAATAAAACGGCACTCCTTCATGGTATGAGATTGTTGGCAGGCACCAGGGATTCGGATTAGCCATGGTTTGCGAAAGAAAGGTTCCAATCATGCAAACCAAATTTCAACAAGCTCTATGATACGTCTCAACGTATCGATAATTTCTTATGTTCCATGCTACTTTATTGATGATACCTACATGTTTTATGCACATTACATGTCATATAGCATATTTTGGAACTAACCTATTAACAAGATGCCGAAGACCCAGTTGTTGTTCTGCTGTTTTTGGTTTTCGAAATCCTAGTAAAGAAATATTCTCAAAGATGAATGAGGCTTTGCATGGGGTCTATTTTGCAAAGCTTCGGAGAAAATAGAAGAGATAACAGAAGTGGAGACCCCGCAAGGCGGCCGGAGGGTAGGGCGAGGCGCGGCCCGGGGCCCTGGCCGCGCCGACCTGGCCCCTGGCCCCTCGTGTGGCCCTCGCGTTGACCCTCCGCCTATACAAAGCCTCAGTCGCGAAAACCCTAGTGCAGAGAGCCACGATACGGAAAACCTTCCGGAGACGCCGCCGCCGCCAATCCCATCTCGGGATTCAGGAGATCGCCCTCGGCACCCTGCCGGGGGATTCATCTCCGGGAGGACTCTACACCGCCATGGTGGCCTCCTCCGGATGATGAGTGAGTAGTTCACCCACTGGACCATGGGTCCATAACGGTAGCTAGATGGTCGTCTTCTCCTTGTTGCTTCATTGTTGGATCTTGTGAGCTGCCTAACATGATCTAGATCATCTATCTGCAATTCTATATGTTGTGTTTGTGGGATCCGATGGATAGAAAGTACTATGATTATGGTGATTATCAATCTATTGTTTATGTGTTGTTTATGATCTTGCATGCTCTCACAGTTACTAGTAGAGGCTCTGGCCAAGTTTTGCTTTTAACTCCAAGAGGGTATTTATGCTCGATAGTGGGTTCATGCCTCATTGAATCTGGGACGATGTGAGAAAGTTCTAAAGGTTGTGGATGTGTTTTGTTGCCACTAGGGATAAAACATTGATGCTATGTCTAAGGATGTAGTTGTTGATTACATTACGCATCATACTTAATGCAATTTTCTGTTGCTTACAACTTAATATGGGAAGGGGTTCGGATGATAACCTGAAGGTGGACTTTTTAGGCATAGATGCATGCTGGATAGCGGTCTATGTACGTTGTCGTAATGCCCAATTAAATCTCACTATATTTATCATATCATGTATATGCATTGTTATGCCTTTCTCTATTTGTCAATTGCTATTTGTAATTTGTTCACCCAACATGCTTTTATCTTGTGGAGAGACACCTCTAGTGTGGACCCCGGTCCTATTCTTTACATAGCATACAATCTACTGCAATTGTGTTTTACTATTTTCTTGCAAACCATCATCTTCCACTCGATACGCTTAATCCTTTGTTCTGACCAAGCGGTGAGATTGACAACCTGTGGCTTCGTGTTTCGTGCTTGAGTTGTGTTGTACGGGTTCCATTCTAAGCTTGGAATCCCTGATTGTTGCATACGCACATCATTTTAGCGACCATCAACCTTCAGCGTGCTTCTTGGCTCCTCCTGGTTCGTTAAACCTTGGTTTCTTCAGGAAAACTTGCTGCTGTCGCATCATACCTTCCTCTTGGGGTTCCCAAGCGTGTCTGCGTACGGCGAGCACACGCTCTTTTTAGGCGCCCGTTGCGGAGCGAAAGAAAATTTACACCACAGAGAATTGCCTCCAGCAACAGCTCTTTTTCTAGCGCCCGTTGCGGGGAAGATCAAGACAGCACGGCCGCGAGGGAGTCTCCATTTCTCCAATCTCTTTTTGTTTTTGTCTTGCTTTATTTTATTTACCTTTGTTTACTGCACCTAAACAAAATACAAAAAATTAGTTGCTAGTTTTACTTTATTTATTGTCTTGCTCTCTATATAAAAAAAAAAAAAAAAAATAGTTACTTGTCTTTACTCTGTTTGCCTAGGTTACTTTTTGCTTATTGCATCATGTTTCCTTTTAATTTCACCACAAAAAACATCCGGTAAGACGTGGGTCCATAGTTGGGAGAAATAATATAGAAAATTTTTCAATCATGTTAGTATTGCTAGAGATTTTGAAGATAGACACTTGGTGAACTTCCACTTCTGCCTATGAAATTGCTGCTGCTTCTCTAGTACACATGTTGGAAATAAAATTTGTTAATCTCAATCCTATAATCCAACACATGTTTCTTACACTTGGTGATATGGGAGAAGGGGAAAAAAAGATTTTGTTTTAGAAACTCTTCTTAGAGAATTTGGTGGTCTAGCAAGAGAGGCTAGAAAGGTTTTTGCTAAATTTAACATACTAGGTTCTCATACCAATTTTATTGGTCTCCCTTGAAAAAATGAACATGGATAGAATAAGGGCACACTAATAACATTAATGATGGTGGGGAAATCAAAGCGCCAATCATTTAAACTCCTAGCTATGAATGATGCATTAGAAAATAACTACAGTTGAAGCACATTTCTGAAAATTTGTTCGATGAGAGTACCAAGCCTAAGACTAATGAAAAGGAGGAAGCTAAAACTTATATATCAAATATACTATGCTTGGTTGAGAAAACTCCCAACACCCCTGGTAATAATGTTGATGCTTCATCTCGATGTTACTTGATTTGCACTTTGTGCGCTAGCTGAAAGGCGTTAAAAAAAGCGCTTATGGAGACAACCCATGTTTTTACCTCCAACAATTTTTGTTTTGTTGAGTCTTGAAGTTATTACTGCAGCAACCTCTCCTTATCATGTTTTTGTGCAAGTAAAGTTTCTATGTTAAAGTTGATGTTATATTTGGATCGCTGCGCAGAAACAGCATTGCTGTCTATCACGAATCTGGGCACAGTTCTCTGTAGAAAATTGAAAAAATCTGCCAATTTACGACCGTGGTCCTCGGATATGTACGCAACTTTCATTAGTTTGAGTTTTTCCGTTTGAGCAAGTTAAGTGCCCCTTCCAGGTTCGTCTTTACGGACTATTCTATTTTTGACAGATTCTGCCTTTTATTTCGCATTGCCTCTTTTGCTATGTTGGATTTATTTCTTTGATCCATTAATGTCAGTAGCATTATGTCCAGCAGTGAAAATAATGATTGTGTCACCTGCGAATGTGTGAATTATTAATTGTGCACTAACCCTACAATGAGTTTGCTTGAAGTTTGGTGTAGAAGGAAGTTTTCAAGGGTCAGAAATTATGATATGCTATGATCAAGAGGAGTGGAAGCTCTAAGCTTGGGGATGCCCCGTGGTTTATTACTGCATATTTAGAAGACTCAAGCGTCTAAGCTTAGGGGATGCCCAAGGCATCCCCTTCTTCATCGACAACATCATCGAGGTTCCTCCCCTGAAACTATATTTTTATTCAGTCACATCTTGTGTTCTTTACTTGGAAGCGTCGGTTTGTTTTTGTTTTGTTTTTTGTTTGAATAAAATGGATCCTAGCATTCACACTTTATGGGAGAGACACGCTCCGCTGTTCCATATGGACACATGTGTCCTTAGGCTTCACTCATAATGTCATGGCGAAATTTCTTCTTCGTTAAATTGTTATATGGTTGGAATTGGAAAATGCTACATGTAGTAATTCAAAATGTCTTGGATAATGTGATACTTTTGCAATTGTTGTGCTCATGTTTTAGCTCTTGCATCATGTTGTGCCCATTAATGAAGAAATACATAGAGCTTGCTAAAATTTGATTTGCATGTTACTTGGTTTCTCTAAGGTCTAGATAATATCTAGTATTCAGTTTTAAACAACAAGGAAGACAGTGTAGAGTCTTATAATGTTTACAATATGTCTTTTATGTGAGTTTTTGCTGCACTTGTTCATCCTTGAGTTTGCTTCAACTAACCTTGCTAGCCTAAACCTTGTATCGAGAGGGAATACTTCTCATGCATCCAAAATCCTTGAGCCAACTACTATGCCATTTGTGTCCACCATACCTACCATGGTATTTCTCAGCCATTCCAAAGTAAACTGCTTGAGTGCTACCTTTAAAATTCCATCATTCCCCCCTTTGCAATATATAGCTCATGGGACAAAATAGCCTTAAAACTATCGTGAGTATTGAATATGTACTTATGCACTTTATATTTTATTAAGTTACTTGTTGTGCGATAACCATGCTTCTGGGAACGCCATCAACTATTGTTGAATCATGTGAGTTGCTATGCATGTCCGTCTTGTCTGAAGGATCTATCAGTTTAGTGGTTGGAGCATGCAAAATTGTTAGAGAAGAACATTGGGCCGCTAACTAAATGAATCGTGGTTGAAGTTTCAGTTTTGGACATATATCCTCAATCTCATATGAGAATAATAATCCTTGCTACATAAGAGAAGTCCATTATCTGTTGTCCATGTTGTCCCGGTATGGATGTCTAAGTTGAGAATAATCAAGCGAAATCCAAAATACGAGCTTTCTCCTTAGACTTTTGTACAGGCGGCATGGAGGTGCCCCTTGTGGCACTTGGTTGAAACATGGCATGCGAAGATCCGGTAGGTTCAAGCTAAGTAGGACGAGGTGTGGGCACTATTGGTATACTATGCATGAGGCTTGCAACTTGTGAATGTAATTTTCATAACTCATATGCTTTATTACTACCGTTAAACAAAATTGTTTCATGTTTTCAAAATAGAAGCTCTTACAACAATCGATGTTTTCCTCTTTGAGGACCATTCTTTTACTTTTATTGTTGAGTCGGTTGCCTATCTCCTTCCACCTAAGAAGCAAACACTTGT